>CM044445.1:69247163-69262720 GCA_024363595.1 Xenopus borealis
CTTGTATTGTTTTTGCTGGATTATTATAAAATTCAATAAAAAGAAATTGAAAAGAAAAAAGAAAGACAAGCTGAAACTTTAGGCTGGTGCAATAAATTCAGGATATAAAACATGGCATTTTAAGCCCTATTAATTTTTAGGGTTTAGTTCTCCTTTATATGTATTAGGAGAATTGCATCTGACTCCAACTCCACAACTCTTAATTTACAGCTCTGTGTATAATGCCAGAAAAGTACTGGAGAAAATGTCTGCACTATATAAATACCATATAAAAATTATAATAATTCATATCAGATTAGCAAATTGATATACAGCAGGATTTATCAGATTATCATATTGACAGTACAGCAGGGCTTTCTAACCAGGTCCAGATCTGTGTTTATTTATATCATAGTGGAATTAAGAGAGTTTCCCTTGTGGGGCTTTAGGGAGAAGAAGAGCAGCAGATGTACAGAGAAAGAAAGGGTACATCTTATCCTATCTCATTAGGGTGCATTTGGTCTTCCATATATATTTATGGCTATCAGTCTATCCATGGGTTGTTTAGGATTTATTTTATAATATTACAATTTTAATTTAAATAGGTCCTCAAACATGTCTTTTTAAATTGCGGAAGACGTTCGATAGCACTGCTGTTCAGTAACAGAAACTTGGAACTAGAAGATGAAAAACCAAAATGGATTTTGTACTATTTGTATCTGATTGTGGTGTATATTTTATTTTGTAGCTCAACTCGATGACACTTGTCTTAATTTCCTGGTAAAGTATTAAGTGCACCCTAGAGCTATATTACATGTGGCATTTCTCTACCAAAAAATATAATGCCACTACCAGTCCAAACTGGTCTTTTGAGCAAGCAGTGTGATATGAATGGCATCTGCCTTCCCCTGCACACTGTGAGGCTATCAGCATGAATATACCTGTACAGAGCATTAGTGGCATTTTTTCAGATGCTGGATTATACCCTATGTGACATGAGCCTTAAGGAGAATACTCAGAAGATATACTTTGCATGCAAAACAAGTTAGAAAATAGTTCATTGTTACTGTAGAGGGTTCTCCGGTGAATTGCTACATAAAGGCACTGCTGCTCATCACAGTATATATCAGTACCCTCTCCCAGGATCCCCTGCTGTTCTTTCAACATAAAATGGTAAAGCTATAAACATGCAAGGTGCAAGAATTAGTTTAGACACAGGAAGAGTTTGATCCAAGAAGATATCGAACTAATGTATAAAGGGAATCTGTTATAAGAGCATAGACCTCTGTTTTTCCCCCCACAGGAACTGCAACACTTTCGAGATGAGGCATAAGGCATTTGCAAGGTAATCAAAAAGAGAAGTTAAATAGTGCTCCCAAGCATAAAACTGCTATTTGCCACACTTAATGTTTTCTTATTTTACAGTTACAGAGTTTGATGAGCAGCTACCAGGAGGTCTAAGCAGCTATCCCATGGGGTCTAACCAAGTACTGGAAGCAAGGACAGCTGAATTACTTCAAACCTTTGAAACATACATTTTCCTCAGATATAAAGGGGCAAATTCACTAAAGCACAAAGCGTCTAACGCTAGTGCTAATTCGCCAGCGTGACGTCATTTTGTAACTTCGCAAATTCACTAACACCGACTCTGGCGAATTTTCTTTTTTTCCCACAATGCTGTGAAAAGTCTTATGTAAGCCATATTTGATTTTTAAATGATCTCAGTTGAGGCAGCTCAGTTACACAAAAATGCAATGGCAAAGATCATTTACTTTAAAACTTAAAACTGCACATCATCTTATGCAAGTGGTTACTATTTGTTTGGAATATTCATGCAGGACATTGTTTAGGGGATCAGCAATGTGTAAATTTTCCCCCTGACAGTTGAAATATAAGTGGAATTCATGCTATCTTTACTATGTGTTACTAGGAGTTCTGCAAGAGTTTTAAAGGTATTCACCACTGCGACCACTCTAATGGTCAGTTAGACTTTTCAGTCCATCTCCATGGCTGTAATTTAATAAAAGCTTGGGGCAACCAACCCTCCCTAAACCAACACCAGTGACATTTCTACAGTAAACACAATGGAGTTATTATAATTTAATAGGAAACATAATGCATCCATGCTGCAATGTATCTCAGGGTTATAATACTTATTATACTTATACTTATTCTGTTTTTTTATTACATAGATTTGGCATTACAGGGGAGAACACACCAATGGTTGTGGATTGCACTGGGGGAGGGAGCCCACTAAAATTCTGATATCCTTAAGGGATTTTTTTTGAGGGGGGACACGTGATACGTGTATTGTGTAATCTGCACGCCATGTCAGGTGTAGGTTGCACCAGTGCATTCACCCAGATACGCCAAGTAGATATTGCTTTAGTTTACTAATTTGTCATAGGTTACTTATACTACACAACTTGCAATCTAAAGTTAATGTCAAGAGTCATAATTTAACAGACTTTGGTAATTGTGCCTAATAGAAAGAACTTCCCCAGGAGCATATCTTACATAGTTGCAGGAGTGGTCCATGTTTTCTTTTTTTAATTGGGTGATAATTTCTTATGAATTTTCTTATGAATTTGCTTATGGACATCATCTTTATTCACACAAATTCTCTTTAATACAGTGACTCTTGATAATCCTGTATATAAGAAGAAAGGTGCTTTGTAGAAGAAGCATGGATTGGTACAGAGATTAACAATACATACCCTTTAGTGAAAGCAATAGTATGTATATATTACAGTAGAAAAGTGTACTGTATTTGATTGACCATAGCTCATTAAACTCTATTTTCAATTATGAACATCTCTAATTAACTACTGAAACACCACACCAGTAATCAATGTAGATTGGCTTTGTTCATGATTATAATTTATTCAATTTATGGGAAGTCTGTCTATGGAAGCAGTATAGCACAATCAAAAGAGAGTGAGATGCCAAGGGTGGGTCTTGCAAAAGAAAAAACGGACAACAAATGGCAGAATATATTTGAATCTCTCTGGAAGCAAAGACATATATTTCGTTTTAAAGTGCAAAAGGCTGCTCATATTTAAAAGCAACTATAACCCTTTCAACTAAAATTCAATTTAAATAGAAGTTTATACTAAGATGAAATAGCTTTGTAGGTCAGAACTGGATTTGGGAATGTTATTTATTTCCTTGTTTTACTTGAAGTTCTGTTATCGTCTGATTAAGGCAATTCCTTGATTCTGTGGACATATCACTTTAACACATGCAAATTACTGGAATTTTGCATTTAGGGGGCAGATTAAACGCTGTGTCAGTTCTGCCGTTATCGGGACTATGAAAGATTTGATGTGCCTCAGCAATGCTTTCCCTTCATCTCATTTTTTCAATTATGCTAGTAATGTGACTGGTCTAATTTTACACTGCCCTGTATTAAGTAATCATATTTTCAAGGTTAATGTTATTTTTCCACTTTTAGAAAGTAGGCAGATGTCAAACAAGAATGCATATGCTGATAAGCATGTTTACAGGAACAAAATTGGATTTGGATTGACCTGTCAGGCAACCATGGAATCTCCTAGTTGGCCCAGGATACTGTGGGCTGCGTTTATAGGAGTATTGGATTTAACCCCCCTGTATTACATTAAATACAACATTTAGAATGTTTTAAAGTGATTCTTAATGTGAGTTTTGGGTGTCAGTTTCATCACAGAATATGACAAAGGTGCACACAAACACATGACCATCTTTACAACCTTCAGTTGCCTTTGAAAGTAAATGTTATGGGGCGGCTAGATGAAGTAATGGGCATTCTCAAACCCAACCTGAGCAAAGGTAATCTCTGACACTGTACAGTGTTAATATGTTTTATTTTGCTTTTAGTAAAAAGTTTTATGCCAAAAAACAGCCAAACACAAGTTAAGATTGCACAATGTGTCAGTCCATGCCAATGATACAAGTGCATATTGTAACTTGACTTAACTAAGGAAACTGTGAAAAAAAATCATAAAATAATATAGTGTTGTCCATTGACATGTAACATTCTAAGCATACCTATTCAATTGAACAAACTATTTTAGAATTTAACGAATTAGTAGACCTGCTTAAAAAAAGGGGAAAAGGCAGAACACAATCATGGTAAAAGAAATTTTGATTATGACATAACTTTTATATAATAATTAAGATCAAATCACAGCTATCTATAATACATTATTTTATGTGTATAAGAAGCAGCCCCATATTGCACTATATAGATAATTTCTGATTTGAAACACTCCTGCAGATATGCAGATAATAGATGCTATGCCCTTTAAAACTATTTTCAGGGGCAAATAACGTTCTGTTAAAATTTTGTGTCCAGCTTTGTAACTCTGATTTCCTTAAATATTGATTCAAAATATCATTTGTGAACCATACACAGATTGTATTATAGTAACCAGTGCAAAACAGAACATCACATTTTGTTTCCCAGATGATTTTACATTTGTCAATTTTCCATTTTACTAGTCTTTTAGATGACTGTAAATGGTTTTATATGGACTACACTGTATGCTATCAGCCTGGACACGCTGTTTGTCTGACAGAATGAGAAACATAAGTTCTTCCTATTGTTGATTTTTATTTCCTTGTTTGGAATTCCCAAACTGCAGAGTAAAGATAAACGTCTGCTTAAATCCAATTTTGCTGCCCCTGAGAGTAATGTTCCCTTGCACAGATTCTCCAAACAGTTGTCAGCAAGCAAACAAATCACTAGTGAATTCTGGTAATTTGAAAAATAAAAAAACAGGGAACGGCTTTGGTACATACTTACAATACCAAAGTAAACGTGCACAGCAAAAGAACAAGAAGTTATATGCACATATAGTGATCACTCTTATCAACCTTAAATTACCATCATATATTGAAGGAGATGGGACGTTTTAAATCCTCTTTAAATACTAGTACAATACCCCTTAACAATACTTACTTAACACACATCAGCTTTGTTGTTCCGCATATTCTTTGTTGCTACCATCTTTAAAATTGTGCTTCTGGTTTCCTGTAAATAATAAATCTGTCACTCAACAGAATGGAGCAGACAATAAATCTGGAATAGTTTAGCAGGAAAGGACAGTGCGGCGGAGAGACAGGGACTTGAAAGGAACAGAACTAGTTGCAGCGAACATGAAGAGAACTAGAGTAGAAACAAGAGTCAACCAGGAACAGGAAACAAACAGGTCAGGGTGCAGGACTAGAGCAGGAACAGGAGCCAGAGAAAGAGAAAATTCAGGGTCATGCCACAGTGCTCAAGTACACATACCAATGTTCAGGCCCTAGCTGTGAGGAGGACTGGGCTAATATAGGGAAGATTGAAGCCCTGATTGGCTGACCCCACTCAACCAATGAGGCTGCTGCAGTAATACAACAAACAGGTGTAAGGGAGATGAGCACATGCTGGCTGCTCTCCCTGCACAATCAACAAAAAGAAGGCAATGGTTTAGAGCCTTACAGTGCTAGCATACACTGGACCCAAGCAACTAAATGGTGGCTAAAGTTTAACGGTAGAGTGTTGCTTAACAAAGAGCTAAATAATGCAAAGCCCAGAAGAAACTTAAGACCAAATGCATATTGTCCCAGAATGTCACTGGCTACATCATGTTAAAAGTAATTTCAAAGATGATAAGATAAGATTACCATTGCACTTGAGGAAATCAAACCACTTTTTTCATTTTAAAGAAACCAGAAAAGGCCATTTCAGGCTCTGAATATTTCAGGCATAAGAAGTATTTTAACATGAAATTATTTCAAAGACAAAGTAAGAAAATGTACACATTGCAAACCTGCTATGAAACCATAATAACTATCCAAAGCATTCACCTTTTACACAGCTTAAGAATTGCTTGAAGGCCTTTCACAGCACTAACAGTGAACAAACTCTTTCTAGTGATCTTTAAAAGGTATCCAGACATTAAACTTTTACAGCGCACTTATTGTAGGGGTGTGTGAGTCATGCAGTGTACCGGTCTGGCACTGAAGTGCCATGGATTTGACGTAAAAAGAGGCTGTCAGGTTCTTGCTGTGAATAGGTAATTATGCCTCATTTTCTATCCAAAGCATTCTGTGAATACATAAGCAAAGCATTCAAGCATTTTACTCAGCATATAATCTACTAAACAAGAAAGAAAGCCATGTTTTAGCAGGAGGTGGAAAAATAAATAGCTCAAAAATCTATCATATAAAAGCAGAAAAAATAGGTTTAATTATTACTTTTACCCAGAAAACCCATTGGCATTACAATTTACCATAATGTCCTAGCAAGCAAATGTATTTATTCTCTGTTTACCACTGCACATACTGTATGTGTTATAGCTGTTTGGGATTTTTATCATACCTTTAAAACTAAAGTAGCTAATCATCAGTTGTGTAAGATATATACTACATGCCTGCATAGCATTGCCAGTCCAAGGAGCTTTGGCGCCCAAGGCACGTACAGCAATCTGCCTTCCCCTAACCATGGCACATGCATAACATATGGCAAATCAAAAGAGTCATATTTAAGGTCATCAATGCAGCAGTAGACATTTTTTATGAGTGAATGTTGAAGTTAACTGGTTTTAACCAATAAAATAGCTATACATATATATATATATATATCGTTAATATAGGGGTTTCTGGAATTCTGACCTTTCCTTTTCTCAAAATGGTTGTGCCATATGCAGGTGTCTCTGTTGCCCGCCACAAATTCCACTGTGGCCTGTAGAATATGTATACATTGTCCACCATTTAGCTATAGATAGTGTGGATTAAATGTGTCTAATTGAAAAGAACTGGAATGGCATCTACCGAGTAGCTAAAAGCTGTGGCATTTGAGAACTAATGAAAACACCAAGTATTCCTTCACTTTCTATTCTCAACTATTCATTTGTGGATACTTTCTTCCGCTAGTTTGATAAATACCCCTCGAGAAATTGTATTACAAAAATGTAACCAAAATAAAGCAGCTTGCAACAATGAATTATACAACCAATTCAGATGTTGTGTACAAACAACAGCAATGGGAAACGCATAAGGAGTGTTGGGTGCAGCAAGCATCACAGGGTTAGCAATTTAATTTTCATGACATTTAGACTACCCCATCATTCTACCCGGTCCATGTTTACCTGTACATTACTACACCCTCACACATTCCATGTTCTGCTAAGTCTCCCTCTGTTTTATTTCGACTGTCCTGGAAGGTATGGGTGCAAGGTTGCCTTCACCATTGAAGAGCAATGGGTCATGTAATTAAATTTGCTACAGGTCTACAGCCTACAGCAACCAGTCAACAGGTAGCATTTTCTAATGACATATTTAAAAACAAACACTTCATTGGTTGCTATGGGTCACTTATTTTATTACAAGTTATATTGATACTTGCTTATAGTTTATACTGTTTTGTTCCAGTTTCCCATTATGAGGTTAAAAAAGTTGCAGCACAATATTAATCAGAGATTTTACATCATAATACTTAATATATTCACACCATGCTTATCAATGTCAGATGTGGAAACTGTGCTCAGTGGTACACATTTAATTTTGTGTACTTTAAATTTTTGATAATGACGGTGCTGTCAACTTTATGTGAAGATAACATTTTAATTAAGCTAAGCTAAGAATATGAAACTATGCTTAACAACATGATCAATTTTGAAAGTTGTACTTTTCCAGATATTTAAGCAGAATGATCTTAATTTTGACAGGCAGAAGTAATTACAGGATTAGCCGCAATAGGCGTGTTGTACTCCCATAAGGAAAAAACGGAGAACAAATGTTTTATAAAGAGTTTCTGTCAAAATTATCAGAGCAGTTATTAGAGGATTTCTTCATGTCTGACTCTTGTTACACAGACAGGGAAGACAGGCACATTCAGCCATCCCATATTCAATATATATATATATATATATATATATATATCATATATAACAACTAACAGTTTTCTTGGGGGAGCAGCATTCTTATTCCCCTATACAACTATTCACATATTTTTTTTGTGTCCTTTTACACTTTGGGGATATTTATTAAAACTCAAATGTATCTAATTTTCTTATTAAAACAGAGCTGACCTAACTCCCATCCACTAATTTAACTCAATAATCAGCTTGAAAAAGCCAGTGTGGGAAAAACTCTTGAAAAAACTGAACAAAAATTTTAATCGAATCATACAACTTTTTCAAATTTGACGCCCAAATCTCTTGATTTCTTTGGTTGTCGCTCCAAAACCCAGACTTTTTTGGATTATTATACCAAACCCAGTGCAATAAACAAATTCATGGACATCGACTTCTACATGACCTTGACAGGTTCTAGCTGGAATATTTTTGGATTTTTAGCAGCTTTGGGGTATAATAAATCTTTAAAAATTTGATTTTTCCCCTCTAAAAATTTTAGTTTTTCTGGCCCAGAAAAATTGAGATTTAATAAATAGGGCTCTTCATGTTAACCTTGGGTATAACTGATGGCAAATTAACTATTTATTGTGTATTCTTCTAAAATGTTTTGCCTGAGCACTTTTTGTCTGTATGTTTTAATGCATTAGAGACTTCTAGGATCTTCATTCCAAAAGGAAACACACACAGAGCTTTCTTTTCTTTTTATTTATACACTAGACAAAACCAAACTGCCCCCTTCACGCCCTCGGCTATTTATGACTGATCATACTTTGTGACTAAAAAAAACAATGCCTGTATGTCATAAATACATGCATGTCTATAATTTCCAATCAGCTAATTACTATGTCACCAATCAATTTGCAGTAAATGTATCTGCACTGGCAATTTTTTTATGGTAATGTTTTGGAATCAATAATAACTAAATAATCGTCTAAGTAATGTCTTATTTTTATATGTATTACAATGTTATCCAGAATGCCCCAGGACCCAAGTTTGTTTCAGTAATTTGGACCTTGATACCTTAACTCTACTAGAAAAACATGTAAACATTAAATAAACCCAATAGGCTGGTTTTGCTTCCAATAAGTATTAACAATATCTTAGTTTGGATCAAGTACAAGCTACTGTTTTATGATTACATAATAAAGGAAATCATTTTTAAAAATGTGAATTATTTGGATAAAATGAGGTCTATGAGAAATTCAGAGCTTTCTTGAAAATTGGTTTCCGGATATTGGATCCCATGCCTGTATATGCTGTACATATTCCAAAATATAGTGTTAATGTGCTTGGCTCACTCACATATTTAATGCTTTCACAATGTAAAATGATATAAAATGTAAAAAGAATCCTACTGTAATTGCAATGTTCCTTTATGCTTTTGCAGGCTGTGAGCTGAATACTACAGAAATGTTAACTACTTTCTATTATTCTAAGGGGGACATATGGAATCCGGAAAATAAAAACACAGCTTTATCTATTAAGATGCTAGGCGAGAAGACCAACAGATGAAGAAAGGCTTAGTGAGACAAAATAAAAAAGCTTAATCTCTATCAAAGTCTGCCTGAAATGCCCAATTACAAGCGATCAGAAAATATGAAATTTTAGGACCTGTGGCTTCCATGTAAAAGCTTCAGAAAAGAGCCTAGAATAAATAGACTATTTGCTGTGCTGGGGGAAGAAATTCATTTCACAGTTCACTCTTTAATTGCTGCTATGTATTCTCCAAACAGAAGATCCAGCAATTAATACCCACCTGTCAGCATAAGTACTGACAGGGAGCTTACTTTTGACTAGTATATATGTCACCCACAGTGGCCTTCACCTCTAATAAATATTCAGTTGGCTCTGCTTATACAGTTTACAAGAAACATAAGCACATTACAATGGTATGTTAAGACTCCATGCAAACAACATACAAGCAAATGATGTATCACTGGCAAAGGCAGTCGCAGACAGGAAACTGGCATGCAATCCATTCATCTAATGTCATTCACAGTGTGCCCATAACTGAAAGGAATCCAAGATATCTGCAGTTATAATATCTGCATCTTGAAAACACAAAAGGAAACATTTCCCATAATATCAGCCTGTAAAGTGAGAATTTCAAACTTCTATCAATTCAATTCAGGGGCTGCAAGCTGCTACTCAGTATATTTGGCAGAGACTAATGGGGAATAGAGGGCAGAAAACTGCAATCCCATTAGGAGATAATGGTTAGCAACATGCAGTAATAAGGTGTATATCTTTAGACACGACTCCCCCCCCCCAGAATACTATAAATGAATGACTAACAAGGGGCGGTGCTTTTGTGAGGTGGGTAGCGTTTAGGGGAGTCGTAGTATGTGGTGGCCAGTAAAAAACTTTTATTTTTTATAAACTGTGGCCCCACTCTACTAGTTGGCAGCCAATTAGGTAGAATGGACCTCAGGTAGGTATGGGATTCGATATCTGGAAACCCATTAAGTGCAGAATTACAGAAAGGCCATCTCCCATAGACTTCATTTTATCCATATAATCAACTTTAAAAAAAAAAAAAAGATTTCCTTTTTCTCTGCAATAATAAAACTTGTTTCCCCTAAGATAAATTCTGCTGCTGACCCAGTTTAAAGTCAATGGTTAATACCTATGTGTGATGATATATTGTAATTTTGTTAAAATGTATAGATCATGCTGTTTCACTGTCCCTACATATCATAACTCGACTCATGTTTATTAACGGAGGATGTTACGTATTCACCAGAAGGGTTAATCTCTAACACAAGCAGCTGAAGATAAAATAAACCATGGGAAGAAATCAATTAGAACATCAAAGAGAGTAGGAGAAACTGCCTCAAATAAAAGAGGTAATATAATCAGCTAGAGGAGCCTTACAATAATGAAGTGATAATGAAATGCAATGCTGAAAATCTCACAGGAAATCTGCACAAGGCATGGGACCGTCTAAAGCTGAACCAGGCCGATCAATGGAATAGCATCTTGGTGGTTGGTGGCTTAGTTTCATATTTACAGGGAACTCATTAGGGCATATAGGCCTCCTAATTGTCTCTGTTTCTTTTGATTTTGATCCACAGGTGTAGAAACCTAGTTCAATGAAGTAATTCAGATACCAAAACATAATTTTTTCTGTCACACAGATATCTTAAGGCAATGTTCACATTAGAATTAGCATTTAGTATGATGTAAACAACACCATATTCTGAGCTGCTATGCACAAATAGTCTGAATAATTTATTAATTAGTCTTATATTGTGACATTTATATTATATATATATTCATTAGTTTTTGCTTTGGTCCCTAAGTTCAGTAAGAGAGAGCAGCACAAAGCATATGCAGTGAATCAGCAGAAAGGAAGATGGGGAGATACTGTGCTGTGGTTGCCTTGGGCTGGTATAGAAGATGTGCAAAACTTCTGCCCTTCTTTTTTAATCAAGCTTTAGTTCCCTTTTAAAGGGCAAGGAAAGTCTAAAATAGAATAAGGCTAGAAATGCTGTATTTTGTATACTAAACATAAACATGAACTTACTGCACCAAAAGCCTAATCAAACAAATGATTTATGCTTTCAAAGTTGGCCACAGGGGGCTGTCATCTTGTAACTTTGTTATACATCTTTGCAAGACTACATACACATGCTCAGTGTGATCTGGGCTTCTTAGGGATCGTCATAAATGATCAAGAAACAAAGCTGCTGGAGTTCTGCGTGGCTGGTAAGTAAGGCAGGGGCTTCCCTGCTGTTCATAAGTATGATTGTTTCCCTGCCAGAAGTTAGGGACCGTCTGACAATTCCTATCCACAGCAGTAAATGAAGGGAGAATTTCACTGCATAGTCAGGTTTCTTATAAAAATGGTACAGATTTTTCAATTAAAGTATATTGGAGATAGGTTTCTTTTTCATTAAAGAAAGTAAAAATGGGATTTTATTTCCCTGCCCTTTAACCCCCCCATCAGAAAACTTTACATGAGGGTAGGGTTGCCACCTGGCCTGTAGAAATACTGTTTAAATGATCACAGGGAGGAAAAATTTAAATATAAGAAGGTCAGTGTTTTTTCCCCCAGAAAATCGTCAACCCTGCTCGAGAGTCAAATTCATTCAAAATAGAAATTGTATTCAAATCATTGAAAAACAGAGACTTCCCAAAGAGCTCACTGGAGTGAATTTCAGAGTGCTGCTGACCTAAACATCTGGTATCCTGAAGCCCTTTCTCTGCTACTATATCATAAACTGTACTGTGCATGGGCTGAAGCAGTAACACAGAAGCTATGCAAGGCACCCATCCAACCCACAGCATTGCTGCCAGATTTTGCTTCATGTGCAACACATGGGTGAACATTTGGTGAAGGGTGAAATCTGTATGCCATAGGCACTGCCCCATTAGTGTCAGTATTGCAAATACATCAGTCACAAAAGGGAAAATGTTGGGTTCTCATGGCATGCAAATACACTCAAGCCTACTGTATTGATAAACCCATTTGTGACAATCTGCATTTCAGTGTTTGTGAGTTTGATGTTCTTTTAAAGGCATCCTGTCATGGGAAAAACAAAATTTCAAAATGAATCAGTTAATAGAGCTGTTCCAGAAGAATTCTGCACTGAAATCCATTTCTCAAAAGAGCAAACAGATTTTTTTTTTATATTTCATTTTGAAATCTGACATGGGGCTAGACATTTTGCCAATTTCCCAGCTGCCCCAAGTCATGTGACTTGTGCTCTGATAAACTTCAATCACTCCTTACTGCTGTACTGCAAGTTGGAGTGATATCAGCCCCTCCCTATCCCACACCCAGCAGCCTAACAAAAGATCAATGAGAAGGTAACCAGATAACAGCTTCTTAACACAAGACAACAGCTGCCTGGTAGATCAAAGAACAGCACTTATTAGTAAAACCCGTGTCCCACTGCGTACTATTCAGTTACATTGAGAAGGAAAAACAACAGCCTGCCAGAAAGCAGTTCCCTCCTAAAATGCTGGCACAAGTCACATGACCAGGGGCAGCTGGGAAATTGACAAAATGGCTAGCCCCATGTCAGATTTAAAACTGAATATAAAAAAATCTGTTTGTTCTTTTGAGAAACGGATTTCAGTGCAGAAGTCTACTGGAGCAGCACTATTAACTGATGCATTTTTTTTAAAAAAACATGTTTTCCCATGACAGTTTCCCTTTAACTCCAATATTTCTTACTCCAATTCTAGTGTACTCCATATTTGTAAATCCCTCAAATATATGTTGTTGCTTATAAATGTTTCCCTGATCACTTCACTTACAGATGACTGGCATAGAGAGCAGGACAGAAAGTCACTCACTGGAAAGGTTGCATTCTATGATGATGCCACATTAAAATTCAAGGAGGGCCTTACTGAGATTGTGTTGTTATGTGCTTATACTGTGTCTGCACTGGCCATGGCTTAAATAGGCAATTTCACAAATTGTCAGAATATTGTGGCCTTAGTGTAAGTACACTTGGAGAATCCTGCAATTCTGGGTTTGTTGTGTGGATGTTATTAAAATCAATTCGATACTGGTATGGGATTTCTTATATAGAAACTGAATATCCAGAAAAGCTCCAAATGCCATTTTCATTTCAGCGAATGTAATTCTAAGTTTCAGCAAATATTATATATGTAATTTATTACATTGTAACTCAGCTGCATGTATCCGTATTGGTGGCAAAACAGTCCTACTGGGTTTATGTAATGTTTATTTAGTAGATTTCCATATGGTGATCCAAATGACAGGAAAATTCCTTATCAGGAAAACCCCATGTCTGAAACACTTTGAATAACAGATCCCAATACCTGTACAAATGACAGCAAATGAAGACATAATAATGACAAAAATTCAATTTTTTTTTTTGTAGCAGCTGCATTTCACAAGAGAGTGTTTAGCAGTGCTAATGATCTGTGAGAAGGTGGAAACTTTTGTTCTGGCGCAGTCATTAATGCAAAGCAAGTACACAAATGAATCTGCCATCGATACTTGGTAAAACACTGTTTAAACTCATTTTTTTGTTTTGCCATACAAACTGCAAAGAGGTTATGAGACCTAATTATCACAAATCATTTCTTCTACATGTGATATCTGTTGGGGGCATGCAGAGCAAATGCAGAGGAGGCTGGAGGCAGCATGAGCACGATACAAGAGTTATGAACTAACAAGCATTTCTTGTCTAATTGGCAAAGAAGCAATCACACAGGGAAAATAGTCTGAGATTCTTTAACTTACTGTAAATAGTGAAAATGATATTTAGTGCAAAAATCCCTAATGCATTTTAGACAACCTTAAATTCAAAAAACAGAATCATAATGGAGTTGAAAGAGACCTTAGGCAATTTAGTAGTATAGAGCATCAACAGGACATCCTTATAAAATATATCTCCCCTTACTGTAGTGTCACCTACAGAGTAACAGGAGACAAAACCTACCTGCAAGATTTTTGTTTCTCTGCCGGAGAGCTTTTGATAAACCCCACACAACAACTGGGCCGATGATAACCCTATGTTACCAACCCTATGTTACCAACTGGATCAGGTAACTCCCTAGGAGACTGTAAGACAATCACAATGAGTTGTCTTGCGCTTATAAATAGCTGTACTATGGAATGGTCACCGAAATGGTCACTCTATGGGCTCTTAACCAGGAATGTTTCAACTCTCTCTTCCCTGCAGTGCATGTCTCCTGTTTTCCACAGCATTGCGTTGCAATTAAAGCAAGCACGTCTTCAATTTTGGATAAAATGCACACCTCTGCATTGAAGCCAATAGCTTGTTTTGGTTATTTTTCGGACATGGCCTGAACAATGATTCATCTGCAAAGCATGGAGCACCACATAGTATAAAAATTTATTTAATGTATTTAGTCCATTTAAAAATCAGTAGAAGGATTTGCCATACAAGGACAGATCCATGAAGCGTGGTGCTCCATGCTTTGCAGATGAATCCTTTGAATCCTTGATTGACGCTATCCGGAGCAGTTTCCATGTGCAGCACACAGAGTTTTTTTTCTTTGCCGGGGAGCTTCCTACAAATGACCCTGTTATGGCCTGAACAATGACAGGCATATAGATTTGACAAGTGTAATGACATGCAACCTGCTGTGTTGAATTTACCTTTCCATTACTTTATAAAGATGAAATCCTAACCTCAAAAATACTAATCTGCCATATTAGGACGACAGACACATTCACCCAGCTATTATGGCGGTGTCTGTACCACTGCTTTAAGATACAAGATTCCTTTATTTGTCAATACAGACTATATAGTTATACAGCGTATCTAAATCATGTTTCACTCAGGCCCCCTCACCATAGTGCCTTTGCATTAAGAAAGAGAAGGAGTATTTGTGGATGCACATAGGTAGGTGCAGACAGATTTTATAATGTTAACTTGTTAAGCACTCTAATTGCTTGTGGAAAGAAGCTTTTGCAATGTCTAGCAGTTCTAGTTTGAATGCTGCGGAACCTCCTTCCAGAGAGTGAACAGAGAACGAGATGGGTGAGAATAGACTTTTGCTATAATATTTGCCCGGCGCATCATGTGTTTCTGGTGGATTTGGGAGATGAGTGGGAGTGGTTCTCCTATGATCCTTTCTGCAGTTTTCACAAGGGATTTTTGTTCTGCAACTGTGCAGTTTCCAAAGCATATTGTGATGTAGCTGCAGAGAACACTCTCGATGGTGCCTTGATAAAATGTTTTGAGA
>CM044445.1:69280693-69295980 GCA_024363595.1 Xenopus borealis
TAATCTGACAAATTTTGTAAAATTAACATGGTAATTAGGGGGTGTGGCCACAAATGTGGCATGGTCAAAAAAATTAATTTAGCCCCACGACTTGCAAAAAAACATTTTTGTCCCTCTTTTTACTTCCAAAATGTTGGGAGGTATGACACTGTGCTTAACAGGCTTTGTGCTGAATCAACTGAGAAAGGATATTCATTTTCAGAGAGTTATGATATGTATAGGAGGTTTGTGTATATGAAAAAAAACTAAGAAATGGTGGGAATTATACAGTACAGGCAAAAAATATTCCACACTCATCCAGGCTTTCCCCAAGACATTTATTTGCTACACAGCAGCCTATATATATATATATATAGACAAAGACATAGTCACAGCCTCATTGCACCCCCGCCTAATGGTTTTAAAAATTAGTGGTGAGCACAACTTTTTCTTGTGTGTTATATATATATATACACACACAAATGTAGTTTTGCTGAAGCAAACACAGCAGTTTTAACAGTGCAGGGCAACACTGCATTGTATTTTTATTACTTTAATTAAAACTCTTTATTTTTTGTTTCCTTTAAGTATACAAGAAAGTCATTAGAGGTAGATGTTGCCATAGTTTCAATTGAAAGAAAGATGGGGTGCATCAAAATATACATGTACAAGCAAACAATGTAAATAAACATCTATTTTTTCAAATGCATGCAGGTATTTGCCTTATATAGTAATGTTTGCATATTCTTTAATACTTACCGCACATGACCATATCTACCAGAGACTGTACAGAAGTGGGATGATATTGTCCTTAAAGCCTTTAGTGAAGAAAAATGTTAATATGTAAATGAGCACTAGTCTAGAGAATGTGTATCTTAGGAGAACACTTTTAACTTGTGCTGCAAATTGCCAAGCACTAGTCAAATCAACACTAAGGGTAAGGAATATACTATAATATCTGACTGCAGTCTGACTACCAATATAGTCATTAAAGGAATAGTAACACCAAAAAAATTAAGTAATGAAAATATAATGCAGTGTTGCCCTGCACTTGTAACACTTTGCTTCAGAAACACTACTATAAACATATAAACAAGCTGCGGTCTAGCAATGGAGGCAGCCATTCAAAGCAGAAAATGTTTAACAGATAACATTATGTTCTACAGAGCTTATCTGCTGTGTAACCTGAGCATTTTCTCCTTTGAATGGCTGCCCCCATTGCTACACAGCAGCTTATTTATATAAACAATAGTAGTGCTTCTGAAGCAAACACAGAAGCTTTACCAGTGCAGGACAACACTTCATTATATATTTTTTTTAAAAACTAAAAAATGTTGATGTTAGCTTTCCATTAAGATGCTCGGAAATCGTTAAAAACCATTGCTTATTAATCTGTCACAGGTGGGTTTTATGATCTTAAGACACAAAAAGCTATACTCGAATATAAAAACCATTGCTCAGCAATGTGCTCTAACAATAATCATCTATGGGCTGCATTTCAATAAGCTGCCTGCAAGATACTGTTACTAATGGGGCAACATCAATTACCTGATATCGGAAAACATTTAGCGTGCATTGGTTTAAAAGGACAAATCCCCTTCGCACACTCATGTTTCCAACCCTCTTAGGCTTCCGTAGCTTCCGAATGCTACAATGTCCTTTCTAGACTTACTGACAGTAACCTATTTCCGTGTGCTCGCATATTACAATCCTACAATTGTCCCTCTACAAGACGCATTTCCGCATTTTGAGGCTGTCAAGTTCTATCCCTTCTGTGACGCTTTTTAGTGACGTACTTCCGGAGTCTGCGGCCGGCTGAAAGAAGTAGACATGGTGAGTGAGCATCTTTCTTTTATCGCGGCTGGCGAGCTGGAAACAGAACAGACATCAGAGAAGGAAGGACTTGTTGACCCCAGTGCCGCTGTGTAGATAAGACAGGCATTGCTTGCTTTCTCTCCGCTCCAAAACGCTAAATGCACAAAATAATGCCGCCGCTGCTGCACAGTGACTTGGCTCGTTTTCACAATATATACTTCCCTATCAACTAGGAGATAAATAATTCCTTCCTGTGTAATGGTACAGAGGGGGCAGTTGCTCCGGTGCGTCTAAGGAAATGTCTGTGTACTTTACAAGCATTCTCTGTAGTCTCCATTGCAGCTAGTCTGTTTTATCAGGCACGTCTGATTATGAGTTTAGTAAAATTGGAAAACATATTGCAGCACACATCACAGCGTTGTATTTAGAATATATGGATAAAGGGGATTTATTGGTTGATTATTTTTTCCAGTACCAATAATTGAAAAAACTTTATATATATAGAGAGAGAGAGATACAAAAAGAAGGAAACCGAGTACTACACTCATTGGAACTTAATACAAAGAAAAATGTATTATTACAAAACCCAACGTTTCTAGTGCAAACAGTGCTCTTTCTGTAGTTTGTCCCTGAGGAAGAGCACCATTTGTTCTTGAAATTTTATATATTTTTTCTTTGTATTAAAGGCGAAGGAAAGCTACAGATGCATTTTATTGCCAATAGATTAGCTGCAATAGTGCAAGCTAGAATGCTATATTTATTCTGTAGAATGTTTTACCATGCCTGAGTAAAAAGCTCTAGAAGCTCTCTGTTTGTTTAGGGTAGCAGCTGTAGTATTAGCTTGGTGTGACATCACATCCTGCCTGAGTCTCCCTGCTCACTTATAGCTCTGGGCTCAGGTTACAGCAGAGAAAGGAGGGGGGAGAGGAGCAAACTGAGCATGCTCATGCCCGCAGCAAGGAGGTTTAAGCTGAAGGAAGGAAGTCTGATACAGAAGCCCATGTGTACAAATAGAAGGAAAGAAATGCTGTGTTTCTTTTGACAGAGGACTCAGAGCAGCACTACTTCGAGGGTTTATTGGTATTTTTAGGTGGATCTTTCTGATAAGGCTTACTTAGTTTTAACCTTTCCTTCTCCCGGTGAGTGATGTACTCTGTTTTTATGCTGTACTCTGTCTTTATGTTTATTTTATATTTTTATTTTGACCAGCACCCGGGCAATGAACTACGTTGTACTCTTCTCTGCACAAATATATGTGTATATATATTGCAGTATGGAATGAAAACAGTTTGAATATATATATAGTCACATTATGAGGACAAATGAGCATTTTCACACAAACCATTAAACATATGCCTAGTTCTATTCAGACACCAGCCCTGTTTTGTGTAACACTATATTGGCTTATTGCAGTAGAATATAGGTTCAGTTGTGCAATTTACTCAGAAACCAAGCCAACAGTACTTAAACAAATAGTTACATATGTATTAAACAGACATGGGAAATGTGTTGTGATAGTAGAAAACAGTATAATTACAGCAGCAGTGGGTTACTTTCAATAATTTGGGTTAGATACACACTGGCCCTTTAGCATGTTTATGGTGCTACAGGGCGTGTTCTCAGGCTGGCATCAGTACCATTCAGGAGAGCTGTAGCCCAGTTGCTTGCTAAGTATCGTGTGTTCCTAAAGTACCTCGACTTGTGATCAAGGTCCTGAAACTGGCAACACCACATTCACAGGGTCTTAAGTCTTCATTTAGGATTTACTGAGGCCCTGTTTGTCACACCTCTCCTTCTCACTCCTTCATTATTGTAGTTCTTGAGGTGTTCAATATTATGTGTAGTTCATTTTATACATATGCTGTACTCTTCAATGGACTACCATAGAGCACAAACTATGGAGGGATGGCTATGCACCATACCCTTACATTAGAAAGGTTTTTTTTGATGGCAGTAGTGTGCTATAACTGCATAATTATGTACATAATATATATTAAAGATCAAGCAAAGTAAATGGTATAGCAAAGTATATGTGGTAGAACCGTGTTTAAATAAAAGTGTGGGTTCTTGTTTAACATAAGTGTATGATGTTATTTCCTTTTCTTTCAGGGTCAGAGTCAGAGTGGTGGACATGGCCCAGGAGGTGGCAAAAAAGATGACAAGGTAAGTGGTCCCCTGCAAAGATTCATTTTTACTTGCCAACTTGTCCCCAGATATAACATTTTTTGTGATCTCGGCATTTGGGCTTTTTTAATTTGAGACCAGTCTTAAATTAATAGCTAAGAAATATCTCTTCCTTGGCCTTAAAGGGCAGATGACTTGGCAAAAGTGAGGCAGGGGTATGCTTTTATATATTATATGCTGTTACTTTACACTGACAATATATTTACAATGCTGATATGTGTAGAATAAAATATTGTCAGTAATTAAAGGGTTGTTCACCTTCCAACACTTCTTTTCAGTTTGGTTGGTTTCATATAGTTCACCAGAAATAAAGACTTTTTTTCAGTGACTCTTTCTTTATTTATTTTAAAGTTACATTTTTCACCTTCTTATGTCTTTTACCTATTGGGTAAACTGATGCGTTAGTTGATACATTTCTTATGTTAGATGCTGCTGAGCAGAAGCCCTGAATTTCAGTAAAGTTCCCCATTTGTTCTCCAAAATAAGTGCTAAAACATTTTTGTAATTTTACACTTGAAAGGATAAGAAAAAGAAATATGAACCACCCGTACCAAGCAGAGTGGGCAAGAAGAAAAAGAAAACAAAGGGGCCAGATGCTGCCAGTAAACTGCCTCTTGGTAAGTGACAGTGTACCAACAATTCAGTTTTGTTTTAATATGTATACAAAATCATAAACTATAAGAGTAATGGCATATGATGCCATTTTTTCACACATGGGCAGAATTTGACCATAAAATGTGCATTTTCAGTGACATGCATATGCCCACACAATCATGTTGTAGCTCAATGCTGTTCAACTTCTGTGGCTGAATCTTTCTGGTTATGTGGTGGAGGACCAATAATGGAAGCCACTGTTGACCACTCCCTATTTTTAAACCACATCTATTTTAACCACACCCACGTTACTACAGTAACTTTTAAGACCATTTCCACAATAATGGCGGTAGCTTACCAGAAAAAAATGGTTAGTGTATAATCTATAATAATATATATCTATGTGGAAAAAGTTTGTCATGCCTTTAAATCCATATGCTTCCTCCTCCCCTGCAGATAGTACAGTAGCCCCAGCACATAATTAAACACCCCTAGAAGTAGCATAGGGTAGGCAAGTATGGCATTCACATGCAGAGTAGGTATATAGCAAATTATCAATAATAATTTGTTTCATTACATCATAATTATTCTTTTTTTTCACCCCATCTTTGTTGCATAAGTAATCGTGGGATGAGTCGTTAGGCGCAACCCCGTTTTACAATTTGGGGGGGGGGGGCCATCATGTCTTTGTATTCACAACGAGGACAAAAAAAGTTCAGTAGAATACGGATATGAGTTGGTAACCACACTTGGTATTGAAAAACAAGTTACTTCCTAGTGCAGGCATCTGCCCAAGCACTTACCCTAGATGCATATTTATAGTTATATGGAATAAGAAAAAAAACTTCACGCTGTTCAAATTAAGTGGTTGGAACAGAGTGTAACTAACAGATTTGTGTTAAAACAAAACTAACATTTGAAATCTGGCGATCAGAATCAGATTTAGTAATTGGTGAATTCAGCAGAACATTTTGATCACATGTAACGGCTTTCTTACAGTAACACCACATACACAGTGTAGGCTGAAGTTACTGAAACTGGAGAGGATTAAAGATTATCTTCTAATGGAAGAAGAATTCATCAGAAACCAAGAACAAATGAAGCCTCTTGAGGAGAAGCAGGAGGTAAGTGCTTCATGATATTGTTCTTATGTTGGTACAATAGATGGCAAATTGCAAAGAATGTTAACTTTTAGCTCCTTCTTGCATCCCCTTGCATCCACTGTAACCTTTACTAATTAGATTACAATTCCATAAAAGTCTCGGGTAGGCTGGGGCCATAAAGATCATTTGGAAGGTAACGTAGGACCTCCAGTTGGACAAACCTTGTATAGATTTTATATAAGGTGTGCAGATGTGCTGTAATAATATGGCTGCTTTGTACCTCATTAAATAATGATCTTTTTTCTCATATGATTTCAGGAGGAACGATCAAAAGTAGATGATCTGAGAGGAACGCCCATGTCTGTTGGTACTCTTGAGGAGATCATTGATGATAACCATGCCATTGTATCTACTTCAGTGGGATCTGAGCATTATGTCAGTATTCTCTCCTTTGTGGATAAGGACTTGCTTGAACCAGGATGTTCCGTTTTATTAAACCACAAAGTAAGTTGATTTCATGTTAAGGTGGCCAATATATATATAAGGTATTTGTATGTAAAAGTTTTACCATAAAAACTATGCTACGATTAGATTTTGCTACTTGTTATTTTATGCTAAGAAAACATAATTTTGCTTTGGATTGGAACAGCTTTCCATTTTGTTTCCTCATGACTACAAGAAGACAATAAAGTTATACCCCTACTACTCCACTAAAGATATTGCTTTGAGCTTGAGTTTCCTATTAAGATCCAGGCTTGGATGTATCTATTTTCTCTAGACTACAAATGTTGCCTTGTGCTTAGCACTATAACTGGCTAGGTTTTGTTTGCTGAATGCACAGGTGTCTGTGCTACCCATCCTAATGACTGCTTTTAAAGCAGTTTTTATATTTCATATGTTATTTATGTATTTATGGAGTTCATCCTGCTTTATTTAACATTTTCTATCATTCTTGACAAGACTGTATGTTAGCAGTCTCATATTATCCATTCATAAGGAGGCTGTATACTCCATTGTGTACAGACTTTGGAAAAGATTTTAACCATTGCCCACAAACATTATTTAATGGTTACAGGTTGCAGTCCAGTATATTAATTCTGGTTTCTATTCAGGTGCATGCTGTGATTGGGGTGCTCATGGATGACACAGATCCATTGGTAACTGTGATGAAAGTGGAAAAAGCTCCTCAGGAGACCTACGCAGATATTGGAGGGCTTGACAATCAAATACAAGAAATCAAGGTACAGCGTTGTTTCTCTTTCAATAGAACAATCTACAAACGGTTTCGTACAACTTTATATTTGCGTCTGTGGCCAACTTTAACCTCTTATATATTTGATGGAGGTTTCTATAGCAACATTTTTGTTTGAGTACAATCCCTTTAAATGTAGGGTAAATTATTTTTAATTGGTTATTATAACAGCGAGAAGAGGATGACAGTGTGTTTATTCTATAGATATAGTAAACGTTTGCTTTTAAGATATTGTATGCACTTTGTAATTTATCTTAAAGGAATCGGTGGAACTCCCCCTAACTCACCCAGAATATTATGAGGAGATGGGTATAAAACCTCCAAAAGGAGTAATTCTGTATGGACCCCCTGGCACAGGTACAGTGTTTATAGGATACTGTCTGTATAGACAGACTAATGCTTTGCTGATTTGTAATTATAGAGTAATTTGTCCAGGATATTTCAAGTTCTTTTCTATTACCTTTCAGGTAAAACATTGTTGGCCAAAGCAGTTGCAAATCAGACCTCTGCCACTTTTCTCAGAGTTGTGGGCTCAGAACTTATTCAGAAATACCTTGGAGATGGCCCCAAACTTGTCCGAGAGCTGTTCAGAGTAGCTGAAGAACATGCGCCCTCCATAGTGTTTATTGATGAGATTGATGCAATTGGTACAAAGAGGTAGTTATAACGTGTACCTTTTACTTATGTCAACCTTTCATTGTGCCTCAGCAACATAGTGGTATGATGTAGTTAAAAAAACCGATTTTAAGAAGGGTGACTGCAGGGGCCTTATACTTTATAACAAGGTTCATTTCTGTAATTTACTTGATCCTTTTCTCAATGTCCACACTTGTTAAACTAATAAGTCCAGTTAATACCTAAAATAAATACATGGAAATATTAATTATTCACTTGAAAGTATATTATGTAAATTTGTATGTAAAAGATTTTATAGCATATTTACTCCAAATCAAGTGACATTACTTCATGGATTTTTGTCTGTCTGTTTCATACAGATATGATTCCAATTCTGGTGGGGAGCGAGAAATCCAGAGAACAATGTTAGAGCTTCTCAATCAGTTGGATGGATTTGATTCACGGGGAGATGTCAAAGTCATTATGGCAACAAATAGGATAGAAACACTGGACCCAGCACTGATCAGACCAGGTATTAAGGATGCTTTCACTGTGCCCACTAAAATTAAGATTCCTGTTAGATCGTTTCAAGGACAAGGAAACCATATACTACAGAGTTTCCCCACCTGATGGACTAGTCTCTTCATTATTTTTTCACAGTAGCACCTCCTTCACTTACCACCATATAAAAAAACTTCACCACTAGTGTATTTTACTCCACCATGTCTTTCCTCACCATCACCAGTATGGCGTATGCACTGTTTGTATGCATGTGCCACTATGATTTGTCCCCTCAGCATCACTCTCTCCTGCAATCGCTTTCTGACAAACAGTGCGTTGCTATGGAAACTAGACGATTGATTGGTAAGCTTGAGCCTCTACACATGCTCCAGTTTCCTGAGCGAGTCCATTGCGCAGGGTCGCGGTCTTGGTCTGATTGTTAGGGGAAATTGTGATGTGACAAGTCTGAGTCAAATTCAGACTGAAGAAAGTGATAAACAATAGTGATTTCTGCAAATACTTGAAAATTTGTAATCACTGCATACAGAAAAATTGCCTAGAACTACAATTTTTTGGTAGACAAATTTCATGTAGTAATTTCCATATTTCCATTCTCATCCTGCAGTATATGTGTATGTCACATACAGTATATTACCATAAAAGCTATATATGTATGATTGTAAGTTTGGAGAAGGGCCCTGTTTACCTAGTATTGGTAATTATTTGTATGTGTGCTTGATGTTTTTTCTTCTATTGGACAGTGCTGCAGAATATAATTGTGCTGTATTAATATGTTAGTACTCATTTCAGAACTACATGCTTTTGTCCATTTATAAGGAAAGTTACTGAAGAAAATTAAAATGCCAATGATTTTAATTACTTTATTATTCAGGCAGAATTGATAGGAAGATTGAGTTCCCATTACCTGATGAGAAGACAAAGAAAAGAATTTTCCAAATTCATACCAGCCGAATGACATTAGCTGATGATGTCACATTGGATGATTTGATTTTGGCAAAAGATGACCTCTCTGGAGCAGATATTAAGGTAAATATTCCCCAAACAGGAGGCCTATTCACTTATTATTGAGGTCAAGAAAAATAATTGCCAATATTTGTGCACCTTCTTTTCTCAAATGCTAGCTGCTGGCCAAAATATTGCCACACACTTTCACAGAAAGTCAAATACCAGCAAGAATCACATTCAGTTAATGTTTTATTAGATTAAAAACTTGATTGTTTTAATGAACTGCGAAAATAAGGTTGTTAGAGACAATTCCCATTGACATCTGTTGAACCTCGCCCACTTTTATTTGCCAAGATATTTCTGACAGCTTTTGTCT
The DNA here is from genome assembly GCA_024363595.1 of Xenopus borealis. NCBI lineage: Eukaryota > Metazoa > Chordata > Amphibia > Anura > Pipidae > Xenopus > Xenopus borealis. The sequence goes on from CM044445.1 coordinate 69,290,079, forward strand.
TTAATGAATACAGACTATTTGTGGTCCCAGAGAATATTCTCATGTATAATTGTGTTGGGTTTTTTTCTTGAAATGTGAATATAAAGCAAACTCCAACTCCACCACTAGGAGTAGCAAAGGGTAGAGCCAGACCCGCTTACTCAGGGGTTCCCAACCTTTTTTAACTATGAGCCACATTCAAATGTAAAAAGAGTTGGGGAGCAACACAAGCATGAAAAAAATCTCTTGGGGTGTCAAAGAAGTGGTGTAATTGATTATTTGGTAGTCCCTATGTGGGCTGGCAGCCTACAGGAGACTCTACTTGGCACTATATTTCATTTTTATGAAATTAAAACTTGCTTCCAAGCCTGGAATTTAAAAATAAGAACCTGCTTTGAGGACATGGAGAGCAACATCCAAGGGGCTGGAGAGCAATATATTGCTCATGGTTGGGGATCACTGCACTTACTAAATACCTACCAACATTTCAAACTGTTACTAAACTACATTTCCCAGCGTCATCCCTAAATCCAGTGGCCCATGGGCTGTTTTGTCCACCCATGTCTGCCATGGAAAACTGCATTATACAAAATGGAAGTGTCAGCCTGTCGCATTTGCTGTTTGCAAATGACAAGCAGATCAGTGACTTGACAACCATGGCCCATAAAACATGAGTGAGGTTTTTAATTTTTATAAATAGCAGGTATTATGTGTCTCCACTTTATATGTTGAATAAATTATAATATGGTTTCCACTTTGTTTAAATGACAATACACTCATATTTTTGCAGGCCATTTGCACGGAAGGTGGTCTGATGGCATTAAGGGAGCGTAGAATGAAAGTTACCAATGAAGACTTCAAGAAATCAAAAGAGAATGTCCTCTATAAGAAGCAGGAGGGCACCCCAGAGGGATTGTATCTTTAGTGGTTTTCCTTTATTTACACCCCCCTGTTACAAAATGGAAAGTATGTGGGTTTGTGTACATTGAGAAAAGGATATGTGTCCTTTATAATCACTGGTTGGCTTAAAAAGTGAAATCAACCAATACTCAGTGGCCAAGATTCTTTATGCTTTCTTAAGTGTAAGATCTCAGTCTGTAGTGACCTAGGTGGTTTCAGGCAGCTGTTTAATATGTGCATTTTCAAAATAAAAATGCTTCTTGAAATGCTTAGTGTTATTTGTTCACTTCATGCTCACACAGGGTTGCAAAAAAAAAAACAAGAATGGAAAATGTAAAAATATCCTGTTTTATTTTTTTAATAGTAATAGTAACGCAGACTTTCTCGCTGGGCCAGATTATAGTCTTCCAACTCCTGTCCCTATGTGGAGAAAAACCAATAAAACCATCTCTATTAGACTATGAGAGCAGCATTTATTAACTTTGCAATATATCTAAGCTTTGCTTTATTAAATTCATAAATCAACTTGGTATCATCATGAGCTGAATTGTGTGATGTATTGCATCACTTCTTTACATAAGTAGTCTATTGCATACTAGGGGATGACACACTTTGTGATGAAAAACTAAAGTTGGTTAAATATCTGTCTGTATATACACAGAGGCATACAGTTTGTCCAATTCAGCTGATCCCTACTGGCCTGCATTTGATGCAGAACATTGTCCTGATAGAGTGAAATAAAATAATTTGTTCATCCTTAGAGGAACACAACAGCAGAAAACACAAAACTCTTTGTGCCAATCTACATTTGCTATTGTCTTTCTCAAATCAAATGGCTCACCTCAATCACTTCAAACTGAACACGTTCTTGTTCTGCCCTTCTCTGGACAACAACCTGCATGGCAAAGAAATATGGAGTTTGAACATACATTTTAATGGGGTAGTGGTCCAATAGGAGGACTAAAGCTTAACTAAAGAAGTAAGCACAAAATACATTTCGTGTTTCTGTACAAGCCTAAGGCAACCACAGCCCTTTAGTAGGGAAGATTTGTGTCTCCAAAGATGCCCCAGTAACTCCCCATCTTCTTTTCTTCTGATTTACTGCACATGCTCTGTGCCACTGTCCCTTACTGAGCTTAGTGACCCACTCACAGTATACAGAATAGAAATGTCACAGTATATGGCTGATTAGTAATTAATACAGATAATTACTACATGACAGTTCAGAAACTAGTCAGAATTTAACAGTAAGCCCTGTAGCATCAGCTTATATTACAGACAACCCTCATTTTCTGCTTGTAAATTTTCTATGACCCCTAAGCTTAGCTGAGTATGAGTGAGTATGTGAGTGTCACAGACACTTTCCAATATGTGACACCCCCCCATGACAAGTTTGAAGTGCTGGATCATTGCTGCTATTGACAAGCTGAAACTTTACAAAAATATTCCAAAAGGTGGCTATAATGGGACTAAACAGTTAATTAGAGTTAGCAGGCAAGGTGTGTTAGAGACCTCTGGTGGTCAAACCAAGGTATAAACTGCAAAAACAATAATTATTCTCTGTGACACCTTGCTAAAAAAGTATAAATTTATTAGTACATAAATAGGTAAAAAATATTCCAGTTACCCCAGCAGGAGCCTGACGCGTTTCGTGCCTCTCAGCACTTAATCATAGTGATTAAGTGCTGAGAGGCACGAAACGCGTCAGGCTCCTGCTGGGGTAACTGGAATATTTTTTACCTATTTATGTACTAATAAATTTATACTTTTTTAGCAAGGTGTCACAGAGAATAATTATTGTTTTTGAAGCTGAAACTTTAGGCTAGTACATCAAGTATGTAAAATATGGCATTTTTAACCATATTCATTTTTAGGGTTTAGTTCTCCTTTACAAATTGAAGCCTGATACAAATATAAACCTGTTGATAAAATAAATAATTGCTGGTTAGTATGACTGAGGCTGACCGTGCCCTTTATTAAGGTGCATGGAATGCCTCTGCTCCCAAGTATTACTTACAAAAACTGCTATTCCTGTAAGAATTGCCAGGGCAATGATTATGATTATTGCTGCAAATCCAGGAGATATTGTCTTCATATTAATACGGGGCGGTTCATTGTCAAAGAACAGAACCCGAATTGAATCTCTGTCCACTTCAATGTTACGACCATCCAGTGGCAAAGTAAATTTATTCTGTTTCAGCTGTTGGCAGAAATAAAGTAATTTAAAATGAATAGCCACAAAGACATTTGTCACTGTGATTTATGGTATAATGGGAAGCAGAGGAGAACAAAGCACAGGTCAAAGGTTGGTCCTGCATGTTTTTTCCTTAGAGCCACATTAAGGCTCCGTAGGTGGAAACTGTACTTGGTATAAAATATTTCAATTCACAATTATGTACAATAACTTGCAGAGTAGGATAATTGCAGCCCTTGCCCTTCTCTGGCATTGACAATCCTGCCCTATCTCTTTGCTCCAGCTTTTGACTAATAATAACTGCTACATACGTTTTACCACTGTGTTTTAGACTACAGTTCATTCAAGCTCGGAAATTGTGAGCAGGTTACAGATGTACCTTGAAACTTACAGAGGAAAAGAGGTTTCACACTTACATCCCGTTCAATATAGTATGCTACTGTGGCGATGTCAACAGGTTCCTTGGTTCCATTTGGACAGAAAAGCTTCATAGTAATTTCACATGTCATTTCGTGAATCTTCATTAGTCATATAGCAGGACAAACAGACAGGTAACTACTTCAGTAACATTAGCGTGTACAGTTTTGGATACATAGATAACATAGTAACAATCTAAGATCAAATCAGGCATGCACTACTACCTTTAAAAGTGTTACTATCTATATACAATATTTATTATAACCAAAGTGACATTCTCTGCAAAGTAAATCAGTTCATCAGTGTAGCAAATGGGACAAAGATCTGCTTATCTGAATAACCTAGTTCTGTTGAAACATTAGGTACATCCTTCTACAGAAGGTTAGGATAGGCTGAGATGCCTGTTAGAAAACTCTCTTCCTTGTACATATAAAACATTTTAAACTAATGACTACTCTAATGATTATTGTAAATGAGGGGGTTGTGCTTTATGTCTTATTTCCTGCCAAGATGGTAAAGAGCAAAGTGTTAAAGTGATACTGACACTAAAATGTATTTTCAAAATATTAATCTACATCAAGTTACCTATAGTTCATGTTGATTGTTTTTGGCTGATAATTCTGCTTTTGTAAGTACTTGTTTGAAGTTCCTGAACCTGACTGTTTTACTAACCCGACTGTCCCTTCCTAAGGTGGCCATACATTGGCCGATAAAAGCTGCTGACAGACAGAGTCGGCAGTCTATTAGCCCATGAGTGGGGCCCTCCGGCGGGCTTCCCTGATCGATATCTGGCCAAAAGTCGTCCAGGTGTCGATCGGGCAGGATTAAAAATCCAGTCGGAACGAGGCCACATCTGTTCGTTGATGTTGTCCAGCCATCCGACCACCCGTATCAGCATCATTCTGATCCGATCGTTGGGCCGTAGGGCCCACAATTGGATCAGCCTGATATTGCCCACCTCAAGGTGGGCATATGAGAGAGAGATGTCGCCAAACGAGCAGATCTCTCCGTGTATGGCCACCTTTAGTCTGTTAGTTAGAGTTTCTAATGCTAACAGACTATTGCTGCACAAATATGGCAGCCCCCTCACAGAGGAAAATGGGTGTCAGAAAAGGTAATATAAAAGCATCAGGCAAATACTTTTATGGCAAAATTATAAATAGGATTCAAAGACAATGCTATGATAGATATTAAAAAAAAAGTTATTTTCTGATGTCAGTATCTCTTTAAATGTGGGTCTTTTTCTTGTTGTTGAACTGAAAGTTAGGCAAAATGCCCTGGTTTATACAGTCTATGTACCAGCAAAGCATGGTGACTCAAAGCTTATGTCCTATTCACAGAAGCTTATATAAATGCTATGGTCACTATGAAGGTCAATTATAATGGAAACACATATTTTATAGACATGTATAACTCACGTTTATTTGCAAAATCTGTGGTATTTTCATGACGTAGTGGGACACCTTACTGAATAGGATCCTAAAGAAATATAGTTAGAATATGTCATTTTAAAATATTAATTAACATTTAAGAGACAGGTTGTTGAGGGCACTGGCCTTTGCAGTTGTTGGGGTATTGCCAATGTGTAGACTATACTTTCATATTTACGCCAGTCTCTGACCTGACCAGTGTTAAGACTTCATGGCAGTTTTAGGATGTGCAAGTGGGAGAGGTGTGTAATCCAAAGATGGAGGTATCAGAAAAGTGAAAAGGATCTAGTGTATTTGCTAACTTGTTAAGTGGTAAAGGAGTGTAGCAGGGACTGGCTGGTGAGCATTTTGGTACTTGCTTATCTGCCTATAGGCAAGAGATTGTTATAAGTATATAAGTATGGGTGTGTATACTGAAATGTCATTGTAGCTATTGGTGGCCTGTCTTTGTAGTGGGAAGCAGCAACATCAAGCTGTAAAACAAGGACACGGTCACTGACCTGTGCAGCTCTTCTTCTCTTCCCTTCAGAAGTGCAAACTCAGCTTTAAAGATGAAATCTATCTGGATCAGGCTGAGACAAATGAAAACCTTGGTAGTGTAATGATAATCTCACTTTTTAAAATAACATGGGTGGCTTTGTGTGCTAATAATATCTAGCACTTTTTTGTTTCAGGGTTCCATAAGCTCACATCTCTTTAAGATCTATTAACATCTCTTGCTGCCTTTCCTTTCCTGTGCAGCTTTTGCTTCTTCATCCTACATACTCACATCAGACAAGGTATGTTGAAGCTACAGAACTCTGACCAACTGAACTGTCTTGTTGTGTGTAAATCAAAAGCAAAACCATTACTTTGAGTATAACATTTGCTGGGGTTTATGCGATGAAAAGTGGAAGGTTTGCTACAGGTGCAGACACCAATAGTAACCAGCTAGGAGGTAGCATTTACTGGTAGCCTATTTAAAAGTACTGGTTACTATGGG
>CM044445.1:69305367-69325567 GCA_024363595.1 Xenopus borealis
TAAGTTTGATCATTTAAAACATTTATTTTCTATGAATTTGCCATTGTGGAACCATTCTTAACCTGCAATTAAAGGGATTGGAAAAGGCTAGATTGTGGGCTAGCAGATAAATTAGAACCCTGGATCAGCCGATTGTGAATACATCATATGAAGACTTTGGAAGAGAGGACTGAACCCCTTTAATAAATATTTTACAGGTATCTGCAAATACTCTCCTGCAACTGCTAAAATGTAACAAACATTATCCCCAGCCACCTTCTCGCATTTATAACTCCACTGTGGACCTACCCTCATGTCAAACAGTTTTGCCACTATATACGTTTTGGTCCACATACTGGGTACCCCCCTTGAAGTGGCATTCAGGAAAGCTATGCAGTGGTTTACAATAAGTGCATACCCATAAGGCAAGGTGAGAACAGTGACACAGGAAGCACTGTTTTTAACTGGAAACTCAGCTTTTTTAACGTAGCAGGTGTAGAGCATGACCAGAAGTGCCACTGTTTAGAAAAATAGCAGTCTTACAATTAATTAACAATAAGGTACAGAATTTTTATTCTGTACTATTTCCACAATTTACATTTAATTCTTTGGCAAATAACTCTCTGTAGATCACTAGCTATTGGTGTTAATGGCAAATTCTTGGATTATTGGTCATGTGAGCACTTATCACTTTGAATGTCATGGCCAGCGAGTAGAACAAATAAAGAGCATACAAGGGGCCACACTCTTTGCCTTCCTATTCTTCCAATGGTGTATGCAAAGATCACAAACAACTGGACAGCAGGAAGTAAAGAAGAGCTGTGTTCCTCATCTGCTAATGCAACAGGAACTGTCTGACATGCTGCATTGGCAGATACATTGTTTTAACATGCTCAAACCAATCAATATCCATAATATGTGGATTTCATAAAGGATCGGCAGGTCACCATACTTTATTAACCTTAAATAGTATTGGTACATGTATGGCCAACTTAAGTTACACAAAGGTACAAGCTCAGTAAAAACTTATGATTTTAGTCATGTTTAGCCATGTTTGCCAGACTACATTGCCAGACCACAGGTATTTCTGTTTTAAAGTTATAGACAGATTGGTGAATCAAAGGGTACTTTTGTTGTAATAAATAATGTTCAAGCTGAGATTGGCAAGGTCCAAGTAGCCCATAATGGTGTCACAAATATATAAAAATAAAAAAATAAAATGCTAAAAAACTATTTTTTTTCAAAAACCTTGCAGATTCACAAAAAAGAAAATTGAGGTTGTGGACACATTTTATTGTTTTTTTTCTTAAGAATATATCTATTATATAATATGTATTGTACAAGTTTGTTGCTTTATAGATGTTGCCCAGAAAAGAAACATTTCAATGACTCCATGGTTTAATCTTCCAGCAGAAGATCCAGTTCCTCTAGGGGAACTCGTACTCTCAACTCCTTTTCGGTCATTAGATCAATAGTCTCTTGCAGCTGCTCTGGGAAATATTCTACAGCATCCAGATATAATGCCTGAGTAAAGAAGCAGAGAAGCAAAACCCATTGAAAAATGTTGCTACTAAAATAACAAGGTATCACACCCAATCTCTAGAAACTGCAGACTTTTGCTAATATCAAATCTGGAGCTCCATTTCTGATGGTGTCAGAAAGCCCCAAATGACCCATGCAGCTGTAATGGCTTTTAGCTCAAAAATACTCAAATGTGCACTTTAGAGGCAAAAAATGCCTGTTACCAGCAATTTTCAAGTCAACAACACTGATGGAGGAAAGAATGCCAAAAGCAACATTAGTCTTAACGCTGGTCTATCAGGGTAATTAAAATCCATTTATGAAAAAGCAATACTGTGGTATCAACACCCCAAATGTGGTCTACTATGTATATCTGGCAAACTATCCCCTTTGAAAGATAATGGCGGGGGAGTAATAAGCCTTATGGATGAAAACAATGCCCAGGTAATGCTCTCATGCTGGGAGGCTATAGCATTTGATATTATGACCAGAGGTAAATAATTAGGGACCACCATATGGGTTTTACCTTGACGTGGTGTGGTGGCTTATCAATCTTATGATCATAATTTTGTAACTAAAAAACCCGTCTTTGTATACATGCAACTGCATAGATTACTTATATGACAGGGGACATGGGAATGTGCACTGATCAACCTCTCCTCTTTTTCTCTATGCCTGCATTTCATTTGGCCAGATCAGTAGCACTTCCATTGTATTTTAGTACATTTTAATTTAGCTACGGAGTGCTCCCACAACCTTTCTTTTTTGCAGTTTGTATTTCCCCGGCCCTTTTGCAATTATCATTAATAATATGGTAACACACACAAACCATCTCTTGTGTAGATACAAGAAAACACCTGTTTAAATTTAATAGAACCAGGACCCACTGTCAAGTGGACTGCAGCTTGTGCTACTACTACTAGACCATTACATAGTTATCTTCATCTGTGCCATTGTGCATATAATAAGACATTTTATAATAAATATAACAAGTCCCACCCAGTATCACCTGGAAATAGCAATAAATGTTCAAGCATATCTCTGCTCTCACCTTTGCCCATGGGCAGCTCTGTATTGCTTTGTAGAACAGACCTTTGCTTCGCTCCTTGATAGATACCTTAAAAAAATACATTATATATTTAATAAACACAAAGGACATTAAGCACATCCCAAACCTATCTGATTTGCTAAGCATTTACCTTACTTTTAACTATGCAGTGATTTTACAAAAACATATATGATTTGTGCTTATAGTTATACATCTTTCTGACTCTATAATTCTCTGTGCAAAGTCATCTATCAATTTCATTGATTTAAAGAAATCTATTACTAAGGTAGTCTACACACTTGGAAGAAAATAGAGACAACCAGGTCATCAGCTCCATGTGCTGCCACCTAAAATGCCACCGTAGATACTTTAAGCTGCTAATAATTACATACTATAAAGTACAAGTACTGTCTCCAGAGTAAAGGGCATCTGGAACCATATTCACTTTGAAGAGCATGTTCAAACAAGGCCTTGATTCGATTTGACAAGCCAGTTTCAGGGAAAATGGAGTGAACCTCCCCTAGTTCTGCCCTGCAATAAACACACAAGTACAGTTTAGGCAGATTTATAAAGCTGTGTAAAAAGCCACTGAAAAGCAACTGGTAATTCTAACATAGCATATTAAATCATGGATATTTATTATATGCAGTTGCACAGGGGAATGCTGTGTTCTGGAATAAAAATAGGTGCTGTTTTTTTTTTTTTTTAACAAAGCATTGTACACCACTTTTCATTAAAATTATTTGGTGCCTGGGTATGTCCCTTTGACTTCAATGTGTTACACCTGGACTGAAATCATATACATGGCATTATTTATGGCGAGGGCCCAACCCTTTTTTACCAGTCACATTCAGATGTCAAAAAACTTGGGGAGCAACACAAACATAAAAATGTTCCTAGGTGGTGCAAAATAAATGCTGTGATTGGCCATTTGGTAGCCTGGAAGCCTTCAGGAGACTCTGTTTGACAGTACACCTGGTTTTTATTAAAATTATTCAACTGAAATGTTGCCTCCAAACCAAAAATAAGCACCTGCTTTGAGACCACTTGGTGCAACATCAATGGGAGTGGAGAACAGTGTGTTGCTTGCAAGCCACTGGTTATGATGTTAAATATGGTCCAAACTAAAATACACATCTTTATAAATATTCTTATTGGTTTTTTGTAATGTCTAATTCTGCCATTAATTCACGAAAAAGGACTACAAAGGAGATTTACAATAATAATAATTCCAACTACCTAACACCAACTTTTTATGTGCAAAATATTTTACACTGGTTAGTAATGACTATGTTTCTGCATATGTAGACCCTGAATGCTTTGTGTGAATCTAAGGATATAAGAAGCCTTAGTATAAAAGCAAAGCCTCACTTACTGCCTAAATCAGCTTTTAAGTTTAATTCATTGTCATGTACAGGCCATAACTATCACTGATTGAAGAGGCTATAACGGGTTCTCGCTGTCAGTAATTATTCATTTGAGATGTTGCTGTGACTATCTAACTTCTTGCTAGAATCCTCAGAATGTTTTTAAAAGCATTGCCAGGCATTACTGGAGGGCTTAACTGTGTATTGCCCTACGAATTACCATTGATAAGCAAAAGATATTCTATGAATAAGGTTATAGGATATACATTACCGCTGCACAGATTCTACCAGTTTTCTTCTTTCTTCCTCTGCCCTAATGGCAAACAGACATGGCTCCAGAGCTGATGTCACTCTCCTGATGCCGTCTATAAACCTTCTCACTTTGCTGGCATTGTGTAATTTACTTTCAGTCATAATGTAGGATTTCCACAAAGAAACATTTGTGGGATATAGCTTTAATGCAGACATCAGTGTGTCTCTAAGTGGCCTCAGAGGATAGACACTAGCCTTATAATGGTGCCTGAGCAGATTTGTGTGCATCAATGTGATTGCTTGCAAGGGGCTGTCGGACTTCCAATCAACATTGTATGGTGTTTCAGGAATCAACTTGGAGTCAGCAGCCTGTCTTAATACTGCAACAGCAGCATCAACACTCACCGTAAGATATTGAAAAAGTGCAAAGCAACCAGATAAGCTCACACGCCCCCAGTGTGGCTCCTGCCTCAAGCAGTCCTGCAAAGCATGTTCGTATACCTTACGTGCTTTCAGAATACTAAGCGCATGCTCAGGGCTACTATAGGGGGTGTATGGAGAGCTTTCTGTAAGGCTGGTTAGTATATGAACAGCGCGGGATCCTGCATTTTGCTCTGGGTTATCCAGTATCTTCACTTCCAGTTCTGAATACAGCAGGCACAGACTGCACAATTCCTGGTCCTTTAAACCTTTGCTTCCTGCTAAACTTATGGCTGTATCAAACACCTTCCGGGCATCATCAATATTGCCCAGAAGCCATTCAAGTAGGGCATATTCTTTCCAGAGTGCCAGGCTGTTTCTGTTAGATGATTCCTTTAGTAAACCCTTGGCCAATCGCTTACTCCTCTTGCCCTGAGATTTCAACTTTTTCTTGTTTTTTGCTTGCAGCCACCAAACAACCTAGGAAAAAAATAACAAATTAAGTGTTTGTCTCCTGAATATATTTGTATCCATTATTTGTAGCAGTTACTCTTCCAATTGGTGTTTTTATGTATTGGAAACATTCTTGTATTATTTTTCCCATACAAGAAACCATGCTATTTAAAAAGAAGCATATAAACTGATACTCTATCTGCTTTATACTTTGTGAAGGTAGGAACTTAAACAAACCTTTGAAATTTCATACTGAAGCCACCAGACAGAGAGCTTCCTCTTCTCTTCTCCTTGTAAAAGTGACAGAGCTGACTGGAAGATGTTTTGTATGAAGGTTTCACCATCTTTAAAGTGTCCTATTTGCTGCCTGCTTCTGCTTATTGTGTCTAAATGACCAATTGTGCCGATTCCAGACAGGGGGATTTCAAATGAGGTAAGCAACCTTTCATATGAAGAAACATGATCAAAGATGGAGGTCTCATCAAGAGAAAGGTAAAAGCAGTATAAGGAAAGGTGAGCCCCACAGGGGACCCCCAGAAAGTGCAGGAAAGATTGGAACAACTGGAGCTGCAGTTTAGGACTGTCAATCTTGAACATTGATGGACCAATGTCATCAAAGAGCACCTGCAAAACACAAAAAAAGAGATGACATGATGAGCAGGTACAACCATGAAATTCACATTCACTGTGCATTTGCTTTCGTCTATGGTTTTTATCAGGATAAAAAAGGTGATTTTAACATCTTGGCAATATACAAAATGCAGTCCTACTCTTTATGTTAAACCAGTTGTCACTTAACAGCCAAACATACCTGCTCTACACCTACTTACCTGCCTTTCTGGGTCCTCACAGTCATCTTCTGTCTGCTTTTTCGTGGGGTCTGGATGCCATGGCAACCAGTGTCTGGCTTCCCGGGAGTATTCAATGTCCAGCCAAATCTTGTATCTGGGGCAGGTTTTGTCTTTTATGTTAAACTCTTCATCTGCTTCGTCTTCATCATCCTCCACTAGAGGGGAAAAAATTATAATTATATCTCCATTAAGATCAAGTCTGTCTAACCAAACTATTTCACCTTTGCATATGTGTCCTTTAAAAGACATAAAAGAATTTCTTCATAAGTTGCTTACTTAAGTCAAATCATTGTAGAAGCAGTTGCAGATTTATCTCACAGAAATACCACATCAGACAATAAATACAGCACTTATCTTTTTGAAATGGCTTAGGCTACATTACCCAAGTTGTTAATGGTGACCCAGCCCCCTCTCTCCTGTTGACGCATCCAAGAGCTCCATCCCTTTGCTCCTTTCTCACCAAAACGAGGTTCCCCACTGTCCCAAAAAGGCTCAAAAAAGTCAACCTAGAGAAGAACAGAATGTGAAAGGTTTTTAGAACATAAGGAAGATATCAGTAGTATTAAATATTGTTAAATATTTGGTCGGGCAAACCGCTATCTCCAACAGTAGAAGCTGTACCTAGGTCCACATATTATAGCTATAAATAACTTTCAAATATGTACAGCTTCATACTGAAAAACATTTATTTGTAATTTATTAGTAATTCTATTTTTTGCTGAGATTGCACAAATACATGTTTTTCAGTATGAAGCTGTACATATTCATAAGGAATATATGCTGCAAAAACCTAAACATACAACAACACAAAAAAGCAACTCCAAATATGGATACACAAAAAAATCAAGAGAGAAATGAACACCATAATGATGATGCTATAGTTGATAATACGAGTTCACCTAAGTGCAAAGCACCACTGTCTAAGCATTTTTAGATTTTCTTAAATTACCAACACTTATATATAATATATAATATATACACATATTAATTCACACAACACTTTGACAACTATTGACTTGTACCTGTGCAATGTTTATCTTTAATAAAGGGCCCCTTTAAAAAGCCTGTTTTATGGGTTAGGTTTTCTATTAATTGCGCCAGCAGTGTGTGATATGATACTGTATGCTGATTGATCAGCAGTTATCAAGATTTTAAGTCCATCAATTTTGATTTGATTACACAGTTTACAATTTGGACAACCATGGAAATTATATATTTAGTTTATTCATTAACCAGTAGGGAATTGCAAAGTTTACAGTACTGTCTAACAATGTTACAGGAGTTTCAGGAGGAGTGTTAGACAAACATCTATGCAAGCTATTCCAATAGTTTTTTTTTTCTTTTACACATTGACAAATTTACTCTTCACAGAAGGGATCTGATTAATGTAGATTGTCATGTTAAAAAATAATATCAGATGAGAATTATTTTATTTATGAATTACTTTCTGCAAAAAATGATTTATAAGACAAATAATACATACAACTTCCCTACTAGCTGCAGGTCATATATAAAGGCAGACTGCATATAAGGGGTTCTGCCCCTTTAATCAAAAAGACTTTTCCCAAAATAAAACATTTATCAAAGAGAAACATTTGTATATTTGCTAGGAGTATAAACTTCTACTTTGCTGCAAATATGAGCAAATCTGTATGTAATATTTGTAACAGTGCAATTAGCTATTGGTCAGTTTCATGGCAAACACAATTAGAGCTTTGCATGTTATTTGAGGCATCAAATGCACTACAGATATGGGACCTATTATCCAGAAAGCTCAGCACCTGGGGTTTTCTGCATAAGGGGTCTTTCTGTAATTTGGATCTCCATACCTTAAGTCAATGAAAAAATTAAATAAACATTAATTAAACCCAATAAAAGTGGTTTGTATCCAACAAGGATTAATTATACATCAGCTAGAATTAAGTTGAAGGTACTGTTTTATTATTATAGAGAAAAATAAATACATTTAAAAAAATGTAAATGTTTTGATTAAAATGGAGTCTATTGGAGATGGCCTTCCATTGAAACATGCAACAACACTTAAGGAAAACTATACCCCCAAACAATGTAGATCTCCATAAAAAGATATTGCATAAAAACACCTCATATGTAAAACCCTGCTTCATGTAAATAAACCATTTTTAGTAGTATGTGCCATTGGGTAATCATAAATAGAAAATTGCCATTTTAAAAAATAAGGACAGTCTCCTCGGATCGTATGATTCAACTGTGCACACTAACATACCAAACAAACTATAAAGTCACATGAGCCAATTAACAGACAGTTGTGTCTTTTGTAGGGATGCACCGAATCCACTATTTTGGCCGAACCCCCGAATCTTTCCTGAAAGATTCGGCCGAATACTGAACTGAATGCGAACCCTAATTTGCATATGCAAATTATGGATGGGAAGGCGAAAACATTTTTTACTTCCTTATTTTGTGCCAAAAAGTCACATGATTGCCCTCCCTGGCCCTCATTTGCATATGCAAATTAGGATTCGGATTGGCCAGGCAGAGTGTTTCAGCCGAATCGAATCTTGCTGAAAAAGGCCGAATCCTGGCTGAATCCCGAACCAAATCCTGGATTCGGTGTATCCCTAGTCTTTTGCTTCCACACTTCTTCCTGTTACAGTTAGAGTTGAAATATTTCTGGTCAGGTGATCTCTGAGACAGCACACAGACCATCGCGAAATGGTGGTTCAAGGCAAGAGATGTAAAAGGGCAGTATTTACTTAAGTATATATACTATGGTAAGATTCTTTACTATGCCACTTAATTTGATATAAACTATCTGAGCTGAATGCTAAAGATCAATTGCAAACTCACTGAACAGTTATGTCCCATGTGGCCTCCCTTCAAGTTGCTGACTAACTCTGTAAAGCAGGATGTAGCATGTTGCTCTGTTATGTTCAAGTTACTCCAGCCTTTATAGATTATATTTTTGACTATATTAGAAACATTTTTTATTTTGCACAGGCTATTTACCCAGTTTTTATTTCTACACTGAACTGTTCCTTTAGGATAGCTTATATATTTAATTCCTTTACATGGCAAAACTGCATATGTTACTTGCTGGTACACCCAGTAAGAAAGGGCAAGCAGTTCAAAGATGCCCCCCCCCCCTCAGTAACCTATCATGAAGACATGGTGAAAGACTTGATTGGTGGAATGACTGTGGGGACCATTGCAATTGTTATCTACCATTAAACATTTAAACATTTTCAGTATTTGCTATTCTTGCACAAACCTGCTCTTTGGTTGTCATGTGCTTCACAGTGTCTGGTTTATAAAATGTGAAGTCTGTTAGGGCCTGGAACAAGGATACTGCTTTCTCTGTGTGTCCAGCCTGGCGTAAGAACTGGCACTGTTGCAGGAAAATATCTGTTGGGGCAGATGAAGAGAAACACTTTTATAGGCTGCAAAAAGAAAAACAATGAATGAAATTTCTAAGACTTTCTAAACATGCAAAAGTCCTAAAGGAACCCCACTATAAAGGACTGTGTGAAGACAAGAATTATCTATAGCATTGCGTATATGCTGAAGCCTTGCAAGGTGGAGCCAGAGTGCGCTATTTTACATCTAATGCATTACTGCATGTTAGAGATATTTCTGACAAGCAATGAGGGAGAGACACTGGGTGTTAATTTATTCTTTTCTAAAAGGGGGTATACAGTCATTTTAAAAAAAAATCATACATAGGTTCTTAGCAATTAAACAACTTTTTTATGTGCGTCAGTTAAATAAAATCTTTACTGAGCAGAAAAAATAGGATATATCAGTGTAGCCCAAAATGAGGGGTGCAAACAATGTGATCAAAAGAAGAACTAAAAGTCATCAGATCATTCTTGTATGATATTAGTAAACTTTTCAGTTTCTTTTAGGCTAGATGTCTTCTCCTACAATGGTCTCCTCTTTGTCTTTCCACATGGCCAGTAAAAGAAAATGAAGAACCATTAAATCTATTTCCTTGATATATTGCAGTGATAATAGTTATTCATCCTACTCTATATATATCACGTTCAAGTACTGCTGTTAAACAGCAATGTTACAAGAAGAAAATGGATTCCCAATGTATGGATACTACTCCTTATGTGACTGTCCCTGTCTGTCTGCACCCCTATTCCTCACCTCACTCTGTTGTAATTACACTAAACCAGCATTTTCAAAGCCAAATGAGGTTTATGAAATACAATGGAAGTCACAAATTCTCTGCAATCAACCTCTAAAATTACATTTGAATATCCAATTGTTTTCTTTTTTGATCATAAACCCACTGCTATGTTGTGCATTTCTAAGGATACTCGTTTGGACAGAAATATATAGTTGAACTGCAGACATTCAGCTTTAATTCAGTGGGTTGAACAAAAAGATAAAGCCTTTTTTTAACACAATCAATTCATTTCAGGGGCTCAAAAGTAATTGGACAATTGACTCAAAGGCAGGACCAGGTGAGGGTAATTCTTTCATTATGTCATCAATGAAGCAGATAAAAGCCCTGGAGTTGATTTGAGGGGGGGTGCTTGCTGTGAACAGAAAACATGCAGTCAAAGGAGCAGTCAAAGGAGCATGCAGGTGAAACAAGTATCCTTAAAGGGGTTGCTCACCTTTAGTGATGGGCGAAACGGCCGCGTTTCGCTTCGCCAAAAAATTCGTGAATTTCCAGAGAAATTCGCGAATTCTGTATTATTCTGTAACCGTTTTTCTAATATTGTGTGTAAAGTGTAATTTTTCACCTTCTAAAGCAGCTGGGGGGGGGGTCCTTATCTTTGTCCCTGCTGAGCAGAATCTCTGTGGTTTCATTACAGGCAGCTGTTAGAATTGATACAATAGTTGCTAATACTCCAGAGATGTTGCTGTGAAATGTATCAATTAAATGTTGCACAATTGTATCAGTTTAGAGTTTGCACCTGAATTACTGAGCTGCCAGACAAACACCAGAGACACCAACATTCAACTTTAAAGTTAGATTTTGGAAAAAAAGTAAAGGATAAATAATGGAAAGTAATTGAAAAAAGTCTATTTCTGGGGAATAATTTGAAAACAACTGAACAGAAAAAAGTATTTGGAAGGTGAACAACCCCTTTAAGCATGAAAAACAGAAAAACCCCATCCGAGAAATAGCTACAATATTAGGAGTGGCAAAACCTACAATT
This sequence comes from Xenopus borealis, assembly GCA_024363595.1. Classification (NCBI taxonomy): domain Eukaryota; kingdom Metazoa; phylum Chordata; class Amphibia; order Anura; family Pipidae; genus Xenopus; species Xenopus borealis. The sequence continues at coordinate 69,316,415 of CM044445.1, forward strand.
TGATACATCATTAAAAAGAAAGAAAGTACTGGTCAACTCAGCAACACAAAAAGACCTGGACGTCCACAGAAGACAACAGTGGTGGATGATCGCAGAATCATTTCCATGGTGCAGAGCAACCCCTTCACAACAGCCAAACAAGTGAACACTCTCCAGGAGGTAGGCGTATCGATATTCAAGTCAACCAGAAAGAGAAGATTGCTTGAAAGTAAATACAGAGTGTGCATTGCAAGGTGCAAGCCACTCATAAGCATCAAGAATAGAAAGGCTAGATTGGACTTTGCTTAAAAAACACTAAAAAAAACCAGCACAGTTCTGGAAAAACACTCTTTGGACAGATGAAACCTCTACCAGAATGAGGGCAAGAAAAAAGTATGGAGAAAGCGTGGAACAGCTAATGATCCGAAGCATACCGCATCAACTGTAAAACATTTGGGAAGCAGTGTGATGGCTTGGGTGTTCATGACTGCCAGTGGCATTGGGACACTAGTGTTTATCCATTATGTGACACAGGACAGAAGCAGCCAAATGAATTTTAAGGTGCTCAGATACCTACTGTCTGCTTAAATCCAGCTAAAAGCATTCATATTGATTGGGAGGCATTTCATAATACAGATGGACAATGACCCAAAACATACAGCCAAAACAACACAGGAGTTTATTAAAGAAAAGAAGTGGAATATTCTTGAATGGCCAAGTCAGTCACCTGATCTGAACCCAACTGAGCATGTATTTCACTTCTTGAAGACTAAACTTCACACAGAAAGGACCACAAACAAACAGCAACTGAAAGCCGCTGCAGAGCATTAAAAAGGAGGAGACACAAAATCTGGCGATGTCCATGAGTTCAAGACTTCAGGCTGTCATTCCAAAATTTAAGGGAAAAAACGGCTACCACGACCAGTCTCCAAGTGGTCACGGACTCCCCAGAGCACAAGCCCCCAGTCCACAAGGGCACATGGACAAACTTTCAAAAAGATTAAGCTCCAAAGAGTCCCATTAGAAATGTTTAAAAAATTTCAATATTTATTCATCATATAAATCAGTAAAAAAGTTCAAATACAGACCCCTTGATCCTTCGCCTTACGCGTTTCGTACCCCCTGGTACTTAATCATAGGCTGTCATTGCCAGCAAAGGGCTTTCAACCAAATATTAGAAATGAACATTTTATTTTCAGGTTTTAATTTGTTAATTTATTTTGAGCCTCTGAAATGAAGTGATTGTGTTAAAAAAAAGGCTTTAGTTCCTCACATTTTTAAGCAATCTTTTTGTTCAACCCACTGAATTAAAGCTGAAAGTCTGCAGTTCAACTGCATCTGAGTTGTTTCATTTAAAATTGCACAGAACCAAAATTAGAAAAAAGTTGTCTCTGTCCAAATATTTATGGACCTAACTGTATTGTAAGGAAAAATGTTTTAAGTTTACAATATTCTCTCATTTATGAGATTTCATTCAGCATGCCACTAGGTGGTACAATTTTGCTGCACTAGGATTTTTGATCAAGGAAGCACACATATGGACAGCGACAAACTCCCTCTGAAAAACACAAACAAATGTCCTTGGATCTCTGGTTTAACTGCAGTGAAATTATGCAGATGCCAAGTACCCATCCATAAATATCACTTTAAAGATCATTCAGCACTACAAACCCTTATTAAAGCCATTAGAATACATGCAACTAGATGCACATAATAACTCAACTCAATGTGATGTTGCCCAATATATGCTGGACAGACAGAGAGAGTTTTTCACTAAGGGATATAAAGATACTTTCATCCTATGGATCTTGATAAGGTTACACAACAACTGTTTTTAACTTAGTAAGTAGGGTGAAGAGAAGACTTTTTAAAGCACACTTACCATACATTTGGCTCTCAGTGTCTGGCAGAGCATTGTGGGAAAGCATACTACCATCATGTACTGCTGCCAGGGTGCTTAGGCATTTGCCATAAACACTGTTCATCTTGGACACAGAGAAAGTGCTAAACTGCCCCTGGCAGAAAAGCAGGTATTTCTGCCACAGCTGTGAGTCGTTTGGGTGCAAGAAGATCAGTTTCTGCCATTCCTTCAGAAGAGCAGGTGCCTCCCAGAATTCCTCACACAGCTTTAGCTTTGCAAGCTTTAATGTAGTGCTGCCTGGATTAGTCTCTATGGCTCTTTCTAGTATGGCTAGTTTCTTTTCCAGTAGCAACTTCACAGATGTCCGATGACTTTCAAGCTCTCCTTTGCTTGTAGAATACATGCTAGGCTGCTTCACCAGATCATCCTTTAGAGAAGAAATGTACAAAAAGCAAGCCAAGATCACTATACAGCTAAGTGCAGTCATTCTAAATAATAAACTTTAATACCAATGTAACAAATGGATTTAAAGTCTGTGTGGCATTTATTCACTAAGATCTTCATTAATAGAACTGGGTCATTATTTAATCATTATAAAGCCATAATTAAACCAGATGCCTAAAATAACAAGAATTACATAATAAAGAAAAGGTTAATATCAATAAGATGCTGAATGTTAATCCTGTACTTTGTGATGTAGGGTGCAGAGATTTCAAACAAAAGCCCTATTGTATGAGAAATTAAGTGTTTTCCTGTGATGAAACATACTAAGAATTTCAAGATACCGTATAATGAATGGCTATGATCAAAGCACCTGGAAAGAGACAAACTCCGTCCATAGCTGGATATCATTAGGACATTCTCTGAGCCGCTTATTATAATCCTCCACCTTTGCCAAAATATTGTTGTCCCGGGGTACTGGCTGTATGGTTGTATATTCTGGACCCCCTTTTCCTTCCAACCACAGAGCTGTAGAAGAATCATAAACTCCCAAAGGATTCACCCAACTAATGGGGCCACTGGAGGAAACACCATCCTTATCAGGATCCAAGACGGGGATAAAGTCCCCCGCGTTCAGACTTGCACTTTCTTTACAAGACACAAAATCTGCTTGGGCGCGGAGAAGTTGCACTGTGCTCTTGGTAAAATAACGCTCATTTTCTCTCTGTGGCTGTTTCTTCTTAGATACTGTATCCTGCCAAATAATTTGCTGCTTCTTTGGGTTTATGCCAAGACATGAATTTCCTTTACGTTTGTACCTAAAAATACAACAACAAAGCAGGTATATATTTTACATAGTAATAACGTAAAGGGAAATTATACATTTACTATAAATTAGGGATTAACCGAATCCACTATTTTGGATTTGGCCAAACCCCCGAATCCTTCCCGAAAGCTTTGGTCGAATACCGAACCCTAATTTGCATATGCAAATTAGGGGTGGGAAGGGGAAAACATTTTTTACATCCTTGTTTTGTGCCAAATATTCACGTGATTTCCCTCCCTGCCCTTAGGATGCGGTTCGGCCAGGCAGAAGGATTCGGACAAATCCTGCTGAAAAAGGCCGAATCCCGAACTGAATGCTGGATTCGGTGCATCCCTACTATAAATGGTGATTTCAGTAATTTGCTAAATCCTGTGCACCAAGTACCCTTTTAATGCTACAAAAGAAATATATATTACAGGAATTCTGGACCCAGGCACATATATGCCCTTAGTCAGAAAGTGAAAAGGTATGGTAGAAAGTAAAACACATTGATTTAAAAGTTCAATCACTATACTATATAAGTATACTGATCTTATGTATTAATTCATATCAGTTTGTAAAAAAACTATTTTTGTGTTTTTATCACATGACAAATTCAATCAATAATGGCTCAGTTTGCTTGTTTGTGACAAAGTCTGCTTTGTAAACTGTGGCATGCCAATAAAAAAATTTATTTTGTCTATAAACGGATTAGAGATTAGCAAATACAACGATAAGAGTCCATCCTGTAAATTAGCACTGCCACTCACCAATGACAAAGCTGATAGTAAGAACTGTCCATGTACCATTACCTTATGGCAAACGCAACCTGCAGATTGGCAGCAACACCCTTTCTGTTTACAGTCTGCCATGTTCTGCAAGGGCCTAAAATAAACATAGAGACATCTAATACCACCTGGATGAATACAGGTGAATTTATCTATGTCTACAATTCCTCTCATAAACATAATGTTCTGGGTTTGAAAAGTTTGTGAAAAAGAAAGGTCTTCTTTACTGTCAGAATGCCTGGAATGACTTTCAGGCTTCAGTGCCCAGCGCAGAATAACTCACCGTGCTATGTCTCCTCGGTACAGTGACTTATATTCCCAGTTGGCAGGGTCAGATTTCTTATCAATTCGAAATGTCTCCTCTGTCATAGACTGCACTTCATCTAGCCAGATAGCACGGCTAGGGAGCACAACACAAGTGTCCTGCCTGGCAGGGAAACAGAGAGATATTGAAGGAGGAGGTAATTTTACTGATGCTTGTGCAGAATGTGAAAAAAAAAATTAACGACTAACACTTCCAAAGAAATGCCAGCATACTTTTCTTTTGTCTGAAAAGCTTTCTAAAATTTCCCCCAAATCCTCCAAACTTTTCCAAATTTCTTAAACATTACAAATAAAAATGTACATAAATATGCAAATAAATACAAATATATAACCTCAGCTAAATCAATTTTGCTTTGGTCAGAAGAAAGCACTTTGCATATCCACTGTAAAAGTCTATCTCTGAATTTTATAAGCTTTCTGCCACTGAGTCAGTAAACAGTACCTGTGCACCAGCATTCTTAGCCCCCTATGTCTGCAGAAGAATCTACATTAATGATAGATCACTGGGAACCACGGATGTCATACCAGTTCCAGATGTAAAAGTGAACAAAATGTATCTGAAACAGTTTATTCTGAACTAGTGCTCTAACACAAATGTAACACACCCCATGGCCACCTGACTGCCTAAGCACTGAAATAAACAAAACACAACAATTTTGAGATATACCTTGACACCCTTTCAGTGTCTGTAGATTCCCTTGTCTCACGTTTTAAGTCACATTCACTTGTATTCCCTTCTTCTTCCTCGTCATAATCCCTCTTGCTCTTGTGCTTTTTTTTCTGTTTCTTTTTTTTCTTCTTTTTCTTCTTATTTGTTGACTGAGAATCTGTTCCACTTTCTTCTGACAACCCTGGCTGTAACGGACTCCTGCTATAGAGAAATTCACAGCACCAAAACACAGCAGGAAAAAGATTTTAGTAACATGCTTAGCTGTTTTTGTTTAAAAGTTTCCCTCTACATTATAAAGTACAAGTACCAAATACCAGTGCTATTCAGCTTTTTATAAGAACTAGCATAGGTTAAACTAGTGGAAGGGAGTGGAAATATTACCTCACAGTGAATCAAACTGCAAACCTTGCATTCCATAAACTTTGCATCACCACAGCGTACTCTCTTGAAAAGCACTGCCTGGCTGTATCAAATTTCCCATGAATCCCCTGTGCCTACTGGGCAGGCCAATGTGCAGAAGAACACTTTCCCTAAATTTACTATACTGGGCATGTGTTTGACCAGTTGGGCATAGGAGATAATTTACTAATTGCATACAATATAGTGGTGTAGTGCTCTTTATGAAAGTACGCCAGTCTAGTGCTATTTTTATGGAAGATGAAAACTGGTTACAGCCACAGTTAGATATCTGACTCAATGAAATTCAGTGGTCCGCAACATAGTGACACCACCCCAGCATTGTAATAGCTATTTCTCCTTTAAATGTAGTGAGCCAGTTATTCTTATATCGCTCAATGGGTGGCCAGCATGTGGACCCCCCCATCATTTTAATATTTATTTCAATAAAGTGGCCCAGTTATTTCTTATATTACATGTTCAGTATTATATTTATAGCATAATATTAATATTCTAATTTGTCTCCTGACACTCTTTATTATACATCACATGCTTCCTCCAGACAGAAGTGAGAGAGATTTACATGCCTGTGGTGCAAGATACCTGGGTGAGTGGGATGCAGGCTGAGGAGAGAGTGCAGACTGTAAAGTGCGCTGGTGTAGTGATAGGGCATCTTCTGTGCAGAAGCTCTTGTTGCTCAGCCAGTCCAACCCTGTAGATTAAAAAAGGCACACAATAATCAATAAACAAAAACTCACGAGTTTGTCTTCCAAATCATTTTTTCAGTTCATTTGTTTTGAGATACTAGAAATAATTATTTTTTTAATTGTTTCTATTTTTTATTTTTAGCTGCTTTTATGATATTGATGTTTATTTAAAGAGACATACAGCATAACTTAAAACTAGTGATGTACGGGCTGGCCCAATACCCATAGTTATCTTTAAAAATTGACCATTTATTGGAGCGCTCTATTGATCTGCTACAGTCCCTGTCCATGTTTCATATGAACGGTGGGCATAACCTAATGGACCCTGCTGGAAGCACTGTAAGAGGGGATAACCAATCACAGGCCGGCATTCGCACAATCAAAGAGGCTTCAGTTCCACCAGGTCCATTGTGGAAAGAAGGCAGCAGGAAATGGAACAAATGGGCAGGATTAGTAGGGTTTTTGCAGAAAATTTCAGTGTATCAACTTTGTTGGGCAACCCTTTTGAAATAAAATGGTATAAAGGTATCACCTTAATACCATTTTGTTATTTTTTATTTCAAAGGGTTGCCCAACAACATTTTTACTGGCTAACATGGTACAGCAACTTTACCTGCAGTGTATCAACTTAAAACTACTTTTTAGGCTAAGGCCAGACGGGGAGATTCGGGGGCATTTTGTCGCCTGGCGACTTGTAGCCGCGACTTGTAGCCCCCGAACCTCCCCGAATAGCCAAGTCCTGAGGCGCACCGGCGTTACTTGAAAACAATTGTCTGCAGAGGTCTGGGCAAGTTTTTCTTTTAAGACCGTATAGTTACTAAGCACATTGGCTCCGATTAGTTTAATCACCAGATATTCCTAATAGAAACTGAAGGAGTTTCTTGCATTACTGAATGTAAGTGTTCTTGATTCTACCATCAGGAGAATACTATGCAACACTGCAATGACTATGGATATTTCATAATTAAAACAATAAGCAAATTTTATTCTCAGCTCAGGCCCTAGTTATTGAACTTATCTGAAAAATGGGATATACTACCCACTGAACTAGCATAAGAAGAAGGAAATATTTACATATATGTATAAATATACATATATGTATATGCTAGATAAAGCTAAGGCAATGCAAGACTGGTCTCCCCAGAGCATAGAGTACTCATGAAACAATTTGACAAATTTTTTTATACAAAGTATTTTTGCACTTAACAAATCAAGTTTAGGTACTTCAAATACGAATTTGCAAAAAAAAAACAAAAAACCCTCAAATCATTTAAATAAAAATGCTGTCTACCATCAGGAGAATACTATGCAACACTGCAATGACTATTGATATTTCATAATTAAAACAATAAGCATATTTTATTCTCAGCTCAGGCCCTAGTTATTGAACTTATCTGAAAAATGGCATATACTACCCACTGAACTAGCATAAGATGAAGGAAATGCGAGACTGGTCTCCCCTGAGCCTTAGATGGGGCATAAGGTACTCAAGAAACAAAAACTCTATTGTATAAAAAAGGTTGTATGCATTTTGGCAGCTTTTAGATGACAAAGTTTTTTTGCACTTAATAAATCAAGTTTTGGTACTTCAAATACAAATTTGCACACAAAAAAACCCCTCAAATCATTTAAATAAAAACCAAACTTGAATATTAATAAATCTGCCCCTTAATGCTGCATTGTGGGACAAGGAATAGTGTAATATTAAAATGAAGTTAGTTTAAAATTAATTTACAGTTCCATGGTCCAAAATGTTTGCGTGCAAACAGTGACTGTCAATGCTTATTTGGGACAAGGGCAACTCTTTAGTAAATCCAGTCCCAGCCTTACTTTAAATGTATAGTTGCATTTGGATTTAACATCAATTACCTTTTAAATTGTATTTATATTTTTTCATCTAATCTTCTAGATCAGGCAAGGCAAACTATGCTGAGTGCTGCATGGTAAATTATCTATTTTAATACGAACACCTCCTTGGAACCAGTCATACTTCTAACAGGTATGTTGAGTACTATTCTATGTGTGATATTCAGCTGAGAAATACAGACACTATCTATAAAGCTTATAATACAGTACTGATTATATAAGCATACATGGACTCCTTTATTATACAATACTACCTTAATTATGAATGATTCAAAGCTTGTCTTTTTTTGGTCGTGGTTATTAAACGGACTACACGTCCCTTATTTTCAATTACATGAAAGATATTGCAAATGGCTGTTGTTGTGACATACACTGGGGACACAGTTCGCGTAGGTATTGAATATGCAAAGAGTCTTCCGATTACCTTGGCGTGTTGGATGCTTCTCACTAGAACTAGCAGAGTCTGCAAAGGCTGGAAACAGTGCCATTGCCTTGTGGAAAGCGGCTACTTCCTATCCTCAGAAAGGACCGCCGTGACGTCACGGCCATGTGATCCTACCATGTGACCGCTCCGTTGCGCATTACCTATTATTGAGCCGTACATTAAAACAGGCAAAAAGCGTTAATGGATTCCACGGGCACGCAGGGAAATTTTCGCAGGACTTGGAACTTAATCTCTAGGTTTGACAACTTGTAATGTAGGTTTGGTACAGGTTGCAACCTCTCTGTTCTAGGTTTTGGGGCAGTTTACTGTGTAAATGGATGTTTGTATGGAGTGAGGGGGGATGAGTGTGCCTCTGAATTTCTGTGGGTAAACCATACCTCCTAACTGTCTCTTTTTTGGAGGGACAGTCCCTCTTTTGACAGCTCGACCTGCAGTCCCTCAAAGTCCCTCTTTCCTCTGCACTGAACTGCCAGAAAAAGAAACAAAGTTTCTAAATTAGTTGTTCTAAGCTCTCTGTCAAAAGTCAATTAACAGGTGCAAATAAAATGCTTTGTAACAATTTTGAGATAAGGAAATAAGTAATTGTAACCGTTTAGATAAAGAGAAATATTTTCAAACTTTCATAATCTTTTTTTGTAAAATGAGCATGGTAATTGGGGGGTGTGGCCACAAAAATGGGCATGGTCAAAAATTTAGCCATGCTAGGTGTGAAAACATTTTTGTCCCTCCTTTTACCTTCCAAAATGTTAGAATGTATGGGGCGGCTCACTGTGCCTCTGAATTTGTGTGGATTTGGGGCGTCCCTGTTCCTCTGAATTTCTGTGGAGTTGGAGGGGGTCACTGTGCCTCTGAAAGAATTTCTGTGGAGTTG
>CM044445.1:69326968-69365088 GCA_024363595.1 Xenopus borealis
CCTGATAGGGAACTAAAGCCTGTCTCTGCTTGTGTCACTGCAGGGCTGTGATTGGCTGTCCCCCTCCTACTGTCCTTCTGGCAGGGACCGTTCGGACACGCCCACCTCTCTTTTGAAATAGGGACCAGTGACCATCTATAGGGTGCTCTAATAAAGGGGCTATTTTTAAAGATAATACAAATTTTTAGCACCATATAACAGCAACACCATATATTACTCATTATTGCCTACAAAATTAGGGTTTTTTTTTTTTCATTTATCCTATATGTCTCATTTAATGATCCAGTTGTACTTTCAGTTTTGTAGGGCTTTGGTCATAACTTAATGTAATGCACAAGACCAGCAAATTCATCCTTGTGTCCTGCAAGTATGCAAAGAACTGCACATGATTTGATTATCAAGCTAAACATTTCAGCCTTTCAGCTTGGCAGGGAAAAAAGTCCAATGTCATGCTGTTATTGTGCTCTTGTGCCTCCTTGTTAGTCTAGATATTAAACCATCTGGCTTCCCATCATACATCATGATAGCAGACAGTGAACTCTAGGGATTATAAAAATATTACACTGTTCCTCTTCTTTAAGGCATCTGTCATGCAGAACAGAAGTGTACCGTCTATTTCCTTAGAAGGCAGCTAAGCCTTTTAAATAAACTGTAAAACCCCTAACTCACCTGTACTTGTGCAGGGATGAGGAAAGAAAATTGAAGACCTTGTCTTTTATATGGATCACAGGACTCCAAGATCATAGGGTTATTTTACTAAGCTGGCACTGCCTCCAAACTATAGATGCAGTCACAATTTTTACCCACAGTGTATACCAGCATAAATGTAATAGCATTAAAAATAGACCATGAAACACAAAACGTATTCCATATCACTCAGGGTTGCACCAAATATCCAGTGTTCAGCTGAAAGCCAGCATTTTTGCAGAGTTGGGATTTGACTTAGTCATTGTCATTTACCCTGACCAAAAATATGAGACTTATTTACTGCTCTGGGTAACATAACGCAACCATTTATTGTTCACAGATGATGCAATATTTTCCCCAAATTTGAATATGCAAATTACGCTTTGGTTTAGTATTTGGACAACTGTTGTTACCCAGGGCATTTTTTTCATGTGTGAAATTACTTACCTAACAAGTAATAAAAAATGGCCAAAAATGTCTATGTACACTACTGCAAAATAGCCAATCGGTGTGCGCAAGCCAGCCCATCAGCGTAATTTCAAGAAAATGCTCACATTTTTGTGTGATGGCTTGATTGGACTGGCTTAGATGCAGTGATTGTGAGCAATACAAAGGTATTTTTGGTCATTTTGATGCATTTGAGGGAAGCAATTTCACAAGGGTGACAAACCAACTGGGTGCCATTGCCTCAAGAGTTTGGTGTTTGGTCAGCTGTATCACTGAAAATATTTTGTTTTGAATAGAAAATTAGATTCTGGTTAATGACACCAAGGTATGTTTGTAATAAGGAATCAGCACCTCAATTACAATTCTGAACACTTCTTTTTAGTTAAACTTATTTGTTTTAATTACTGCAAATTATGAATGCAATTGATATCCCTTTCTAAGGCTTGTGGCACATGGGCAGAGTTGGGGAGATTTAGCTGCCTGGCAACTAATCGCCTCTTCTTCTGGGCGACAATTTCCCGAACTGCCTTCCGCCTACTATGATCCTCGTGAGGCAACTTTGGACGACTTCGGAAATCAAAGCGCTGCAAGTGCATTGCCGCAGGCGATTTTTCATTTTATTATCAGAGGAAGAAAATTTTAAAAAAGGTTGGATGAAATGGAAAATAAATTTGTAACCAGGGAATACCCCTAAAAAACCCTTGACAAATATAAGAGGGAAGTGAGATCGGGACAAGTGACAAGGAGAAAAGATAAAGACACTAATGAAAGAATGTAATTTGTGAGTGAATATAAGAGCCTGTCCAGACAGATTGGAAAAATCATCTGTTAGTATTGGGGCATATTGGGTTTGGAGTTTCCCGGCCTAAGTTCCTTTTGTAAATTGCTTAAGATTGCATATAAAAAAGCACAAACATTGAGGGATAGATTTGTCAAGGAGGATGTGGGTCCAGAGAAAACATTGCGACAAGACACCATGCTACTTTTTCAAGACACAGAATGCTACTTTTCCCTGTCTGTCATGCAAACATTGCAATAGCTGTTTAAAAGCGGATGTAGTTTATCACCCTCAGAAGTACGGTAATTAAAATAAAATGGTAACACACTTGCCCTTTCTACATTTGTAGTTTATGCTATAAAATGCCGGTGTGGGCTTATATATGTAGGGGAAACTACTAGGCATAGAATAGGAGAGCATAAATCTGATATTAGAAAAAAGGTGAAAAGTCCTGTAGCATGCCATTTCTCTGAGGCTGTTCATTCCGTATCACAATTACACTTCCAAGTATTACAACATATTCCCAAACCCAGAAGAGCGGGGGATAGAGTTAAACACTTGTTAAAATTTGAAGCAGGTTGGATCCATAGACTGAAGACCTTAGCCCACAAACAAAGAATATGAACTAAGTGCAGTGATGTAGATATGACACAGGTTGTATTAATTATGGTGTACTCTTAATTTTCCAGATCCACAAAGATCCAACGTCTTTGGGAAATATGGAAATATCCACACTGTTCTATTAATTATCTGGGATTGAATGCAATGTTGATATTGAAAATCAGATGCTATGAAAATCGTTTGTATGAGTTAGATGTAAACCATGGAATATGGCTAATATAATACATACAATTTTTGCTAATGTACAACAGAAAATCAATATATACTTACCGAGATTTTCGTTTCCTGTACTGGAACATGGCAGTGGGCACCATAGGGTTAATCCATCCCATCGAAGGCGGAACAGGAACTTGCAAGAGAATAAATTAGCCTCCCTTCCCCCGCGCCGCCATCTTTTTTTTTTTTTTACTTATTTAATGCGCAGTTAAGGACTGCCGATCCAAAACTAGAAAGGTTGTTTGAGTAAACATCAATTTTATAATGTTTGACAAAGGTATCCCACGAACTCCATACTGCTGCCTTGCAGATATGTTCAGACGTCACCTGGGCTCGGAGTGCCCAGGAAGCTGCTGTGCCTCTGGTTGAGTGTGCTTTAAAGTGGTGGCAAACTAGAGAGCTGCTGAATAAAAAGCTAAGTAACTATAAAGCTGCTGTGCCTCTGGTTGAGTGTGCTTTAAAGTGGTGGCAAACTAGAGAGCTGCTGAATAAAAAGCTAAGTAACTATAAAACCACATACAATAAAAAATGAAAACCAATTGAAAATTGTCTCAGAATATCACTCTCTGCCTTATACTGAAAGTTAACGCAAGGGTGAACAACCCCTTTAACCATCCTGAGAGGTACTTTATCAAAGGGCTCAAAAGGGGGCTCTGTTAAGGCTTTTAAAACGAGACTAAGGTCCCATGTCTGAACGTTGACTTTGGTTAAGGGTCTCGTCCTTTTAAGTGCTTGAACAAATCTTTTGGTTAGTGGTTTGGAACTCCAGTTAATTCCCAAAAAGTGCAAAATTGCCGTGATTTGTCCTTTAATAGTAGAGTTGCTTAAGTCCACTCCACTTTGTAAAAACTCCACTATTTGTATTTCGGAATTCATCATAGGAGATGTATTTCTGCTGGAGCACCAGTCCGAGAATTTTTCCCAGGTTTTGAAGTATTTCTCCATTGTGGAGTGTTTTTGGCTGCCAATAGGGTAGTGATTGAACCCTCTGAAAGGCCTAAGGATCTCAATTTCTCACCCTCAAACGCCAACCTGTTAGAGCAAATCTTTCTGGATGGGGGTGCATAATTGTGTGCTGACTGAGTAGGTCCTGTCTCCCTGGTAGTTTCCAGTAATTTCCTTTGGATAACCTGAGGAGTTGGGGGAACCATATTCTTCTCGGCCACCAGGGAGCAATAAGGACTGCTTCTGCTCGGTCTTCTTGAATCTTTTTGATAACTTTCGGGACTAGTACTGGTGGAGGAAATATGTACAGAGGTCCCTAGTTTCAAGTTATTGAGAAGGCATCCACCAGAGTTGCCTCTGGGTCTTTTCTCCAAGAACAAAAGGTGTGCATTTTGGTGTTGATTCTGGATGCTATAAGATCCATCTTGAAGGGCCCCCATTTCTTCCAAATTATTTTGAATATTTGATTTAGTCCCCATTCTCCTTCCATAGGGGGAGATCTGCTTAGTTTGTCTGCAATCTCGTTGTTTTTCCCCGGAATAAGTATTGCTTTTAGCGTCAGGAGGTTCTTTTCTGCCCAGGTGAGTATAGTTATGGTCAGAGATAAGAGATTCCAACACTTTGTACCTCCTTGCTTCATGAGGCATGTGACTGCCGTGGTGTTGTCCGATTTGATCACCACTGACCTCATTGATATGATGGGGCTGAAGGCTAAGAGACTTAGGTGGATCGCCTTTAGTTCCCTCCAATTGGATGATTTCTGGCTCTCTTCTTTGTGCCACCAACCTTGGACTTTGTGATCCCCTAGGTGAGCCCCCAGTCTGTACTGCTGGCGTCTGTGGTAATTGTGATCCAGGAGTCTATCCTTAGTGGGATTGGAACCGGCAAATTCTCTGCTCAGGCTCTTCAGCATTTCTTTCCACAGATAGATGAGTTGGTTCAGATACTCTTGGATCCTGTTCCATTGGGATAGGAAATCGAACTAGGACTCTGGAGTGTAGTTGTGACCATCTGACACAATCTATTGTGGAGATCAGTTTCCCTAATATCCTCTGGCAAACTCTTGCTGTGGTGATAGGGTGAAGTGTAGTTGTGACCATCTGACACAATCTATTGTGGAGATCAGTTTCCCTAATATCCTCTGGCAAACTCTTGCTGTGGTGATAGGATGAAGTGTGAGTCGATATGTCTGAGAGATTATATCCCTCATTCTCACTGCTGGGAGACTCCGTTGCATTTCCTTGGTGTCCAGAATAGTGCCAAGGTATTCCAGTCACTGAATCAGAATGGATTTCTCCTTGTTTATTATCCAACCAAGTTTCTTGAGGTAATTCCTTACTACCCTCAAATGATTCTTCAGGCTTGTCACCGACTGTGCCTTTAGAAGAATGTCATCCAGGTAGGCATAGTTTTGAATTCCCATCAGCCTTAGGTTTGCCAAAACCGGGGCTAGAATCTTCGTAAAAATTCTTGCAGCTGTTGCTAGCCCAAAGGGCATTGCTGCGTATTGGTAATGTTCTCCCAGAATTTAGAATCTCAGAAATCTCCTGTGTGCCTTCCATATCGGTATGTGTAGGTAGGTTTTAGATCTAACTTTATCATCCAATCTCCCATGGATAGGGCTGAAGAAATGGATTTTAGGGTTTCCATTCTAAAAAAGGGTATATTTAGATTCTCGTTGAGATTTTTTAAGTTTAGAATAACTCTGCATTCTCCATTTATCTTCCTTCTCAGGAAGAGGTGAGAATAAAATCCTGTATATCTTTGGCTTGGATGGACTCTTGAGATCACTTTGTTTTGTAGAAGGCTTTTTATTATACTCCTGAGATGATTTGACGCTTCTTTTGTACTTGGTTTGTCTGCAGAGGTGAGCCACATTCAAATGTAAAAAGAGTTGGGGAGGAACACAAGCATAAAAAAGTCCCCTGAGGAGCCAAAAAAAGTCTGTGATTGAATATTTGGTAGCCACTATGTGGACTGGCAGCCTACAGGAGGCTCTACTTGGCACTATACTTAGTTTTTATGCAATAAAACCTTTCCTCCAAGCCTGGAATTCAAAAATAAACGCCTGCTTGGAGGACACTGGGAGCAACATCCAATGGGTTGGAGAGCAACATGTTGCTCACGAGCTACTGGTTGGGGATCACTGGTATAGAGCATAAATTGTGCTTGGATTGCACATCCGCATTCCAGCGTCTGAGCCAAAGAGACATCCTAGCTGCCACTGCCAGCGCCATAGCTCTGGCTGCTAATTTGACATTGTTAAGAGAGGCTTTGGCCGAATAGTTGTTGGCTACTTTGATATCATGGAGCATCTCCAAAAGTTTGGTTCTCTCAGTCCCTGACTTGATGGCATTTTCCATCTTGCTAATCCAAATTTTGTTTGCTGTTGTTGTTGTGGTATTAGCTACCTCAGCTTTGCAAATGGCTCCATGAGGTATGACTTTTTCAAAGTTGCGTCTTGCCTTCTTTCCATCGTATCTTTGAGGGAAACCCCTTCATCTACAGGAAGCATAGTCCTTCTGGCGACCCTGGAAATGGATGCGTCCACTTTGGGTATGTTATCCCAAGTCTTCACATCTACCTCCGAAAAGGGGAACATTTTCTTAAATTTCCTGGACAGGGATACCTTCTTATCAGGTGTTTCCCCACTCTGTTTCCATGGTCTTCTTGATGACTTCATGTAGTTGGATAAGATGGTTTTTCTTGCCTGATGATTTAAACATTTTATCGCCTTTATTGGCTGGTGTAGATTTGTCTCTCAAATCCAGTGTCTTTCGAATAGCTTTCATGAGGGGTTCTACGATATCAAGGGATATGTCTGATTCATTTTCATCTGAGTCAGACTCCGAGATTTCCCCTTCTGAAATTGAGGAAATAGTGTCTCTCTGTCTGAGGCATGAGCTGTCATTGGCGCTGGTATGTTCTGAATGAAGGTTGCTTAGGACTTTGTCTGTGACTTGGGAAACCATGTTAGACATGGAGTTGTTAAATGATTCTTTCATCCAGTCCATCATTGTTTAGAATTGATTCCAGCTGCCTCATCCAGGCATTTTTTGCATAATCTTTTGTCAGGCAAAGCTGCGTGTCCGCATGAAGTGCATTCATTTCTGTTAGACTTTCATCTTTGCTCTTCTCTGGCTGGAGAGCTTCTGTAGAAAAAATGTACTTATTCAGCAATTGCCACATCTCTGTATTGTGATTCTTTTGTAAATCAAATACATTCACCCCCTGGAGCCTGAATATGAGCGTCTAGTACTCATTACACCAGTCCCATGAAAGAAGGAAGCGATAAACTTATGAGTGTTCTTGTCTGAGAAAGGCGTGCAGAAGAGGGAATGTACTTACAGTTAGTACGCCTAACAAGCTGGAAGCACTCTTACAGCTTGATGGCAGCAAGCAGGGAGAGTCAGCCAGGAATGCTGGCTTACAGCAGCGTCTTCCACTTTGGCGCGTCTTTTTTTTAATCTCGCGCATGCGCATTACCTTATTTGTAGGCCGTGGAGTTGCAGCGGTTTATTGCGCATGCGCCGACAATCGGCATTGCGTCTTACTACGCAGCGGATGGCCATGGACCCCCCCTGTCCCTCCGGAGACTCGCATAAGCTCTGCTGCTCGGTCCCGGAGCTTCAGCACAGGAGATGGGACCACGCTGGCACTTGTTTAGAGTGAGTGCAGGAATAAAAAAAGATGGTGGCGCAGGGGAAGGGAGGCTACTTTATTCTCTTGCAAGTTCCTGTTCCGCCTTTGACTGGAGGGATTAACCCTACGGTGCCCACTGCAATGTGTAAGTAACAGGAAACTAGTGGATTTAGGTATAAAGGAAATTATGGTGTTAATGATGTCTTTTTAGCTTGAGGAAGGACCTGTTGTGTCTGAAACGTTGCTATGCTACACCTTAAATAAAGGCGGTTATAACGTGAAATTGGAGTGCTGCAATCCTTGTATATTTGATTTGAAGGTATGTGGAGGTGAACATATTTTATGGCATGCACCCTATCAAGAAAAGACTTTATTGTACAAAGTGTGCTGAACAATTGTTGTGTACTTCCTAATTATATGGTTTCCTGGGGTAAAACAAATGTTCCAGGATTTTTTGACTTCTAGAAAGTCTAAAGTATGTTGTATTGTGCTGTGGTGCTCTGAAAATTCGCTAATTTACTGCTGGGAGTCTTTGATCTATAAAAGTCAGAAATCTCCATAAAACAATATTAGGGTAAGGCCACACGGGAAGATTTCGGGGAGATTTTTCACCTGGCGACTAATCGCCGCGACTGATCTCCCCGAATGGCCTGCTAGTATCTTGTACCCGCTAGCAATAAAGTCGCCTGCACCTATTCACCTATTTTTTCACTTAGAGGTTGAATTCTCTTTGAAAATGAGAGAGCACAAAATGTTCAAAAAACTTCTGGCAAATGAAATGCAAAATTCTGCTGGCACTTACAGGGTTAAGCAGATTTAAGATATGGTGGTCCAAATTACAGAAAGGTTCCTTATCTGTAATCCCTACCCAGGTGCCAAGCATTCCAGATATAAGATCCTAGACCTGTACTATAAAATACATTTGTATGTTACTTCTCTTTATTATATTGAGTAAATTGTTATGAGCGCTTGTCTGTGTTTGCATTCCTGTGAAAGTTTGTATACCTTGGAGTAAGTTTCGCTTGCACTTGGCAACCAACCTAGGAAACAACAGCATATGTGTGCATTTAGTGGGTGTGTAGGTCTATTTATACAGTGAGTACAAGAGCATAATAAACTATTAATGAGCATGTGTAAATAAAATGGAAAAGTTATTTTGCATTATACAACACTTGATTCTGGAAATATGCTTCAAGACCTTTCACCTAGTTGCCTGTAGATTCAGCGCAGATTATGCCTACACTATTATGAATACAATTGCATATATATGCTTTGAAGATATGTAAGTCTAATTCGATGAATTCAGTCTTGAGGATCAAACTTCTAGGAGAGTACAGTTGAAGCATATAAATAAAATAATATATGAATTTACATTATAAAAAAAGCATCCCACAGTTGCACACCTGTATTATCAAAGTGTTGTTTTACCACTACAATTTGCAAGACGTGAGCAGGGGCATATTTTGCAAATGTGAGTTTAGAGTTTAATGGATAAAAAAACTTTTTCTATTAATTGCTGTGGGATTTAGATTAGATTTAAACAGCCACCTATAAATTAGAAATCAAAAGCAAAGATCTGATTGGCTGCCATAGGCAACATCTACATAAATCTCACCAGATATGTATCCCCAATGTTAGTAAACATGCCGCTGTATATTTATATAAAATACACAAGAACCATTAATATACTGTATATTATATTATATCATTATAAATTGTGCTTAGTGATATGTGTCACATGCCATAATACTTGTATGTACGATAAAGAATAATGCACACACTGTTGTAAAATATAATATTAGAATCACCTGTAACTTATATACATATAGTTTACAAAAGGTAGTTCATTATTCTCTATAATATACTGTGTGAATGTATATATATATATATATATTTAAAAAAGCTGCAATCTCACGCACTCCAGTTAACTTTGTCGAAGTTGTATTCATCACATTTCATAGCATTAACGTTTCGGCTCATGGTCTAGAGCCATGGTGATGCAATTTGACAAAGGCTCTAGACCATGAGCCAAAACATTAATGCTATGAAATGTGATGAATAAAACTTCGACAGAGTTAACAGGAGTGCGTGAGATTACAGCTTTTTTATATTTTCTACAACCACTTCACAGCACACAGAGCGGTTAAGGATTCTATGCAGTGTGTGCAGACTGAACAGACGAGGTATATATATTTATATACTACAGGTTTGGGACCTATTATCCAGAATGTTCGGGACCTGGGGTTTTCCGGATAATGGATCTTTCCGTAATTTGGATATTTATACCTTAAATCATGTAAACATTAAATAAACCCAATAGGTTGCTTTTGCCTCCAATGAGTATTAAATCTATCTTAGTTTGGATCAAGTACAAGGTATTGTTTTATTATTACAGAGACAATGGAAATAGTTTTAAAAAATGTGGATTATTTCATTATAATGGAGTCTTTAGGATACAGCTATTCTGTAATTTGTAGCTTTCTGGATAACAGGCTTCCGGATAACGGATCCCATATCTGTATTACCAAACAGTAAGCATGTTTATGCATCTTTAATATTTTCATTCTACCCTTTACTCCATGAATCATTATTCTAATGTACACATTACATAGTATGTCTTCTATTCTGGTCAAGGTCTGGTAGCGAACAGTTAAATATGTCTTTGCTATGATCTCATGTAAAAAAAATTCCGTCCAGTTCTGTGGGAGTTGTGGAGCAGGGTGCTTAACAGATATTAATATTAGTAGGTTACACTATTTCTTTTATGATACAGAGGGAAAAGAATGATAAAGAGTGATGTCTCTCTCTGAAAGTAAGGGGTCTTAACTTTCTTATTTAACCAAAAAAGCCATTAACTGAAAAATCCAATAACTTAAAGCAGTCCAAAAAGCATTTTATTCAGAAACTTTACTTTATTATCATAAATATTCTGAAAAGATGAGCTTTTGTAGTGGTAGGAAAGCAGGATTTTCATCATATAATAGATAGGGACAGCAACATTGCCATAAAAGAGCACTTTGCCCTCTGCTTATTTAAAGTTGAGCAGCACACATTCTGGTTACAGGTTCTTGTCAGCAGTGGCATAACTACCAGGGGTGCAGGTGGTGCGCCGCAGCCCCCTCGGGGCCCTTCGGAGCCAAGAAAATAGTTATGGCAGGCGGTTATCTAGGGGGGAGATTTTACAGCACACATGCCATCAATACTTCAGCATGCAATTTATAGAGGTAAGGGCCCAACTGGGGGGCCCAGGTGCCCATCCTGTTCCGGGGCCCACCAGGGAGTAGTTACGCCACTGCTTGTCAGACACCTTTGACAGGACACATTGAAAAATAAATTCTGCTTATCTGAGCACTACCTTATTTTGGTGTATCTTCCCTCACTGTACAATATCCCTAAATGCACAGAAAACAAAAAACCTATTGATTCTTCACAGTAACATTACACTGTGATATACAACTCTTCAGCTCACAGTGCACTTTCAGGTCAAGACAGACTGGGTTACACTAGCCACACACACAGATCAAGCCACAGGAGAAGCAGCACCTCTCATAGAGAACAGCAGCATGTCCTCTTCTCACAGTCAGGAAAGAGCCATGTCTCTTCTTCTTAGACACAGGGAGACAGCGTGGGAGCACAACCCATTTTTCTCACATTAGCATCTCTGCTTTCAGTTGCCACTGAATTACTTGGCTGAGAGTGCATCCCTTTCTTTGCCAAACACATTTCTGCAAACAATATAATGCAGCACAGATCTACACATTTCTTTACTTTCCTAGGGTGCACATATTAATACAATGTCCGCATGTACTTTCTTTTTTACTTGAGAGATTAAAAAAAACCAAAGTCTTGTGATGACCATCATTTACAAACATAGGCACAGACATAGGTATGAAACTGCACAAATGCAATGGCCAATACCAACCAATTAAGACTGATTTAATTTTCTAATTTTTAGCAGACTGTTCAAAAACGGCACTTGCACAATTTACCACCTAAACTTGTAAGTCAACCACTGTGTCAAATGGTATCATCATCCTGTCACTAATATCTTACGAGAGAGCCTAGTGATTAATACATAAATCATGAGTAATACATATTGGCATTATGTAATGTAACATTCTGATGTAAAAATAAGGGCTAGTTTAAAAAACTAAAAAAATCGTGTTCATTGCTGACACATTTACACTACAGAATTTCTTTGTTACTCCTTTGACTTTACTGTGTTGTAATATCTCTGACGAGGTCTAAGGTGAAGGCAAAGGTTTCCACATTAGCCTGGTTAAATTCAAATGATTTTACATATAACTGAGCTTTCTGATATTTAAAATTGATATTGGAAATCATAGTGAAAGCAACAGAGCTTTCTTCACATTGAGTTAAAGGGATTCTGTCATGAGAATTTTTTGTTTTCAAAATGCATCAGTTAATAGTGCTGCTCCAGCAGAATTCTGCATTGAAATCTGTTTCTCAAATAAGCAAACAGATTTTTTTTATATTTCATTTTGAAATCTGACATGGGGCTTGACATATTGTCAATTTACCCTAGTCCTCTCCATGTCAATACATTACAGGATGGCCCCTCCCTCTCCAATTACAGAACCCAATTAACCCTAATAAATACTTACTCAGCACCTCCCACCTTGTCTTTTTTCAGGTTCTTTTCTCTGCTAGCTCCTGGTAGGAGCACGTTGTTCTCAGGGTGTAGATATGGCTGCTTTCAGCGTCCTGGAGACTGAGTTTTTTGGGGTAAAATCCCCTTTTTCTCCTGCAGCATGCCTCTATCAGCGGTTCCCCCATGGATCACTACAAGCTGTGTCTCCCTGCTCTCCATGCCTAACCAGCCTGCGTGGCTGCCCGGCGGCTCGGGTTCCTTCTCCCCACATACATTTTTGAGAGCTGGAGGGGATGGCGGAAAGTAGGTGCACATCGAGTGCTTCTTTCCTGAGGGGGGGGCGGGCGAACTCGGCGGACTGTCCTCTTCCGCCTTACGACGCCATCTTGGGATTGGCAAGGAGGACAGGGTGGCTCCTGCTGTGGGCGGGGCCTTCTTGTTTAAATAGAGGAGGAGGGAGCTTGGCTCGGTTTGACCTTGCCCTTCCTCCATCCACACGCTGCCCCTAACCACGGGTCCCTTACCCCTGGTAAGTAGTGGGACTTAGATAGCCTGAACTAGGTAACAGTTAGCCTCCTGAAGCCTTTAAAGATAAGATTTTTTGGGGGGTTTTTCAGATTGCCTAGTTCATGATTTTTGTCCCAGCCGCCATCCCAAGAAGCCTACACCCCTTAGTTGAGGTAAAAAAATTTTTTTATATATATATAAGATAGGGCAGGAGTCTATGAGGGTACCCCCAGACTTGCTATGATGATGTCTCTTTGTTCCGGCAGTTCCATGAGGTCGTCTAGATCAAGAGAGAGATCTAAGGAACAATCAATACCAAGGGAGGATACCCTCCAGACTCCTGAAGCACACTGCCTGGGCTGCTCTGAGGTCCCACTTCCAGAAAAGAAGCATTGCCAGGCTTGTCTCAATGCTGCAGCGGGACAATCGGTTACTCCTAATGCTGATATCCTATCATGGATCAGGCAGGCGGTAGCCAAAGAAATTCAGTCAGCCACAGGAGACAAACAGACTCCACCAGGGATTGCCATCACCCCAGTAGAGGAGAGAGATTCAAGGGCAGGTTCAGTTATTATAACATCTGAGTCTAAAGAAGAAGATGAGATTCAACATTCCTCCTTCGACTTTGCCTTGGTCCAGCCCTTAATCAAAGCAGTGAGAACTTCCTTGGCTCTTCAGCAGGATGATCAGGCATCTACATCCTCATTTTTGCCAAAATCCAAGCGGAAACAACAGTCTTTTCCTCTGCATCAGGAAGTACTGGATCTGGTTAAATCAGAATGGGACATTGTGTCTAAGCACAGCTCTACTCATGCCAGATTTAGTAAACTTTATCCCTTCATTGAAGAAGACATTAAGGACTTCACGACTATACCCAAGGTGGATGCCTCAGTCCTCAATCTATCCAAAAGCACAGCATTGCCAATCGAAGATCAGGCAACTTTGAAGGACTGGAAACGGACCTAAAGAGGGGCTTCTTGGTGGCAAGTCAATCTCTTAAGCCCGCTATTGCCAGTCTTTCAGTGGTCAAAACCCTGGAAGTTTGGCTGTCCAATGTGGAAGCAGCATTAAAACAAGGGAGGGATAGAGCTGACATCATAGAGGGGTTGAAGGAGATAAAATTAGGATCGGCCTTTCTACTCAATGCATTGGTTGACCAGATACGCTTAGCCCCAGATCACTTTTTATATCTATTTTGGCAAGGAGGGCCTTATGGCTTAGATTATGGGAAGCTGATACGGCCTCCAAGTTTGCTCTGTGTGCTCTGCCTTTTCATGGACAGGCTTTGTTTGGCAAGAAGCTCGAAGACTTGATCTCCAAAGCATCAGGAGGCAAAAGTCAATTGCTGCCTCAAAAAAGAAAGCGAAAATACCCGGGCAAACAGTCCTCTAGGGGGTGAAGCCCCTTCAATGCTAGACCTTCCCAGTACGATCAGAGGTCCTTTCGCCCCAAAACCAATACCTCAAGACCAAACAACTGGAAAGGAGGTCAGACAGGATTTTTCGGAGTGGCCAGAGACAAGGCTTCCGGCAACTCTCGCAAACAATTCTGAAGGTGGTGCTCCCCAGGGGCAAACAGTAGGGGCAAGACTGATGCTGTTTTGGACCACCTGGGAAAGATCAATAGAAGACAACTAGGTCCGGAATATCATCCGCGAGGGTTACAAAATGGAGTTCAAGTGCCCTCCGTCTCCTACCTATTGCCCATCCCCGCTTCCCTCCTGTCTAGAAAAGAAAGTTGCTCTTCAAAACTGTCTTTCGGCATCAATTGCACAAAGGGTAATCATTCCTATCCCAATGAACGAACGGGGTCTAGGAAATTACTCAGTCTTCTTCATAATTCAAAGATCATCGGGAACATGGCGCCCAATCCTGGATCTGGCCAAGGTCAATCAGGCAGCATTCGCAGCATTTCAGGATGGAATCTCTAGAATCAGTCAAAGCTGCCATTGCTCCAGGGGATTGGATGTGTTCACTAGACATCAGAGACGCCTATCATCATGTTACAGAGCAGGATCAGAAATTCCTACGCTTCAGAGTGGGCAAAGACCACTTCCAGTTTCGGTGTCTACCTTTTGGTCTATCCAAGGCCCCAAGGGTATTCTCGAAGATTCTGGTAACACTAGTGGCCAACCTTCAATAGCAAGGCGTTCGCCTGTTCCACTATCTGGACGATCTTGGGGACTGTCCTGGATTCCAGAAAGGGAGTCATTTCCCTTTCAGCAGCAAGACAAGAAGCCCTCAGAGAATCAGTGAAATCCATACTTCCTGTTCCCGGATTTTCTGCTCAACAATGTCTAAAGGTCTTAGGAATGATGTCGTCCACAATACATCTAGTGCCATGGGCCCATTGGAGGATGAGACAACTACAGTTCACCTTCCTTCAACAATGGGACGGCCTAGACAAAAGACAGTGGATAGAGAGCTTCCCGACACTGAGATCTCATCTACAATGGTGGCTAGTCCCTTGGCATCTTTCTCAAGGGTACAAGCTGTTCCCAGAAAGGTGGCGAATAATCTCCACAGACGCATCAGGAAAAGGCTGGGGAGCTCAACTAGGCTCCCAAGTAGCTCAAGGCGCATGGCCTGGTCCTTGGTCAAACATGCCATCAAATATTTTAGAACTAAGAGCCATCTATCAAGCTTGCCTGTTCTTTCAGGATCAAATCAGGGGCTCAAGGCTAAAGGTAAGATGCGACAACACCACCACAGTCTCTAACATAAAAAGACAAGGAGGAACAAGAAGCAGTCTCCTTCTGACCGAAGTAGAGCCAATCTTCCAGTGGGCAGAGTCAAACTCACTAGACTTCACAGCGGTTTATCTTCCAGGAAAGATGAACAAAGCAGCAGATTTTCTAAGCAGATATGCTGTAGGGAAACACAACTGGAGTCTCAGTCAGAAGATCTTCAGGAGACTAGTACAGCTCTGGGGACAGCCAAGAACAGACTTGATGGCTACAGCCAACAACACCAAATGCTCTCTTTTTTTCTCAAGGGAACCGGAACCAACAGCCTTAGGAGTGGATGCATTGATGCAGAGTTGGACTCACAGTTTGCATTATATCTTTCCTCCTCTTCCACTGATTCAGGCAGTGACACAGAAGATCAAACAGGACCAGGCAGAAGTGATATGCATTGCCCCAGCCTGGCCCCGAAGACCATGGTTTACAAACTTGATTAGACTGTCAATAGACCATCCCTGGAAACTTCCACCTTTGGAAGATCTGTTAGTGCAGGGCCCGTTTCTCCACCCGGATCCAGGTTCACTGACTCTTACGGCATGGAGATTGAGCGGGTAAACCTAGAAGCACAAGGTCTTTCTCAAAAAGTAATACAGACGTTGTTAAATTCCAGGAAAAATTCCACTAACACAAGGTATTCTAAGGTCTGGAATACCTTTTTGGTTGGTCGAAATACACCTAGGAACATACCAGTCTCTGTAGCTCTCTGTCTTGGAATTTTTACAGTCGGGTCTGGAAAAGGGCCTGAGTATTAGCACTCTGAGGACCCATGTTTCAGCCATTTCAGCCTTTTCCGAATATAGATGGTCACATCCATTGGTTGCTTGTTTCTTTAAAGCTGCAATAAGACTGTCAAAAGACCGGTGTGTCCAACTTGGGATGTTATCTTCCCCACCGTTCAGTGATTCAGGATCCCTGTCTCTTTGGCTATTGACGGTCAAGGTGGTCTTCTTGGTAGCCATAACATCAGAAAAGAGAGTAGGCGAGCTGCAGGCACTCAGCTACTCGACAAACAGTCCAGCTTCCTTTCCGGACAGAGTAGTGCTGAGATTTGACTCAGCTTTCAAACCAAAGGTAGTCTCACCTTTCCACCTGAGGGACGAGTTGATATTACCAGCCTTTCCAGGTGAAGTAGAATCCTCGGAAATGTATCTGATAATATTAAAATTTACTGTGAAAGATCAGCTGCCATCAGGAAGTCGGAAAGACTATTCATACTTCCATCAGGTCCAAGAATGGGTGAAACAGTTTCAACCAGAGCTCTCTCCAGATGTATAAGATGGGTAATCAAGAAGGCTTATTACCTTCAAATCTTCCGGAACCACCCTGGCAGGCCCGGACTGGCAATCTGTAGGTTAGGGCAAATGCCAGATGGGCTGCTATAAGTTGCCATAGAAAGTCACAATTTAGTGGGCTGGTGGAGGCTGTTTGGGCCTCTAAGTGGGATGATTGGGCCTCTGTGTGCCTGAAATGCCAGGGCCTATTTTGATTCTCAGTCCAGCACTGCACCCTGGATTAAAGCGCACTCAACTAGGGGTCATGCAGCCTCTTGGGCGGCTGAAGCAGGGGTTCCTCTGGAAGTCATCTGTCGGGCAGCCTCTTGGTCAACACCTGGGACTTTCATCACTCACTATAAGCTTGATGTGAGATCAGCTGACTACTTGAGCTTTGGCTCTAGTTTACTGATATCTGCCTCCTCGGCTTTGTAATAAAGTTAATTGCATTTATACCTGGGCTCGAGGATGTTTTCTTCCCCACCCTGGGACTGTTAGCTTGCTACGTCCCGTAATGTATTGACATGGAGAGGACTAGGGAAAATCCTTTCATACTTACCGTGATTTTCCTTTCCTGGTCCTCTCCATGTCAAGATCGTTCCCTCCCAAAAATGTCCTAAAATAAGAACTTGTGACTAGACGAGGTGGGAGGTGCTGAGTAAGTATTTATTAGGGTTAATTGGGTTCTATAATTGGAGAGGGAGGGGCCATCCCATAATGTATTGACATGGAGAGGACCAGGAAAGGAAAATCACGGTAAGTATGAAAGGATTTTCCCTTTTCACTCTCTCCCTTCCCCCCCACCCAGCAGCAACAGAAGAATGAGAAGGTAAACAGATAACAGCTCCCTAACACAAGATAACATCTACCTGGTAGATCTAAGAACAGCACTCAATAGTAAAAACCCATGTCCCACTGCATTCCATTCAGTTACATTGAGAAGGAAAAACAACAGCCTGCCAGAGAGCAGTTCACTCCTAAAGTGCTGGCACAAGTCACATGATTTGGGGCAGCTGGGAAATTGACAAAATGTCTAGCCCCATGTCAGATTTCAAAATGAAATATAAAAAAATCTGTTTGCTTATTTGAGAAATGGATTTCAGTGCAGAAGTCTGCTGGAGCTGCAATATTAACTGATGCGTTTTGAAAAAAACATGTTTTCCCATGACCGTATCCATTTAATGTTACACCGGTTTGTTTGTATTTGGACGGAGTCAGATGTTACACAAATGGTGCAATAGGTAGTCTTTGAGTTTGAGTTTTCCAATTGTAAGGAACAACAAGAGAGAAAGACTTAAAGGAAAACTATACCCCAAAAATTAATACTTGATCAATAGATAGTTTAAATCAAATTAAGTGACATATTAAATAATCTTACCTACCTGGTATATATATTTAAGTAAATAATGCCCTTTTACATCTCTTGCCTTGAACTATCATTTCGTGATGGTCTGTGTGCTGCCTCAGAAATCACCTGACCAGAAATATTTCAACTCTAACTGTAACAGGAAGAAGTGTTGAATCAACACTGTCTGTTAATTGGCTCATGTGACCTAACTTTATAGTTTGTTTGGTATGTTTGTGTGCACCGTTGAATCCTAGGATCCCAGGAGGCTGTCCTTATTTTTTAAAATGGCAATTTTATATTTATGATTACCCAATGGCACATGCTACTAAAAAAGTGTATTATTATGAAAATGTTTTAGTTACATGAAGCAAGGTTTTACATAGGAGTTGTTTTATGCAATATCTGTTTATAGAGACCTACATTGTTTGGGGGGTATAGTTTTCCTCTAAGGTGGGAAACACCAGTAGAAGTGTGTGATATGACCAAACAGTGGCTCTGAGATCAACAAAAGAGTTTGCCAGGAATTTGTTGAGATGCAAGGAGAGCTACAGTATAATTAATAAAGCTGTGTTGATTGGCACCCATTTTACACCATGATGTTTGCTGCCTTTGTCCTATTAACATGGATGGGTTGCACGATGTCTAAAGTACAGTAAAATGATGGCTTAAACATATTATATATAGCTTTACAAATAGCACAATTAGCTTTTATGGAACTTTTTAAACGTGCAATTTTTACAGAGAATTTAAATCATTTTACACATCTTCATAAATATACCCCTCAGAGCTATAGCTGTCACAGTAAATATTTTGATAATAATTCTCTTTTAACACTAGGTGTCAGTGCTGCTATCTGAGATATGTACTGGATATGTCAATACGGTGTATGCGATCAGCCTAGGGTTACAGAAAGTAAGACCATTATCATTCAATTTATTTCTATTGACATAGTGCTTGGAGATCTGCTGACAAAGGCCAAATCAGAGAGCATAGTAACAAGCTGCAAAGATATGTGTTGCTTATTATTTCTGCCAGTGTATACATGACATTATCCAGAAATGAAACTGGATTAAAAATTCAAATAAATTTAGTAAATTTTAAAATAAAAAAATTAAATAAAATTTTATAAAAAATTTTAATTAGAAATTAGCATGATTTCCTTATGTGCTAATAATTAAAAAGTATTTATTTCCTTGACCAGTGGTCCTAGGTTGAGTATTTATACCCTGCGAATTCCTGTTTAGTGGTATCCGGATTTGTAGTCCATGAGAGACCAAAGTTTGAACGTACTGGAACTGAAGAAGATCTGTTACAATTTGCTTTATTTTTTATAGCAACATCTGTGGAATATAAGCAATTATTGTATCAATTATAACAGCTGCCTTTAATGAAACTGGGGGATTCTGTTCAGCAGGGACAAAGATAATAAATTATCAATTAATGTATCATTTTGCAAACCCTTCCAGAGCTGATTTAGAAAGACAGAAGCTGTAAAAAGTGGAACAACTCCTTTAAGAGATCATAGTTGTGAGGTCACATTCACAGGGAGAGTGAGAGCATTAACTTACCTTGAAATCAATATTTATAGATGTCAAAAGTGCTGGGTGAGTTTACACTGCTATATGTTATATGAATTTCAGGATTACAGCATGTGCTATTATATAGAAAATAAATGAATACAATAATTTTTAAAACCTAAAAAATAAAATGAGGCTGGAGAAGTGGATTTAACAGAATCTGGCACTCTAACGTGATGTCATCTACTAAAAATATTAGCAAGTTCTGGCTAACATTTTCATAGTTGTGTCTTCTGGCACGCAGAATTAAAATCCCTTTAGCATGTGATTCCTTCTACTGTATCTACTGATATAAACATCAGTGGCAACCCAGGAATTACTGCCACATTCAAGGTGGAGGTAGCTCCAGGATTTCCCAATATCAATAGGCACACTTGCCTCAGCAGAAGAGACAAGATGCACACAATGGTGCTTGGAACAACTAGTGAAAAAATTGTATGTTTGGGTGTATGTATATTTAATGAATGGTGTCAGTAGACACAACACTTGCATCAGACATTGGTTACTAGGACTATCATGTTTTTTTTTTTTTTTTAAAGGACCAGTAACATCAAAAAATGAACTTGTTTTAAAGTAATAAAAATATAATGCAGTGTTGCCCTGCACTGGTAAAACTGCTGTGTTTGCTTCAGAAGCAATACTATTGTTTATATAAATAAGCTGTTGTGTAGCCATGGGTTCAAAGTTACACAGCAGATAGCAGATAAGCTCTGTAGAACATAATGTTATCTGTTATCCATTACTTATCCTGTGCCATATAGCCATTTTTCAATTACCGCCATTGCTACTTCGCAGCTTTTTTTTTATGAACTCTAGTAGTGTTTTTGAAGCAAACAGATCCGTTTTAACAGCACAGGGCAACACTACATGATATTTTCTCTACTTTAAAACACTTTCATTTTTTGGTGTTACTGTTGCTTTAAAACCACATTTAGGGTAGAAAAAAATCCCACTTTCGTATAACAAATTACATGAAAACATGAATGGGTTCATGAGCTAACTCAATTCTGTTTTTTTCCCTTCATATCTCCCAAACCTGATTATAGGTATTACAGTATCCTGGCATAGCTGGCACCCCAGTCACTGTGCCTCTTCTCCCCACCCCTAGTTCCAGCCCTGCTTATATACTTTGAAATGTATGGACTCAGTGTAGCAAGCTTGCAATCAATCAAATCAATCTTCTCTCTGTCAGGCAAAGGTATCCCACCATCTTTTTCTCTTTTTTTTGAGGTAAAAGATGTCCAAGTAAATTAGCCTATATCATTTATAGGAGTGACCATATACATGCCTTTTGCTAGTACCTCTTCCGCCTCCACTTTAAATATTGACTTCCTTCAACCTTCTATAGATGATCCTGCCATTTGTATTAATGGCTTCAGCTGTCATGATATACACTGAGCAATACTCAACTTCTTATCATATTATTTTCTTGTTAGACAGTGTTATTACCAGAACCTTTACAGTTTATCACTAAAACATTCCTGCTACTGTTGTGAACACGGACAACGCTGACCATGAAGCATGCCATAGCTGCTTCTTGGAAAGCTAAGCTCTCCATCCTATTCTGTTATTGTGATTCTAATATACTAAGGTTCTAATATAATAATCTTCTTATCGTTGTCCTAGTCCTTGGCTTAAAGCCAGTAGTACATGCACCTTCCATATCCTCACTTTTGTGCTCAGCAAACAGTTGAACAAATTGCACAGTAAATCACTACATTATAAATCTTGATTGCTTTATCTACAGCGAAATATCATTCTTTCTCATTAATATTGCTGGTCACCTGTACATCCTTGTAAACTGAAGACACTCCCCAGGGATACATGTGTATGTTTATGTTTGTCTATATATATATATATATATATATATATATATATATATATATATATATATAATTCAGATGTAATTGCTGATGTCAGGACTATCATTTAACAATGCCCTGAACATAAATGCTAATACATTAAAGGCCACAAAATCACACCCCTTAGTGCTAATTCACTGAGCACCAGGCCCGGACTGGCAATATGTGGGTTAGGGCAAATGCCAGAGGGGCTGCTATAAGGCCCCAGAGAAAGTCAGTATTTAGTTGCGCTTTTGCTTTGCCCCCATTCCCAGCATAAGTAAATGGGTTTAGATGTGAACAGTCACAGCATGCAGCTATATAAAATCATTTATATATTTTTTCTTTTTTAAAAAGGTAACTTTTTAAAATCTGTTTTAAAACAACATAAGATCACAGAACTGTATTTCTCAGGTCAGCAATGTTGACAAAGGCAGTTATACAGGACAAGAAATAAGTCAGAATAGAACTTCTAGGTTATATTCAACTTACAACATAAAAAAATCAGGAAGACTCTTTTTCCTTGACCATTATGGGCTAGTCAGTAGTATTGAGAGGGTAATTTCAGGGATCCTGTGATTGGAGGACCTCTGGTTGAATATCACACCAAGGTTCCCTATACCTTATCAAATGTATCAGCTGAGTCTCTACACTCATACGTAAGTTTGTAGCGGGGGGCTACTGTATTTACCATCTTGAGCCAGGCTTTGATGGAAATGGGGGCTGCAGCCATTCAGTGGGTAGCGATCATTTTTCTTGCATAGAACAGAAGTATACACTAGTTTATCTGCTCATATGGCCGTGGTTTCACATTATTTAGGACCCCAAAGAGACAGGTAGTGATAGAAATCAGTGCTCAATTCCCTGCATCTAATACATTTGTCATCAGGAGAGCATCCGTTTGTTTAAGTCTGGCAGGGGTTATATAGAGGTTTTTTATTGCACAAATATTTCTCTAGCTGAGGCTAGGCAATTGTATGCGTGTTCAGTTGCCTCCTCCAACTCACCTTGTTCAGGGATTTTGGCTACCCACCAGACAAAAGCTGAGTGGAATGGTTTGGGCCCACATAGTAATAAGTTCTGGCAGAGTCTAGACACCAGTTTGGCAGGAGATAGTAATAGTCACTCCCTTTCACACCCTTTCAGTGATCACCCCGCAAGACAAGGACACAAGTGGGTGAGCTCAGGAGCAGTGCCAAGGAGCAAGGTACCCCATGGGATACCTTGTGCTGAGTAAAACCACCAAGACAGGCTATACTACCCCCTAGGAGGCATCTCTACTTGCAATATCTCAAATTGTGAAGGTTTCCCATGGTTTGCCTTGAATGAGTCTGAAGATCTATGCTGCCAGAATGCTGTAACCAAGATTTATGGCTAATGTTCAATAAATAAGTTATAGTTGGAAGCAAGCCACCTGACTGCTGTTACTTCCAACTTGGTTGATCTGTGCACCAGGAGACACAAGTGCTTGAAGGGGCCAACACACACTGTTGGGAGTTGCCCACAGCCTAAGAGTATCCGGGATACACTGTCACCAAGTCACTCTATAACCGCACACTTCTCAGGCCCACCCACAGGTGTGCTACATGTTGAAATGTATACATTTGTGGTGCTAACACAATAAAATACAGTATGCGGGATAGAATGGTGAGCATATATATAATATGGAAGGGCCTAAAACAGGGGTCGCCAACCTTTTTTACCCATGAGCCACTTTCAAATATAAAAAGAGTTGGGGAGCAACACAAACATGAAATCATTCCTTGGGGTGCCAAATAAGTGCTGTGGTTGGCCATTTGGTAGCCCCTATGTTTACTGGCAAGCTACAGGAGTCTCTACTTGGCTATATACTTAGTTTTTATGCAATTAAAACTTGCCTCCAAGCCTGGAATTCAAAAATAAGCAGCTATGCAAATATGCTAGGGCATAGTTTGAATCTCAGTCCAGACCAAACCCAGGTCATTAAAATTGGTATACAAAAAGCGTATAGTATTCACTGGGGTCTCTTGCCACCCTGTACCTTCACACCACGGAATGGGAACTGGCAAAGCACAGTTGGCAGCATGACAGCCAGTTACAGAGGCTCTTATACTTGAGTCTTTGTACTATTCCCTACAATGTCCGGCCCCAGTTAAGCAATACTATAAGAAATTGTTGTTGTTTTACATTATTTAAATCCCTACTGTTGCTAATCACATGGAAGGTTTTTTAATGTGATTGGCTATAATTCATATAGACATATCCATGGGGTGAAAATGCTGTATAAATAAAGGCACATACTGGGGCTTAGCCTAGATATATGCAATATTACAGTGCAGATTAATGTTTTTTTTTCATATTCCCTTAAAAATTATCAACACCATACATCACAGAATCTTTAATTGCAGACATTGGTCTATATGTGGATATGATTTGCTCATAACACGTTTAAGGGTTAGTTGCTTTATAATTGTACAGAATGCCAGCATGAGATGTCCCAGCATGTGTTTCTAATGAAAGTTTGGAAGAATTGCCAATACCTGCACTAGGCATCTGGATATCATTTGTGAAAGGTAATGTGATACCTACAATACTCCTGTGCTCTTATACTACAATAGGATTGGTGAATAATGACTGTAACCTTATCACACTAACCTTAAGTTTCCAAGTCGCTTTTTAACTTTATCAGATATATTTATATGTTGGAGTGGAATTTTCTCAATAAATGGATCATTCTTTACATTACAAAATGAGTTAAAAAAAAAATAATAAAGGCCTATTGACATTTTAGATAGAGAAAACATTGTAATGTGTAATCCCTCTGTGGGATTTGATTGTTATCTGATGCATGCCTGCCAACCCCCAGCACATAAACAAGAATGGCTGTGAACTGGATGTTTTTTTCCATGTGAAATCTATTACCAAGCGTACAATAGGAAAATTTCCCTTGCTTGCTGTTTTTTCTAAGTTCCTGTTTGCTTAACAAAACGCTTTGTACGAAGGGCCTTTCCTGAGAATGCAGGATAATTTGCTTATTTAATGTGGATTGTGCAATATTATAGACATACTATAATAACCAGTTGGCAAAATGCTATAGAAAAGTTTTTTTCTACAACACATGGGTGGTTCTTTTGTAAGACTCCTGGAGAACATATTTCCACAACTGAATGCAAATTCAAGCTGTGTTTAAAGTAAAACTGGAAAAATTATAACAAACCCGCACACCCTGGCCGTCCAAGAATAAGAGCCCCAGGTGCCCGGTGTAGGAGGACGCGGCAACCTCCAAATGTAGCAGTGAAGAAAAACCACAGTCACAACGTGGGTAATGCTAGCAGGTGTAGCCTTGCTCATTTATTTTAAGGATGCAACGTTTCGGAGCGATACATAAAACTGCCATTTTGTATATATATAAGAAAATGGCAAATGTTACCTCCAGAATGCCAAATCCTGGAAGACCCCTGGGATACAACTTGCCATAGCTAATTAGAGAAATACAAATCAAGTAACCTTTGATATTATATTTAATAATTGTATATTGCAAATCAATGTACACCAAGGGAAATCCACTTGTTCTGGTGATGGCATACTTGTTGCCTAGTCATGTGTGAACATATTTATTGCAATGGTTTTGCCTTCCTTTTTTGAATGTATTGTACAACGATGAGCCATTTAAACTATAGCCATAAACTATATGAATCCACTATGACGTTATTTGCATATAAATCAATCAGCGCTGCCATAAACCCACGAGCTGTTTGTCTTTACGCCTAATATATGTGTGTGCAGTTTCTCTGCCCATTATATCCCACGGAGCAGCTCGCTATAGCGGAATAAATCAACCCTTGCGTTGCTAAGCCGCTGTTTTATTTTATCATGCAGGACATATTGTAACGCTTGGATCCGACATCTTCCGACATTTTAGAGGAGTCACTACATACTCAGATGCCGAATATACTTCTGCGCGATTTGAACTGAACTGTGCACTGTTGCAAAGAAAGTCAGCGGTAATTATAAAGTCAGTAGATCATCAGTCTTAACAGCAAAGCAGCTATAGACCAAGTGGAAAAAAAACTGACACCCGTCAGCCCTCAGTGGCACAGTAATAAACCCATCCAATGATAAAAAGCAACCAACAATTGCGTTGGCCTCCAGCAGACAGTTCCATACACAGACTGCCGCCACCATCAGCACTTGACGCATTGCAGGTCCAGCGCAACCAATAGCAGCGCTCAGCTCTTCCGGGAAAGCATTGCAGGGTCCCAATGGCCAATCACCACACTCCACACATAATGTATACGAATACCTCACAGCGCCAACTAAGCAACGAGCCTGTGTGTGGAGTAACGAGTTGTGTAACTTTCCGCGCTGAAATGTAGTCCCAATGTAAAGCAGTCCTACTTAGCTGCTGTGTGTATGTAGTGAAAGGTGCAGGGTGTTATAGGGAAGTGTGAGTTGCTTGCTCCTGTTGCCATGCCTGATAGAAAACAAAACCCTTACAGTTATGGGCTCGGTTTAGTTTTTTTTTATTGTTGCGAGGTTACTTATAATGCATTTCTATACACAAATAAAGACCTTTCGTATAAATCCAGAATGTTTCTTGCAAGGCAGCATCAAATGATTCAGATGAATAATATGAATACGTGCTTATATTTTAAATTAAATCATATTATTTTGCTCTTAGTAGCTCAGGCAGCTGCATTTCTTTATAGTAAACCGGTAAGCTTTTAAGGGAAAATGACACTGTAACTACAGAGATAAGTATCAAGTATGTAAATATGACACATTGCCTTTGATGTGGTAAAGTACAAGGAAGCATACAAGCTAAAAGGTCTGATCTTGGTGTCACTTGCATGTAAAATGCAGTGCAATTTAGTCAGTGGCTATCATACAGAGATTTTAGTTGCTCACCTACTTTACTATGATTCTTCTGGGGGTGTCTCTGGCAATCATTTCTCACAGTTATGATTCTTCCGGGGGGGGGGGGGGTGTCTATGGCAATCGCTTCTGACAGTTGGTGGGTTTTGCTTGGAACACACAAAACAGCAATAGCTGCCTACCAGCACATTTGCCTGCAAGAGACTGTGCATTTCAGGTAAAGTAAATACAAAGCAGATATCAACAGTAATGACATTGATTCTTGAACTTGTGTTTCATTCATAAACCAGAGTGTGTGACTA
Source organism: Xenopus borealis (assembly GCA_024363595.1). NCBI lineage: Eukaryota > Metazoa > Chordata > Amphibia > Anura > Pipidae > Xenopus > Xenopus borealis. The sequence goes on from CM044445.1 coordinate 69,353,360, forward strand.
GGGTTGCCACCTGACCGGTATTTTACCGGCCTGGCCAGTATTTTTGGTAGTTGATCCCAATGTTATTAATAGGAGAAAAAGACAATTATATAGGAAGGCCGGTATTTTTTACAGGAAAAGGTGGCAACCCTATGTGTGACTAAAGTCAAACATGTGAAGTGCTGTGTCTCACGTTTGCTAGGTGTTGGGACACAGACCTATATAAGCCACAACAGTCTTTGCCTAAGATGGAAGATATTTTGGGGGAAGCAAGAGGCCCACAGCTTTTGAAGAAACAAAACACAAAAAAATAGAATGATTGTGTATCTGGATGTTAAACATTGTGGAACATGCATTTATTTTAAATAGCTTTAAGTGGGCTTTAGGTCCTGGTCCATGGCTTCTGCCCTTGCCTGGGGCAGTGACAGCAAGTGACAAATAAGATGTTTGCTAATAAACAGGTAGCCTAGCCAGAAGATCAGTGGTCCTCAACGAGTAGCTTGTGAGCAACATGTTGCTCACCAACCCATTGGATGTTGCTCCCAGTGGCCTCAAAGCAGGAGCTTATTTTTTAATTCCTGGCTTGGAGGCAAAGAGGCAAGTGTACTGCCAAAGAGAGCCCCCTGAAGGCTGCCAGTCCACATAGGGGCTACCAAATCACTGACCTTATTTGGCACCCCAGAAATTTTTTGCATGCTTGTGTTGCTCCCCAGCTCTTTTTATTTTTTAATGTGGCATAAAGGTAAGAAAAGGTTGGGGACCCCTGTAGTAGACTATACCTGAAGATTGGTTGATTGCTATAAATGGCTATCTTTGTAGTCCAGACTGGGATTTAGAATGGCCCTGTCTTTTCATGTATATTATAAAGGACCAGACAGCTGGCCAAATATTGACTCACTATGGGGTATTATACCAGCCCCTATGGCAGATGGCCAGTCCAGTCCTGCTTGTAGAAAACTTAATTTAACATTTAAAAACCTCCTCCTCTCTTGTTCTTTACCACCAACCCCTCTGTCATTGTTTTTGAATATGCCATCTGGTATAAACTGAGTTACCCATGAGGATCATCTAAAATAAACTACTTGTAAAACTTCAACTAAACAAAAGCAGGCCCTGACTGTAATCTGTGGGTTCTGCCAAATGCCAGAGGGACTGCCATAGAAAGTCAGTATTTAGTGGGCTGGTGGGGGCTGTTTGGGAGTCTGTGTGGGGCTGTTTGGGCCTCTGTGTGGCTGATTGGGCCTCTGTGTGGCTGATTGGGCTTCTGTGTACCTGAAATGCCAGGGCAGGGCCTATTTTGATTCTCCGTCCAGACCTGAACAAAAGCATTTTAATGCTAATAACAAAACTGAAAAATCTGCTACTATAGAATTTAAAATTTGTGAATTATCGAAAAGGGCATTCCCAATAAAATTCTAATTATGTGTCCTTATGTATCTTTATTGAAGTCACTAGCATTGGTATTAATCGAAAAGATATACTTTGAGATATGGATTGTTCTGGAGATAAAAATATATATATTTATTTTGGCCAGTGAAAATGTAAAGCGCATCCATCCGTATCCCAGTTTTTGATCTATAGGTTAGCTGCTTTGCAGGTTGTGCCAGGCCTTTTCCTTATTTAAACAGTTAACTAGTAACAGTGTGGGCAAGGGTTTGGCATTGAGGTGTGTGAAGTTTGTTTTCGGTGTCAATATTAAGCATTTAGAAGATTATAGCTTTATTGCTATGCCATCAGCTAAGCTTCCTGGATATCAACCCTGCTTGAGATATTCTCTAAGTGGATCTGGGCTTTTGTATTTATGGCTGTATCACACCCACAGCAAATGTCACAGCAAAAAAAAAAAATACATAACATGTTTCTGTATGTGTTCTTTCCATTCTTGCTTGTCAAATGAAAATGTTTAGCTAACTTGTCCATTCATTTAAATTGTCACTTGACATAGGAAGCTGTTGATTATTAAAAATAACCTAGTAATAAACTGTGGTGTTTATACAAATGGCCTGCAGGTGGCACTGTGCATCCACAGGACTTTCTGTACAGCTTGAAAGTGAAAGTAAGACTTACTGCTGTTATGTAATGGCCGCATGACCTGCTAATAAAGCATTGTTATACTCTCATCATCCTCAGCTACCAAACACAACATAAACCTAAAATAAAATGTCATCATTGTTTAATATGGGCAGCCATCTCTGACTGGTCTTTCCAAATAGAGTTCTAACTGAACTACAGATTTTCTTATGACTATATTTTGATTTTGGCTTGTGTACAGTGACTCTGTTCTTTCTGTTAAGTAAGATTTTAAAGTGTTTATTTAACAAGGGATGTATTACCCAGCACTGTACTTTGTGTGAGAACACATTTACCTATTTATTAAAGTTGCAAGTCTTAGATATAAGTCCTTTGTTCTGAAAATTAAAAGCATTAAAATAAATCTGTTTCTACATATTATATGTAATAGATTCTCGCCAATGGCTAAATTACTTCAGAGCTGCTCATACAACTTTCTTGTCACTGTAATCTGTGGTATATAAATAATTGAAAGAAATGTGGCTCTGCCCTCTAATAATGCATGTGCTGTGAGTTCTTTAATTGCTGAAATTACAAGAAATTGTTTTAAATAAATTAAACTTTAGGGTTTTTGTTAAAAAAAAGTAGAACAAAGTCTATTGCCATGAACCCTTATCTTACAGATTAAATCATCATCAGCTAATCAGTTTTAAAATAGATGTATTACTGTAACCGCCTATTGTTTCAAAGGCAATAAGCCTAGTAAGTGCATGCTAAAGTACTAAACTGATTAGTAGAGTGATCTGTACTGATAATTGGTATTTTGTCCTTTTATTGATCTGTGCAGTATTTTAAATATGTCAGAGGGTTCACAATGATATTTGGTAACTTGGAATTAACTGCATCTACAGTGGAAGCTACCTTGTATGAAAGCAAATTAGGTTTACAGGTTATTGGCACATAACAAGCCCACCCAGCAAAAATGAAGAGCAATCTAGAAATAAAGTGACTGGTAAATGGTTCTTACTGACCCAGATATTTTGAAAATGTCACTGCATATGTAAGCTAACTCACAGTACTCGAGGAAAAGTGAAAGATAGCAGCAGCAGAAAATGCCTCATCTGATAAGACAGCAGTCCCCAACCTTTTTCACCTGTGAGAAACATTCAGGTGTAAAAAGAGTTGGGGAGCAACACAAGCATTAAAAATGTTCCTGGGTGGTGCCAAATAAGGGTTGTAATTGACTATTGGTAGCCCCTATGTGGACTGGCAGCCTACAGGAGCCTCAGTTTGGCAGTACACATGTCTTTTATGCAACCAAAACTTGCATTCAAGCCTGGAATTCAAAAATGAGCACCTGCTCTGAGGCCACTGGGAGCAACATCCAAGGGATTGGGGAGCAACATGTTGCTCACGAGCTACTGGTTGGGGACCACTGTGATAAGACATATCTCAGAAAGTAAAAAGTGGCAATCGTATTTGTCATTTATGTGACCCATTCCAAAGCATATGCTAAATCCTGATTATACGGGAGCAGTGTATTAAGAACTATGTATCCTTTTATCCAAATTAAAGATCCATAAATATTGATTTATTCATCTAGCAGTTTGAATCCATGCTGCCCCACCACCATCCCACCCAAGGGTCTACCCTAGTCCTTCTCTTTTAGTGTGATTAATATTAATAAGAGCATCTTTCACCAGTATAACTTAACACCAATGAATAATTGCATTTAACAGAGGAAACAATGAGTTAGTTATAACATGTAACATAGTACCCACACAGATGAAATTCTAGATGATGTCAACTAATTACATCCATCCTCTCCCTTCCTAAACCTGATACCTGTTCAAGGGTGTGCATGTTTAGGAAGACTGATAATAAGCAAGTTTTGGTGGAGTATAATGGAAGGTCTTAGGGGTAGAACTATACAGAGACTTTGCTGGATAACCTAGAAGCAATAGACAGCATCCTACAGTCAAACATAGTTATAGATGGCAACTGTTGCTGATAGACTTCACAATATCTCACCATTCTGCAAGGCTTGACTCTTGGAATCTGACAAAATAAATTGGATAGACTCAGTTTCTCATTGAAATACACTGCTTTTGGTGTAGAAGCACTAAAATAAGAAACCATGATAAATCTATCCTTCCAAGGTATGTGGTGTAATTCAGCCCAAATCTGTAACCGTTCATTTGTGACTGAAGTTCTACTCCTAATTGTGTTCACTAGTCTTTTGCTGTTCAGCTGCATTTGCAGGGGGCTTCCTTGATGTCAATAGTATATAGAGAAATGAAAACATAAGCACACATTGTATTATTTTGTAGAAAATAGGACTGCTAGGATCAGGTCCCACTCCACAATGACTGTCTATGGCATTTTACAGCAGCCCCTCTGGCATTTGCCGGATCTCAGATTGCCAGTCTGGGCCCGGCTAGGACATACTTATACAACTACTACAGGATTGTAAAATGGTGTGGCTGGAAGCAAAAATCTATTTAGGGCATGATGCAGACTGCAAACCTTTATTATTCACACATCATATGCATTTTACCAAGCTTTAAGTTGCTAATGTGTGAAAACTAAATAAATAAGAGATGCAGCAGAGCTGGAATGCTTCCTCCTTGGGACAAATAAACATGTTTCTTAGGTTCTGCAACTTGTCCTTTGCACTGCTCCACCCCATAACCCAAACTTTCTGCAGCCTCTCCCTGCACCAAATTGCTTAGAAAACGTCATCCACCCGCAGCAGCAGAGAGAGAGAGGAGGCATCTCCCGGGGGTGTAGTCAGACGTTGGTGAATTGGGTGGGGAGTGTGTTTGCTATTTTCCAACCTCATAAGGTCAAGTCATTGTGCGCCTACAGGAAAAGAAGTGGCATGTACAGAAAGTAGGCCACTTGCCGGAGAAGGCAACACATCTGGCCACAAATGTTTATTACTTTTCTTTGCCACCTCACTGTATATGTGGAGCTGAGAGGTTGTCAGTCGTCTACGTTTCGGGTAAAGCACAGCTAAACTCTCGCTTCTTTCTAGTAAGCCGCTGAACACCTCACGAATAACTTCCTAATATACTGTGCATCGCTTTCGCCATTTTAGGGCTCTTTTTAACGATGTAATAAAAGAACTACGGTAACGGACAGCTCCGCTGTACCAAGCGTTTTACAACAGCAGCCAGCCATTGAGATCATAATAATCCCCCGTGTTAGGGTCCTCCAATCCCCTCTCATTCCCCTAAGCAGCCCGAGCAGGGTGCAGCCTCTGCCCGCAGTGTTACACGTGAACGGCGCAGTTCATAAGGGGCGTGGACATCTTGAGCAAAGCAGACGCGCTGTAGTGTAATTTCACTGGTGGGTGTGGCTTTGCAGGTGATGGGCGTGTTCAGCAGCTGCAGTACCGGCCGGATCTCGGGCAGTGTGTGGCCGTTGGCGGAGGGATACGGACTTATAAAGGGGTGAGGCTTCAACTCATACCTCCAGCACTCTGTGGAGCTGCGTGAGTTGATGAGATTGGCATTAGCTGCTTTGTGGAGATACCAGGAGTAATCCTCTCCGTATTCCTCAGAAGAATCCAGAGACCGCCATGGTAGGTACCGGAGGTGTTTTCACACTGCTGTGACTTGGTTTATCCAACCTTTGCATGTGGATACAGAGGATACGACTCATGTTTAGCAAGGAATGTCATTCCTTACTATGGATGTGCTGCTGCATCCTGTTTGTTTGGGACACGGGCTGTACAAATATTTTCCTAGTTAATTCGAGCCTTTATGCGGTAAAACAGGTAGTGAGGGGACTGCGGTAGGATGCAGAAGCCTTCTATGACTGATAAACCTTCCCGTTCTTGGGCAGGGAGGAGGCGCGTGACCTGCTGTCATCTCCGCGCCTTTCAGGTGTAGCGTGCTGTTTGACGCGCGTTCGCGCTGCTCCCCCTCCCTTGTTTTGCGGCCGACACCCTTTAGGGTGGAGATCCCTTGGGCGCCGTCACCCCGCAGTGCGTTTGTTTCGTCCAGGGCTGGGTGTTGTGTTGTAGTGAGGCAGAAGTAGCGCCATGGTTCCTCTTTCCAGTGTTTGTTCGAATAAGTAGTGCCCATCGTGGGGACTTTAGCTATGAAAAGAGGCGTGCTGCTTCCTTGTGTGCGACTATGTATTCGCTGTGGCGTGCCTGATTGCTTAGCTAATGGGTCATGCCCGAGGGAACGCCCTAACTTGCTTTCTCTAGGTAAAGGACTACTGCTGGGGTTCTCTCTACTGACAAATTAATCCCCCACACACACACCCTGTCGCTGATTGGTTTGATGAACAGGAAGTAATTGGGGTATTCTGGTTGTTCTCCCTCTACAAGTGCTCCTTCAGTAGTCCTTGCAATTGTGCTTTGCCTCTTACACTGAGCTCATAGACGTAGAATCCAAATAAGCTGCCCCATGACCTATATGCACATGTATCTAACACCCACTCTAAATTGTTGCCACAAGTAAAGGGCTTTAATTGTCTGTGCTCATGGGGAAACCCTTCAGTTCTGTTCTTGCTGCCCTTTCACACCTTTACTTGCCTGGTTTCTTGGCTGTTCCCATACTGACTAGTAAGTTGTGTAGATCAGCCAGGGAGCTGCTGGTTTGACTTTCAACCTCCTTCATGTTAACTCTGTTAATGTTCTTTCTCTTGCCTAGTTGGCAATGGGCAGAGTTCCTTAACTTTGGCCCCTGCCCAATAATTTGCCCAGATTTAATGGCTATTGGAGCAGTGCAGATTAATTGCCCTGCTTTTTATTTGGTTGGGAGATGCTACACAAATGGTTTTTGCTTTTTCTTTAGATGTCAAAGGAAATGTTAAGAAATGTAATATTCTGTATTGTGCTATGCAATATGTAGAAATCTTGACCCTGTGGTTATACCTGACCAACATTTTAAGTGTGATTTTGTGTAGGTATCAGACTGTACCCATGTAGAAAATTTAGATGGGTTGTGTTGGTTTTACTATTGACTTGTTTCACAATTGACATTGCTTGAGTAGGGGGCCTGTTCTACAATACATGAGTCTTTTAGGCCTTGCTGTAGAATTGCTAAATATCCATACCTGCATTTCTAGTTGAATGCCATGTCTGCAGTCGGAACAGGCTTTCATACACCTTCCTATGTTGTAACTCTTGGGAACTTGTAGTAGGTTCACAATTTAGTGGCCAAAGCTCTGACTCTAAAATTTAACAATAGAGCTTTTGTAAATATGCAGTGGTCACTACATTGAAGATTTAAGCATCAAAACTAAAGTCAATCTTTACCCAAAGTGTCTGCATAATGCTAAAATATGTAATTCTGTACAACTTTCCAATATGTATTAACTAGACAAAGAATTTTTGGCTTAATTTGGAAGTGCAGCTATAATATAAGGAGTAGGTGTTCCTCTTCAAGTGTTTACAAATGGATTTCATACTACTGCAAATGTTTCTTTTCAAGTGGAAAATTGCCTAGTATATTCTTTCTTTCATTATGTTCATTTCTGGGTGGAGATTTTACAAAGCTGTATCTACTAAATGTGAATATCAAAATGTTTAGCACAATTTATGTATATTCTGCCTATGCATTAACTCTTGTAGTGCAGATATTGTAATTGGAATGCTCGTGTACCAGTGCTGTTGACCATCCTCTATGCCACAAAAGTGCAAATTCTAAACCCTTCATATAAACTAAAACAAAGGTTACTTTGGGTATGTTTGTCTGTCATCAGGAGGTGAAGTGTACTTTCAGCCTGTTGAACAGCTAAAAACTTGTGGTTTTGACCTGTTATGCTACTTAAGCATCCTGTTGTAATTGGGCTTAACAAATTAATAATCATTCTGCACATCTTTTAATGTTGCTGTTTTGTTTTTATAGGCTGATCAACTGACAGAAGAACAGATTGCTGGTAAGTGTGCACTGATATTTACTGCTTTTAGTAACTACAGATATGGAATCGGTTATCTGGAAACCCATGATCCAGAAAAGCCATCTCCAGTAGACTCCATTTTAATAAAATAATCAAATGTTTTAAAAATGTCCCTTGCTCTACCTTGTACTTGATCCTCTCGAAGTTATAATTGTTATTGGTGGCAAAACAATTCTATTGGCTTTGATTTATGCTTAAGTGCTTTTTTGTGGACTAAAGGTATGGTGTTTGAATTACAAAAAGACCCATTGTAAAATCCCAGGTCCTGATAAATTCCTTCTCCAGTGCATCTTGCAATACAAGGTCCATATACAATTCACACAAGGCACTTTCAACCTTTAGCCAGTGTGACCCATTCAGTAACTGTCCAAAGTTTGCCTTTGTAGGCAAAGCAGAAGTTATTTATTTATATTCAATTTTTTTTTTTTTTTTTTTGCTACGTGGATCTGAAGTAGTAACTGAGTGGATAAAATATTTGTGCTGCTTTCTGTGCTGGAAAACTTGTTTGAGTTTAATTCTTATAATACAACTTTTCTCCCAAACAGAATTTAAGGAGGCTTTCTCCTTGTTTGACAAAGATGGTGATGGTACCATCACAACTAAAGAACTTGGGACAGTTATGAGATCTCTTGGTCAGAACCCAACAGAGGCTGAGCTACAAGATATGATCAATGAAGTCGATGCTGATGGTAAGCTTTGGAAAGTCTTAAAGATATCATAAACCATATCATAGAAATTAACGTATGTGTTCTGGGGTATTGAATGGCTGAAACACTCTTTATGAATCGCCCTCTGTTTGCTGTACTAAATCTACTGAAATCCAGAAGCTTAAGTTACTAGCTTGTAGGTGCAAACATTTTGCCTAGGCTTTTTGCCTACAGTTAAGTCAGCTTGCAGCAAAACGTTTCAAACGGATCTATTCCATGGGAATAACTAAATCAGTTATTTGTTTATATTTTACATCCGGTTTGTGTCAGAAGCTCTAACTTCATCTTAATTCTCTTAACACTAGAGTTGCAAAGCTAAAAATTTCAGTAGCCCTTTTATATCTGTCCTTAAAGTTGTCCTCGTAAGCTGCCCAACCTTCAGGTCTTGGCTATCCTAAGCAACTCTGAGCACTTTGCCCCCACCAAACCTACATTAAGTGGAATGTCCTAAATGATCCTGTAAGGAAAGTTTTATAGTTTTCTAGCTTCAAAGCCTATTTTACTTACTGGCAATGCTGGACTGAGAATCAAAATAGGCCCTGGCATTTCAGGTACACAGAGGCCCAAACAGCCTCCACCAGCCCACTAAATTGTGACTTTCTATGGCAACTTATAGCAGCCCATCTGGCATTTGCCCTAACCTACAGATTGCCAGTCCGGGCCTGCTTACTGGGTAGTGTGTTCCTTGTGACACTTTCTTTCCTTTTTCAGGCAATGGAACAATTGACTTTCCAGAATTCCTTACCATGATGGCAAGAAAAATGAAAGATACAGATAGTGAGGAAGAAATTCGTGAGGCATTCAGAGTTTTTGATAAGGTATAGTTTGTTTGTTTTTTTGTTTTTTTTTTAAGCAAACCGAAAAAAATGCTTGGTTTATTTCATAAAATCTCAACTTGCCATCCATTTTATGTAATAGATGAGCTTTTGCATGGCAGTGATGTGTAGGTGTGCTTTTTGCTCATTATTTAAACAATTGTAGTGCCTCAGAGGGCAAGTAATGCGAGAGGTCCATCTTATTGTTAACCTGAACATTAATGATTTTATGTAAATTGGTTACTCCATAGCAGATAAGACTAATTGGAAAGCTGATGAGCAATAGAATTCATTGCTGTTAGAATAAAAGTTCTAAAAACATGCTGAATAAAAATTTTTATATTTACATGGCATAAAAACCTTTTGTAAGTCTGTACAAGAGTGGCTTGTCTGCACTGCAAATAGTGTCAAATGAGTGATGGTAGAGAAGTTTGATGGAGCAGTCTCTCGGGGTCTTGAGAGGTCTTGCTGGCATACAGATTGTTGTGCTGAGCTCTTCTGCTAATCAACTCACAAGATCCATCTTCTTCATATAACCTTGATGACTTTGTAACTAGTTAGCTGTGCTTTAAATAACATTTTAGCTTTATTTTGACTGGTAAATGGTACATTTTGAATTAACAAATCTCATAAGATCATGTGAAATGTAATGATTAAAGTAATGCCATTTTTTTTGCTTACCTTTTCATTTTATTTACTTATAGGATGGCAATGGTTACATTAGTGCAGCAGAGCTCCGCCATGTAATGACTAATCTAGGAGAAAAATTAACAGATGAAGAAGTAGATGAAATGATCAGGGAAGCAGATATAGATGGTGATGGCCAAGTCAACTACGAAGGTAACATTTTCTATCCCGATTATAAATTGCCTTGGAGAAACCACTTGCACAAGTGTGGTGACAATAAATGTCTGCTTTCAAATAGCATCTGGATAAAGCTGGTTGCTTTCTGTCTTGTTAGTAGACCTGGCAAATTTGTTGCATACAGTAGAACCCCTGTTATGTTTTTCAGAGGACCAAGAAATGTATTTTCTCTAGTCCGTCCTCCTGTCAGTGCAGACGTTGTGGGTTATGTTATCCTTCACCTCTGGAGGCAGGACAGAAACTTGTTGACTCATGACCCCTCCCTCTGCTTATAAGGACTGGCTCCACCCTCCTTCCTCAGTTTTGTCCTGCCTCAGGAGGTGAAGGACAGTTATTTTCTAATTTTATTTTTTGGGAATTCCTATTTTTCAGCTCCCTAGGATATACTCACCAATATGACAGTGCACGACTGTCTCTCTGTTGCAACTCGATCAACTGAGCTTATGGACAAGGGTCACAGTTGATACAGGCCATAGGTGACATGCAGAGCTGTCACAGGCACACAACCTACAGGGTATTCAGAGCTACCCGCTTTGGTGCTTAGGTTGTTTTTGGAGCAAAGGAACACAAAGGCTCCATAAGCAGGTATCGTCTCTAGACAGGGACACTACTGCCTCAGACTGACCACTGGATGGGCAGCCTTAAACTGCCATATACTTTGCTACTACAAGTGTGAGGCAAGGTAAAAATCCTCCCCTAGAAATATTTTTAGTAGAAGTCTTGGTAGTTTATCCACAGAACCGCCAAATGCAACGGTTTACTAAGCGCACAGTAACTTCTAAAAATGAACTGCGAAATGTATTATGAATAATATATAGGTGGGATCACAAAACAACAATGTAAAATGAGGGTTGTAAACTGGGGGTTTCTACTCTGCTCTTGATTGCTGGATGTCTGAAGCACTAGTGGGATTATTCTTGAGGAGCATTTAATTGCAAGGGCCTATATACTAGTGATGTGCAGGCCGGCCCAATACCAGCGGGTTTACAGTTGGGGTTCGGGCCGACCTCTCGCCCCTATTCACAGATGGCAGTCTGGTCTGAGCTCTTCTTCCTGCTCTTCCCACCAACCACCTTGTGCTGCCGGTTTCTTCTTTTAGAGGTGTGCGCTTCCTCGACCTGCCCCTTTTGTGACATCTGTAGGGCAAGTCTATAAAAGGAAGTTGGATGCAGCTGGAGGGCGTGCAGGTCAATTAAAACACGACCCACACATTACTACTATATACACCTCTACATGACTGGCCATACAAATAGATTATTCAGGGAAACCTGAAGAGCTGAAGTTTCTTCTCTTCTAATAATGGCACACATTTGTTTTTGTGGAGTGGTCTGAAAGGACACCCTAACTAATATACTCGCCTATACACTTGAGGAGGATGGTCAAATCTGATAATGTATGGCCACCCATGCTCGCCCCAAGGTTTTTTTTTTTTTTT
>CM044445.1:69376233-69390736 GCA_024363595.1 Xenopus borealis
TGTCATTTGTGGGTTTTTTTAATAGCTTAAATACAGTCTAGTCATTTTAATTAAAATACAGTGTACAAATCAGTTTGAGGTTTAATAAGTAGAACAACCAAGAAATAAGACCTGGGGGGATTCACAAAAGTGGAGTTAAGATCAATTTGGTATTTAATTAGAGTATTAATGTTTGTTCATGTCAGAAAAGCATCTGGTTTCTAAATCACAAATTCACAAGTTTGAATCTCGTTGTTAATGCCAGAAATTGAATTAACACCAATAAAAACAAATGCTTCAGCTCAGCATACTTTGTATGCAGAAAACAAATGAATTTAAGCTCCAAAGCTTACAAAACCACTGAATTTATGCAATGGAGTAAGGCTTTTGTGAATTGTGAGTTTTTAACCCCAATAGTATTTCTTATTCTGTTTCCTCCCTGTTGTAAACTCCCTCTCATCAGAAAAAAAATGTAAAGGCAGAGTGGGGATATGGTCCATCTCAACAAGGAGTTTTTAAATGCTTTAGGGTAGTGATCACCAACCAGTAGCTTGTGAGCAACATATTGCTCCCCAACCTCTTGGATGTGGCTCTCAGTGTGGCCTCAGAGTAGGTGCTTATTTTTTAATTCTAGGATTGGATGCAAGTTTTGGTTGCATAAAAACCAGGTGTACTGCCAAACAGATTCTCCTGTAGGCTGCCAGTCCACATAGGGGCTACCAAATGGCCAATCACAGCCCTTATGTGGCACCCCAAGAACATTGTTTCATGCTTGTGTTGCTCCCCAACATCTGACTGTTGCTCACTGGTGAAAACGGTTGCTTTAGGATATTGTGGTGGGCAATACAATACTATTGTTTTCATAGCTTAAAAGAATTAGTAGAAGCTGCTGGTATCTGTCCGGAGACAAGCGACAAGCCTCTTGGGATTTTGTCACATCTTTCCTGAACCTTACTGTGTGGGGGCAGATCGAGAAGACCAAGAAGTCTTTATAAATGATTTAATCTGAAGCTCTTTCAAATGGGGGTCACTGACTCCATCTAAGAAACAAATGCACTGTAAGGCTACACATTGATTGTTCTTGCTACATTTTATTACTCAACTTTCTGTTCAGACCCTCTCCTATTCATATTCCAGTCTTTTATTCAAATCAGTGCATGGTTGCTATGGTAATGTGGACCCTAGCAGACAGATTGCTGAAATTGCAAACTGGAGAGCTGCTGAATAAAAAGCATTATATCACACTCTACATCATACTAAACGTTAATTTAAAGGTGAGCAACCCCTTTAAATTCCTGGTTTTTACAGCCGACATATGGAACGCGGTCTCTTTAAAGGACCAGTAACATCAACAAATTATATTGTTTTAAAGTAATAAAAATATAATGCAGTGTTGCCCTACACTGGTAAAACTGTCGTATTTGCTTCAGAAACACTACTACTGTTTATATAAACAAGCTGCTGTGTAGAAATGGGAGCAGCCATTCAAAGGAGAAAAGGCTCAAGTTACACAGCAGATAAGCTCTGTAGAACATAATGTTATCTGTTATCCATTACTTATCCTGTGTCATATAGCTGTTTTTCAATTTCCGCCATTACTACTTAGCAGCTTGTTTATATGAACTATAGTAGTGTTTCTGAAGCAAACAGATCAGTTTTAAGAGAAGTTAGCATTTTCAGACTAGGTAGAAAACGCACCACATGTTATATATCAAGGCCCCCACTTCTTTAGAAGCAGTCTTTTAAAGAATCTGTGGTTGCTTGACCCTGGGTAAGGCCCTAGCTGCATTAGATGCACATTGCATAGTTTGAAGACCTTGTCTCTTTAATATTAATTGTTAAGGTATGCTGCACTTTGCCTTCTGAAGCGAGGAAAGCTCAAATGGCCGTCTCTACCCATGCCAAAGCTTGATTTACTTGATTACAGTTGTGTCAAATTCATATCTGATGATTTTACTGAACTTTTTTTTTGTTGTCACACCATGTTAACTTGCACGTAAGTTGCTTGTGCGACAAATGGAATGGCTTTCTACTAGTGTCCTTTGTCACCCACCTAACTAAAAGTAGAACTAAAGCTTAACTGAAGAAGTAGCTAGAAATTTTGTACATTATGTTTTGGGCTTCTGTACCAGCCCAAGGTAATCACAACTCTTTAGCAGTAAAGATCTGTGTCTCCAAAGATGCCCCAGTAGCTCCCCATCTTCTTTTCTGCTGATTCACTGCACATGCTCTGTGCTGTTGTCACTTACTGAGCTTAGGGACCCACTCACAATATACAGGCTGATTAGATAAGGCTGAGTAGCCATTATTACAGATTACTATATGGCAGCAGAAAAAACAGTGCAACTAGCATCAGAATTTAATAATCAGCCCTGTAGCATCAGCTTATATTACAGCCAGGGAACCTCATTTTATAGTGACGACCCCTAAGCTTAGCTTCTCAACAGCAGCTCAGAGCCCACTGAGCATATGAGTGTCACAGACACTTTCCAAGATGGTGACCCCCTGTGACAAGTTTGAAGTCCTGGATCATTGCTGCTATTGACAAACTGAAAATTTAGGCTGGTGCAATAAGTTCAGTATATAAAATACAGCATTTTTAGCCATATTCATTTTTAGGTTTTAGTGCTCTTTTAATATATTTAACTCAAACGTCCAAACTTTGCTGTTCCTTTTATTTGGGCAGATTACCTGAGTGACTGAATGTAACAGGCAGTTAAATGGCGGAGCATTTCAGCAGCTCATCTGATGTATCCCCTGCACCTGCCAACAAGGTGTAGATGAAATGTATAGTTTTTTTGTTATAAGTAAAAGAGGGAAAACAGGGAAACTTAAAAGTGACTTAAATTATTTATTTGTAGACAATAATGTATGCTATATGGTGCTGGTTTTACTTTTGGCTGTAAATTAATAGTCTTCAAAAACACCCCCTTTATTTGTGCTCAGCTCTCTGGTGCCTGTCCGTGTTTCATATAAGGGGTGGGCGTGTCCTAATGGTCTGGGGTTTGGGTATGAGTTTACCATACTGTGTCCCCCAGGATAATGTAGTATCCATAAAACACCTTGCACAGTAGTTCTTAAAGGACCAGTAACATCAAAAAATCAAATTGTTTAAAAGTAATAAAAATATAATGCAGTGTTGCCCTACACTGGTAAAACTGTAGTTTTTGCTTCAGAAGCACTACTATTGTTTATATAAATAAGCTGCTGTGTAGCCATGGGGGCAGCCATTCAAAGGAGAAAAGGCTCAAGTTACACAGCAGATAGCAGATAAGCTCTATAGAACATAATGTTATCTGTTATCCATTACTCATCCTGTGCCATGTAGCCATTTTTAAATTTCTGCCATTGCTACTCAGCAGCTTGTTTATATGAACTATAGTAGTGTTTCTGAAGCAAACACATCAGTTTTAACAGCGCAGGGCAACACTACATGTTATTTTCTTTACTTTAAAACACTTTCATTGTTTGGTGTTACTGTTCCTTTAACCTTAGCCCTATTGCAAAATATATCAATATCAAAATGTCCCTCTGCACCAGCCAACCATCCCAAATCAGACATAGCTTATAAGATATCAAAAACTTATGGGTAGGAAGGATCTAATGTTCACAGTTTACTTTTCTATGTGTTTTAATCACACGCATTTCTTCCACCTGCAACCACTTTCCATTTGCTTGAATATGAAAGGTGCCAATTCTTAGGAGCAGTGCGCACGTTCAGCTCAAGTGTTTGTCAAGGGCGGCAGGTTTAAGTGAAATGGGACAAGGCTTCTGTTGGAACCAGGACCGGATTTATGTAGTGGGTGCCCCTAGGCCTACTGCTGTTCATCACCCCATCCCCTCCCTTTTATTCTCAAATATTAATCATTGGGACCAGAGCAATGGTGTACTATTGTATCTCCATCATCATCCCCAGTGTTTCCGAACCAATGTAGGTGTAGCTGGGCAGCGTGCCGCCCCCTAAAATCCTAGGCCCGGGCCTTTGGGCCTTTCCACAAATCTGGGCCTGCTTGGAGTTGATCGTTATGATTGGGTGGCAGCTATCAAAGTGGCCCCGCTGATTGTGCTGCCCTGATACTTCCACTACCAATAAGTGTTCCTACTCCATTAAAGAGATCACTCAGATGATGGAAAATAATTTCACTTTTGCTAAAAAAAGGCACAGATAACTAACCTAAACAGATTTAGTAGAGTGCAAAGACTCTAGTGCAAAGTTAGAAATAATGACAGCTTGCAAGGGCCCATTCACACAGACTCCACATGTATCAGAGTTTTAAAGTTCCTGGAAACATTTCCAGTGTTTTCACAGCTTGATTTTCACGTGAGAACAGAATAAAATTAGAACACAATCACCTTGTTAAAAAAAATAAATGTGCTATTCTGTACTGTATATCAGCCCCTTGCAAAAATGCATTTGGGATCATCCAAGAGGGCAGTGAGGGCAAACTGCTGTACTGCTGCACCCGTTTGCCAAACATGGGTACAGGTACACTAATAACAAAAACTCCAATCAACAATTCCAGAGTTAATTATGGAGTCCATTTAGACTTATCTAAATATTAATGTTATTGATATTAGTAATATTACATATTGTTTTTAAGGTGTTGAGGCCCATTTAATCAGGTTGACTACCACTTTTATATGGAAATGTCAAGCAGCTATTTAACCAATCACTAAATAAAGAAGCCTGCAATGCCACCGTTGCACCAGATTAGGTAACATTCCCAGACTTGTGCCACAGAGTACTAAATGGCCAAACAGTATTTGATGAGTGAGCAGTATATTTACTTCCTTGCAGCGAAATTCCCTCTGCCTTCATAACAGCTTGTCATGGCTCAAGAGAAATAAGCCAGGACATTGCACAGCAGTGGTATCTGACATTATCCAATTCAGTGTCTCAGTTGCCTTTTAAGTCCTTGATTCCCCTCAGTCCAGTGCAGACGATGGGATTCCATGCATGTTTCCTAAAACTGTAGTCTATGATCAGGCAGGTCCTAGCTGACTATTTGATGTGACTTAGAGAAACAGTGGCCCTAGTAGCAGCCGTTGTTTAGGTTCCAGAGGAAAGGCATGCATTATTCATACTATTTCAGTCTGTTACTGGAGTGTACTAGAGAGCTATGGAATTAGCATGGGGAGAGCTACCATTATCAGGTTGTTTCACCCAAGCCAATTGAGAGGGAGACCTGATCACTTCCCAAGACTTATACCCAACTTTTGCACCACTTTAATTCCTGCTTAGATCCGCAAGGACCCAAACCCCCAAGAAATTGGAACAACTCTACCCACTTTAGGCAGAGATGCCAGTCTACCGATGGGCATGCTAATGGGCCTCTACCAGTTCATCCAGAAATGTCCCCAAATTAATCCACTATATTAAAGGAGAACTAAGGCTTACCTAAAGAGGCTAGAAATGTACATTATGTTTGGACTCAAGGCAACCACAGCCCTTTAGCAGGGACAATTTATGACTCCAAAGACGCCCCAGTAGCTTCCCATCTTCTTTTCTGATCATTCATTGCACATGCTCCAGAACTGTTGTCAATTACTGAGCTTAGAGACCCACTCAAAATATACTGTACATATAGAACAGTGATCCCCAACCAGTAGCTCCTGAGCAACATGTTGCTCTCCAACCCCTTGGATGTTGCTCCCAGTGGCCTTGAAGCAGGTGTTTATTTTTGAATCCCAGGCTTGGAGGCAAGTTTTGGTTGTATAAAAACCAGGTGTACTGCCAAACATGGCCTCAATGTAGGTTGACAACCCAAATATGGGCTACCAAATGGCAAATCACAGCCCTTATTTGGAACCTCAGGAACATTTTTCATGCTTGTGTTGCTCCCAAACTCCTTTTACTTCTGAATGTTGCACACGGCTTCAAAAGGTTGGGGATCCCTTATATAGAATATAACTGTTACAATATAAGGCTGAACTTTGAAGTCCTGGATCATTGCTGCTATTGAGAAGCTGAAACTTTAGGCTGGTGCAATAAGTTCAGTATACAAAATATGGCATTTTTAGGGTTTAGTTCTCCTTTAAGGAGCTTTGTATGGGACTGTTCCACATCTGCCAGGTACACAAGAGCACCTATTGTATTCGTATCTGACAGTATACTACAGTGCACTGTGAAGCCGCAACAGCTAAAGAAAAGAACTTTGCTGGAGGCAGTCTATGTTCCTAGGGGACAAAAGAGAAGTGTTTTTCAGAGAAAGGGATATGGAATAGCTGTCACAAAATAATATCGTGACAGAATTAAATATTAGAGAATGGTATCCTGTTACTGATTTTATGCTGCTATTCAAAGGGATGCGATTTGTCAGGCAGCAAACTTTAAAGGCATACTGGCATCCCATAACATCAATTTTTCAAACACAATAATTATTAGTAATTTATAGCTTCTGTTATGCAAAACATCATTTGACCACCCTCTTATGTAGCTTAGACTTGATTTCTCACAAATGACATATAGAATAGCTAAAAACTGATCCTAATATTGCAGGCAATATTGAATAATATATGGTGCTGGTTTCAGTTTTGGCTAAAAGATAATACCTATACTAAAGGCCCCTTTATTGGAGCTCCCTATAGATCTGCTATGACCCTGCCATTGTTTCAAATGAAGGGCTGATTTGTACTAACTGTCCCTGCCAGAAGAGGTTTTGCGGAAAAAAAACAGAAAGAAAAATATAGTGCAGCGTTCTCAATTTGAAATATACACCTTCAGTGATTCAAACGCATTCATGTGGAAAAAACTTTTTCACCCTTCGGTTATTTTAGAGGACAGGTGAAAGATAGACTTTCACTACCACTGAAATGAATAACATATAAAGCATAGCATGTACCCATTGGTTTATGGTAAGGCCAGACAGGAAGATTTGGGGAGATTAATCGCCTCTTCCCGAACCCCGCTTCCCTCTGCCTTCCAGCCGATTACTGAATAATTGCCTGAGCCTATTCACACGCGTCGCTGGCTTTTCCGAAGTCACTCGGAGTTGCCTCCTTATAGGCAATTTCAAGTGATTTCGGGAAAGCGCAGCGCCTCGTGTGAATAGGCGCAGGCAATTATTTCAGCATGTAGACAAATCAATAGCAGATCTGCAGGCTTTCAGTGTTCTTGTTCCTTGTGGAGAATAAAGTGCGGCATTTGCAGAAAAGTTTTACAATTTTACAACTTTTCGGCACATGCCACACTTTATTGTCCACAAGTTTCTCTTTTTTTTCACATTGTTTCACGAATGCGTTTGAAACACTGAAGGTGTATATTTCAAATTCAGAACGCTGCACTATATTTTTCTTTCTGTTTTTTTCCCCAAAACCTCTTTGGAGGAATACAGCAATCCTCCCCTTGCCATTTGAATTTGAAGGTGGAAGAGAACGGATTGTTTGGATTGGGATACACTAGGTTTGGGACTTATTGTGTGTGTGTGTGTGTGTGTATATATTTATATATATATATATATATATATTTATATATATGTCCCTGCCAGAAGCACAGTAGGAGGGGGAATAGCCAATTAAAGCCAGTCACACAAGCAAAGACAGGCATCAGTTCAGTCTAGCTACTATTTGGTTCCTATCCTTGGCAGCAGGGTGGAACAAATGGGTGGAATTAGAAAGGGGTTTGCAGAAATTTTCAATAATGAACCATAAACACTACTTTTTGAAGCACGTTCCTTCTATATTTAAGAATTCCATGCACTGGCACATTCTTGTTTACTACATATTATGCCTCTTTTAAGGTCCCAAAGAGCTTTTGCACATGTGAAATTTTAATCATTGCTACAATATGAAGAATTGCCAAGTTTCCCTGGTAGGGGGCAAAGTTTTAGTTTTGTAATGAAGAAACCACCACTCTATCAGCCATAGTTCAAGGATACTTTGGACAACTCTTACCCTAACTAACCTCCAAGTGGGACATTCTTGCGTATCTAAGAGAGTGACAAGGCATCCTCCCCATATCTCACCCAAACTGAGCCCCTTGCCAATGTACCAGGCCCCCTCAAAGAACATGTGGTAGGTAAGCATGCACACTAGATGATGCAAACTGAGAATGAATAACTGAATCCAATATGGTGGCTGCATACTCTGGAGTAAGCATTTCAACAGAAATAAACAAATCCACTTCCAATGTGCTTCTGAGCAGCATTACTGTAGTGTCTGGCAGTGGAATTGAATTTTCCTGTTCTTTAACAACATATCAGTAATCAGCTCAATTGCAGTCAGAATTCTAATTCCCACAATGCCTTGCAACACTTCTGTCAATGTGGTGATTGTAATCTTGGCAGGAGGAGGAGAGCAGATTACTGATAAAATATTTCAGTGGTATGTCAGGAGAGTCAATTGCAAAGATACTGCTTTCAATAGCAGCTGTATGTAAGGGTAAGGGTAGCAGAAATGAAGGGCCTCTTTAGACGTGAATGAGAATTCAACTGATAGTTTACAATAATTTTCCTT
This sequence comes from Xenopus borealis, assembly GCA_024363595.1. Lineage (NCBI taxonomy): Eukaryota > Metazoa > Chordata > Amphibia > Anura > Pipidae > Xenopus > Xenopus borealis. The sequence continues at coordinate 69,384,667 of CM044445.1, forward strand.
GACAAACTGTCTTTCTGTCAACTTTCAGATCTCTCCACAAGTGTTCAGTAGGACTTGTGAGCTGCTTTCTGGCAATGGGTTCAATACAGTTTGTCAAAACATTTTGGTGATTTCATGATGCTAAGCACATGGGTTAGGTAGGAAGACAGGCCACACACAGCCATTCACATTTATGATGGAGAAGGCTTTGTTTATTACAAAACGTCGCAATATATAACATGTTTACCAGTAAACTAATTTAATACCAGCCTGACTAAATGCTGTTCCTACCATTTGACTAGCCAGAAACATTAGTTGCTGGCTAGTAAAATGGTATAATAAGAATTATTATATAGTTACTAACCCTCCAAAGCTGCAACAATATTAAAAAAAAAAAAATAACATAATTTGCCATCTTCTCCTCTGTTGATGTTTATACTGGCAGCCACCCCTTGTGTCCCATATGCTAAACTGTAACATGAATACCTGCGAATAGCTGTCAAGGCCTCACCAAAATACTCTCTGGCAAAATTAGCCCCTTGCCTACCTCTGTCCTATGCTTGACATGACAGAAGCCTATGAAATCCGTACTTTACAGACCAATAGTGTGAAAATGCATTGGGTTCTATAAACTTTGCTGTGTGCATATTTTATTAAATCTACTATGCCTATGCATAAAATAGATAGGGAGGCTTAAGGTAATGGCACATGGAGAGATACTGGGATTACAGCACTTAATTTGTTAGCAGCACCTTGGGCTGAACTTCAAATTGCCTCAAATCTTGCCCTATTTGCTGCTGCAATGGCAGTTGAGTTTAGTCTATATTTCTGCAAAGGCCTCCAAGTATGAAGAAGCTAAACTCAACTTTAGTAGTAAATTGTGTTATTATATAAAAACAATCAATTAGCAGGTAGCAATTGTTGGTGTTGTGTTTGAAAGCAAACATCTGATTGGTTGCTATGGAATACTAAACAAGGATCAAACTTTGCACCTGTTATTACATTTCCCCTAATCTTCAACTACCTTCTAGTTGCTCATGACTAAGAGAAAGTGCTATGTGCTACTTTTGTTTTTATAAAATTGTTCCTCTTATGCCAGCAATTTGGTACAAAACCCCTGAAGAAAAACTTATGAAGTATGTGAGGACAAGCATCACAGGTATGACAAAATAACACATGATCTTGCTGTGGCTGTCACCAAAAGCTCCTTCCTTGAGTTATATTAGTTTCAAATACCCCATCCAATGCAACCTAAGTGCTCATATATATTGACAGGGAGTAAGGCGCAAACTGCAAATACAGACACAATATGTCATGGCTTTTTCCCAAAATGCACCGTGCCACTTGGCCTGGCTGGCCACCACACTACCTTTCACGTGAGTGAACATGCATGCACATGTGCCGTAACAGTGGGGAGGGGAGAGCAGCGAAGTGGAGGGGCAGGGGAGGGAGGAAGAGGATATAGTGACAGAGGGGAAAGAATGCAAAAAGAGACAAGAGTGGCAGAGGGAGCACGACACCCAGGACTAGGGGTAGGCAGGGAATGCAAATGCTCCAGAGCCATGAAGATTTAACTACTGGAGACCTTTGCACTATCCTCTGGGCACTAGAACTAGGCATGACCACTTTGGATTGCCATACACTGGCAGGTCCTATATGTTAACCAGCAGATCATCCCTTAGGCTGAACAGACATATACTGTACAAGGACCATGCACAATATCATCAAATGTTTCCCATTCATTCAGATCAAGAGCAGCAAGTGAAAAGGAGCTGACATCATACAATAATGGCAGGACAAACCATAAGCAGAAGGAAATTACAATTGCTTTATTGCTCACACAACATGTTTCAGGCAGTAAGGCCCTTGTCATAAGTATACAAAACTGATACGAGTAAAACAAACCTCACCCTCCCCGTCACCATTGGTTGCAAGGAGTCAAAGCATGATTGTTTCAAAGTTCAATCCAGTGTATTAGTCCTTCATAAAAGCTCTTTGTGACCTGCTGAAGGTTCCATTGAGTTCTAATAGCAACACATCAAAACTTTTCTTAAATTCAACAGCAATGATACGGTATGTAACATAAAAGGAGTAGTTCACCTTTAAATAGGCTCAGTGTAACTACCAGGGGTGCAGAGGATGCAATTGCACCAGGGCCCCCACCCCCTTGGGGCCCATCAGAGCCACAAAAATGGTTATGGCAGGCGGTTATCTAGGGGGAGATTTTACAGCACACATGCCATCAACACTCCAGCATGCGATTTATAGAGGTAAGGGCCTGACAGGGGGGCCCAGGTGCCCATCCTGTACCAGGGCCCAACAGGGAGTAGTTACGCCACTGAATAGGCTAGTGATACTCAGCAGCTCTCTCTCACAGCTACACCCACATTTAAAACACTGGGGAAAATCATTTTTTAAGGGGACGGGGGCGAGGAACAGCAGTGGGCCTAGGGGCACCCACTATGTAAATCCAGCCCTGCCAACACTGTGAGGCAGAAGTACTATGCACGAGCCATGTCTCTAAAGATAGCAAAAAATTTACGAAAACTCTTTCATACAATTTTATCACTATGTGTAAGGCCAGCTTAAGTGTATTGTACCCATTAGCTAAATGATGTGCAAGTTAGGGGACAGATAGGGCATGGGGAGGGGTAGGGGGGAACTCAAGTGAAAAACATGGTGTTTTGCTTCTGTTTCTTTGCACTTTGTCATCTACCCCACTGTCATTAAATAAACCCTGTAAGTGTTTTGAGCAGCCATCAATGCAGTCATGTCACTGTGAGAAAAATGCAACTTTGGAAGTGGAAGAGGTCCACTATTCACTACCCTGTCTATAGCCCCTATTTGGTTTTAAACTATCTCTGATCCAGAATGTCTGTTACAGTTTGGATGTAAAATGATCGTGGTTGCATTTGGATTACATTTCACCTTAGATTTCCTACAGGAACTGCAATGCTGGTAATTGTTAGAGCCTTGCACTTCCATCTGTTAGGCCAAGCAAAACCCCTGTGCATTAGGGACTCTATAGTGTATATGATGGTGGGTGCTGATGTCAGGAGAATGTCATTACGAGCCAGTGGCAGATTTATTTTCCCATAAGTTAATTGCCTATAAATTATCCTTCATATTGTGCTGCCTCCAAGGATTTAACTACAAGATTATTTTTTTCAGGGCAAAACACTTTACTTGCCTTGACAAAAAATAAACCTCCGTTAGGCAGGAATGTAACTCTTCATGTTGCTTCCACCTCTTCTAGCTTTCATGCCCTCCAGCAAAGTAATATATGTGTGTGTGAAATGCGTAAGCTGATTCTGTCAGTGGATTCTGTCAGTGGAAGGGTTACATGTGCTTCCTATAATCTACTCGAAAGCATTCTTCTAACCAGGAAATGTGAAATTGCCGTGTCCCTGCTATTTGCATATGTTCTCAAAGCAATAGTGCCTTATATGGTCTAAAAAAGCTTTCCCTCCCTTGTGCGCAGTTACTTGTCTGTGTTACCACAAATGACAGGGCTTCATACATCTGCTTTCCCTGTGGATAAACTGACAGGAAACACATAGTACTGTATGCAAACGTAACAATCCAGGATCCAGGAAAATGCCTTTTCCATGGAAAAAAAGCACGTTTTGTGGCATACAGAGCATCATTAATGTATAATCTGTGCAGGCATCTGTACAATCTTTTTTTCAAATATAGATCTATATTAGGTGCCAGTTTAAATGTAGATTGCTAAAAATCATTATTCCCGTGTCTACTGGGGATAGTGGACCATTTAGTACCTATTGCTCATACAAAACTGTTGTTTAGAACTGTATTATATTATGCCAAAAAATGTGTTATTATGCACTGGATGGGACCCACCCCTTCCCTCCGGGGACTCCTGGAAAAAACTAGTCAATGCGGCTATTCCTATGATTAAACTTACACACGAAACTAGAGGTACAGCCCGCAAATTTGAAAAGATCTGGAGCCCCTGGTGGAAATCGGGTTTTAACACTTAATCAAGGACTGCCAAGTCTGATATATAAGCAACACAGGGAAATGCAAGTACTTAACAGTGTGTGGGACCTGAAGGGGAGAGAATACACAGGTGATATTATGTAAAGGAAATGCAAGACACAAATTTATAAGAGTATAGTTTATTGTTGTGTTGTTTTTGTTCTTTAAAACAAATAAATAAAGCATTACCTTTAAAAAAAAAATCATTATTCCCAGTACTTGTTGTGCAGAGTGATAGCTGCAAACATATCTTCGTTATCATACAGATGTTTCCTGTAACAAAAGATAGGTACACTTATGAGTCATTAAACTGCAAATCAGTTATACCCATAACCAATCACTGTAGAAACACCTCTTACTACATAAAATGCAGTCAAAAGGATCAGCACCCTAGCACTTGATTAATCTGATTAATAGTTTTCAGAATATATAATACAAAATACAGGCCATAACTTCTTCAGTATTTTAAAAGGTGCATTAAATAGGCAACAAGAGAAAAGAGTCACCCAGTCATGAGCCAGTAATGTAGTTTGCTGCTGAACAAATTTTCCTGCCCTTGGCTCGCTGCCTATTGAATACACCTGGAGAAAACTGCTTGTCGCTGCATTGCAGGGCCTATTGGCAAAGACATAATCTGCAGTCCAGGGTCATTAAGCCATAAAACCTGTCAATATATAGCAGAATTACACATAGCTCTTGTTTCCTGGCTCTTTTAATCATTTCAGTTTTGTCTCTTTATTAACCAGTTCTTGGCAGACATCTATAAAGGAAATCTAACCGTGCTGGGCAATACAAAAGGATTAGATCAACCTCAATGGCACCAGAAATAGTTTGATGGATAGTAAGTCCGCAAGTCTAGAAACTGAACACAGTTTAGTTCCCAGAAAATACTTGTATAGAAATAGTAGAGCAGGCCATTGTTGTGTATTGGTGTGCTTGTTTAGTCATTTGCCAGGGCTTAATGTGATTTTAAAGTATTCTGTCTCAAGTTCCCATTCCATTAATGTGTTCCTAGCAATCTCTTTGTGTGACCTTGCCATATAAAGGCAACACACTTGTAGTGTGTCTGTTTCAAAGCCAGAGGTACAGGGTTAGGGCTTCAATGAACTATGCATGGGATCTTTGACTCTGCCCAGGGCATGGTATTAGCTTGTAGTGTTATTGCTTCAAAGCCAGAAGAAGTGGGTTTCTCCCTAGGACTTCAATCCATGTAGGAGATATTAGACTCCCTGTAAGGCACAGTTTCTATAACTTTTCTCAATGGATCTAAATTAAAGATTTTGCTTCAGAGCTAACAACAGTGGGTGAGTAATGATGTGGGCAGAGGATGGGAGTGTGCTGGGCCCCTCTGGAGGTTTTTTTTTTGCAGGGATCCAGCACACTCTAGTTACGCTACTAAAAACTCATTTAAACATTAAGGGGTTTATTTATCAATATTTAGAGTTTTTATACCTCGAGTTAACTCACAACTCGAATAGTTTCTAATGTAAGAAACAACTCAAATGGAAAAAACTTGAATTGTTGACTTTGGGGTTAACAACCGAAAAACTGATCAAATTTTCAGCAAAAACTTTTCAGGCAAAATCTTCTGAAAAAAACTCGAACATTGACTCCAACATGAACACATAAATATCAGATTGACATACTGTAAATATCATTGTGATTTTATATTTTTTCTGCACTGTAAGGGGGTTATTTATCAATGGTTGAGTTATTTTTTAACCCAAAAAACTCAAATGTTGGAGTAAAATAAACTACATTTTTTCAGGATTTATGATACCCTGAAGATGGAAATAGCTTGAACCTGAAAATACTCCAGATAAAACCTGTCAAGGTCCTGTAGAAGTCAGCAGCAGAGGTCTCTTGAACCCAGTACCACCATCAGGTGGGGCACAGTGGGTCGTGTTGCACGGGCCCCCCTTGACAGCGCCACACCTGCAGAAGTCCCGAAGAGTCGAATTGCCGAAAAGACCCGAAGCCACAAAAGGAGCCAAAGTTGAAGTCCTAATGCCACAAAAAGACCCAAAGCTATGAAAGGAGCTGAAGTTGAAGTCCTGAAGCCACAAGTTCAGTTCTACTGAACACCAATGTG
>CM044445.1:69394669-69421352 GCA_024363595.1 Xenopus borealis
GGAAGAAAACGTGAACATCAGTTTGGAAATTTAAATATCACTCAAGTGAATGGTCATCTGTAGTAGTAACTGGTTTGTAACTCAGTACACATTTTTGAGCACTGTGTATATATTCACATAAAGGTGGTACATATTGGCACAGAGATTATATTGATACACAGGTCATTGATGAAGTTCCTATTGATCAACATAATTATGTTCTGATTTGCTAATTTAAATATACTACACTACACTGCCTTACACAAATGCTATATGAAAAAAAAAAGGCAGGCACTACTTTTGTCCAGGTATAGAGCAAGAATGTCTAGATGATGTCAATGAGACTAACAAGGAAAAATTATTTGAAGTCTGCCATCACAAAATTTCACATTATGAAAATATTTTTTACTCATGGCCCCGGTCTGCTCAAGAGAGAGGTTGCCTGATCGTTTGAAAAATCAGGGACAATTTTAAAAATCCAACAAGAAAGGCTGCATTGACTTCCTTTATTTTAAATACAATACAATTTACAATGAGTGCAGCCTGGTAGCTTGCATTCATTAGTTAAGTGCTCCCAATGTTTCAATTTGTTTGTTAATCTTACTCAAAACACACCCTCACCTTAGATCCTCATTTCTTTAGCAATGCACTCTTCCACCTTTCATTCTCCATTGAAGAATAACACAAACACAAATTATATATATATATATATATATATATATATAAATATATATATATATATACACATATATATATAATACACAAAAGCTGTAAATATCTTGTAAATTATATCCTTATAAACGGTGAGTTCTGATGTCATCCATTATAAACGGTGAGTTCTGATGTCATTTCTGTCACAGGAGTTGCATAGGTCATGAGAGAATTGAGAGCTAATTTACAATCATTAGATGCATTGCTAGATGTTAAAATGTTTATAAAATTGCACCTTTTAACTTGCCATCCAATAATGTACTTGCACCTTTATGTAACCCTTTATATTTTTTTGTTGGTTGTGTCTGATTTTATGTATAAGTTGAAGGAGTCTTGTATTTGACCCAGAGAGCCAGCATATTATGCCCCCAGTTGCTTTAAACTCATGGAACTTGTGAGCTACATGCTCCTGAACAACCCAATCAAAAGCAGTTGCGCAATAGTGGCTGTGCTAATTTGCACCAGTTTGGAAAAGCTGACTTGTTAGCCACTGATTTGTTGCAGTTTGCAGAATATAGTTAAATAAGCTCTTTGGTGTTTAGTGCCTTTGATATATTTAGTAGTTTTAAGATATAATATCTTATATTTTCCTTTAATATATTCATAAAATTAATACCCCAGTGAGGAAGGGACACCACAGTCTCTAAGCATTTATAGAACTGTAATTTGTGATGGAGATAGAGGTTCTAAACACCTTTCACGTGTCATTATGTAGCAATTAGGAAGCCAGCCATCAGAAGGATTAACATGTCCCTTCTGACCTCTGGCAAAGACTAGTGATGTAATCACAAAACAAATGAGTCTTGTTTGTATGAAACAGCAGATTAAGCTCCTGGAGGGTTTGGATTTTAATAGCTTAGTATGTATTGAACAACAAACATATGATCAGCTGGAGATAATCTGTTAATGGGGGTTTTTTGGTAACTGAATGTCAACTGTTTTACCCCTGATCATAGCTAGGACAAGGTTTTCAATCTGCTTGGGTGAAACTATCATTAAATTATTGTTAATATATTCTGAAGCCTCCTGTCTTTAACCTATACAAAGGTCAATTCTCCTGATATTGTATATTCAAATCATATCTTCTTTCTGTCTGATAAGTTGTACATGTTAAAGTTATATACTTCGTTGTTTAGACCATTAATTATTTTAGTTGCCCTTCCATGGATAGTTTATGTTTTATTATTATGTTTCTGTAGACAGAGCCTCCAAAACAACTCCAACATTCACCTGTGACAGGGAACTGTCGACTCTACAAGGTTGAACGGCAAGGTAAGGTCTAAAACGAAGAAATGGGTTTGCACAAGAAAATTTGAATGTAATCCTGCAGGCACAGCAGGGGGGCTCCCTAGGAGCCTTATGAATTGCCCTTTTAGGAAACTATTCATCCCTTCCTCCATGCATGCTAGCTTGCTATTGGGCATGGCACAGTAAATCTAGCTAAGACAAGGCCTCTTTTATTATCCCCCTGTTATCCCCCTATCTCCCACTGTGTGCAAAAGTTCTATAAATCAGACACAATTTGCTTATGGTCAGATCAGAAAATTAAATATATTGGTGAATATTTTTTATAGACAGAACAACTGAAAAATAAACCTAATGAACAAGCCTTATCAATGTTATATATGTACAGCTGAGGCACATTTTTCACTCCCAGATTGGCACAGAGGCAGTGGATATGTCAGATATGGTTACCAGGCAGCAACCAATCAATGACTTGAGGGGGGCGCATGCGTCACAACTGTTGCTTTTGAATAAGAGCTGCATGCTAAGGATAAGGAACAATTGCAAGCTCACTGAATAGTTATGTCCCATTTGGCCCCACTTAAAGGAGAATTCAACCTGTGAGGAAAAACCCGTACCCCCCACCCCAGGTATACCCCCTCCCTCCTCCCCCCAGGCTAACTATCCCCCAGGAAGATGCCCCATACTCCATACTTACCTCTTGCTGCAGATTCTTCCAGCAGAGTTTCACACAGCCATCTTCCGTGATCTCTGTAAACTGACCGGGAGATTGGCGTTTCTGCACATGCGCAGTTGGACCAGTTTGATGGTTTGCGCAACTGCGCATATGCGAAACTACAAGGAAATTGCCGATCTCCCAGTTAGCTTACAGAGTTCACAAAAGATGGCTGCGTGCAACTCTGCTGGAAGAATCTGCGGAGAGGGGTAAGTATGGAGTAAGGGGCATCTCCCCGGGGGGGGTAGTTGGAGAGGGGGGGTCTACCTGGGGTGGGGGGGTATGGGGTTTTTTCCACACAGGTTGAATTCTCCTTTAAAGTCACTGACTAACTCAGAGTAAGAGAGCTGAAAAGCAGGAAGTTGGGTTCTCTTATGATAGACATCCAGTCACTCCAGCCTTTATAGATTACACTTTTGGCTAACTAACTATATTACAATTATTACATTATTTTGCACAGCCTGTCTATTTACAGAGTTACATAGTTAAACTGGGTTGAAAAAAGACAAAGTCCATCAAGTTCAACCCCTCCAAATTAAAATCCAGCATACACACACACACACTTCACCATACTTTCACATAGATTATATATACCCATATCTATACTAACTATAGAGTTTAGTATCACAATTCACAATAGCCTTTGATATTATGTCTGTCCAAGAAATCATCAAGCCCCTTTTGAAAGCATCAACAGAATCAGCCATCACAACCTCACTGTCCTCACTGTGAAGAACCACCTACGCTGCTTCAAATTAAAGTCCTTTTCTTCTAGTCTTTATGGGTAAAAAGGTCCCCTGATATTTGTCTATAATGTCCTCTAATGTACTCGTAAAGTGTAATCATGTCCCCTCACAAGCACCTTTTTTTCCAGAGAAAACAACACCAACCTGGACAGTCTCCCCTCATAATTTAAGTCTTCCATCCCTCTAACCTGTTTAGTTGCACGTCTCTGCACTCTCTCCAGCTCATTTACATCCCTCCTAAGGACTGGAGTCCAAAACTGCACTGCATACTCCAGATGAGGCCTTACTAGGGATCTGTAAAGAGGCATAATTATGTTTTCATCCCTTGAGTTTATGCCCTTTTTTATGCAAGACAGAACACCATTGGGGTTATGTAATTAAAAACCCCAACATACTGCCATTTAGTGTATAACGTGCATTTATGTGATATTTGCCCTAGTGTGGATCAGTGTATGGTAGGCATTTAGATCATAAGCTCATGTGGGACAGATGTGAATAATTACATATTTTCTGTAAAAAAGATTTAAGTAAATAATATATTATAATTAGAATATACAAGCAAGTTAATTGTTTCCTGATATTAGTAACATGTATTTATATAGTGCCAAAACTATTTCATAGCACTGTGATAAATCTAACCATAGTGTGTGAATGTGATAGAAACCTTAGATTGTAAGCTCCACTGGGGCAGGGACTAATGTGAATGATCTATAATCTCTTTAAAGCGCTGTGGAATAGGTCAGCGCTACATAATAAAGAATAATAAAATGTTACCAAGCACCCTAAAGAAACATAAAGTAGTCAAGGCAAAGAGAGGGTGCAACCCTTTAAAGAGGCAAAACATATGTGGCACTCTAACTAGATTATTATTATTAATTAGGAACAACAAAAATCTGTATTTAGCTCCTGCAGAGCCATGATATTTCTCAAACAAGTAAGAACTAAGGGGCTACATGTAACCCTGTGTCTCCTGTGGTGAAACACATGAAAGATCCCCTGCAGGGGAACACTAGAAGAAACGCTTGTTTGTAAGAGCCTTAGAGATTACATTTCCCTTTACATGGCTTAGCCACTCATGTATAACATTTAGATAAAGTGTTAATCAATTTAAATAGATTAACTGCTGCAAGGTGATTAAAGGTTTATACAGCATGCTTCTCCCATTCTGATGGAAACAAGGATGGATCATGGCATTTGCTGCAGTAAAATCCAGTATCAGTACTAGCTGTATTGGTCACAGGGAAGATTTTTTTTTCCTTTTGCTACTTAACCCCTGCCAGTGATAAGTGGTACGTGTGCAGTATCTTGTGCCATCTTCCTTCCTATATTTTTATCTTATATTTTTATATATTGACCTGGTGGCAACTCTGCTTGTGAGACAGCTTGCAGGCAATTTCTTCACTGCTATGTGCACACATTTTAAACTTGTGTGCACAGGTCAGAATGAATGCAAATTTTACTTCCGCACTGAATTCTTTGTGTGCGCCTCAATTTTTTGTGTGTGCTGGCCTCAAAATTTGAAATTTTGAAAAAGCACACATCTTAGACGGAACATTTCTTGCAAAGTATTGTAACCCCTTTTTGGCTGTATTAGAACCAAACCAACTAGTATATGGTAGAGCACGGGCTACATGCGACCCTCTTTCATCAGGTAGGGCTTTCGCTAAGGGGAAATACACGTGTGAGGTAGTTGAACTACAACTCAATACTGCAAGATGTGTAAAATAACAGGTGTTGGACGCCAGGGGTTCTTTGCAAACAAGTAGAACAATGTTTATTTACAACACCGCACCACAGGGTAATTGATACTCACAGCTAAGGTGGATCATATGCAGATACAATATATACAGTTAGAGGTATATCAGAGGCTGCCAGGAAAGACTCTCAGGTAGGATCAGTAGGTTGGAGTTAATAGGCTTACCCTCCAGGATAGCAATACCTCATGTGGTCCGGATCCCAACAGCAGATTTGGGTCAGGGGTTAAAGAACTCTTCCTAAGGTCCCTATCAATACTGTGATCCCTTCACTACAGGCAAGGTAGAGCCTGGGGAAGAACTACTGCCCTCTATCCTTCTTGTTGGAGCTTGAGCTGCTCGTACTATCTTTCCTATCTGACTCACTTGTACTAGAAAGTGCTATAACAAGATATAACCTTCCTCTATCTAGTCCTCATTCACGGGGTCCCTGAACCCCCGGCTTCTCTAAAGGTGGCTGTCCCTTTAGGGCCGAACACTTCTGGGGCCTTGTTAACTCCCAGGCTCAGTGGATCTTCTGCTCAGATCAACTGCTGCAGGCCAAAGAGGAAGTGCCCCTCCCTGCAAGTACTTTTGTTACAGCACTGCAGGGGGTGGTCACAACCTGTAGCCAATAAATTGTTACATGGGATTTAACCCAGTAACAGGAAAAAGGAAGGTAAGGTTAAGGGAATGAAGCCATAAGGGCCATGCTACTTATGGGTCCCTACATTATATATATATATATATATATATATATACACACACACACACACAAGAATGTGGGTTAATTAGCGAGGGTGAGGACATTAACCATAAAGTGGTGGTTCACTTTCAGGTAAACTTTTAGTAAACTTTTTTTAATAATTTTTTTTAATTATTTGCCATCCTGCCCTTTCCTATCCCTATCCAAAAAACTACAGCCTTTTAAAGCTATAATTCAATTATATTGTTAAGTTGTATTACTTAACATTCTATTATGGCCTTCTCCTATTCATCTTGCAGTCATTTAAGTCACTGCTACAGTTGCTAGGATGAATTGGATCCTAGCAACCAGATAGCTTAGTGGTGTAAATGCAAACTCAAGGAATTTCCTCCTTTTACCTGGTCCCCTTTCACCTGAGCTTTCTGTATGTTGAGACTTCTAAAAGTCTAAAATTCCTACAAAGGGTACAGAATGAATTCCCTCAGGCCAATGCAAGGTGTCTGTCAGTTAAGCTATAAAGTTCATTCAGAACACATTGACTTCTATGTGAACATGCAGATCCTGTACCTTTTGTATAAGGTTCAAACAGTGACCACTGGCATTAGGGCCTTTACACACGGGCATTTTTACCTGCGTTCAGCCGCAGGGGAGCGCAGGTATAGACGCACTCAATTATTTCAATGGGGCTGTACTCACACGAACGCATGTAGGCGCCAAACGCAGGAAAAATGCAGCATGTTGCGTCTGAACCTGCATTCGGCGCTTACACGCGTCTCGTGGGTACAACCTCATTGAAAAGAATGAGGTTTGTCTAGACCTGCGCTCCCCTGCGGCTGAACGCAGCCAAACGCAACGCAGGGAAGCGCAGGTCCAAAACGCCCGTGTGTAAGGGCCCTTAATGGGATAGTCTGTAATGTTCCTATATCTAGGAAAAAAGCAGTCACCAGTTGTGATTTGGTGTCACGCAGACACTAACAGGGGAATGTAATAAAAGTCAGTAATAGAAAAACTATTCCCAATGCAAAAAGTTATGCCTTTGCGAGAACAAATTTTGCTTTGCGCAAATTTAATAAAGCTTTGGTGAACACGGAAACTTTTTAGCAACCACTTCCGACAGTGGAAGGCCGTTTGCGAATTTTATAGTTTGCACCAATGCGCAGTCAATGTAATAAAACTTCTTACTGAAAAAGTCGTTATGTTGGCTCCAAAAGATTACGACACTTTCAAGCACTTCTTAAGAGTGCGCAATTACAATTCGCACTGCGCAATTAAAATTTTCAATGCAATAACAGTTTCAGGAACAATATTACATTGTAAGATGTGCATTATTATCCTTATTGGTGCAAATTGTTTTGCTCTTTGCAACTTTAATTACATTTTCCCCCAACTGGCGTGAAATGATGGCCCTGCCTGACCTGTCACAGATCTCACTTGTTTTTTGGAAAAAATAGAAGCTTTCTTATCTCTGCTGCATTACTTCTATATTAATCCCAATGCCATAATAGATCATTTTTGCAAGCATAGTCATTCACTGGTAGGCCACATACAGAATCAGTTGGTAACCAGGGGAAGATTTCACGATAGTTCCTCTCCTATGATGTCGCATACAGAGATCTAGAGAGGGTTAATTCCTTCAAATAATCTCACCTGGGGGGCTAATTAATATATCCAGCTAGTCAGCGGATTGAGAGAAAGAACACATGTGGAGGCACTGCTAGAAAAGAACATTGGAAGCCTGAAAAGCAAAGGTACAGTGACTTGTGCTAATATTTTTTTTTCTGGACAAAATCCAAGAAAGGGGCAGGACATAGACAAGGACTTACCCCTGGTGTTTACTTAGAAACCAAAAGTGGAAATGGTTTGTTGTACTACTTTGTTTTGTTTATTCAACTACAATAGTACAATATGCTGGATTCTTTGTTTAAAGAATGCATATTTGTCTGTCCATCCGATTGTGTGCATAATAGAAGCACAGGCATTTTATCTGGAACTACAGGATCTGTTGCTTTGTGTATTAAGGATACGTATCAGAGCAGTGTGCAAATGTGTGGAGCATTTTCTGTGGGACGTCTCTTCAGTGTGCTTGTGCGTAGGACAGTAATTATGTATGTGTACTTATGGCTGTGTGTATGATTGTGAATACTGACATTACATTGACTTGGAAGGAAATCTTGTGCGTCGAGGTGCTCTTGGTTATATATGTTTCTTGTATACAATTGCTGTGTATTGTGTTCTGCCTTTTTTAGTTTAAATGTGGAACTCTGACCCCATCAGACAAAATGTAGCATTAACCCAAAAGGCCATATCTTTATATTATTATTTTTTTATAAAATTTGTGTCAACTGTTCCTCTGTTCAAATATTCTTCCATTCTGTCTATTTGCTGTTCTACTCACACATACACTGCCTAATTGTTATGGCAAATGGGTACTATCACCTAGTTAACTGAGTATACTAGAGAGCTGCTAAACACATTCTTACCTTTAAGGAAGAAATATAATTGTCCTCTATCTGTATGTAGACCAGAGCCACCTTTAGGAATTGCATCCCCAAAGCCTGGGTTATTAGCCCAATGCTGGTCCAGGTCTCCGAGAGTAGAATGGGGGCGCAATTCCAAAAAACTTAAATAGCAAACATGGCTATGCCCCCTACCCACCACAACCACAGCAAACTACTCACAAATACGCTAATGTTCCTGCCACAAGGCACCTGACTGGAGTCCATCTTTCTCTACCAACAGTGGCCCTTATGTAAATACATGGGCTTTATACTGTGCATCATAAACTAGAAAAGGATTGCACATTTTAGAATGAGGCAAACAGAACCACAATTACAAAATTCTAGTACCATATTCATTATCAGTGTTGATCCTGTTTAAGTTCCAGCTCTAAACCTTGCTTTAGGTATAGTGCAGCAGTGGATACACTTTCCATTGCAATGAATTAGCAGCTTGTGCATGAGAACCACTGATATAAGGGATGATAGAAGATAGATAAATTGATATTTATTAAAAAAAAAATGCTTACTTAGAATAACATTGCACCACAAAAATAATCAGATTTCTTCTTATAATTATCATCAGGAAACTCGGTTCTTAACACACGATTCAGATCCAGTTTACTGGCCAACTTTGTCTATATGTGAGAGTTTTGTGTATAGTATCCCATGCAGTCTGGCAATGCAGTGAGGGTATTATGAGATGGGTTGTTACCCAGAGGTGCTTGATAGACATCACTTGCTGTTTTGTGTACATCTAGGTCGAGATTACAGTTTTGCTCAAGCTCTACTGTGGGTGTGGGTTGGGCTGGCTCCTTATCTGAATGGTGAAAATATATTTACTGATAATATAAGATAAGAAAAAATGCATTTGTGTATAATACCACATTGTATGTTATTTTCCTAACTACGCTAAACCATTTACTCAAATGTGTTCCACAAGGCAAGCATTTTTGGGCGATTCCGGAAATCGAAACGCCACGAGTGCATTGGCGCTGGGGTTTTTTCATTCAAACAGGAGGTGGGAAGGGAGCAGGCAGTTCGGGGAGATTGTCACATCGCAGAAGAGGCGATTAAACACGAGCGACTAAATCTCTCCGTCTGCCCCAACCCTAAAGGCGTTTCAATCCTAGTAGTATCTAACGTGCCATTTCAGTTTAAAGGCATGCATGCGATACTTCAGTTTGATATATAATGTTAATATGTGAACTTGGCAATGCTACCTATTCCTTGATAAACATCTATGCCCCTAACAAAAACCAAAATGCATTTTTTTAAAAATGTTCTTTCCAAACTTCTCCCATACAAAGCTGGGAAATGTCTTATAGCCCCCACCATTGATTCCTTAAAAGGCAAAATGGGAGCCAGTTCACAGGCACAAAGGAATCAGGCTAAATTCACTAACCTATTACATACACAAGGGCTAATTGATGTATGGAGAGCCAAGAATCCCCTAGCCAAAGATTTCACTTAATTTTCCCCTCGCATACAAGGATTGATGCATTTTTGACAGACCCCCAAACCGCCGCTCAAACCACTCGAACTTGGATAGGTTTAAGAACATGGTAAGACCACGCCCCTCTAGGAATCGAAATTCCAAACAGCACCTCTCAAAAAGATAAACTACCATAGAGAAAAAATCAAAGTTTCTTACTTAAAGAGGAAAACAAGCTTCACGTCAAGCAGACTATCACTCAATATTTCAACCAAAACTCCAATGGAGAAGTCAGTTTGTAGACAGTTTGGTTACCACATAAAACAGTATTACGAGGGGAACTAATATCCCTAGCAAAGAATCTTTAAAAAATAGAGAAGAGTCCCAACTACAAATAGAAACGAAACTAAGGGACCTAGAAAAACAAGCATTTCAACAACAAAAAATCTCCAACCTAGAAGTAGTTGCTTAACTAAGAAGTAAAACAGCCTACAGATGGAAATTGCTTAAAAAGCTATACTACACTAAGGGAAATAAGGCTCAATTCAAAAGAAACAATAAGCTCAAGCTAGAATTAACCACCTAACATCTGAACAAGGAAAAGTATCTGACCCTACAGCAATCGCAGAGGGCTTTGCCAATTATTACTCTAAATTATATAACTTAAAATCTGATGGAACACTAATGCAACCATCTCTAGATATGGTTATGACATATCTTAGCAATTTAAACCTACCTCACCCAACTCAACCACAACTCGAAATGCTGCATGCACCTATATTGTAAGAGGAAATTGTAAAGGTCTTAAAAAACTTAAAAACAATTAAATCTCCAGGCCCAGATGGGTTTACTAACTCCTACTATAAAACATTCGCAAAACTACTTATGCCTGGCACTAGCACTGTCAACCAGGAATATCTTCAAGCCCACATAGTAACAATTCCCAAAACAGGAAAACCCCAAGATCCGTGCCAAAGTTATCGCCCAATAGCCCTGTTAAATACAGACCTCAAGATCTATGCCAAACTCTTGGCACAAAGACTCTCCCCTCTCTAATAGACCCTAACCAAATAGGTTTAATTCTCCACTAAGACAGTACCAACTAGGCTCCACTTTCCTTAAAGAGCTACTGACACCTGAAATTAAACTCTTTTTTATATCTATTATAAAATTGGCTTTGAAAGCTACTTCTAAATTTGCCATAAAGTATTTGCATGATGCTTCTACATTACCTGTCTGATCCCCCATGTTCCTGTATGAGGGGGCTGCCATATTTGTACAGCAGGAGTCCATTAGCATTAGAAACTGTAACTAACAGGCTGAGATGGGACAGTCAGGTTGGAAAAGTCAGAGTGTAAGAGAGTCAGGCTTAGGAACTTCAACTAACAATTATATACAAAAACAAACCTCTCAGCAAAAAATGATCACCGTGACCTATAAGTAACATGTAATGTACATTCATATGTTAAAATTAATTTTTTAGTGTCAGAATCACTTTAAAGCTGCGCACCCCCTGTACAACAATCCTGCAGCAAAAGTTTGCATGGCGGGTGCCCTGTCGGACGCTTTCCAAATCTCAAATGGCACGAGATTATAATGGGAATAAACACTCCTACAGACCAACATAAAATAGGTCTGTTTGCAGATGACATACAATTAACCCTCAGAAATTCATCAATCTCTCTCCCTAACCTGTTTCTGTAAAGAAAAGAACATTTCCAGACAATCTCATGATTTAAAATAAACCACTCCAAAACACAAACATTCCCGTTCAACATCAACCTTACAAGGATAAAAACAAGCATACAAATTCGACTGGAGAGATTCATATATCACCATCTAGGCCTGAAACTGCCCAAGGACCCTACCAATAGTTATAAACTGAACTACCAACCTTTGCTGAAATTGGTTGAGGCAGAGTGTATCAGAAGGAAATCACACTCTATATCCTGGTTAGGCAGAATTGTCTCAATAAAAATGAACATTCTACCCAAAATACTGTATCTATTTAGGACACTCCACATAACCCTTCCACCACATTTCTGCCCAGCTATGCAACGATACATCAATAGATTCATATGGGCTAACAAACCCCCACGAGTAGCGTTCAGCTGCTCCCTGTTTCCTGAAATGTCTGGAGGGTTGGGAATCCCAAATATAAAAACATATTATTTTGCAACAATATTGGAAATGGTTGTCTGCCTACACTCTCTCCAGGCATAAGAAATTGGGTTGACCTTGAAACAGGCTATGCTAGAGACAAAAACCTGATCCGGCTATTCTGGCTTCCTAAAAGTAGCAGACCTCTGAATACAAACCTGCTGCCAACAACACAACTTTATCTATGGGACATATTAGCGAAAAAGCTCAGTTATAACCTTTCCATCACCCCTGATGCCTATTACAGCATTGAAATGTATAATACCGAACATTAACCTCCATGGGAAAATAGAGGGATAAACAATATCAGGCAAATCTACTTTGCAAACACCCTGAAAAGATTTGAAGATCTGGTGGAAAGATTTAACTTACCACATTCTCAACACTGTGCTTGCCTTCAAGTACTTCACCTCCTGAAGTCCGAAGTTGCACACAAGGCAAAAACACAACAAAACACTGATATGATACGCCTTTGTGGCAAAGCATGGAACTCCAAAGCTATTAACTCAATGCTTTAAACTCCAGAAGATTTTAAATTCCCATACATGCAAAAGTGGGAAGAGAACCTTCAACTTTGTCTTTCCCCATCTCAGTGGTAACAAAGTCTCTCAGCACCTAAAAGAGCCACAAGCTGTACCAACCACCTAGAAACACATACTAAAATTAGGTGGTATGTCACGCCAAAACGTTTGGCAAACATCAGCCCTCAATACCCCTCACAAACTGGGTCTCTCATACACGTGGTGGCTATGCCCCATAATCTAAACCCTTTTGGACAAAAATATTTGACTTGCTTCAACAGGCTGTACACTCCCATGTCAACCCCAAATAGCTCTCCTTCAAATATACCCTCAACACATTACTGGCGTAAATAAAAAGCTATTGTTCCACATATTCAATTCGGCAGCCACCCTGATTGTGCAAACTTGGAAGCAGCCGATAACGCCAAACATACAACAACTTATTATTCAACTAAACGCCAGAGAGAACATGGACAGAATGGCAGCACATACACCAGAAACCAGAAGCAAATGTGCTCAAATATGGGACCCTTGGCATCCTGTATAAGACACCTACTGTAGGAAGATTTACTCAATACACACTGACTCTTGCCTTGCAACAAGATACAAACACTGGACAGATCAATATTATCCGGGTTTATGCACACTGTATATTCCATGTACAAGTTTCTTTTACTCTTTTCTCTTCTGAGTTTCCCTTTTTGTTTTCGCACTGTTTCGTTAATCTATACTCTCTTAGACACAACAACTCCCTATTGTGCTTACCAAGCTTTTATAAATCTTTTTATAGACATTTGAAGCTACTCAACATGAAGGCTAAGGATTTGTATATGTTTAAGTTTTGACAATGCACAATAAACTCGCAATTTGTAAAAAAAAAATTGAATAGATCTATAATGAGTCGAGAGAAATTCATATTCAGCCAAGGGGAATGTGCCACTCTGTGTGGGCACATTTCATTTGTTGGTTTGGCAGAATAAGTATCCTGTTTCCTGATTCTAGGGTGATAACAGAAATAGTCTTTCTTTGGAGACATTGCCTATTGATTCAGCACCAGCTGCTCAGAATAATCCAAGCTCACTTTATGCTGCTGAACTCTCCATATTATAAACAAATCTCTCATCTGCAGGCTCATTTTTCATTTATTGCTTTGTACTTTTCATAAAGGTAGGAGGGCAGATATGGGTTCAGTCAGAGAAACATAAACAGCAGCTGATGGAAAAAGCTGGACAGGGACAAGCTACAAATAACAAGAAGGCTGCTTGCATTGTTCTACCAAGACTATAGGGAAATGTGTAAAATGTTAACATTAAAATAACACACTGAGCCATGTACATTTTAATAAAAGGAGGATTAGGTTGATGCTATCCTATTCATTTCACTGCCAGTGGTATTTCCTCATCCCTCGACAAGAAGGAACTGATGTCTTGAACATGTGGAGTAGTACAGACACCAGTACAATATCCCATAGAAACACACTTCCCTGGGTAGTCTGCTAAGGAGGAAACATCTGTCTATAAGCCGGTCACTGTCAAATGAAAGTCTCAATTTTTTAACAGTAACACAATGACCGACCTTTATCTGGCTCTGGCTGAGGGTTATCATTTTAACTATGTCTGACTCTCTTTTGTGGAGTTCTGCTAATCAGCTTATTGCTGCTAATCCTCTGACCTGTTGTCATGTTGTACTGATCATAACAGCAGTCTGCTTTTCATTTGTCACTTCTTTGCTTCTTTAGGTATGATCTTTAATCACCCGATTTAAACCATTTACTGTTTCCTCCAGTGAGGTGAAAAGTGTGTGGTGGGAAGTCAGAATGTCATTGCTTCCTCATTGTTAGGCCTTACTTGTTTGTTCTACTCCATCATAGTCCTACTGTTTGTTGATTTTCCCCTGTTTCTTATTGCATTGCTGTAAATTCTGGCACTATATAAATAAATAAAATACTATTTAAGCCAAATGGGAATGCATTGTTACCCAAATCAAATGCTTCTAGATCTACTCACAAGGATTTATTTGGACCATGGTTTGTGTAACTGCTTCCATTAAAGCAGAATAAAAGTACAGACACTTGGGGAGCCATTCTCACACCTGCCAATGAGTATAATGACTCTTTTACCCTAAACCAGCTCCGCTCTTTCCCAATGTACTTACTTACAGGGTGCCTTGCTGTGCCACTACCTTTCCTGTTCCCAGGTATCCCTTGTGCCTTGTGTGTACAGAATGTTCTTTAGAGTCTCTTCAGTCAGGAAAAGTTTAATTGGAATATCCATGAGAGATAAATAAAGGTGGTCATATATATTTTGATAAAAGCTGCTGACAGACCCACTTGGCAGCCTGTTGGCGGGTGTATGGAGTCCTTTAAGTGTCTACCCATCCAATATCCAAGAAGAAATTGGGCAGATATCCATCTGGCAGGTTTAAAAATCCCATCAACAACATGAAATAACCAATGCGAACCTCCACCCTGTAACCTACATTCCCATCAAACGTTTGGATGTACCCAAAATGGCCTACCTTAAATCAGTGAAAGATCTGCTTGTTTGGAAACCTCTCGACCTTTAGATGAAGCAATGTTGTAAAAGGAGAATGAAGGTTAAAAAAATCTTACAATCATAGAATTGTGCACTTTTTACCATGGGCAGTCTTTCATTTTTAAAAACTGTCCAGTCCAAGGTACTTTTATTGTAAGATGCAGAGCCACCATGTTTTCTCTGCTCCTAGGAATACCTTGTAACAATACAAGCTGGGCACAGGAAGAGTACTATAAACACCAATGAACATTTTCTGTCCTTAGAGAACAGAAAAATCATTAAAATGGCTAGTGCACCCAAATTAGTTTTCATAGATAAATATTTGTTTACTGTGCTGTAATGTGACTGTGCTAAAAGCCAACACAGCACAATGTCTTCATAATAAACTCAGGATTTTAGGTATAAGATACAGCTATTTTATATTTAAGGTCACCAACCCTATCAAGGGGAAATTTTCTTCATAAAACACGGGTCCCCACAAAGTCTAGGTTTGTGTATTACAGTAAGACAAATGAACAGATTTTCATGTGGCTTCCAACACCCTACTAATAGTTAATAATAATAATAATAATAATTATGAATTATTATTAATAATAAGTATTTAGACATTTCATGGTACAAGGAGTTTTTCTCTACGTGTAAAAGAATTGCAGAACTTTGTACTAACAAGAGGAGACCTGTGTTAGGGGCAGCCTAATTGTACTTATGCCAGTGGCTTCATATAAACTTTCAGAGAAAAGAATAATTAGTTTGCATCCCTTTAGGGGGGTGAAGGTTTTCATAAAGTAATGTGGTTTACAACTGTGTTATCACACTGGCAATATTCATGTTTGCCTTTCTTGTAAGAAGAAACATTCTTTGAAGAACTGTTCTTGCCTGAAGGATTGTACCCAGATAAAACATTTACAGGCAAATGCAGGAAGTTTGAGCCAAGGAGGACTTTGAACAGATCCCAGATAGTACTGAAGGCCACATGGATAATTCTTTCTATGACTATTATCAAAGCCCTTTTTTTTTTTACTTTTTATAGCTCTGAAGTTTTCCTGTCAATCTACGCCCAGATCTATAAAGCACAATTTGAGATATCTGGCTGTACTAATTGAACTTTGGGAAAAACAGATTAAATCAGCCCTTTCTACCCCAGGGCAAGGCTCACAGAAGGACACCTGGATGTCAGAGCTAAAACAAAGATCATCCACCTTGTGCCCATGTGGGCACCAAATAAATATGGGAGCAAACCATTCTGCAACATCAAAGCCTGTGTAAAACAGACTTTTTATTTATCAGTGTTATATTGTTGTAGGCATTTTTGCAGACAATACATGTATAGTCCAATTTCCAAAGAAAGATAGCAAATTAAAGGAAATAACTTATTGGATGTTTCAGTTGATTTACTAACTATGTCAATTGGCCCTGAAATTTCATTTCCCACACAATTCCCTGACATTTTACACAACATTTCTTTTCTCTTTCAGTAATTGTATGTACATAAATAATAGAGCATTTATCAGCTTGGCAAAAAAGTAGTTGAAAATTAAACAATGTATACATACATATATGTATCCAGTCCGGCCTGGTGCACTCAAAACCACTGTAGTAACTGTTGGGTGCAGGTAAAAATCAAAATTATATACAGACAAAAAAACGCACTCCTAGGACTTGAATAGTGAAAACAAAATTGTGTTTATTTTTGCTATTCAAGTCCTAGGAGTGCAGTTTTTTGGTCTGCATACATATATATTTGTATGTATGTATATTTTTATTTAGTGCAACAGCACTGTACAGTAGAACAATATATTAATAGAACATGGTTCATTACAGTAATAATTACAAATAAATACAAAGTACAGTTACATTAAAAATTATGAGCAGGGGGGGCCGGGGGGACAAGTGTGGTTTTTTAAATGTGGTGTGAAGTGGGCGGGATCTGGCGTGGGGTGGGCGTGTCCCAGGGGGCCCAGACAATTTTGTTGCACGGGGCCCTATGATTTCTAATGGCGGCCCTGATTATGAGCTAAGTATGAAAGATACAAAAGTAAGGAGGTCCCTACTCCATACAGCTTACATTCAAAATTGGAGGGTAACTTACAGACACAAATAAATATTACATAATACATTTCTGGTGCCATTATTGTATTTTGCTTATTATTGTTTGTTGCCTTTACCACTCTTAAATTATATTGTAGAACTTGACAGGCTGGCACCATTTAATTGTCTTTGTGCAGCTATTTCAGTCCCTCATTCATGTAAGTTGGGACTTAGTGAATAATACCGATGATCCTTTGGACTTAGGACAGATAAGATTCTGCTATGGGACTTAAAATAGACAAGGGTTCATTCAGAAATAGTTGCCCAGCTTAACATAAATTCACTTCCTTAGCTGCTGCCCAAGACTTCTTACATCGCTATGGGAGGTAACAAACACAACCAACAGTCACTAGTTGTTGACTGCAAACATTAGTTCAAGTCCGTTATCGTGCAATATTCTTGTGCAGATTGAGGTAAACACTTCTTGGAGTCTGACACATGCCAGAGAGTGTGTTGCTTAAAACCAAAATATCACACCTTAGAAAAAACAGAAAGGAAAAGAACCGATACTACATTATATACTATTGTTGAATAATTACGCACAGCCGACTTCATTTGTTTTCCTCTAGCTGAGTAAATTCATTGTAATGTCCACGAGAGCCACCTACCATGCCACACACATCAGGGGAATAACAGAGTGATGGTAACATGAGGTTCAACTTGTGGGTGAGCAGGTGGGATGCAGGTGGGATGCAGTGCATATCAGTGCTTTAATATTTATTGTACTGCTAAAAAAATATTTTAAAAAGTTTGTGTGATGTATGAAGTATATAATATTAAGGGATGTTATGGGATGTGTTTGTTAGTATGTAGTAGGCCCTGTTTCTAATCCACAATAGGCAGGCCCAGACTGGCAATCTGTGGGTTCTGGCAAATGCTGGAGGGGCTGCTGTAAGATATACCAGAGACACACTGTTTATTGGGATGTGGGGGGCTGTTTGGGATAGAGATGCCCAGTCACAATCAGAAAGAACCCCAGTATACGTTCAAGCCTACCCACTGTTCTTGTGTATAGTCAGCCAATATTAGGATACACTGGTAAGACACAGAAAAAATATATGCCAATGCAGGGACTATATAACTATAGCAAGCCTATAGTTGGCTTCAGATGTGCAGGAGCTGATCTGTGCAAAGTTGGCCATACATGTGAAGATCCACCTTGAGGTGGCCATCTGATGGGTTGATAATTGGAGCTACGGTTGGGAGTCAGCTGAAAAAATTTCCAATCTTGTTAATTAGGTGCACGTACCATTAGTGGTCCATCTTCCACCAAGATAAATCAGCCGAAAAAGTTTGAAGTACAACACCAAGTAGATAAAATATGCCTTTATTCAAAATACATGGCAGCACCCGGTTAGCAACGTTTCAGGCCTCTCCATGGCCTTTTTTCAAGCTTACTATACACTGATCACTCCTGACTTTTTATAGACACACAATATACGCCATCTAGTGGTTACATCTTAATACCATATGTGTTCAATTATTGCAACATTGTATATACCCCAATTACTATATTGCCTGATATGTTACATTGGCAACAATGAGGGTAAAACAGTTATACACTTAATCTTTATGAAGGATAGTCCATTCCTTTCAGTTCAAAACATTCTGTAAGACATAATGGTATAAAAACATTGGTAAAAACAATTAAAAACAAATTAGAGAAAAATAGCTCGGAGATCGTAGTCTCTATTTAACCCTTGTGGGGTTAATGTCTCAAGTTTTCTAATCCATGAAGCCTCTTTTTAAGGAGTAACTTAACCCTATCCCCCCCGCGTCTAAGGATGGGGACTTGATCCACTACCTGGAATTTTAGTTGGTGTATGCCGTGATTAGCTTCAATGAAATGGGCTGCAACCGCTTGCTCCATTTTCCTTGTTCTAATTGCGGATTTATGCTCCCTCATACGATCCCTCACACAACGTGAGGTTTGGCCCACATAAAGTAAACCGCATGGGCACTTTATTACATATACTACAAAACTTGATGCACATGTAAAATGGCCCTGTATCTTTATTGGGGTTCCTTTGCGGGGGTGATATACTATTCCCCCCTTCTGGCAATTGGAGCTATGCAAGCAGTATGATTGAGGACGACATCAACGGGCAAATGCATTCTTCAATCAATTGGAAAATAAAATCTGGCCATTCAACATCTGACTGATTTTTGGCCAGACATTGGTCAAGGAGACCCCTCAGAACACCCTACATGTGTCCCAATAAGCTGCCAACACTGCCTGATAGTAGCTTTTGTTGGCCTTTGTATGCCAGAGGAGTAATTAATTAGAGTGCAGACAGAAGTCCAGTTCATTAATCTTGTATGATTGTATCCACCAAGTTGTTGGGGTTCAAAATGACATTATAATTGGTCATTTTGATCATAGATTCTAATAATAAGCAAACTTATTTTAATAACACCTTGTGAAGTACTGGTATAGATCTTTAATGTACCATACAAATGTCCACTACATAAAGCAATAACACCCCCTGTGCTTTCTCCACTTAGCAGCGATGCTTACAGATCATTTTAAAAATGTGTTATTGCTTGTGTTCCCTGTTGATGTGTTTGTGCTTGTCTCTGTTTGAAGGGATCTTGTGACACACTTTCTTTGACATAGCAGGAAGAGCAGCTGCCATTTTATTTCCTCCCACAAACGCCAAACCACATGTGCACACAAGCGTATGACGAGACAGGCTTGTGAAAGAGTCTGTGCTTTGCACACTACAGCAGATTGTGAGGACTGCTACTGGGAGACTGGCTTCTAAAATAGGCAAGACATAAGCTATTTTGGAAGCGGAAGGTGCAGTGAGTGACAAACACAGGCAATAATATATTTGAGAGGTTACGGAACATTGGGTAACACTGGCCAAAGTAAAAGAGGTGTTTTACAAAGGATTGTCTGTCACCCAACTAAGAGAAACACATTGTAATGGAGCTGTATCATTAAAAGGGTTGTTCACCTTTAAATTAACTTCCAGAATTATTATTAGAGTGATGTTGAGAAATTTGTAATTGTTTTTCATTTATGTGTTTTTTTTAGTTATTTAGCTTTTTGTTCAGCAGCTCTCCAGTTTGCAATTTTCTGCAATCTGGTTGCTAGGGTCCATACTACCCTAGCAACCATGCATCGGTTTGAATAAGAAACTGAAATGTTAATAGGAGAGGCCTGGATATAAAGATGTGTAAGAGTAAATAAACAATACATTTGTAGCCTTACAGAGAATTTTTAGATTGGGTCAGTGACCCCCATTTGAAATCTAGAAAGAGTCAGAAGAAGATGATTATTTCATAAACAATAAAAAATAAATAATGAAGACCAACTGAAAAGTTGCTTAGAAGATGCCATTCTACAACATACTAAAAGTTAACATAAAGGTGAACCATCCCTTTAATATAAGTTCACAAAATACATATACGAGATAGTCTCTTTAAAGGAAAACTATACCCTCCTGAAAATATACTGCATAAAACAAATCATAGGTAAAACCCTGCTTCATGTAAATAAACCATTTTCATAATAATATATTTTTTAGAAGCATGTGCCAATGGGTAATCATAAATAGAAAGTTGCCATTTTAAAAAATAAGGGCCGCCCCCTGGGAATGTATGATCAATGGTGCACACAAACAAACTATGCTTGTTAAGTCACAAAGATCCGAATCGTACGAATCCTCGATTTGTATGATTTTCGGATTGTGTGTGTAGTGTCCCGACATTTATCTTGCCATGCCGAGCAGTTGTTCAGTCGATCAGACAGGTTAAAAGATTTCTGTTGGCTGCCGTTCATTTCTCTGCATGTATTACTGATCTGATGATCTTCAGTGGGAGACTGTCACTGTCAGCTTTGTTGGACATAAACTTTCCTATGATTCCTGTGGGGCAGAACATCGTCTGATCTGTTCTTTTACTACTTTGTTTGATCTGAATGGTTAGTGGCAGGTCGGGAGATGAGGACGTACAATCGCTCGTCCGATATTGCAGGTTTTTGCTTCTATGGCCAGCTTTACAGATAGTTGTAGTATTTCTGGTCAAGAGATCTCAGAGGCAGCACACAGACCATCACAAAATAGTGGTTCAAGGCAAGAGATATTTACTTAAATATATATATATATATATATATATTCCAGTTTGGTAAGATTCTTTAATATGATATAAACTGTTGCTCAGGTATTCATTTTGGGGGTATAGTTTTCCTTTAAATATCCCTTTTCCAAAACAGACAATATTTAAAAAAACAGTTTTAAATAAATGAAAGCCTCAATAAGAAATTTATATTTTTCTAATCGTATGTGCCCTTGGATAACCTCATAATGAAACACTGCAATTTTAAAGTTCATGCCTCTGGTTTGTATGAGGGCACCATGTCCACACAGAAGCCAAGGGCATTCACAAGTGCGGCTACACGTGTGAATGGACGCACATGCCCCTTCCTGTTACAGTTAAGCTCCCCATAGACGCAACGATCTTTCACTCCCGAACGACCGATTTTGGTGAAGTCCGACCAATCTGTCAAATTATCGTGCGGTTAGTGGGATACAAACGATCGTTCATCTTATGATTTTTCGTCCGACATTGGTCTGAAGATTGATCGGCCAGGTTAGAAAATCTTTATCGGTCCCCATGCAATTTACCTATGTTGCAGGGCAAAGCAGGCTGCGATCCTTCAGTTTTGCTGCAATATCGCCTGAAATGGTCTTTTTAGTTGATGGACACATCAGGCATTTAAACGATCGTTTTGAGACAATCGTGGTCTCACGATAACCATTGGATCTTTCAAAAATCTTTGCGTCTATGGCCAGCTTTAGAACCTGTTTTGTTTCCTGTCAGGTGATCAGTGAGTGATGCTTGGAGCAATACAATATGGTGGCTGAAGTTAAAAGATATTTTCGGATATTTACCGATATGTGTATGACAAGATTCTTTGATAGGTTACTTATTAGTGTATAAAGCTTTCATTTGGTTCCTGGGGGAAAAGACCTCTATCTCAGAGTTTTATCCTTTTAAAGTGCCATTTTTTATTTTTAATGGTATTGGATTCTATGCATTAGTGTAGCTGCTGTACACATCTCTTCCCAGAAACTGAAAACAATTCTAAAAACATTCCATGTTGTGGCATCATTGCTACTCCTGTTTTACAGTCCTGGAATCATCTGCTCCAGCAATAGGACTTGGAATCAGTGCACTCATAGCAGTTTATTCTCTCCCAAAACTGTCAAGTAAAATCTGACTCCTGGTTAGTGATGCTCTGTCATTCCCAGCAATGGAAACAAGATTTATGCGACAAGCTGTCATCTCAGCTTGTTCTTCTATTATTAGAATCTTTTATTACAACTCGTATTGGCAACTAATAGGAGAACTGAATGCTGGGAAAATATAACATACAAACAGCATTCTTTCAGCCTAATAACTCTTATGAACTAACATTGAGTTTGGGGCTGTCATTCTCTGAAAATGTCTCCGTTTTCTAAACGCAGTACGTCTGAGTTAGTAAATCTATTGGTCCCTAAACTCTGCACCATATACATAAAGGCACTAAGTCTGCCCAGTAACCCATAGCAACCAATAAGATGCATTTAAACAGGTGACCAGTAGTGATGGGCAATCTGCGGCATTTTGCTTTGCCTAATTTTCGCAAATTTCTCAGGAAATTCGTGAAACGGTGAAAAATTCGCGAAACCAGTCTTATTTTGGATGCAGGTGTCCGTTTTTTGACGCCAGAGCACATTGCCGGCGTCGAAAAACGGACGCCAGTGTCCAAAACAAGGCGCCGGTGAATTTTTGGCAGGCAAATTTTTGGCAGGCAAATTTTTACTGGCGTTTCGTGAATTTATTCGCCGGTGGCGAATCGTGGGAATTCGCCCATCACTAGTGACCAGTAAATGCCGCCTGCTGTCTGGATTCTATTGGGTACTTCTCCTTGACAAACTTCTTAGATTACTTAACCCCACATTTTAAATATCCCATTTACAGTTCCCAATTAGAGTTAACTCTTACTTTATTATATTGGTATTTTATATAAGACCAAAGTATTTGAAGGTATTAAAGGGGTCGTTC
Organism: Xenopus borealis; assembly: GCA_024363595.1. Classification (NCBI taxonomy): domain Eukaryota; kingdom Metazoa; phylum Chordata; class Amphibia; order Anura; family Pipidae; genus Xenopus; species Xenopus borealis. The sequence goes on from CM044445.1 coordinate 69,417,792, forward strand.
ACCTTTGAGTTAACTTTTCGTATAATGTAGAGAGTGATATCCAGAGACAATTTGCAATTGGTTTTCATTTTTTATTGTTTGAGATTTTATAGTTATTTAGCTTTTTATTCAGCAACTCCATAGTTTGCAGTGTCAGCAATTTGTTTTCTAGGGTACAAATTACCCTAGCAACCCTGCATTGATTTGAATAAGAGACTGGAATATGAATAGGAGATGGACTGAATAGAATAGTAATAAAAAGTGGCAATAACAATACATTTGTAGCCTTACAGAGCATTTGTTTTTAGACGGTGTCAGTGACCCCCATTTGAAAGCTGCAAAGAAACTGAAGAAAAAGAAACTGCAAATCATTAAAAAACTATGAAAAATAAATAATGAAGACCAATTGAAAAGTTTCTTAGAATTGGCCCTTCTACAATATACTAAACGTTAACTTGAAGGTGAACCACCCCTTTAATTATGTTGAGATTGGGATCAAAGTTGGATATTTGTGAAGATTCTTTATTTAATGGAAGAAAGAATGATGGATTTGTCCCAATTCATTTGAAGGCCTGAGAACCTGCCAAATTGCTGGAACTGGGGTAGGTTAGACAGTCACAAGGATCTGCTACATATTAGAGCATGGCTGGGTCTATTGTGATATATACACCATAGAATTATTTCCAGGTGTGGTGAATGTGTATGAGGTGCAGCAAAAATCAAGGCAAAATGCCCAAAACATAGAAACTATAGTGTATACGCATTGGTACATTCAGGGCCACCATCAGGGCACAGGGGATACAGCCTGGGGTTAAAAGGGGACCTGGCTGTGCTCCAAACATCCGAAGCTGCTCCGAAAAGCCACAAAGAGACTTAAAGCCACAAAAAGACCCGAAGTTCGACTGAACACCAATGTTTTGTTTTTATTGAACCGCTGGTATTCTATGGGGCCCCTGACCACCAATGTTTTTGAAAACTTTTATGTGGGGCCTTGGCACAATTTGTTTTATTCACAGGGGGGCCCCTGGCCACCAATAATTTTTTAAAACTTGCAAGGGGCCCTGACCAACAAATTTTTTTTTACTTTTATGTGGGACCCTTTTTTTTAATTATAAGGGAACCCTGACCACCAGTGGCTTGATTTATGAGTGAGGGGTTTACCATGGTTAGGGCTTGTGTCTGGGAGGACTTTTACTGTGGTGTGGGGCTTGGGACGGGTTCTGGTGTGGGCGGGGCCCAGAAAACATTGCTGTACGGGGCCCTGTGATTACTCACGGCGACCCTGGGTACATTCATGCTTATTTTTAAATCTGTGAAATGTATTGTTTAATCTGTGAAATTTTTCCTTTACATCTGAACCCAGCTCCTATGTGCATCTAGTGGCACTGCTAAAGGGAAACTGGGATATTTACACACATACACATTTATATGAGGACCAAGGGCATCTAGTCTACCCAATTCTTTGCTATGCTTTACATTTATATGTGGTATATGCCCATCCTGGATGGATTGGAATATCCTTCAGTTTTGTATTTTACTGATACAGATGTTTCTTTAAATGCACTCATCCAAGTAATTGGATATGAATCCTGTGGCACCCCACGTATAATCTTTGTCCATCTGAGAGCTACTCTCTGTATGTGATCTTACTGCCAGTTTTCTATCCATGTACAAAGAGCATTACCAAGACCAACAGACATTAGTCTAGTAAAGCCATGCTGATTCCTGCTTATAATGCCATTCCTGAACATAATCTCAACTGTGATGTATTAAAAACTTGACTGCTGCAGATGTTAAACTTACAGGCCTCTAATTGCCTGGGTGAGATCGTAATCCCCCCTTCACACTGCAGTTATGGGTTTCCTCCAATCCATTGATATCATACCAGAGGAAAGGGAGAATATCACTAATGGCAGTATGAATTAGATTGGACCAAGCTCTCTAAGTATTCACTGGGATTTTATAGAATTTCTGAAGGATTGGGGTCAATTCATAAATAATTCCAGTGTTACATTGAACCATTCTAAAATTATTTTTTTAATCATGGATACTCTCTAAAAAATTAACAAATCTGGTTAAATGACACTTTTCTCTTCTTTAATAAAATGTGTCAGTTTGCTTCATTTCCAGACTGTCAGGAAAAGTTTCCTGAGTCAATGATTTGATTAATGGGGAAAAGAAGATCAAGCTACTGGGAATCTTTTAGAAGTTCATAAATCTGTCCCCTTGTTAACTCATTTTATGTTTTCCTACATTAAATGAGATATTATGATTAGTATTTCCCGGGTGTTGTATCGCTTGCACATTTGTACTTCTTGATTGTCAGAGATCACTGGATCCAATATAGGGGTCCGTTTACTAAAGTGCGGTAAAAAATTTCGCACAAAATACAGACAAATTTAACGCAGAATATGTTTTCGCGAGTTTATTAACCTGCGGTAAATATAAATTTGCAAATTTTCTTGCGCAAGAATATGTATTCGCCAGTTATCGCATCCGCTGAAAATAACGCTACGTAAATATTAACGCATGGTTTACTAAGCAGCGAAATGTGTGAAAGACAAAATTAATGCCAGAATATTCGCAACATTTTACCGCCATCTATATAGTGGCGTTAACTTATTTTTTGGCCAGAAAATTCTCAATGGGAGTTTAATTCTCATTTAAACTGTGCATTTAAATGATACAAAGAGATAACTGGTATGATTTCTTGTTCATATGATTCTATTGGCAGAAGTGTGTGTTCGTGGGTGGATGAAGTATTGGTTTATATGATACATGTTTGATTGGTGTCACTCTGTAATGCTGTTGGATGGTATAATCATCAGTCAGTAAAGTTTATGAGTTTTGAAAAAAATGTCACAGTAAAAATTGCCATAATTAACGCCATTATTAACGCATAAAACAAGACTATTTTCTAGAATAAATATATGCAAATGTAAATTTTCGCCAGAAAATTCGCAACTCGCTAAAATTACCGCTAACGTAAGCTGGTTCGCTAACGTAGTTACCGCAAGTGATCCCAATGACTTCTGAGCACATCGCTGTTTAGTAAACTTAGTCGCTGCGAATATTCTGGCGGAAAAATATTCTCAGCGATAACATGCGGAAACTTAAGTTCACATTTACCGCACTTTAGTAAACGGACCCCATAGTGTTGTTTTTGACTGGGTCATCAACAACCCCTCGCTTCCAATTAACCTTGTTTCCATTAAAATTGATGGCAGTGCTGATGCTCTAGTAATTAATGTTCCCAATTATTTAGACTTGCCTTCAAATTGCAGCAAATTGTGCAACTGATCACAAGGCAAAGCATTAAAGGAACAGTAACACTAAAAAAAACTAACTATTTTACAGGAATGACAATATAGTATACTGTTGCCCTGCACTGGTAAAACTGGTGTATTTGCTACAGAAACTCTACTATAGTTTATATAAACAGGCTGCTGTATAGCCAGGGCTAATTGCAAATGAAAATCCAATATGGGGATTAGGTAGAGGCCCTGGCCTAGCCACTCGTCAGTAATATACAATTTGAACAAGATAGACGCCAATACCTTGTCTGCTGCAAATGGGGGGGGG
>CM044445.1:69421492-69433490 GCA_024363595.1 Xenopus borealis
CAGCTTGAATGGATGCCCATTATTGCATATGAACATTCAAGGACATGTAAGTGTGGAAATGAAAGCCAAACTAATGTATGTATATTTTGGAACATCAGAAGAATGTTTAGTATATGTGATTACCCAAGTATCAGAAGTGTTGTCTAGTGAGATTGGGAAAAATGACTTTATAATTTGTTTTTAGTAAGCTCCAGTCCTTCTTAATAAACGGGCCGCAGGTATGGTTCCTCGTCCTTCACCCACGGTGCTCACCCTTAATTAAGGTGGGCCCGGGTGCAAATGCCCCGGACCTATCGCTTCCCCAAATCTTCCTCCAAAGAAAATGCTGTGTAATAGCAGGCTACTCACCGCTCCTTCAGTCTGGTCCAGGTGCTCTGCCCCGAACCCGCAGCTTGAGGGAGAAAATTTCAACAAATGCTTCCACTCGGCACGCACACCACGACTCAGGAGGATACGGTGAATAAAAGGCTTTTTATTTCCCAACACACGTAACGCGTTGGGAGATTTGGAATTTGGGAACTAAAAAGCCTTTTATTCACCGTATCCTCCTGAGTCGTGGTGTGCGTGCCGAGTGGAAGCATTTAGTGAGATTGGGAGGCAAAAGGGTCAATAAAATGTATTACTCACTTATTTCCCCCCAATTTACACTTCCAGCATAATATTTTCCATCCAACTGGTGTATATGCGGCAAATTATTTTCAGATCTTTAATAAGCAGAAAAATATATATTCCCACAAGATACCTTCAGTTTCCAGACTTTCAGATTAGTGGAGACCAATAGATCTTTTTATTTCATATTTTCATTAGTGGCTGTTCAAAGACTGAGCATCCCTGAGATGTTCTATTCACTCACTGTGTAAGTCTTTTGGGTTGATCTCCTAAAGCTTAGGCTTTTTCTGCTGCTCGCACCTAACTGTTCCATGTTCTAATCATGACATATTTATAATGTTTCACCATCTCGCTAATCTGTACTTGAAAAGCTTTGTCAGGGCTCATTTGAAGCAGATAATGATGCCAAACCCCAGGGATAAGTATGTGCGCAGGAGAGAACATATGGTGCCTTTGGTGAATTTACTCAATATTGTGTGTTTTAAAATACAGTAGAAATAATACAGGATGACTTTTCAGTATTTCTATCAGTCACTTGGTACATTTATTTTTATTGTTGCATTTTTACTAAAATTATAGAAAGGCTGTGGGGATTAAAATACAACTGCAACTCCCTACAAATCTGTATCAGCCATAAAGTCACAGAGATGCTGGGGTAGCTGAACAGCTGAACACTGGTATGATCAGGGACCACCCACAATGGGACAGCACAATATTGCAAAAACGTGGCCTCTTCATTATTCATTTTTGCAGCTACTAGAACCATAACAATGCCTACAAATATTTTCATTCATCCAGGTCATGGTGTATATATAGTAGAAGTAAATCTAGAGCAACTGGACTTGCTGATTAATCGCTGAAGATGTTTCAGTACTCATCCAAGTAGGGTTGCCACCTTTTCTGGAGAAAAATACCAGCCTTCCTATATATTTAGCTTTTTCCCCTATTAATGACATTGGGATCAACCCACATTTTTACCGGCCAGGCCGGGTGGCAAACCTACATCCATGCAGATTCTTCAGTTCAACTGACTGATATGGGAAGTCCAATAATATAATCCCCATGGTAGAGTCCTGCGCGGGTCCATTTTTTGGGACCCGTACCTGACCCGTACCCGCAACCCGCAATCCGCAACCCAGACCCGCATTCTTACCCGCTTGGACCCGCGACCCGTACCCGCAACCCGAGATCTGCAACCCGTACCCGCTGACCAAGAATCAGAAGTGCTGTCATTCTAAACCGGAAGTAACATCATCGGAAGCAGCCGAGATCAGAGAAAAAGGAGTAAAACAGGAAGTTCTGTCATTGTGAACCGGATGTGACATCATCAGTAGTAGAAATGCTCAGAAAAAGGAGTCAAAATCGCTATAGCGAGGATCCGCGACCAAACCCTCAACCCGCCAACCTGCAGAACCACCGGCCCACTTCTATACCCGCACCAAGAAACTCTACGAGCAACCCGCAGGGTACCGCGGGATTTTGCGGGTAGCCAACCCGCTGCAGGACTCTACCCCATGGTGCAGTGTAACTATTCAGAGGGTAGTAGTATAATCATAACAAGGATTTTATATGCTTAGAAGGGTAGGGCCTAGAGAACATACACATGGTATTCCTTCTCCCTATATCTGTCTTAGTCACCCCTTTTATACCTTTTTCTTTTTATACTTTGTGATACTTTTATGTTTACACACAAATTAATGTAATTGTTTGACATTTTAAAAAGACAAATCCCAATAAAAATTAAAGTTTGAAATTACCAAAATGCACAAACGGAATACAAACATTGCAGGAATCATTGCCTATTTATAAGTGTAATATCTGCTCCAGTGAAGCATACACAGCTCAGCGAACATCACAGAGGTTGCTAGGCTTTGTGCTTCAGCAGTAGCTCTGGAATTCAGTGCCGGCAGGAATATTAATCCCTTCAGGGGCCGCGCTTATTTACATCTTAGGTCCACGAATGGGAGAAAATCTTTGCCAAGCTTGTGAAGAGATCATGATTTAGATTCTGTATTCTCTCTGAAGAGGAATCCTATACTTTAATCTATGTGCTAGAGTGCTAGAACACTATATTAGTGTTACAATAGAGAAAAAGCAGAGCATTATAAATCGGGATTGCTTTACAATAGAGGGGAGCCCTGGCAAGCCCAGCGTGTTGTCCAATTACAGCTGCAAGTACTCAGATTGACTGCTCCTGTTCTATATTCTATATCTATATCAATCTATTTATCCAAATAATTTGTATTTGAGCCAAGTAAATTTTTATGCAAAAGCTAGATATTGGGAACAAGCATAGATTCCCTTTTGCCCAACCCTGAAACTGTCCCTGTAAGAATAAAAGGCCCTGTTCCCTGCATTCTCTCTCCACGGCGCTAGTGCATGCTCTGCACTAGAAGAGCCGAATTTCCAGGTTTAAAACCGAAAATTCAGCTCTTAGTTACCAGTAGCAGCATTTTTGCCGCCCCTGGTAACCAACCACCTCAACTCGCCTCATTGGTAGAGCACCACTGCCCCCCACACACAAGTTATAAAAAGCTATTGATCAGGGACCCCTTATAAGTTACAAAAAACTGTGGTGCCAGGGCCCCCCATAAGTTTTTTTTTTTTTTAATTTGTGGTAAGGCCCCCCCCTCTACAATTTGAAAAAAAAATTGGTTACCAGGGCCCCCCTTACAAGTAAAATAAAATTTGGGGCCCCAAAGAATTTTTTTTTAAAAAAAACCTTGCCACCAGGCCCCCCCTTACAAGTGAAAAAAACCTGGCGCCCCAGAAAATATCTTTAAAAAAAACATTGTCGCCAAGGCCCCCCTTACAAGAAAAAAAATTTGAAGCCCCAGAGAATATTTTTTTACAAAAACATTGGTGGCAGGAGCCTATAGAGTATTAAAATAATACTTTGGTTTCCAGGGGATTAAACCCCCCCCTCCAAAAAAAATCAAAGTCGCAATTGAACTTGCGGCTTTAGAACTTCAACTTCGCCTCCTTTCATAACTTCAGGACTTCAATTTTGGCTGGTTTCATGACTTTGGGTCTTTTCAAAACTTTGGGGCTTTGGGTCTTTTCGCGGCTTTGGTACTTCTCGGCAGATCCGCACTTCTTGCCACTTCAGCATTTCATGTTCAGGACTTCAGAAGGGTGGCACTGCTTCAGCTCCGTCAAGGTGAGCCCGGCTATTTTGTAATTTGCATTCCCGTTTTTTCCTTTTATTTTCTGTTTCAAAATTCCACTTAAGTAAATAATTTATGGAGTGGTGAGGGCTGTTAAATTTTTTTTTTTTTTATTAGTTATGGTGAAGCGGTGGAGTATATTTCTTTTTCTCAGACTTTGGCCAGTTTATCCTATATACAGTATACAATCCTTCTGTTTGGCATCTGGTGCATTGTATTAAGTACACCACATTGGGAGATGAACAGTTGTACTGGTCATTGATGTTGTGTCCGGAATCTGTATTCTGTCTGACATCAGGATGTGTGGCAGGTTTTGCATAGTTTTTTTGCCACAGGTGTATGTTCCATTTGTGGTGGGTTGTGATAGGACACATCTTGTCAGTTTTTATTAGGTTTGGAGGCTGTAACAGGTAGTATAAAGGTGATAACTTTATTGATTAACTAAGATAATCATAGCAAGCTTGTTATTTTTCTTGCCTTGTGACTGGCTAACATGGTACAACAACAACTTAACCTGGAATTAGCTCTGATGGGCACCGTTGTTCTTAAACAGCAGATGTTGCTTTAACAGTATTGTGCCCAAATTATTTTGTGAAGAATAATGCCAGGTATTGTGGGACTTGGAGCCTTGGCTGGAACAGAGCTGGTTTCTGCTGCATTATTTTAGGGCCATGACATATGGTGACATTAAGATCTCTGCAAGTAGAACATTAACCATGGGAAATTGCCAGAGTGTGGTCTGAAGCATCATTTAGGAAGATGCATACGCAAGTGTTCAATGGTCTCAGTTATCCAGATTTTTGGACAATTAACCTATGAAAGTGGCTCCAGAGGACCTCCCTAGTCACATCGAAGCTAGAAAAATTTGCCTGCAAAGAAAAGCAAGATGATGCTGACATCCTCAAGTGCTCCCCCTTCACCTTCCTCGCCATTGCGAGCACTTAAGCCTACACTACAGGAGATCCTGCATGAGATGTGAGCAACCAAGGACACTGGTACCAGCCTCAACAGTTAAAAAAAAAGTTGGATCACTTGATCATCAAGCATGACCTGCAGAAGATCAGGGAGCGCACAATGGTGGTAGAGCAGAGTATAAACAACCTGCTCCCAGGATGCCTACAGGAGCTCTAGATGCTAGCCACCAGCAGCATCTCTATGACAGATGATCTGGATAACTGTCTCTGACAGAATAACCTTCACTTTTGCGGGCTTCCAGGAGGAGGCTGAAGGTGACAAGCCTGAGCATTTACTTGAAACTTGGCTGGCGGAAGTGTTAAGCCACACAAACCGCTCCCCCACGTTTGCTATCAAAAGAGGTAAACGTGTATCACACTTTTTTACTTACCAGCAAGAGGCTAGCGCTTGGCTTGATTCGAAGAACATTCCAGTGCTACAATAGCCTCCTGGGGCATGGAAATCTACTACTGCCAGGCAAGTAATTGCTCTGCCACCAGACACACTTCTGGAAACATTGCTAACTGTAATTATAACTTGACGTTAGACCGTGTCACCTTACAAGCCTCACAGCCCTTTTGTATTCTGGGTCTGATGGCCTTTACACCCGCGGCCCTAAGCCCCGCTAATAGTCTATTTAGGGCCCAGGCAAGAGAAAAGCACAACCTTGACTTTCCTAGCCTACTTTTTTTTTTAAGGGTGTTCCACTGTTCGCAGTCCAAAACAGGACCCCTATTGGGGATGGGGTGAAAGGGGAGGGTCAGGTTTGGGGATATAATGTTCACTTTTACTGGATATGTTATGGTTAATGCTCACAATGTGTTTATTTAACTGGGTATACTGGAAATGTACAGATATCATAAAAGGTTAGTACAATATGGCTATATATATAGCTGGCATGCAAGGGGTCTCAATTTCCCCATAAAAAAGTGTCTGGTATTAGACCACAAACAATTTAACCACCGCACTCACACTGCTTGTAGTGGTGCTCACACTGCTTGTAGTGGTGCTGGATTTCTGTAGACCAGGCAAGGTCCCCTAGCAACAGCAAAATTAAAGAAATCGGATCTGCACACAAACTCTATTGCAGTTGGGGAGCTTCGGCTTCCCCTTTTAATTCACCAAAGGTTCAACATTTCGGGGCGGGGACAACCCTCCTGATGACCCCCCCCAGGGTCGATGCATGAAGCAGCATTAGCCCTGCCAGGCAAGGACCCAGTGCTGTGAGAGTCCTACAGACTCATCTCACTTCTTATGGCTGATGTTAAAATATTGGCAAAATACTGGACAAGTGATTTAGCAAAGTTATTGCCATGTTAATCATCCCTGACCAAAAAGATTTCATCACTAGGAAAACAGCATCACTGAACATACAGGATCTTTTATACAAAAAAGCATGATAATTCAGCAGAATTAGATATTGCCAAAGTGTTTGACACAGTACAGTGGCTGTACCTCTGGAAAACACTTTGGTTTTGGTCCTGTTTTTCAGAACATGGTCAAGCTCCTGTACTTTCCCCCCAAAGCTTCACTATGTGTCAACTCCATCCTAACCACACCACAAACTTATGAAATAAAGAGAAAATTGGGTCATCTTCAAAAGGCCTGGGTATGCTGGCAACAGTGGTTAGACACTCGGCTAGTATTGTTATGCAATAATCTCAGACTCAAATAGAACAGCGCTATGCCCAGTTGTACTACGTACAAGTACGATCCACTGTAATCCCTGAAATATAAACCCTTTGCCTGAACTGTAACAAACAATTGTATTTCATGTTACTGTACTGACAATGTGAACTATGCAATGTGTACATTTTCTGTTCTCAATAAAAACTTGAGCAACAAAAAAATCACGGGAAATTGCCTTTTACAATTTCCCTTGATTTTACTTGCAGCAATGCTATGGCGAGTCTTTTTTCTGGAGATTTATCACCTCCCATAGTGCAGATTTAACCACGGGTGACACTGAACACTTACTGGGTGTCAGAACCCTTCAGAGTCTGAAGAGGCAGCAAAGAAAGCGTCTGACATACTCTTGTTTTCATAAGCGTGGAGATCCCCTTTAACATTACAGCATCATTGCCTTCTCTTCTTGTCCCTTGAGCTAACTTTCTGTTTGTTATTGTAACCAAGCAGCGCACACATAGCTGGTGAAATGCCTTTGGATCCCCCTAGGAATGTGTTTATATAAAGATTGGCAATAATATTAATTAATATGCATTGGCCTGGATGTACCCACTCCTGGTCTTGTGTTATATATCAACCTTGTGTTTACACCACTGCCAGCAGCACTGTGCATTCCCATGAAGCAAATGATTAAAAGTAGTGTATATTTTATCTTTGTACAGGAATGAATGAATAGCTGCTTTTGGGCAATTTATAGAAAATGTTTGGTGTGCAGGTTTGGGGGAATACTGGCATTTAAATTGTAAAATATGAAAACCAAGTCTTTGCAGAATATCTGTTCCTAGCACTGCACAAGCACTAGGTGCTCTCAACAAGGGGATAATAGGCGTATACCAGCAAAAGCAATGTCTGTTGGAAAGATGGAATCCTCTGCTTCCTAGATATCTTGTAACTATTCAGAGATTGACGACAACAGCAGCACAGTCTGGCAGGGGGGGCTGGGAGCTGTAGTTCACAAAGACTGCTGGATTTTGATAATTGTTTTAAACAATGTGGTCTCCTGTTTTACGTTAGCGTAAAAAATTAAAATACATGAGATTCATTTACCTGACCTCTGCAGTCTGAAAATACTGTTAAAAAGCTGACAAAAGTCTGAAATCTTTGCTGGCTTGATGGGACCTGGGACACACTGTATAGTTAGAATGGAAATGACTGTCTCATGCATGAACATAAGCACTACACCTGGGCATGTAGCAGCAAGACTTCTCCTATCGTATGTGTCAAGCCAAAACATGACTCACATACCATTGTAAACCCTGTGCATACACAAGCTCATTCTTTGCTACCAGACTAGCAAGTCACAGGAATACCCTGAGAAAAACCAATTTTGGAATAAATCCACCTCCTGCCCTGTCTGAGCATAGCTTTGTTTCACCACCACTGAATGGCATCTTCCTTACAAGAGGTGAAGAGGGCCCTGCCCAGTATTCTATTGCTTTGCTGGTGAATATGTATGAGAAAAGTGCCAGCTTGTAGATATCCATTAAGCACCATCATACACGATCCTAATAACTGAATGATATAGGTACAGAGACCTGACAAGTCCTCACTTGCAGGAGATACAGAAGAACCTGCCATTGTTTTATATGGGCAAGGGGGAAAGACCTTCAAGTGCCCTGGGAACCCACTAATGTCGTAGCGGGATACTCATGGGCACCCTTTTGTCTTGCTTTGATTATAGGAAACATTAAAGCTTTTTTCACCTTTAAAAGAACTTTTAGTATAATGTAGAGTGCTATTCTGAGACAATTTGCAATTGGACTTCTTTTTATATTTGTTTTTAAATCATTTAGCTTTTTGTTCAGCAGCTCTACAGTTTAAAATGTTAGCAGCTATCTGGTTGCCAGGGGCCATATTACCTTATCAACCAGGTGGTGGTTTGCATATGAGACTGGAATATGAGAGGGTCTCAATGAAAAGATATATATACATAAATAAATTGCTCAGGGTGTCCGCACTTTGATCTTCATGTAGCAGAGGTGCAGGATCAATATTTGTACCATAAATTAATGAAGGATCAGCACTCTTTTTTGGCTAGTGTTTTTATTATCAACACTCCAACTTTTCGGTCCTACCTGGGGACCTTTCTAACAAGCATCCTTGAGAAAGGTCCCCAGGTGGGACCGAAACTTCGGGGATAATGCTGTGTTGATAATAAAAACACTTTGTTCACTTGCCAAAAGAGAGTGCTGAGCCTTCATTCATTCATTTATATATATAAATATATATACATACATACACACAAATACAAGAGGTCCTCTGCACTCAACCCATTATCAATATATTTAAGACATTTTGTGCATATAGCTACTAAAAAAATGCCTTCTCCTTTAAACAAAACAGGGATTGTTTGTCCATATATTGCAATATATTTAAGCTGGCCAACTACGTCAGTCATCCCATGTCTGGCCAGTCCTACGCTCAATTTTCAAATTCTACTGCTTCATTATACATTTTACAAAGGGACTAAGTTTTACCGGCAACTTACTTGCTGCTTTCAAAGTAATGGCCACCAGTAGGGTTCACCTGACTGTAGCTGGGAGGGGTGTGAGTTACAAGGAGCTGGCCACTGCTCCTGTATAAACTATAACAAACAAGGGAAAGTTGTGCTCACTCAATATTTTATTGGGTGCCAGGTTCAATGACCCCATTTGAAATCTGGAAGCTTCTGGAATCAGAAGAGCAAAGCAAATAAAAAAAAGAAGACCAAGTGCAAAGTTTTTCTGAGTATTTCCAGTTGACTGTAAATGCAATGACCTTTAAAGTAAAGGCTGCATTTTTAGCCCACAGTTAAGCTGGCCATTGCCGCAGCAATCCGATCGCACGAATGAAGGATTCGTACGATTTTTGGATCAGTTGATTGGACAGGTTAGAAGATTTCTGTCGGCTGCCGATCATATCGCTGTTGTATTGCTGATCTGATGATTTTCAGTGGGAGCTTTGTTGGACACAAACATCCGTACGATTGCTGTCAGGGCTGATCTGTTCTTTTACTACTTCATTTAAACTAAAGGTTAGTGGCAGGTTGGGAGATGTGGACGTCCGATCATACAATGATTTGTACGACTGGATCTTTGTGTCTATGGCCAGCTTTACTGTACTGAGCAATTGCTTGCTGGGGCCCATCACTGCCCTACATGTGCTTCTGACATGAAAGCCAGTTATTTAACAGCTGGATTATTATTCAGCAAAGAATGAATATGAGCAGTTTGAAGCTCAAGCCAGTGGGACTCTGTTGGAAGCAGTTTAAAGCTAAATCTGTAGCACTTTAGCAAAAGTGTAACGTGTTTCACAAGAGCAAGAGTAACACCAAAAAATTTGTGTTTTAAAGTAAAGAAAATATCATGTAGTGTTGAATTGCACTGTTAAAACTGATCTGTTTGCTTCAGAAACACTACTATAGTTCACAAGCTGCTAAGTAGCAATGGCAGAAATTGAAAAACGGCTATATGGCACAGGATAAGTAATGGATAACATTATGTTCTACAGAGCCTCACAAATATAGAAGTAGAAACTGGAACATAGACAGTACTTTCGTCTGCAAACACCCTTTAATTGGTAAAAATCACGACATGTTTCGAGAAAATATCTCTTTTTCAAGTGATACAACAAAATGCCAATTGAATACAACTCTAAATACTTTGGAGGCTCTTAGTTCCCTCCCTCTTACTCCCATGTGATACATTAATTGCCAACACAGATTTAACCCTCAAGTCCCCAAGTCCTTGTGTCCATCAACTGAAACGGATGGAGCAAAAAAAGTCTATTCCACTCTGAAAAAATCAAGTCTCTTCAATTATGTTCTACAGAGCTTATCTGCTGTGTAACTTGAGCCATTTCTCCTTTGAATAGTTGCCCCCATGGCTACACAACAGCTTATTAATTAAGCTTAAAAATAGTGCTTCTGAAGTAAACACTGCATTATATTTTTATTCATTTAAAACAATTACATTTTTTGATGTTACTGGTCCTTTTAACTGTGCCTCATGTTTCCTACAGAAATGCTTTCCTACTGGGCCGGACACAAGCTTTTGTGTATATTTATATATTTGTTTAACAAAATAGCCACACCATTCCCAATATGTTCAGGTATGGGATCTGTTATCCAGAAAGCTCCACATTACAGAAAGGCCATCTCCCATAGACTGCAAAAGGCTGGGGACCGCTGTTCTAGTAGACAAACAGATACTGACTCCCATAGACCTAATCTCTTTCCTAGAACGACTGAGCCGTATTTAATAACCCGATCTTGTGTGCCCATTAAACCCATCAATGTGATGATCCAGCAATAGCAGACTGTACTGTTCAAGTAAGACAGATGCAGCCCATCGGTGTGTTTGCTTTCTGTTCTGAATCCTCAGAAGCTCAGACCTATATAGCAGTGCACTGCAGCTGTGACTTGTGAACCTAAGAGATTTCATGTTATGTTCATTACAGGAAAAAATACACTCACTGAGCAGCAAATGTAGGTCAGCGTGTGGGTGGGAGTTTTATTTAAATCCTATAAGAGACAATCAAGAACACGTGATAGATTTGATTATGGCATTACACAGAAAAGAACAGCCTGACTACATTCTTTTTACCTGTTGTAATATGGAAATGCGTCTGTTTACCAATCCCAGCTGAAGGGGTAACTCCATAGCCACATTATGCTTCTTTAGATGAATTCAATGAATGTTCAATGTCAGTATGATTGTGTGTCTGACGTGGTTGAATTTGCTGCTGGATGTTCACCTTTGAGTTAACTTTCAGCACATCGTAGAGATTTTGAGATAATTTGCAATTGGTTTTCATTTTTTATGAGTTGTGTTTTAGGAGTTTTTTAAGCTTTTTATTCAGCAGCTCTCCAGTTTGCTATATTAGCAATTTGGTTGCGAGGGTCCACATACTCCTAACAACCATGCACTGATTTTAATAAGAGACTGGAATATGAATAGGAAAGAGTCTGAATGGAAATACGAGTAATAAAAAGTAGCACTAACAATGCATTTGCTTTATAGACAGGGTCAGTGATCCCCATCTGGAAGCTGGAGAGAGTCAGAAGAAAAATGCAAATATTTCAAAAAGTATAAAAAATAATGAAGACCAGTTGAAAAATTGCTTTGAATTTGCCACTCTATAATATACTAAACAATAATTTAAAGGTAAACTACCCCTTTAAGAGATTGTGAATAGACTTTTGCCTTCTGTTCAGTTCATACGGCCTTAAAGGAAAACTTTACCCCCAAAATGAATATTTAAGCAAAAGATTATCATATTAAGTGGCATATTAAATATTTTACTAAAATGGTATGTATATATATATATATATATATATATATATACCAGTGTCTGTACGAAGATTGAGTCAATGTTAAATATGTCTTGCCCCTTGAATGATTTGATATTTTTTAGCAAATTAACACTTGGTTGCGACTTATAATTATTGTATCACTTAGTTCTTTTTGATACTTTTTCTACCTGTAGTGAATGTGCCGATATATGAGTCAAATCAGCTGTAACCTGAATCACGCTAGCGAGTGATAGGCACGATAGTACAAGGCAACGAGTGTCCAGCGGTACACCCCACGAGGGAGCAGTAA
>CM044445.1:69436109-69451604 GCA_024363595.1 Xenopus borealis
GTCTGTTAATTGGCTCATGTGATCTAACTTTATAGTTTGTTTGGTATATTTGTGTGCACCATTGGATCATACGATCCCAGGAGGCTGATTTTTTTAAAATGGCTATTTTCTATTTATGATTACCCAATGGCAAATGCTACTAAAAAATAATATTATTATGAAAATGATTTATTTACATGAAGCAGGGTTTTACATATGAGTTGTTTTATGCAATATCTTTTTATCGAGACCTACATTGTTCAGGGGGTACAGTTCATTTAGGGCTAGTTGGCTACAATTAACATTTACTGTACATAAATATCCCCTTAAATCTTACGGGAACTAACTAGATTTATAAAATGAAATGAATGGGCAGAGCACCATTTCAGTACACAGAGGGACTAGACCCAAAAGTGTTGCATAATTGTAAGGGGAAATAAAAAAGCATCTAATTAAATGAAAAGTGGACACTGTATGGAGTTTTTTGCAGAAATCACACAGTATGCTACATAGCCTGAAGGCACAAATATGCTGGCTATTAGTAAACTGACCATGTTAGGACCTTTTCAGCACAAGCTCCATGTAGTTGGATTAATGGAGAATTAAAGTACTTAAAACTAAAGTAGGCTAGAAATGTTGTACCAGCCCAAGGCAACCACAACCCTTCTGAAGAATCTGAAGATTCCCCAATAGCTCCACATCTTCTTTAGGCTGGTGCAATAAGTGCAGCATGTAAAATATGGTATTTTAGCCATATTCATTTTCATACTTCTCCTTTAAGGAGAATACTGCACTGTGTTCAGGTACTGTAATCCATAGCAACCAAAATATTTGTTTTGTTTATTTTAAATGCACCAGACCAGCAATGCAGGAAAAAGACTATTACATAACTTCCTTCCAGTCTCATTGTTACCAGCTTGGCATTTCAAATTAATTTTTCATCTCTGCCCAAAAACAGATGCTTTAAAGCAACGTGGGCTCCTTTGGGCTGATCCGGCAGCATTATACAAGCAGCAAACACTGGCTATGTGCACTACAATTGGGATTCCCAGACAATAGGGCCACAGGCCACTTAGAAAACGTTTTATTGACATCAGCATAGGGACATTAGATTCATTTAATCACAAGGGATGTCGGAACATCAATTCATTTGTACATATTGTCTTGATAAATAAACTTTGAATTCACAATAAAAAAAAACTTAAATACAACAAATATTTCCTTGGGGTCTTGTAACAGGCATATAGTTTTCAAAATATAAATGTCTCTACCTGCAACAATTTGCCACTGGACAGCTAATGACGGGACCATAACGTTCAGCAGTGATAGAAAAATACAGCATATTCACATTTGTGGGCCAGGCAGAAGTCCCATACAGCATATCTAGGCCTTGCATCTGTGTTGTTATACAGACTGCCAATGACAAACAGTGACTCTAAATCAACATTTTCTTCTTTAAATATTCTATGTCCAGAGCCATGAGTATAGGGCAAGCTGTACCATGGTGATTAGCAGAACCCTCATGGTAGCAACTGGAAAGATCTCCCTCACCTTGAATGGCTGGCTGAAATTGAGCTCCAGTTAGAATTCTGCTTATCTAGTCCATCTAAGGAATCTCCGACTCATTTGAGGATATCGGATTTGCATATCTGCTTATATTTATATAAAAGACAAGGACAGTGACACTGTGTAGTATTTCAGTTGTTGCCTTATTTTGGCACTAGCAAGGATATGGCTACAAGACAATGTTACAATGAAGAGCACATCTGTATTAGGAGGTTTGAATGACCTGGGTGCCTTAGAGCACTCTCCTCCTCCTCTCCATGTAGACAGTTTGTAAGAACAGACTCCATTCTAACATGACATTGGCACTTTATTAGGCCTACTCCTCCAGTCCCAAGTCCAATTGGAGCACTGTCCCACACTACTTAAAATCAACAGTCAAATAGCAAAATCCTGTTTGATCCACCGACAGTCACTATTGTTCCTTTTGGCTCTGTAACAGTTGATAGAGAAGCCACCTCCAATACAGTAACATATAATGAATCAACAACTGGAGAGCCTAGTCAAGAATTAGTGTAGTTTAATGAGCACTATGTGTTTCGGAACACATGGCCCTTCCTGGGGTGCATTCAATAGGAGCACAATCCCATACTACTTAAAATCAACAGTATTAATGTATCTGCCCTAAAAGCAGTTCTCCTAGCTAATAAACCATTAGAAAGTCAATCGTTCCATCCTATTGCTCATCTAAAATCATATGTGCTTTAAGCATGCAGGAGTTAGCTGAATGCAGTGTTGCCAGACACACTGTACAGTTTGGATCATATAGTAACAGTGACGCTGTTGTCACCCAAAGTGCAAAACACAAACGTTAGTAGCTGCATTCATTCCTCTCCTGCACGTAATTGATGTGCACTTTGTAATGCACTATAAGATATGTGAAAGCAGTATATTGTGCAGCTGCTTTGTTCTTACCAGCTGAACACTTATGAGGGAATCAAACACACACTGAATCTCACCTGACTGTGGATAAACTGCAAAGTGTTTGGGCTGTGCTGTCCCATTGCTAAACATGCACCATTAGTCATGAGTTTAAATGCCCAGACAAACTCTCACAAAACTCTGGGTATTATGGTGAAGGGAACCACTGGGCTACTGGCCTCCAGTTCCAGAGCCGTCAGGAAGCACTCAGTAGCCGCATCATCATTGCCCTGAGCCTGCAGCACCTCCCCCAGACTGTTCCACACCTCATGGGCTGTTGAGTTCACCTGCACAGCATCCCGTAAGATCTTCTCCGCCAAGCTGTACCGTCCCAAGTGGTGAAGAATCAGACTCTGGGAAAGAACAAATTGAGAAGTGAGTTATCCCATGTAGTTTTAGAACATTATAAAATAAAATAGGCCTGCAGTCACTTGACATTTGCAGTTTGTGCGCTGGGAAAAGCAAATTCAGCATTCTGTCTGGAAAAAGGGTATAAACAAACAGAAATATGTTTAAAGGGGAAGTGTAACTTAAAAATATATATCCATAGCTCAATTATAACAATTAATTTAAAATGGTTTGCTTCATCAGTCTGCTAATTCATGCCAGAATCTGTTCAAGGCTGACAGCATGAATGTTAGTCGCGGCTGCAGAAGTAAAGAAAAAAAAATATGAGGCGCTTACAATTATGAAATATAAAAATCCACTAAAGTCAGCGGTGTAACTACAGAGGAGAGGGCCCAGAATGTATAGGGGGCCCCATAAGGTCCTAATAAATTAGCAAATTGAACATATATTTTAAAGCAGAACAACCTCTGGATATGCTGGGGGCCATAAAATGAATTTGCTGTGGGGCCCGGTATCATCTATCTACACCACTGACAATAGTTTAAATGAATTTGTAATATTCCCCTTTCAAGACCAAGAAAAAGGAAGTATACTGATGTTACTTTAAGGTTTGAGGTTAATTAGAATAATATGTCTAGTATTGGCTCCAACTACAGAATAAAAGGACAATGGGAAATTAAACCACGCAATCTACATCAAATGAAGTAATGCACTTTGTTTTTTACTATTCCCTTGTTAAAAGTGCAAGATCACTATTTGGCACGAGAGCTCGCCCCTTGGTGTTCATGCACAGATCACCTTTGCACGGGGGGAATGCATGAATTGGGAATCACACACAGCATAGTGTTGGAGATACAGGTCCGCTCTGCCCTTAGCACTTCCCATAGGACATAGGGTGCCAGTGATTGAATAAAACGAATAAAATACAGCAGAATGCAATCAGCACTGTAGTCATGGATACATCTGCAACAGTTAGGAACCAGGGGAAGATAGAGTGCAGTGCAAAGTAATGGCTGTGCTGAGCATTGAAAAGAGTGATTATGTGAATTCAGTAGTCAAACATTTCAGGAGAGATGGACTTTTTAGGAAGGCTTACAGACAATATGACCCATTTATAAACACTGGGCCAATTTGCACCTGGGCAGTAACTCGTGGTAAACAATCAAATGTTTGCTTTCACTTTTCAACCGGATAAAACAATTCAGTCAATGATTGGTTGCTATGGATTACTGCCCAGTGTTGAGAAACCTGCTCCATAGCCTTATACTCTGAGTTAGTCAACGACATTAAAGTGATACGGACACTAAAAAATTAATTTTAAATGTACATTAAATGTTACCAATAGGCCATGTTTATCATTTTTTGCTGAGAGGTTTGTTTTTGTATACAATAGTTAGTTGAAGTTCCTAAGCCTGACTCTCTGACATTACGACTTTGCCAACCTGGCTGTCCCATCTCAGCCGGTTAGTTACAGTTTCTAACGGACTCCTGCTGCACAAATATGGCAGCCCCCTCCTACAGGAACATGGGGGATCAGATAGGTAATGTAAAAGCATCATGCAAATACTTTATGGCATAGTTAGAAGTATCTTTCAAAGCCAATATTACAATAGATGTAAAAAAAAAAAAGAGTTTAATTTCAGGTGTCAGTATCTATTTAAGGGGGGCCACATGGGACATAACTGTTCAGTGAGTTTGCAATTGATCCTCAGCATTCAGCTCAGATTCAAAAGCAACAGTTATGACTCATATGGCCCATCCTCAAGTCACTGTCTGGTAACCAATCAGAGAGTTGCAACAGGAAGAAATGTTCTGTTATGTTACAAATCCAGTCTTTATACATTATATTTTTGGCTAACTATATTAGAAACATTTTTTTATTTTGCACAGCCTATCTATTTACCCAGTTTTCATTTAAAGACACACAGGGACGTTTACATATGTGTCACTAGGGGGCGGTTGTGAGAGACAGAAAAATAAATGTCCATAAAAAAAGTAGTGAGATGCTTTAATACACAGGGCATCATCATCATTATATTAACATTTCTATAAAACAAGGGTTTGGCTGCTGAATGAATTTGAGTACAGAAGGAGCCAGTGACATCTGTATGTAGACAAGCAAAAGGCTTATCCTAGGTTGCCTCACATTTCATATTATTCACCTACAAATAACATTGAGCATCTGCACATTCAAGAAGAGAGGCAGTGTTCTTATATTTCAGCAATAGGCTACAGCTGCTTCACAGAATCCCTTTTTACTTACTGTATGGCTAGTTGTAAGGTGAGCGAAGGTAGGAGTAGGTAAGAGAGAGGATAATAAAGTGTAAATACAGCTGGGCACTCATTGTTACACTGGAGTCATGCTGGCTGATTTAGTAGAGGAATTCATCTCTATTCCTGTGCTATTGTCAGGTCAACTATTCAACACCTACACAAGAACTGTGTGCAACCTCCCACTCTGTAGGGTCAGTAATGATCTATTTAAGGCAGAACAGTATCGCACAGTATGAAAGGATCATGCATGATGGCATTCTAACTGCAAGCATTCATTCAGCTCATTTCCATCTGCATTAATCCAATATTATCCACCTCAATCATTTCAATTATAGCATCTTTTTAGGGGTGGGCATAGAGGTTCCCAGACTGTGGGACCGGTCCTCTAGTGTCCAAAACAGTCTGACCAACAAGATAAGATGGAGTGGCTGCTGTTTTGTGGAACGCTATAGCACTGTGAATGCTATAGCCATATTTTATATATATATATATATATATATTTATTATTATATATTTGAGGCGTTTGCCATTCCTGTACTTCTGGGATAAATAGAAGATGACTATGTGAGAGTCAGCAGGTCCTGGTCAAACTAGACTCTAGTTCTGTTAGGCAGTTACATAACTGGGGGTTACTCGGTCTCACAGCAAAATTATTTGTATGTACACTTAGACATACCCCACTGGGTACCCAGGAAGATCCCCCTGCGTCCAAATAATGGAATTTGGATAAAATTAGCCCTGGCATATGGATGGTGTTGGTGCAATTAGACTGTAATCAATCCTGATACAACTTCTGTACCAACATTCTGAATAATAATAATTGAGGGAAAGAGCTAGAACCATGTGCCCGAGCATGGCTGTGAATCCGTGGCTACACACATGAATATCAAGTGACGATTCATTAAAACACGTTTTCATTGCAGTTTCTGTTGAAGGGATACATTGGCCCCTATTCTAAATTTGTTTGAATTATCCCCCCCCCCTTTTTAATTAAAGATTCTTCGAGTTTATTCACTAAAAATGGCAATATAGTGTGAAACAAAGTAAAACAGTTATGTCCACTTCCTTATCTGTCTGCACAAAAGTGCCCTGTATATAGAAGCACAATCTAAGTAAACAGAGTGACACCTATGAGGACAGGTATTCCTGCACAACGGTGTGGGGATCAATTTTATGGTAAGGAAATAATGTTCCATGGCCTTGTTTAGCTAATAAATCTTATCTTACCATGCCTACCTATATTCTAATGAGTTAAATTAGAAAAGGATGGCTATGGGTGGTGGTAAAAAAGTTGTGTTAATACATTATATGAGAAAAGGAATATGAGATGACCTTTTAATATACAAAGAAGAAATAAAAGTACATTGGTCTTTTAAATATACATGAAGAGTTTGTTTTGTGTTTGTATATAGAGAGCAAGGGAGACAACAATAGAAACAGATTGCAGTGCTCTGTGGTGACCCTTTGTCTAATTGAGCCAGTATGACCTGGTACATTTACAAAGGAGGCCAGTTGTTACCTAGGGCAGTAAAGCTTCGATTAAAGCTTTTTCCTTCTTGGCTAGCTCTTATCAGCACTCAAGGATGAATTATGCAGAAAAGTACTTTACAATGCAATGTAGTCCCCATAGATAAAGATGCTTAAGGCATTGGTACAAATTAACTGGGTATCATTATGATAAATTACAAATACTGAAACCAATAAAAATGACACTGTGTTAAAAAAGAATCTCTTGTAAAGTTGCCCACAGTTGTGCTGGTGTTTGACTGGCCTGCCTGGGCTCCAGGAAAACACCGGGTTTCCCCCCAGGCCCACGCTCTTAATTTGCCACCATCTCTTAATAATACGTTTTGTACCAGCTAGTCCATTGGGGTGGCCCTAGCCTACTGAAATCAGAAGCGCATCGGCCCAGTGTGATCCAGGAGGGGGCCCATTGCACACTTACTATCAGCAGTTCTAGACAGTAGCTAGGTTGTTGCGTCTGCTCATAGCTGTGTTACAGCTTCACAGGATATCACAAGCAGGGTTGGACCCGGCCCTGACCTGCTCCAAGCAAATCCTCTTCCTCTCGCTGGTCATGGCAAAAACATAACTCAGGCAAGTGTGGCGTGGGCAGGCAAGTGGCTGGCCTACACTGTGCCTGCACGTAATTCAGGCAGGAGGCCCTCCAAGCATGTGCACTTCTATAGGTGCATTTGTCTCTCTGAGTGTAAGGTCAAATGCAGGGTCCATGAGCTGTGAACAAACCAGGGACCATTTCTGGAACTATCGTCACTCCAATTAGATTTTGCTGGTTGCGGCTTCATCCTACTTGTCTCCAAGGACAGACGATGAAAAGATGCCCATGCAGTTCAGCCCTAATATAGTTAGTTATCCAAAAATGTAATCCATAAAGGTTGGAGTGACTGGATGTCTAGCAGAATAGCCAGAACACTACTTCCTGTGTTCTTCTTCCGCCATGCGAAGCTCTTTTTGTTATGACCAAATAACTAAATTTTTGTCTCATCAGTCCAAAGCACTTTGTTCCAAAATGACTGTGGCTTAGAAAATGTCTGTGGTCTAAATGAGCTTTCTCATTCAAGCGACTGTTTGAGGCGTGAGTGAAGAAAGGGCTTCTTTCTCATCACCCTGCCATACAGATGTTCTTTGTGCAAATTGCGCTGAATTGTAGAACGAGTACAGATACAGCATCTGCAGCAAGATGTTCTTGCAGGTCTTTGGAGGCGATCTTTGGGTTGTTTGTAACCATTGTCACAATCCTCCATATATGCCACTCCTGCAACTGTGCCTGTGGCCTTAAATTTCCTGAATACATTCCTTATAGTTGAAACTGACCGTTCAAACCCCTGCGATAGCTTTGTGTAGCCTTCACCTAAATTATGACACTGAACATTGTTTGTTTTTAGATCTTTTGAGAGTTGCTTTACGGATCCCTTGATGTCACTCTTCAGAGGAGAGTCAAACAGAGGCATAACTTGCAATTGGCCACCTTAAATACATTTTCTCATGATTGGACACACATGCCTATGAAACTCAAGGCTTAATGAGCTAATCCAACCAATTTGGTGTTGCCAGTAATCAGTATTGAGCAGTTACATGCATTCAAATTAGCAAAATTACAAGGGTGCCCACATTTTTGCACAGCCAGTTTTTCACATTTTGATTCATTTTCTTACAACTGAATACTGCTTCACTAAAAATTTTTGTTCAGAAAACACCACCATTTCCTGGGAAATGAAAGACATACCGCTGTTATCTTTTTTGTAGACAGTGGAGTAAATTATTATGCAGAGGGGTTCCCAAACTTTTGACACACTTCTGTTAAAACCTGACATATTCTGAATGAAGAAACAAAGAAAAGAACTAAGCAAAAGCATAACTGATCCCTTAAGAACAGAAAGATAAAACAGAGTGAGTACTGAAATGTGTGAGCAGGACAAAGGCCATATGCTTAGTGCTCTGACACAAGACTAATAGAACAGAAAAAGCCTCAGTCTCATCCTGCACCTTGAAGAATGCATATCCATCTTTGTTTTTATCTTTGCACTTTGTAGCATGTTAAACAATGTCAGGCTGACAACTTGCCCCATTAGTCCTTTTAAAAGAAGTCCTCCAGAGAGGAATGTCACAAGAAACTGCATGCACTAGCTACTGAGCTGATGAGTGTGGCTCTCGGGCACATTTGACGAGTAACTCTTGAAGCACTTGTATTCATCTGCTGCACTGACATAGCCTTAGCGTGATAGCATTTCATACACCCATGTAATTGGTTAGTAAGAAAAAATGACCTCCCTGAGACATTTGTTCCTATCATGTGAAGCCGATTATGATTCATTCCAAAACACAAGGGAATAGTTTGGATCAGATATCATTGTTGGCATTAGGAATCTCTGCAAGTAAAAATAAGCAAAATTGTATTTGTAGAATACAGAAGCACCTGTGTAACTTTTCAGACAGTGGTTTATGTCGGTGGTAAAATCAGGGAAATGCACCCATTGAAATGCATTATAAAGTGGTGGGGCCACAAATAAAAAGTGTAAAATGCGGGAAAACTTAAATCAGATTTCACTTTAGTTACATTTTTTTTCTTTGCTTATGTTCAATTGTTACAAAAGTATTTAAGTGCACCTGCCACATATTCTTGTCTCTCTGCCAAAAGCCAATTGAGATTTAGAAACTTTGTATCTTTTTCCTGGCTTTTCAGAGCAGGATATCAAATAGAAAGCTGGGACATTTAAGTAATAATCTGGGACTGCGGGTTGAACTGTCAAAATCGGGACTGTCTGGCAAAAAAAAGAGGACATTTGGGAGGTATGAAACATTCATATATGACACTTAAGCTACTGCTGAATCACCAAACCCCTTGCCTTCTATGTGTGGTTAAAAACTCCAATAGCAAGTTGATCTCCATAAGCAACACATTCTGGGAAATTACACATACAAATGGGTAAATAGCTCTGTGTATTCTAAAATTCTAAGCTTATCCATTACCTCCTTAGGTAGAAGAATAAAAATTTCATATGCATGCCAGATTTCTTCTGAACAATTAATTCCCAGTATGCATAGGATTACTAAACGATGTGGCATGAAGAGAACCCAAAACAAGAATAATGCCGGAACACTGTCATGGCTGACGTCTACTGAAAAATAAGCACAGTGCCTTCAGTTTGTGTTGAGAGCCCCTAACATAAAGTTGACTCCAGAAAACCATATTTTTTTTTGTGTACACCTTGAAGAATTAAATATAGGGTAAAAAATATGTTTCAACTCCTAATTGCCAAACTGAAAATCAAAGCTCAAGTTAAAACAGTCATCTTAAAGCTTACAATTAACAGAATCTTATTTCCCATATGTCCTTGGGTACAAACACAATAAAAAATAATGCATGGGGTTCTATTAGTCTCAATGCAACTCATGACAGTAAGAAAAATGTAGGGATGTACGGAATCCACTATTTGGGATTTAGCAGAATCCCCGAATCCTTCATGATGATGAAGATTTTGCAGAATTTTTTACCAAATATGCAAATTAGGATCCAGGTCAGCCAGGCATAAGGATTGGGCCGAATCCAAACCAAATTCTGGATTCGGTGCATCCCTAGAAAAAAAAGTATGCAAATAGTCCTTAAACTATGCGTGTGCACTAATAATGTTCCTTTTTCCTTCCACAAATATCTTGGTATAAAAGCATATAACCTAAGGTGTTGCTGGGGAACAGGAAGCAGAGGCAACAGCATATATCTGAATCAAGCATTATACAGAACTTATATTTAACATATGTGTACAAAAAGTCGTTCTATTGGACAATGACTGCAATATGTTTTACTCCGCAAATTAGTGCTGTGTGTGACTTACCAGTCTCTGCATGCTCTTTACATGAGTTGGGCTAATAGATAATGCTTCTTCATACCAACGTTTGGCTTCGTCAATATTTCCTCGTAACTCTGCTACTTGACCTCTCATATAGAGTACATTGTGTGACATGGGGAAAAGATTAGCTGCTTCCTGGACACAAGCTGTGGCCTCTGCAGGTTTTCCTATTCCGATGTATACTTCAGCTGTGGGGAAGTGTAGGAAAAAGTAATTAGTAATAAAACTTAACAGTTTTTAATCCACCACTCAGTAGCAGTTTATTTTTAGTAAAACAGAAGTCAGTTGTCCGGTGATTTTTTTTTTCTTTCTACTGAGCCCGTTGTCATTTCCAAATGTGACACTAAAAAGGGACTCAGGAGATTAATCCTGCAGAATATACTCCATGTTGCTAATTAACAATGCTGCAGGCGGCTACTGTCTTTTCCTTAATCAACTTGGCTTACATAGATTATTCCTCACAGTTTGCCATAGGGAAACATCAGGTCTCTAATGACTTCTAGTGTCATTATACAAAAAAAAAATCCTATACAAGTGAACCACGAGTGGTGAAATTTCCATCTGGCACACTGTGGGGAACTCCAGTTTCACTCATTGATAAATATAGCCTAATATCTCTAAGAGGTTTAGTATTATCATGCAGCAATATGACTAAAGGTACAGAGAGATTTAGCAAAAAAATCAGGTTGCCTCATTGCAATATATGTGAGAAGTGACCTTCCACACAGGGCCAAATACTTAAAACACAATGCCTTTGAGATTACATTTAGTGACAAATAATGAAATGGATGGTAAGAAAACCATTTCATTAAGACATTTTCGATACATATAAACATTAATAGAACAGCGCTACGAAACAAGTTGGCGCTATAGAAATATGCTCATAACAGTACAATAAAATTGTGGAAAAAGACATGTGACTGATAAGCGAATGTTATAGAGAATTGTTTTTATAGCTGCCTATAGGGGCATTCTATTGGGGTTACAACCAACAATGTTTTTCCTTTCCTACAGTAGAGTGTATAGTGAGTTTCTGACATGTTACAGTATGATCTGCTACACACAGTGGCAAGATTCAACATAGCATCAGATAGTTACACTTGCCTGCATTCTCTGTCATCAGCACTTTTCCAAACTATAGTGGTATAAGACAACTTGATATAAAACTTGTGTAAAGTTAGAATACCCCATCAAACATCAATGTTCATAGTTGTCTACCACAGCAGAAAGTGGCAATGACCATGTTTTCACAGTATACCACACTTCCATCGTTACTAACATTTAAAAAGTACTTTTAAACACTTAAAGGAGAACTTAAGCCCTGTTAATCAAAAATCCCCATCCCCTTACCTCCATTGGCCCCCTCCGTTGCTCCCATTGGCATTTTCATGCAGAGTAGCGCAGTAGAGCTCTTCATTGCCATATTATGTATCTTCTGGTTCCTTGTGGAAGCGAGCGCTAACACACAGCTTTTCCGCACATGTGCAGTTTAGGCAATTGTGGTATTCGTGGAAGGCTCAGAAGATTGCCAAAGAGTAGCCAAAGATACAGAAGATGGCAATGAAGAGCTCTGCTGCACTACTCTGCATGAATATGCCAAGGCAGTTTTACAACGGAGTTACTAAGGAGGGAGAAAGCAGGAAGGGGGGCCAACGGAGGTAAGTGGATGGGGATTTTTGATTAACAGGACTTAAGTTCTTTAAAACGGAGAACTTTTTCCAACCATAAAGATGCCCAGCTTTAAAAAACACTAAGAAACTATAATAAAGTATTTTGATCAAGGCAACCCAATAATGTCATTTGACATGAAATTCTAAATCAAAGGACCTTTGCTGATTGTAAGTGTTACTTTGGTACGTTCCTGAGTAAGCAATTCTTCAGTTTATTCACTTGATGCCCGTTTCTGAATATTCTGTCACTGTTTGCCCTGACAGATGTCTGAACTTTGATCGAAGACTGTGCTTAATGGATGTTTTCACCTTTGAGTTAACTTTTAGCATGGTGTAGAGTGATATACTGAGACAATTTGCAGTGGGCTTTAATTTTTGTTTATTTGTACTTTGAGTTATTTAGCTTTTTATTCAGCAGCTCTCCAGTTGCAATTCCAGCAATCTGATTGCTAGGGTCCAAATTACCCTGGCAACCATGCCTTGATTTGAATAAGAGGCTGGTATATGAATAGGAGAGGCCTGAATAGAAAGATGTATAATAAAAAGTAGCAATAATGATACATTTGTAGCCTTACAGAGCATTTATTTTTAGATGGGTCGGTGACCCCAATTTGAAATCTGGAAAGAGTTAGAAGAAGGCAAATAATAATAAAAACTATAAAAAAAAAGAAAATATTAAGGCCAATTGAAAGGATGCTTAGAATTAGCCATTCTATACCATACCAAATGTTAAATTAAAGGTGAACCGATCTTTTAACTGTTCCAACACCATTGTGCTTTTGCCTGTTCCTCAGTGCCAACTTCCCTAATGTACCAACTTCCTGGTCCTGATGGGCTAGTGGCCCTAGTAATTCGGAACATAGAGCAACTATGTACTGCCCCCCTTTATAGCACCACCAAATGTGCACTGAATTATATTTAATAATTGCATAGTCAGCTTCCTTGTAATGCCAGCTTTGGACTTTTCATAATATTATTTCAATAAAATTAACAGGCTTTAAAAATGGATTTATAAAACATTCCTATACTAATTTTTATTGACTAAATGAATACAGACAAGAAGACGGCAGTAGGAGCATTTTGTGGAGCTTTGGTGTAAGAACACAGGTCAAGTGACATTTTAAGACGAAACTTTTCTCTGATCTTGTAATGTGAGAAATCTGGATTTCACCCAGTGTTAGGTAGCACAATAGCTAAGTAAAGCATCACAAGGCTTTGCTTTACATGGAAAGCATTCTAATTGAATGAAACATAGAAGGATGAAATGTCCTGCACCATTCTGTAGCCTTTTGTAATTTCTAAGGAGCAGAGACAAGATTTAACTGTACAGAGAAAGAGATGTTGTAATTCACTGAAAAGTAAAGAATCTCTCAATCCATAGTTTTAAATATCGACTGGCATGACTAGGGGGAATTAATAGTTATTTGTGGACAAATATGCTACAGTGATCAAATGTTGGGATGGCATATCCAGATGCTGGGGCCAGAAAGCAGGCTCATATGCAGTCAGAAATGCATGTGAGTGGTGCAAAATTCAATCATTTTAAAGCCCTACCTGTTTCATGTACCTAACTTGTCTTACCGTCTACATTGTTCACCTAGCCGCTACAAGATGAAGCATGCCAGAGAGGGAACACATACAGGGCTCAGAATTCAGCAAGCATATAGGCAACATCTCTAATTCATAACCACAATATACATACAGGTGGTGCATCTCTAAAATTATAATACAGTTCATTTATGTTGCGGGTGATTTTAGTTTCAAGTAAAAGACATAGCATAAAATATTGCATATTAACTAAATAATAATAATCCCAAATAAAGGAAGCAGCTAAACACTCACCATTAGAACACTATGAGGCCTTTAAGTGTGGCATGACAGGAACAATGATTTATCACCTAGACTACATTTGTGAGCTATAAGTACATCAATGCTGTTATCACAGAGCTAAGGAGAGCCATTGTTCAGTCTTTAAGGACCTAATCTACTCCTTGTGATCACTTGTCAGATGTTGATCCCTTATTTGTAGATAATTAAGTGCAGGCAGCATCACAGATCAGTTCTAATTCTCCTGCCAGCACCTTAGTTTCCTCAGTTATCTGAGTGTTATCAGACCATGAGGTTACATCAGGCCTTTAAAAATGCATGTTGGCTAACTTCTGTAAGTAGGCATTTGCTGCTTGATTTCACAACTAATACCTGCCATTCTCAGTTAGATGCACCCTTAACCCCAGACGGAATAATTACAGATTATTCAAAATCTTTCATGTCGATGCAGTAGTAAGGCCTTACTATGCTCTCCCTCCCCCAAAAAAGAACCATCCATTTCTGCCATCTAATAGCAATAGCTTTTTGTGTGTGTCTTAGGGTAAGGTTTCACGTGCCGATTCTGGGAGATTAGTCGCCAGGTGACTAATCTCCCCAAACTGCTTCCCCCTGTTTTGTGCCGGCTATAATTAAAATCGCCTGCAGCATGACACACACGGTACTTTCGTCTTCCAAAGTCGCCCGAAGTTGCCTATGAGGAAACTTCGAGCAACTTCGGAAAACGAAGAGCGGAGTGTCATGCCGCAGGCGACTTTTCATTATAGCCAGCACAAGACAGGGGTCCAGATTCTACAGTGGGTGTTTTACAAAAATAAATGCCCAGGACATAAGCCTTATGGTAATTCCACGCCTGTTCCACTTTATGACCTGTATCTGCACTAACAGGCACTGTGTGGGCCATGTGCAGACGCAGTTGCAAGCATTAGGTCAACAATCTATTTTTTCATACAGAGGACAAATTTCTGACTGAATTGTCATTTAGCTAAGCACAATAGGAACATGCCCTATAGCTAAACTACATTTGTTTTAGCATAGCACAGGCTTAAGGTGGCCATACAAGGGCAGATAAAGCTGCCGATATCGGTCATTTAGACCAGTGCTGTCCAACTCTGTGTTAACGAAGGCCAAACTTTTTCTAGCCTACAAAGTGGAGGGCCGATAATAGAAGCCAGTGTTGGCCACTCACTGTTTCTAAACTACAACCACTTTAAACCACACTCATGTTACCACAAGCCCATGTCCAAATTAATTGTTGTAGCACATCAAAAAAAACAAATTTGAAAAATGTTGTCTTACCCTTAAATCCAAATGCCTCCTCTTCCCCTGTGGATAGCACAGCACCCCCAGCACATGATTAAACACCTTAGGGGCCCCAAACAATTTATTTTCATATGTTAAACCCCCAGAACAAATACCAGGCTTATGTTCCACAGGTAGAGTATGTCACACACAGGCAGAGTATGTCACACATAAGCAGAGCAGGGCACACACAGGCAGAGCAAGGCACACACAGGCAGAGTATGGCACACACAGGCAGAGTATGG
>CM044445.1:69452050-69486197 GCA_024363595.1 Xenopus borealis
ACAGGCAGAGTATGGCACACACAGGCAGAGTATGGCACACACAGGCAGAGTATGGCACACTCACGCAGAGCAGGGTACACACAGGCAAAGTATGACACAAACAGACAGAGTATGACACACACACAGGCTGAACAGGGCATACACAGGCAGAGTAGGGCACACACAGGCAGAGTAGGGCACCCACAGGCAGAGCAGGGCAGAAACAGGCAGAACACGGCACACACAGGCAGAGCAGGGCACATAGGGAGCATAGGAAAGGCAGAACAGAGCAGGAAACAGAGAAATCCATCATGTACTACATACACTGACACAGTGCTGGTGCCCAATTAGCATTTTGTATTAAGTGTGAACAGGTGAACAATGTGGGCAGTTTCAGCACGGCACACACAGGCAAAGTCAGGCACACAGGGAGCATAGGAAAGGCAGAACAGAGCAGGAAACAGAGAAACCCATCAGGACCACTCTAAGATGTACTACATACAGTGACACAGTGCTGGTGCCCAATTAGTATTTTGTATAAAGTGTGAACAGGTGAACAATGTGGGCAGTTTCAGTTGGGGTCTCAGGTGTGAACAGCACAGAGCTTTAGGGGTATGATGTATGAACAATGCAGGGGGATCACAGATGTGAACAATACAGGAGATTTCTCTGAATTTGAGGTTTAAACAAAGCAGGGGCCAGTTAATCTTTGTAGTGGTACCATTTAAAGTTTACACATGGTAAGCAAACACAGCAGGTATGGGGGGCCACAGAAGGGAGGGGGGGTTGCCAGTTGGACGGCCCTGATTTAGACCAATTTGACAGCTTATCTGCCTGTGTATAGGAGCTTCCGATGGGATCAATAAATGGCCACAATATCGATCGGGATGGTTTGATTTTAACCCCATCAGAGGCCATTGCCCTCGTCATAATCCGATTGTTCGGCAGTAGGGCCTAGTCGTTAGTGGCATATCGGCGAAAGATTCAGCTTGTTTGGCGATGTCGCCATATGAGCAAATCTTATAGTCTTTGGCCAGCTTTAGACAGGGATAAAGGCAAAGTAGAGTTAAGATGGATCTAAAGTTGTGCCTTCAAGTTGCTGAATGTAAAGGTTTTGTTTATTAAGTTGCTGGCTATAAACAGTGCTGTTGTGTTCCTCTGAATATCTCCTTACCTGCATGAAGCCAGATCTGTGCCAGTGTCATCCACGGGTGAAGTGGGCCTTGCTTTGGGGCACTGCTTTGCAGTGACGAGGCAACTTCAGAAAGTGCCTGCTCCACACGGGAAGCAGCTATTGATGTTGCATGGACTGAACCTGGAAGGGGGGGTGGGAGAGAGAACTTAGCAGATCCAAAGAATTAATGGCGGGAAGAAAGTTCATTTCAACTGTAAGCATTGTTACTAGGTGAAAAACCTATAAGTGGTTAGTTGACGATATTGGTAAGAAACAAAACCAGGCGTGTACATGAAGCAACAAACAACTCAAGGCAAGCTGCTGAGAAACATTTCAGTGTGCAAACCCACATTTGTGGCTGGGGACATGCTTGAATGAGCTTTGTGCTGCTAGCAAGCTCTAAAAAAACCTTGTTCTCCACTTACAAAGAGGCTGATTTCCAGACATAGGTGCTGCATTTCAACAGTGCAATTACCTACTGCAACCAATGATCTCTTACTACTTTGAGTAGACTCACTAAAAGTAATTAGTAGCTGGTCAAAATGTTTGTGATGATGAAACTGATTTTACTTTAATAACTTAATTGTAAACTGATAACTGCTTTTGGTGCAGCCCAACCTTGTGTTCAGTTCCTCCTAAATGATGATATGATATTCAATATTTGTTTACCAAATAAATAGCACTCTTTTTCTGAACCATAATTTTGAAATATATTTAGTATAACAAATATACAAAAAGCACACTAATGTGGTGCTTGCATTACACAATGCAATACACTGTAATTCAAGGCACTTGTATTTCACACCTAATTCCTCCTCCTTGGTTCTTCAGAGTAATAAGGAGAGGAGGAGATGACTGATCAAAGTAGATTTCACCCTGGCATACTAACAACTTTATGCCTGTAAACCCAAGACAAACAGAAATATTATATAAAGTTCTGCCATGTTTCACTTTCAGGCAAAGCAAACACATGGCCGAAAACATGTGACTGATGTACTGAAAAGCAGCATCAAGCTTTTCCAATATAAAAAACTATTTATCTATGTTAATGATTATATTAATGGAAAATACTGATATGAGAATATTATTTCTAGAGTCCCAATTTATCCTGGAATGACTCTAGTGTGTGATCTGTTTCCCTAACCATGTTGCAAGCTCTTTAGGGTGGAAAAGGGTTAAGAATCCCTTTTCAACTGTGTATCTATTGTGAGAGCATGATGGTTATCCGATGTCACCAGTGGTTTCTCTCTTAGTTTGTTCTGTGATGACTCTAATTGTTGCCAGGGAGATGAAACTCCAAGCCAGGAACTCCCCAAGAGCCTTATCCCTGCACAGAATAAAGATGAAGTGCTGGAGTCATTACAGAAAATGAAATTGCTCCATGACAAATGCTGTGATTATCAAGCAAATGTAAGTGGGGGTAGAAATGAACAAGCTGTCCTCTAGTGCTTGGGGTTAAAAGTACTGTGTGCAACTCCATCCCTAATGAAACAGCTTTTTTTCTGAAAAGAAACATCATAGTTCCCACTAGTAAACATTTCAGATTTGTATGCAAGCGACATAGTGGCTTACATAAGATATGGAACTGGGTTTTTCCAGGATATTTATGTAATTTGGATCTTCATACCTTAAGTCTACTAGAAAATCATGTAAACATTAAAGGAGAAGGAAAGGCAAAAAAACGAGACCTATCTACCAGTAATGTACTCCCCAATATCTCCTTCATTGCTTCTAATCCGTGTTGTTGTTCTGCTCGCATTCCGATTAACGCAGGCACCATGTTTGTAATGTAACGGAAGCTTCCTTCAGCCTCCTTTCCTTTTTGCGCATGCGCGGAAAAATAAGACTTGACCCTAGGAACGCATGACAAATGATGTACCACTCAATATTACTAAGCACGAGCATCAAGAGCGTGCCAAAAAAAAAGTGCCGAATAAGTATTTCTACTGCCCACCAATGATTAGTAATAACGCTTGTGTCTCAGTTACCAGACACTTCGAATTTGATCGGGTGTGGATCGTGTGCATTAGGGTTAAAGATGACGTGCGCATATCCTGATTTGCATGCACATCATAACCACTGGGAAAAAAGGCAGCTCCCCGAGGACATGCGCACTACAACGAAATTATGCCCAATGCGCCTCACGTCTGCCTCTGGCAGCAGGGAGGAAGATGCCTGCAAAAAGTGTGACGTAACTCAAGTCACACGCTGCAGTCTTCCAAGAGCATAGCTGCTTCTTCATTAGACCAGGGAGAAAACTTTGAAAATGGTAGGTAAATTCTATGTACACAAGACATTGGATAGAAGGCTATTTATAGTTTGCCTTTCCTTCTCCTTTAAATAAACCCAATATTATCAGTTTGCTTCAATTCAATTCATCATATCTTAGTTTGGATCAAGTACATGGTATAGTTTTATAAGTACAGAGAAAAAGAAAATAATTTTCAAAAATTTGAATAAAATAGGGTCTATGGGAGTGTTTTTGTAATTCGGATATAATGTAATATTTGTACTATTTTCATGGTGTAGAATTTACTCATACCCGTTGTCAAAATTGTACAATACCTTATTCTGGCACAAAACTAGGTTGTGGGTGAGAGCTGCTAGAACTTGTGGCATAAGGCTGAAAGTATGCTCGCTTAAATTCATAATATACACTTATTTGTACTTGGTAGAGAATAATCACAACGGAACTCTCTAAACAAATAAAATTATTTATAAATATGAAATGAAGCTAGAGCTCAAGGGCATTAGTATCAGCTATTTGCCACCCCTAGTGATGGGCGAATCTATCCCGTTTTCACTTGGCCGAAAAATTCTCGCAAAATTCACCTTTCATG
Organism: Xenopus borealis; assembly: GCA_024363595.1. Classification (NCBI taxonomy): domain Eukaryota; kingdom Metazoa; phylum Chordata; class Amphibia; order Anura; family Pipidae; genus Xenopus; species Xenopus borealis. The sequence continues at coordinate 69,456,044 of CM044445.1, forward strand.
TTTCTGATGCCCGTCGAGTCATTTTCGGCGCGTAGCTGTTTTTTTTTTTTTGACACACGTCTCGTTTTTTTTTTTTACGCCAGCTCATTTTTGCCAGGTGAATTTTCGCTGGCGTTTTGCAAATTTATTCGTCCATCACTAGCCACCACTGGAAAAGCACCAGCATAACAGATGTAACCTGTTTTTCTATAACAGCTAAATTGGATTTGGTTAGATAGGCAGGTAAAAAAGAGAAGACATTTTTAGTCATTTTATCTGGAAAAGTTTTAGCTATATTTTGAAGTACTGAATATTTTATCACAAAGAGGGCCTATATTACCCTAGTCTAGGGGTCCCCAACCTTTTTTACCTGTGAGCTACATTCAAATGTAAAAAGAGTTGGGGAGCAACACAAGCATGAAAAAGTCCCTGGGCTTGCCAAATAATTGCTGTGATTGGCTATTTGGTAGCTTCTGTGTCAACAGGCATCCTACAGGAGGCTCTACTTTGCACTCTACTTAGTTTTTATGCAATTAAAATTGTCTTTCAAGTCTGGAACTCAAAAATAAGCACCTGCTTTGAGGACACTGAGAGCAACATACAAGGGGTTGGTGAGCAACATGTTGCTCACAAGCTACTGGTTGGGAATCATTGCCCTAGTCAGTAACTAATACCAATAGATTTAACTGGATTAGTGTTGCTACAGAGAGAAAACCAAGATACTGGCTGGTTGTTAAGGTTTGTTTAAAACTTTGCATACGTGGCAGCATAAAGCACCAATTATTTTCATTTATATTTCTACTTCACTTCCCTTATTGTATAGTTTACATGTATATTAGGAAATCTGAAAAAGCCTTCAATAATTTCATGGATCTTTCACACTTTTACATGTCTGGAGGTTAAAGACTAGGCCATTTTTAAGCTTTTCTAAATGACTGCTAATGGAAATGGAATGGGGACAAATTCTGCTGCAGGCAAGGACCTGTGCCAGGAAAAGCTTTTCAGCATAAGAATTATGCAGATTTTGCTTTATTCACTGGGTTGTTAATAATTATTTCTGTCCATTCTAATTTTATAAATAAGCAGAAGACCATACACCTGTATTGATGTCAGAAGTGTTAACATATGATAGCAGAAACCTCATTTTCTAGGTAGCGCTTTCACTCCAGCTAATGGATAACACAAGACTGCATCTACTGTATGGAAGTTGGCCTATGCCGCTGTACATGCAGGATAATATTAAAACACAGCAGGACTGACTGTGAAAGAAATAAACCAAAGCTTGTCCTGTCATTTTGAAGCTTAAGACATTAGATATTTAACTATAAATTAGTCTGGAACTATGACTGACTGCTTGATACACCATTGATTTCCCATACCAATAACCTTATTGTAAGCTAAGGATGGCCCTGCCCAATGGCTGGACATCAATGTGGGCTTAAACGGGAAAAACTCCTACAACTACTGCTTTAAAGGAGAACTAAACCCTAAAAACGAACAGGGCTAAAAATGGCATATTTTATATACTTATTGCACCAGCCTTAAGTTTCACTTTGTCAATAGCAGCAATGATCCAGGACTTCAAACTTGTCACAGGGTGTCACCATCTTGGATAGTGTCTGCAACACTCACATGCTCAGTGGACTCTGAGAAGCTGTTCAGAAACTAAGACAAGAGGTTGTGGCAAATTAACAAGCAAAAACTGAGGTTGGCCTGTCATGTAAGCTGATACTACAAGGCTGATTATTAAATTTTAATGCTAGTTGCAATAGTTTCTGTGCTGCCATGTATAATTATCCATATTAATTACTAATCAGCCTTATACTGTGACATTTCTATTCTATGTGTTCTGTATATTTTGAGTCGGTCCCTAAGCTCAGTAAGTGACAGCAGCACAGAGCATGTGCAGTGAATCAGCAGAAAAGAAGATGGGGAGCTACTGGGGCATCTTTGGAGACACAGATCTTTACTGCGAAAGGGCTTTGGTTGCCTTGGGCTGGTACAGAAGCACAAAACTTAATGTACAAAGTTTCTAGCCTACATTTTTAGTTTAACTTTCCTTGTCCTTTAAAGGATGTACAAGCGTTTTTAATAGGTTGTTTTTTAAAGTGACTATTTTAAAGTGCAGTAAAACATCGACACACTATATTGCATTTGTCCATTTGAGTTTACTCATAGGAGCAACTATGAAAGAAGACATGCTCGGTCTAATCTCATTGAAATAACTGTGATGAAACAGTAACCTCTGTTGGCCTTTTATCCTACTGAAGAATGATGAACTGCATGTGTTCCAGAACATACTGTAAGGTAGCTTCTATTTCACAAGCAGTATCCACTTTTGTTTGAAGTGTACGTGGTAAGAACATAACTGGAAGAAGATTGTCATAGGTTTAATATCTAACTGCAGTATAAAAATAAATTTTTTAAATTCACTTGAGACAGGAACCTAATGTAGTTGATTTAAAAAGTTATCCGAAAATAATTTTACTCACTTTCTGGTCAATATATGTTTCACCCTGTATTTTGTGTTTTTCTTACATTTCAGTTGTTTTATTGGCTGTCTTGAAGTTTCACAACAAATACTACTTTAGTGACTGTTTTGTAGGTCTTGTTCACAGAAGCAGGCTGGCCATAATCTAAATGGGGGCCTGAGCCAGAAAACACAATGGGTGCCCTCTGCCATTCACAAAATCAGCATCAAATTATACAGTTACAAAAACGTTGAGATTATAGCGTGAAATATTCAGTTCAACTAATATTTGCTGAGGTAATATGTGGCACACAGAACAAACACACCAAAGAGGCCTTGAATACATAAAGGTGATACAAATAATACCAAATGTGTCCTTAGCTCTGATCGTATTCCTTGATCATTCTTACAAGGCTATACTTTCTAGTTTGTTTTACTGATGCATTTTTAAATAGTGGAATCATTATAACTTTACACCCTGGTGGTCTGGAATTTTAAGCTACAGTGTGAATGCCACCTGACCAAGGCGATTCAATTACCTTAATTTTGCTAAATCATTATTAAATAAACAGGGTTCCCAAAATAGCTGCAGGTTGCAGCCCTCCAGAAATGAATACTATCTCTTTAATAATTAAAAGGAAGGGTTAAGGTAAGACTTTGGAACCTACAGCAGCAAGTGAAGAACAAAGCAGAAACTGGCTATGAGCCGTAGAGTATGTGGTATTACATGAGCTGCTATCAGTAAAATATTAAACATTTTACAAATAGTAGGTCACGTTAGAAGTTGTGTGACTAATACTGCATAGCCGGATCTACTTTATAAGCAAATAATGTGCCTGGGATTCTCAGGCTACTTACACACAGAAAACACTGAGTAAAAGCCATGAATGTGAGGAGCCTCTGAAGAACAGCCTTCAAACAAATGTAAATCACAAATTAAAACTGAACTGTAATGCAAAAGAAAAACAAAGATGCCAAAGCAAAACACTGCACATGAAAACACAAAAGAAAATTATTTCTGACAATCTGCAGACAACAAGACAACTATAATCTGTTGCATAATGAAATAAGTGCTAATTGATGAGACAGGATACTGATGTCATCCCTGTTTTCCTTCATGCTACCAATATTGCAAGTTTATACTATTGATATTGTATTGCTAGTCACTTCATCATGGAAAAATCTGGGTAATTGGCCCAAGTGGACTGTATTTAACGAAGTCCAAGTGTCCACTGGAGACAAGAAAAGCAAGAGGTACTACATAAGACCAACAGATACAGGATAGTGGGAAGAAATAATTAAGGAATGCCCTATGCTAAGCTTTAAATGGAGACTGGTGTTCCTCCAGGTTTTCACAGGAATATGACAATGTCATTCTAAAAAACTGTCCAGGCCATATTTTAGCCATCAAAACTCCAGTCCAAATTAGCCTGCAACTTTGTGGCCCAACAGTCTTGCTTTGCATTGTCAGAACTCACATGTGACTGCAATGCATGGCAATCCAGTTACCCCATTCTGCTTTTTTGATCTCATTCCAGTATCATACAAAAACAAATTAGAAGACTTAAAGGCATCTGAAAACTAGGAAATTCGTTATTAATATGCAAAAATCAGGTATAACAAGACATGATATTTACCCCCACTGATTCCTTTTAAAATATGGAAATTTGAAATGATCAGAACAGGAAAGTGATACACAATTGTTATTGGAAAGCCTAATAGGGTAGAATTAAGGGTAATTTTAAGGGTTTGACAGGTTTCAGAATGAGTTCAGAAGAATCCCATTGTGAAGGAGGACTGAATCTACATTGCCTCAAGGTGGGTTTATCGGGGAAAGATCTGCTTGTGATCTTTATATGTATGGCAACCTTAAGTGTCAGAATATCTGCCTTGTGTGTTTATACAGTTAAAATATTTTCCTGATGACATGTTAAAGCATTGATAAGTGTCCCTTGCTTTTACGTAACTGGTTTAGGCTATAAAAAAAATACTACAAACTTGTTTTCCCTGGACAGTCTGTGCTATGAGATGATGGTTCTTACTCAACCCTTTTATGCACAGCAGATTGTATAAAAGAAACCCAAGGGCAGAAGGTCTTGTGTTGTTTTTATGGATTTTATTTGGTATTACTTGCTATGTGAAAAGCAAGTTGGCTTTAGCATAACTTAACACTTAGCTTGCCGTGTGCACAGCCCTTGAAAGCAACAGTGGAGCTGCCTTGGGTTTATTAATATAGAGAAGTGGTAGAAATGTACCTTCATGCTATGCATGTAACAGAGTTAATAATCTGAGCTTAAGCACAACCACCTTCTAAGAATTCCTATTATGAAACAGAACTAATCAATATCATATTGGAGATCACATATCCCTGACTCTCTAGCTAATGTTTACAACAGCAAGGAATGCAGGAGAATTACAAGTTGTGATCTCTACGTGTATTGGGATGTTCTACTTAGCAGACATTTACTGCTTGAATGCTTTGTTTTATGTATCAAAGATACTTTTAATATAACAATTGTGGACCTTTATGTTTGACTGCTACAGCCTGAAGATTATCAGAAATGATATCACACAAAAAAAAACATTCATCTGAGAAAGTCTGGTTACAGAGTGGAGGCTCAGGTTGCCCAGAAGGGGTCTCGGAGCTGGCTGGAGCCTTTATTATATGGTCAGGTTTGGGAGGACAGTGAGGAAGATGAGAGGAGACAAATAAATGGAGAGGAGATTCAGGTCTTGAAAGGGAAGAGGAATCTGATTCTAAAAGAAAAGCAAAAGAATACATATAATAAAAGCCAGAGAGTCATGGTGGTAAGTATAAATATGGAACGCTGGATTTTAACATTATGTTGATATTGGCAATATCCTCTGCAAGAGGTACAATCTAGTAATTATAGGATGGCATATTTATATAGGGTAAAATGTAACATACCTTTTCAGATCAGATAATATAACCCACTCCAGAACAAGAAGTCGTAGCATATTAGAACTGAACATGTATAGCAAAAGCTGTTTTGGTTTAAGGGTAATGGCAAACAGTGTGTTTTTGGGAGCTTAGTTGCTTCAGCATGTACTCCTGTCATTTTACAGGATCTGGAGCTTGGATGTCTATCGCTATCCACTGTTAATAGGGGGAGTATTTTTCCAACACCCTAGAAGTGTAAAAATACTTACAAAATGTTTGAAGTTTCCCTGTTTACCATTACCCCAAGAGACGCTAAATGCTGCTCAGTTTCTAACACAACTATAAAAAAAACAGGACTATGACATCTTAGCATTCATTTCTTACTAGCATTTTCAGGTTTTCCAGATAAAGGGGTTTTTTCCATAATTTGGATAACCTACAAGTCTACCAAAAAATTTTAAAACACAAACGGAAAAAAAAAAATACAAATATTGTTTTGTCACCAATATGGATTTATGCTACTTACCATTAAGTACAAGGTATTGTTTTATTATTGCTGAAAGGGAAATAATTTGAAAACAACTGGAATTATTTCCTAAAAATAATTTGCTTAAAAAAGAGGGGGCCTTCTCTTTCTAAATAACGAGTTTCCAACTAAAACATCTCATCTCTGTACAAGTTACTTACGTGTCCACTAAAAACCATGTAGCAACTACCTAACTTGTGGACTCATGCTAACAACAAAACTGTCAACCTAGTAAAATAAATATTACAACATACAATAACAAAACGAATATACATCACAAGTATTAACATAAAAATGTACTCAAAAATAAAAACTAGTCACCTAAGGTTTTTCCTTCATGCTTGCCTTACACCACACACAAAAAAAAATAGTTTTTGGCCAGTTTTGCCATCTTCTGAGTCAGGTATACTGCTCAAGAGGTTCCAAACAGAAATGATAAAATCTTATAGCTCCTTCAATGATTTAGTAAATCATATGCATAGCACACAAAGGCTTTTTTTTCTCTGTCTCTTGAAAGCTGTAGAATTTGAAAGTTAGAAGGAATTTTAAACAGTAGAATATGGATTAGATACGAGTGAGGAGACATGGATCTCTACACTTTCAATCTGGAGAAGAAAGAGTCTGTGTGAGGAAATGCAGTGGTATTTTTCAGTTGACTGAGAACACATGAAGAAATGTAATAACTATATAAAACATTGGAAATATGGCATTTGTTATTTTTGTTGCACCAAATTTAAAAGCAAATTCTTTTCTGTCACTGGATTATATATGGATTCATCACAAACTGATATAGACAAAGGTTTGAAATCTAACAAATACTGTAATATATATACCTGAAGAGCAGGTATAATTTGTATTTCTTGGACATTCTAAACCTAGCTAGTAGTGGTCATCATTGGCAAATTCATTGCATTTTCCTTTGCCATTTAAATAAAAACAATAAACAATTTCACTTGGAACTAAATAAAAACATGGTACGGTATGTCTTCCAATATCTTTTAAATGATCAAGTAGCTTACTGCTTGAAACTGTTCCTAGGATTTGTGTCTAAACCAAATGTACCTATATTAGGGAAAAAAAGGTTCTGAATTCTACAAACACATACAAATGGGATAATAAAAGCTAACCTGTTTCTGGATCACTGAAATCAGGTAAGGTAATTGTATTGAGCTGTCTTCTGTCAGCAATGGCTCTATCTAACAGACTGCTCCCTCGGCCAGAATCACTGTAAAACAATAGAAAAGACATGCTGACTACATAAACCTTTCACCGACTTCAAGTAACTCAATGACAATAAACATAGTCTATTGGGTATAGCTAAGTACATGTTACCAACATAGATACAAATCTGAAAATAGCTGTTTTAATGCTGACCACAAAAACTAACTCCTGACCACAAAACCTTTTTATGCTTAAAGGGGTTGTTCACCTTCCAAACTTTTTTTTTCTGTTCAGTTGTTTTCAAATTGTGTCCCAGAAATAAAGACTTTTTTCAATTACTTTCCATTATTTATCTTTTACCGTTTTTCCAAAAATCTAAGTGTAAAGTTGAATTGGTGTCTCTGGTGTTTGAGTCTGGCAGTTCAGTAATTCAGGCTCAGACTCTAACAAAACAATTTTGCAACATTTAATTGATGCATTTCACAGCAAGATCTCTGGAGTATTAGCAACTTTTGTATCAGTTCTAACAGCTGCTTGTTAGAGTCCTGCGTGGGTCCATTTTCTGGGACCTGTACACAACCCGTAACCGCAACCCGGACCCTCATTCTTACCCGCTTGGACACGCGAACCGACCCATACCCGCAACCCGAGATCCGCAATCCGGACCTGCTGACCATCAAGAATCAGGAAGTGCTGTCATTGTAAACCGGAAGTGACATCATAGGAAGTAGCCGCAATCAGAAAAAAAGGAGTAAAACAGGAAGTGCTGTCATTGTAAACCGGATGAGACATCATCAGTAGTAGAAATGCTATAGCGAGGATCGGCGACACGACCCTCAACCCGCCAACCTGCAGAACCAGCGGCTCGCTTCTTCATAAATTTTATGAGCAACCCACAGGGTACCGCGGGATTTTACGGGTAACCCGCAGGTACCCGACCTGCTGCAGGACTCTACTCCCTGTAATGAAACCCAGAGATTCTGCTCAACAGGAACAAAGACAAGAAATGTATCCATTAAATGTATCAGTTTAGAACAGTTGGGGGGGTCGGCGTCCCCCCTCCCAGAGCTGCTTTACACTTCAATGGTTACAAATAGAAAATAGACAGTAATTGGAAAAAGTTATTTCTGGTGATCTATCTGAAAACAACCAGTTGTTTGAAGGTGAGCAACCCCTTTAAAATAGCTTTGCTAAAGAGGACAGGCCCTACTTTCAACCAGAAGTCTGGGGAACTTTATTACAACTGTACCTTTGTATTATAAGCTTCACACTTGCTATTTATGTTGACTTCTAATGAGAAGCACCTTTAATACTTTTTCCAGCACTTTTGCAGGATTTTAAGCTTTTTTTGTCACTCTCTTCATGTAACCTGACAGAGCACCGCCTTTTCAAACAGCAGAATTTGCTCCACAACTTTGTTTATATTATTAAATTCCATGTCAGTCTGCATTTGCAAATGGCTGCAGACACTGTCTAAATATACATAAAATAAACATGATAAGCCATTTCAAATAATATAGAGCAGGCACAATTAAATAAAAATCTTTGCAAATTCTAACCTGAATATAATACAGAGGTAGTGCTAACAGCAATAAAAGGCTCAGGTTGACACAGGCCATACCTGGGGTTTGTCAGGTTGTAACAAGACTTCCATATTTGGAGCATGTGTTTGCAGGTCAGAAGGGCTTCATCGGGACCCCGACATAAAGACTCCAATTTCACTTTGGAAAATAATAATCTGTAAATGGTGACAAATACTAAAGTTAACATTTTTTTATCAAAGTTGATCTAAATAAATATAATAAAACAATGCAGGCCTTAAGCCTTTACAAACCAAATGTATTTTAATTCTCTGCTTGCCAGGCAATATAAAATATATGGTACTAGTGCAAGAACAAGCATGCCAGAAAAGTAGATTTTATGCTTGTCACCTTCTGGCAGAAAAATTGGATCTTCCGGAATTGATTTTTTTAATGAATAACTGTCATCACATCCATGGATGTACACTATATGGCCAAAATTATCCTGCCAACGCTTCTTATTACCAGAATTGCTTTTTTTAAGCTGCACCCAATGATGACACATATAATCAAACAACCTGCTATGTAATCTTCAGCACAAATATTGCTTGTAGAATGCATTGTCATGAAAAAATCATTGACTTTCAACTTGCCACTACCATAAGATGCCACCTTTCCAACATGTCAGATTCCTGCCATGTCCAGCTGTAAGTGAAGAGAGTTTGGAGTGGAAGCATTGAAATGTTTAGTCTACATCTAAATGTTCAGGCCACAATAACTCACAGAAAAGGATCATAATGTGCTGAAGAATGTACTGTGTTCTCAGTTGGAACACTGAGATCTAAACAGTTGGGTAACTATAGAGGGAGCAGACCCATGTCACCCAGGATTTCTTGTGGGGAAAGGCCAAGAAAAAACAGGGCTCAAAGATATGCCAGTCCATTTTGAAGCATCCAAAACATTTTGCCATTGATCATACTACACCCTAACTCTAATAAACTAAGCAAGAAGTATAGTTTGTGAATTTGATGTGTTCATACAGGTTGTTAGTTACCTAGCTTTTGACACAATACTAGTTGCCTTCTGCATGTCAGGTGCTATTGCTACTAGACAGCTGCATGTTAATACTAGCTATCTTTCTTTAAAGTGGCTTTTTCTCAGGTAACAGAAGCATATTGACACTGTAAGTCAATGCTGTATGATTAACAATGAAAACCTCATACATAAAGCAAGCAATGAATATTTTATTGAGAAATACAAAGCCCTAGCACCAGGTGGTCAGTAACTAATGTAAGCACATCAGCTGCTAAACATAAAAAGGTACTTAGAGATTCCAAAGTAAAGACAATGGTGGATGAAGCAGGATTATGCAGCTGACAATTTAAGGTAATGAAATGGATTTTAGCATGTAATCTTTTCACATTTATACCCTGAAAAAAGTATTTGCAAGGGAGGGCTTCTATCCAATACAGTTTCTTGTAAGTGCTTGTTTATCTGGGTGCTAGTTAAGATTTTGCATGTGGATGCCCAGCTTAAATTGCAGTTGCACCCATTCACTTTCAATTGCACTTATATATATCCCTAATTCCAGAAATGCAAGACCCACATGAGAGCAGTCAGTGCATATACTGTATGGTGACTAAAAATGCAGAGTCAAAAAAATGTTTTTTTTGTAATAAAGTGGTCTTCTTTACACAGACTCCTGAAAAGGCAGTAGTAACTATGATAAAGTACTGTAGAGTAAGTACTGATAAAAACAGTTAAGAAATTTCTGTTGAAATAATAAAATCATAAATAGAGAATATACTCTTATGGGCCTGGTAGTAACAAAACATGCACAGAACACACCCAGAACTCGTTTTAAGCAGTGACTGAAACAAGAACTCAGCACAGAGTAGGGATGTAGCCAATCCATAATTTTTGGATTTGGCCTTATACAAAAAGATTTGTCCATCTACAAACCATATCTGAACCCTAATTTGCACACTCAAATATGATTAAAATAAGAAACATTGTAAACAGAATAGTGATCTAAAGCTTTAAATTCACATACATGTAAGTGTTGAGATTCTGGTTCATTTGAACATAAAGGTTTGAATAAATAGGATTTTCTGAAAGGTTTCTCAAGATTATCAGAAGATAAGTAGGTAACTTGGGGTGTAGCTAAAAAAAATTCTCTGCTTTCAATGCAGGTCCACCATCCTGGAATGTGTTATACATTACTTTTTGAAGTCCATCTAGCGACTTTTACTTGTTCTCAACATTCAACTACAATGCAGACAAAGAAATCTGATACACCTGTAGGCATGCTAAAATGCTTAATTTTAGGTAAATAAGTACACGAGGAGCACCAATATTGGCATCAGGCAGTGATGATGAAGCATGATGATGATGAGTGTATGCACTCCACTGTGAAACAAAAATATATAACTCTTGGCAGTCAGAATCTGAAGAAGAAAAGAATCCCTGATTCATGGCCCAGCATAACACCCATAACAATAAATTAATCTACTTTTTAACATAAGGACAGGGGAAGGGAAACCTAGGTTATGACATTGAAGAGAACAAAAATGTACATAGTAAAATTGTTTAAAATGCTGTAATGGAACAAGTTTAAAAAACATCTATTTACAGAATATAATATGTATCTACTTTTTTGTTATCCTTGCTCATTAGTGGTAGTTTGCAAACAAAGTCATATTATTCATCCCAGGGTACTTAGCGAGGTTAGCTCTGTGATTGACAAACCGCTTTAGTTAATTTTTCAGGATTCATTGAGGTCTGGCATGGTGCAGAGAGACTGGTGAATTGCTTATGTGGTGCTGCTATTCAAAAAGGGATCCCGTTCTCAGCCTCAGAACTATAGGCCAGTTAGTCTGATGTCAGTGATAGGAAAGCGTTTCGATGGGTTAATAAAGGATAAGATAGTGGACTTCATAGCAAATAACAAAACTATTAGTTTGTGCCAGCATGGTTTTATACGTAATAGATCTTGCCAGACTAACTTAATTTCTTTTTATGAGAAGGTAAGCAGGGACCTCGATTCTGGGATGGCAGTGATTTACTTACACTTTGCTAAAGCATTTGATACAGTGCCACACAGAAGGTTATTGGTTAAATTAAGGAATGTTGGCCTGGAACATAGTATTTGTACTTGGGTAGAGAACTGGCTAAAAGATAGACCACAAAGAGTGGTGGTAAATGGAACACTTTCTAATTGGACCAGTTTAGTTAGCGGTGTACCACAGGGCTCTGAACTGGGTCCCTTTCTTTTCAACTTGTTTATTAATGACCCGGATGTGGGCATTGAACGTACGGTTTCTATTTTTGCAGATGATACTAAATCATGCAGAACTATAGGTTCCATGCAGGATGCTGCCACTTTGCAGAGTGATTTGCCTAAGCTGGGAAACTGGGCAGCAAACTGGAAGATGAGGTTCAATGTTGACAAATGCAAGGTTATGCACTTTGGCAAAAATAATATAAATGCAAGTTATACATTAAATGGTAGTGTGTTGGGAGTTTCCTTAAATGAAAAGCATCTTGGGGTTTTTATAGATAACAAGTTGTCTAATTCTGGGCTGTGTCATTCTGTAGCCACTAAAGCAAATAAAGTTCTGCCTTGCATAAAAAAGGGCATAAACTCAAGGGATGAAAAAGTAATTATATCTCTATAGATCCTTAGTAAGGCCTCATCTGGAGTATGTGGTGCAGTTTTGGACTCCAGTCCTTAAAAAGGATATAAATGAACTGGAGAGAGTACATGGACATGCTACTAAGCTGGTTAGAGAGATGGAAGTCTTAAATTATGAGGGTAGACTGTCCAGGTTGGGGTTGTTTTCTCTGTAAAAAAGGCGCATGCAAGGGGACTTTACAAATACATTAGAGGACATTATAGACAAATAGCTAGGGGCCTTTTTACCCATAAAGAGGATCACCGCACCAGAGGCCACCCCTTCAGACTAGAAGAAAAGGACTTTCATTTGAAGCAGCGTAGGTGGTTCTTCACAGTGAAGACAGTGAGGTTGTGGAATGCACTGCCAGGTGATGTTGCGATGTCTGTTTCTGTTAATGCTTTTAAGAGGGGTTTGGATGAATTCTTGGACAGACATAATATCAAAGGCTATTGTGATACTAAACTCTATAGTTCGTATATGGCCATATATAATTTATGCGAAGCTATGGAGGGGTGTGTTTTCATTTGGAGGGGTTGAACTTGATGGACTTTGTCTTTTTCCAACCCAATTTAAATATGTAACTATTAATTGTAAATTAATATTGAATATCTGGAAGATGAGTATAGTTAAGGGGATAGAATCAAAATAGAAATACAAGATTAAGATTCCCTTTTATTTTAGTCATTACATTACAATATCTTCACCCCTGGCTTTGACTCCTGAAATATGTTGCAAGCTGATTATTACATTATATATATATATATATATATATATATCTCAATATCTATCTATATAGCTATATATATCTATATATATATAATATCCGGGATTCGGTTTGGGATTCAGCCTTTTTAAGCAGGATTCAGCCGAATCCTTATGCATGGCCAAATAGAATACAAATCCTACTTTGCATATGTAAATTAGGTGTGGGAACGAAAACCAAGTGACTTTTGGTCACAAAACAAGGAGATAAACATTTTCTGACCCTAATTTGCAAATGCAAATTAGGATTTGGTTCAGTATAAGATATAGGATAATGTGCATACTTGGTTACTGCCACTTCTCCACTAGCCTTGTAGGGTTGCCACCTTTTCGTGAAAAAAAAATACCGGCCTTCCTATATATTTATCTTTTTTTCCTATTAACAACATTGGAATCAACCATCAAAAATACGGGCCAGGTGGCAACCCTACTTGTACTTACATAAAGTTCTCTGGATATTCGCTGAGTGCCATGTCAATAATGTTCAGAGCATCATGGTAGTGTTTTTGAGCTGAAAGCAACAGTGCTAGCAGGTGCAAAGAGTTGGAGTCATCTCCTTGGAGCTGAAGAGCCTGACGGACATAACCCAAAGCTTCTGGGATCTACAAGCAAAAACAAGTCTAAAGATATACAACATAAGTACATCATCATTAAAATGTACAGTATAATGTAATTATCATATCAGTTCTAAAATCAGTGAGTCAAGAAAGATGAAAAACTAAATGTTCATCCCATGTTTTAGATGTGCAAGCTTTGAAATAGCATGTTACAATCATTTGTATTTATAATATAATAAATTTTATCTAATACCCCTTAAAAAGATCAGCCTCCTAAATTAAGACATTACACTTTATAGCCATGTGTGACAAGAGAAAACCGATAATTCCATTATTCACCATTATAATACCAGGGTCTGCAAACTCATAAATACAACTGTTAAAATCAGCTGACACTATGCATACACTTGTGTGACAAAACAAACGCCATTTCACAAGTAACTAGTTATATTCATCACAATGTTTTTTTAGGAATGAAGTCCTAAGTCATTGTTATTTTTAGGCCATACCACTTTGGACCTAGACAGTGTTGGCTTTGTTTCAATTCACTAGACTGACAGATGCTGCAGAAATACCACCAAGGCCTGGATCAGGCAATCTCAATCTGTGAGATGAAATGTTAAGGTGGAGGCTCTTAAGGATTTACCCACTAAGGCTTTTATGTCAGATTGCAGATTATTAGAATAGAAAAAATCCTTTTAAAAGAAATATCCTTTAGATTGCACATTAAAAGTGGCCAGTCACAAGAGACTAATAGATTAAAATCAGGATTAAACACAATAATTTAAGGGAAATTCTTAACAAGGATATTGGGAGAAGGGGTTTCAGTGTTTTTTCTCTATTCCCCCTCATGTTGCACAATAACAGCCGTGCAAGCCAGGTTGCCGAATTTCTATGCGGTTATAATTTGATACACTAGATCAGGGGTCCCCAACCTTTTTTTGCTTGTGAGCCACATTTAAATTTAAAAAAGAGTTGGAGAGCAACACAAGAATGAAAAAGTCCATGTGGATGTCAAATAAGAGCTCTGATTGGCTTTTTGGTAACCCCTATATGAACTGGCAGCCTACAGGAGAGAATGTTTGTCAGGACATCTGTTTTTTATGCAACCAAAACTTGCCTCTAAGCCATTAATTAAAAAATAAGCACCTGCTTTGAGGCCACTGGGAGCAACATCCAAGGGGTTGGAGAGCAACATGTTGCTCGCAAGCTACTGGTTGGTGATCACTACACTAGGTGCTCTTGTTTTACAAAGGCTTTACATAAGTCTGTTACAGAAAAACTCTACAATCGGATACATTTGTTGTTGTCAAAGCTTCAATTCATGACATATGCGGAGTAGAACCAGGATCTGCTGCTGCTGTATCTGCTGATGTTTGCTACACAAATCACAAAACTAGATTAGCTATATTCCAACTGAAGGCAACACATGTACAACACAAAAACAGGCACTCAGTGTCAAGACTAGCTCACAGTGATTCAATTGTGGTCACTTCAAAACAGTCACTTCAGTCATTAACATGATTGCCAATGATTAACTGCAACTGAATTAACAAGAGCTTGGTCACAAGCTTGCACAGCACAAAATAGATCACACAATATAATGGTCTGTTTGTTCTAAACAGATCTACCATTCTATCAGTATTATTAAACTACTACAGATAAGCACCCGAACGCCTTCACTGGCATTATCTTTAGTTGCTCATAATTCCTTATTACAAAACAGTTCTTTCATGTAAGGATAACAAGCCTCTAACTGAAACTAACTACTGGAATAGAAGTGCATCAAGTTTACCACTTGTGAGAAGTAGGTTTTGGACAAGAAATACAAAAGCAAACAAAAGAATAGAAAATTAAGAGGACACGCATTCTGCTCATTCCAACAGAAAGCAGAATATTATTAATAACAGGTGAAATGGGGTTTTCATGCAAAGCATGCCTAGTGATTTGTGCAATTCACTTTTTGCAGCTTGTCTTCTCTTTGTACTGTCCCTTTCACTATTACCTGTTTAATCCTGTTAAAATATATGTTTAAAACATCATTGTCCTTCATTTGAGTAATATTTCATGAGATTACCCTATTTGCACTTGCAGTCTGGGAATCAAAAGGTTTAGGAAAAACACATTGGGGCAAATTCACTAAGATGCTTCGCTAGCATTCGCGGCACTTCGCCAGCGCTATGCAAATTCACTTTAACGTATAATAGAAGTTACAGCCACTACATTCCACTACACAAGCCCAGGAAACCTTTAATAAATAAAATAAAGTTGTCCTATTGCCCTACATGTGCCCACTGTATAGTTGTGTTGCCAGTAGGGGGGAAGGAGGGTAACCCCCCCAAAAAAAAAATCGATCTTTTTCAGACTATCACCCTCCAATGGTAAAACACGCCAGCGTTTTAGAAAAATGTTACCTTTTTTTTTTTTCAAACTCCTATCTATTGTATTGAACTACGCCAGGTCTGACCAGGCGAAGTAAAGTCTAACGTAAGTGGTAACGTTCAGGAAAATGTTGATCTTAGTGAATCTGCGTAATTATGATCCTTCGACAGTGCGAAACTTCGCCTGGCGTAAGGGTGCGAAGTCATTCTACTTCACTAGCGAAAATTCACCAGAGTCGGTGTTAGTGAATTTGCGAAGTTACAAAAAGACGTCACGCTGGCAAATTAGCGTTAGCTTTAGTGAATTTGGGCCATTATTCCCAATACAGATGTGCTTTATTGGAGAAAAGGCTCTTTAGAACAACGAGGATAAACACAGAAACAGAAATGCCAGCATATTAGAAAAATTAAGATGCCAAATACAATGCATTTTTAGAAATGCCTGAAGTTGGTTGGGGAAAAAACCATATAAATAATTAATTTATAAACCTTACTAGCAGCATGACTCTGCAACATTATCGCAATCCACATTTCAATCCACACATTCTGTGGCCCTAGTTTCTTCCAATCAAAATTACTTATAATAATGAAATCAACAGAACGCCAACTCATTTTGTAGTCCACATACCACTGACGATGTTTGAAGAATAGTTGTAATTAAGAGAAACAATACAAAGTGTGGTGGTATTCGGTGTGTTGTGCAGTGAAATTATGTTTCCCATTCATAACAGGGTTTGTCTTGATACAGTGGCCAGCCATCTAGGACACTGAACTCTGAAGGGAATATCAGAAAGACTGTATACTGAGAGTACACAGATAATAGTAATCCCACCTCTATCACAGTAGAGCTCAACTTGTATAAATTCAGATACTCACCTGTCTGGATATTGCTAGCTGTAGGGCCAAATAAAAAGCTGCCAAGTGGTCAGTAGGAGACAAGCTGTGAGCCCTAAAAATAAGGATTGAGAAATGAATGACAAGATGTGGTGTCATTCAAGATATCACACTGTGTGCATTGCTCATCCTGCCAAAGGATATAATAGAGCATAAGCCATTTTAGTTCATTAAACATTGCGCTTGCAGAAATAGCCAGCTACCATAGCTATTTAATTCTTATCTCCAGGTCCTATATAACCAGATATAGGAGATTCCCTCTCCTGTTGGATGTTTTGTCCCCACTAGTGGCGTTTTTTTAAGCATGCAGACAATTTCTCAGCTAATTATGACCTCAGAAACTAATTTTGAATGGTTCTACTGCAGACTTCATGCAGCATTGTCTTGAAAGTTAAATGGGGGGGGGGTCTGTGGTGTCAGGACCAAAGGACTTTCACTCTATAATGAATTTGTGAATACAGTTCTTACTGTATTAAATGTATTTGGGGTGTCAGTACCCTCTGTCTCTCACTGTATAATATATGTAGGGTATTGTACTAGCAATGGCAATTCCAATAGGGCTACAGGGCATACGGTCTGTGAGAAGGCAGTGACAGCTAAAATGCTCTGTTACCACACCTTATACAGTTATGGGATCTGTTATCTGGAGACTCCGATAGACACTATTTTATCCAAATAATCCAAATTTTTAAAGATGATTTCCTTTTTCTCTGTAATAATAAAACAGTACCTTGTAATTGACCCAAACTAAGACATAATAACCCTCATTGTAGGCAAAACCAGCCTATTGGGGTTAAGGTTTACATAATTTTCTAATAGAGGTATGAAGAGACAAATTATCGAAAAATCTGTTATCCGAAACCCCCAGGTCCTGAGCATTCTGGTTAACAGGTTCCATACCTGTGATATTACATGAAAAGCACCATGAGCAGGTTGACCTCTGCCAGCCATCACTTTTCATCTGACATTATCAGCTGTGACTAGTAGAAAGAAGCTTCTGGATCACTACTGATTTTTCCATAATAGCCCTTATGGCAAGAACACACAAGTCATTTGTCAAAAATCTCCCCACAGTTGATAAACACCTCAAAATATCTTTGCATGGCACCATACCCATACAATTTTAATCATCATACAAGGTGCCCCATATAACAGGGAAATAAACAATAAAAAAAACCCCAGACAAAAGCTGAAATTCTACATACATTAAAGTTTTTTTATTATTATTAGTACCCCCCTTGTAAAACAATGTGTATGTATATGTGTATGTTTTTGTGAAACCAATAAATGTTTTCATAATTTCAAAAATGATAACAACCGGATGAAAGGGATACTGTAATGGGAAAAAGTGTTTTTTTCAAAATGCATGAGTTAATATTGCTGCTCCAGCAGAATTCTGCACTGAATCCATTTTTCAAAAGAGCAAACAGATTTTTTTAAATTCCACTTTGAAATCTGACATGCGGATAGTCATATTGTCAGTTTCCCAGCAGCCCCCAGTCATGTTACTTGTGCTGTGATAAACTTTAGTCACTCTTTATTGCAAGTTAGAGTGAGATCACCTCCCTCCCTTCCCCCCCCCTAGCAGTCTAACAACAGAACAATGGGAAGGTAACCAGATAGTTGCTCCCTAACAAAAGATAACAGCTCCCTGGTCGATGTAAGAACAACACTCAGTAGTAAATGCCAAGTCCCACTGAGACTGATTCAGTTACATTTAGGGCTAGTCCATACAGTAAGATTCAGGGAGATTTGTCACCTGGTGACCAATCGCCTCATCTTTGGGGCAACTAATCTCCCTGAATTGCTTACCTGTGTCTCGTGCCCGCTAAAATTTAAAGTCGCCTGCTCCTATTCACACGCGGCGATGTGCTTTCCTAAGTCGCTTGAAATTTTCAGCGCAGCGTGTGAATAGGCGCAGGCAACTTTACATTTTAGCGGGCGAGAGACACGGGTAAAGCAATTCAGGGAGATTAGTCACCCCAAAGAAGCAGCGATTGGTGGCCAGGCGACAAATCTCCCTGAATCTTACCGTGTGGACTAGCCCTAATTGGAGAAATTGCCTGCCAGAAAGTAGTTCCAACCTAAAGTCCAGGCACAAGTCACATGACTGGGGCAGCTGGGAAACTGACAATGTCTATCCCCATGTCAGATTTCAAAATTAAATATAAAAAAAAAAAAAAAATCACTTTTGTGAATTGGATTTCAGTGCAGAAGTTTGCTTGTGAAGCACTATTAACTGTTGCTTTTTGAAAAATACATGTTTTCCTATGACAGTATCCCTTTAAGTTCTAATTTTACCACTGTCCTGGCAAATGCAGCACTACAAAAAAACAAAACACTGCAAGTTACTGATTGCATAGGAACGAGGTTATGAGCCTCTCTGGCAGTAAAGTACGTTTAAATATTCAACAAGGTACAGGAAAGAAGCCCATCTCAGTGACAGATAAGCATTAGAAGAAGCGGTCACATTGCAAATGACAAGGTTACAGGTTCAACAAACACTAAGCAAGGCCTGTCCAACTGGATACATATAAGCCAGTGGACCAGCTTGCAACAAAATTTTAAATATAATTTAATATAGAAAATAAGTGTAGTATATCTGAAATAAACGTTTCATGGAAAACATTTTACGTGACTGGTAAAAATAAAAATGACTGTAGTGGTCCTCATTTAAAAAAATTTTTTTTTTACAAACCTTAAATACGACAAACAGCAACTAAAGTGTTATCAGAGTTAGGCTTGAAATGGTGCACTCTATAGACAATGTATATAAGCCTAACTTTAACAGTGACTACTGATACTCCCAAAGATACCACATAGGACAATTCTGCTACTCACCTGTGGAATGCAAGTAGGGCTTTCCTTTGCAGGTTCTCCTGCACACCCCGCAATGAGGCTGTCAGACAAAAAATTATAGTTACTGTCCTTGACCCATAGTACTGTGCAGGATGGGCATGTCGACATTTTCATCAATTCCCATATACAATTATTGTGGGTGCATGAGAAGGAAAACATATAAGAATTCTGTTATTATAAAACTGTAATTGATCTCTGCAGAGTTGTAAAAAAATGAAGGCCAAGGTTAACAGATAGTGGACAGTCGGTACAAGATGAAGAACTAGCGGCTATGCAGGGTGGGTAGATTCGTTTTTTGAAATATTACCTTGGCTCGTCACAAATCAACATGGGTTAAAGAATAGAAAAAATTGTAAAGGCATACTGTCTTTAAAAATTTGCCAGTGAAATGGACAGTTTATAGTTACAGTATAGGCTATAAACAAACTCTGCATTGTTCCTGCCAATGAAATGCAAGGAGTATACTGTTAGGAGATTTTCACCCACAGACCCTAGACAATGTGTATGCTGATTTACTGTAAAAGAATAATACAGGTACGCGAGAGTGGCTAGTGGCACACAAGAGCAGAATTAATCCTGCTGAAATACACAGGTCAATTTCAGTCCCTAAACGAGCAGCAGCCTCCTATTCACAGCCACATCTGGAACCACTGTGTTGGCTCCCGCATAAAAACACCCTGACTAATTTTGGCATGAAAAACAAAGCCTTGTGTTTCTTTGCTGAAATCAGGTGAGTGTATACATGCTGAATCGGACACAATTGTTCTGGATGCACACTGCTGAGGAGGCTACTGCCCACGTACAGTTGTGCTCATAAGTTTACATTCCCTGGCAGAATTTATGATTTCTTTGATTTCTAAAGAGCCTCATCCACAACTACCACAAAAGGCTTCAAGCCGTCATTGATGTTAAAGGGGGCAATAGACGGTATTAAGAACTGTGGTATGTAAACTTTTGATCAGGGTCATTTGGGTAGTTTGTGTAGTGATTATGATTTAAAGAGTAAACAGTTGTTTGACAATAAATAGCTTCAGCCAATCACTAACCATGAGTGAAAGAAAAGTTTTTGTGCTATCATTTGTATTCTCTGAAAAATGGTTAAGAAATCATAAATTCTGCCAGGATATGTAAACTTATGAGCACAACTGTATGTGCTGAATAGGGCCTGTGTACTAATTGGTGAAACTGTAAACTACAGATGCAGTCACTTGGATTTGTAAGTTAAATGTGTCGTGACTCAGGGCTAATTGAAGAAACTGTGTTATCCAAAGTTATCTTAACTCATTTAATGCATTTAACCTTTTCATTAGCATACCAAAGCACCATTGTTTTCAACGGTGAACTCTTTAATTGGATGGGATGCTGTGACACAATATTCTGTGCTAAGTGGGATAAATGGGATAGATGAGTTAAGTCACAACGCATTTAACTTACAAATCCAAGTGACTGCATCTGTATGTCCCTAGATGTGTAAGCCTAACATTTCTGCAATGATCCAAAGTATCCCCACTAAGAACATTACATGGAAAAAACACTGATGCCAGCACAGTTACATTTATACACGATATAGCACTGGAGAGTTACCATCAGAGGCCTGCAGGCTGTATGTGAGTCCCAAGGCCAGGTATCCTTTGGCCTTAAATTCTGGGCTCTTCTCACCACAATCAACAACCATCTTTGCAAATCTTTCAGCTTCCTCCATCTAAAATTGTCAGGAAATCAGTTGAGTTATAAAATAGATGCAACAAATATAGCTTGACAGAAACAATATCATGTTTTGGTTAACATTTGCAAATTATCTAAATAGCTAGCATGAAAACTTCCTGGGGCACAGAAGTGTACTTTGTAACTGGTTAAGGGAATACTGTGAATATATTTTTTTCAAAATGCATCAACAAACAGCACTCCTGAAGAATCCTGCAATTAACTGTTTTTAAAAAAAAAAAAAAAAGAGAGCTAAAAGTTTTAAATTTAATTATGAAATGTGAGGCTAGCCATTTTTTTTTCACTCAGCTATATGACCTGTGCTCTGCTGTACTGCAACTTGGAATGTTGTCTCCCCCAAAGATAATAGCTCCCTGACATCTCTGATGAAGTATTCAGCTGCCTGAATAAATAGTATCTTCATGTTTCTGTGCTGCTGTCACTGCTCTGCTTTGGGCTTATAGCACATGCTATTACTGCAATATATTTTGTGGGGAACAATCAAAACTGTCCATGCTGCCCTCCCATTCCCTTTAAGGTAATGGAACATGCAGAAATTTGTTGTCCACAGGAATAATTGCTCCACCGTATGTTATTGCTCTATGCTAAACATATAACGAGCTGCAATTAACTTTTTCAGCACTTATTCTGCATTGCCACGAGTAGTGTGCCCTCCATTTGGCTATCCGAAATACATTGGAAGACATCTCAAACACATAAAACACAGTGAGAGGCAGTGGGAATTTCTTCCTCAAATATAGTGCAAGACTATAGGAACATTATATACAGTGAGGGGCTATTGTTCTTGGCACCTCAGATCACCCTTCTAAAAAGCAGGTTACCTGAAGGTTGGAGAAGGTTTCTGCATTGTATAGATCAAAATGAACTCAGGGATTGTTTGCATTGCTAAAAATGCTTGCATGCCCCTACGATATAGATATCATATATAGATATATATTTATATAGATCGTACACATTTACTGGTTCAAGGAAAAAATGTAAATGGTAGAATTCATTATTTGCAAAGTATGGATTTAAATTTAGTGATAAAAACTACACCATAAAAATCATGACAGAATTCCTTTAATATAAATTAAGAAAATACTGTTTGATATTTTAACATAAAGGGGCAGATTTACTAATGGTCAAAATTCTAAGTGAAAAAAAAGTCGAAATTCTACTATCGAATTTTTTTAAAGGGCTTTTTAGATCAAAAATGGATCTATTTCAATCAAATAGGTATGTTTTCGATTGAATAAAAATTGTTTGATTGCATCGTTCGAATCAAACCGTTCAAATTTTTGCCGAAAATCCTTTGAATTCCTAGGAAAGGTTCTAGGAGGTCCCCCATAGGCTGCAATGGCAATTCGGCAGCTTTAAGGTGGCGAAGTGTCGAAGTCGAAGGATTTTAAAGGTCCAGTACCGTATTTGCTGGCGTATAAGACGACTTTTTCCCCCTGAAAAAAATGCCCCTAAGTGGGGGGTCGTCTTATACGCCGGGTACTACTTCATCCTACTTCATCCGACGTCGATCGCGATCTGCCCCGCTGCTCCAGCCACACTTCCTGGTTGTGACGGCAGAAGTCTCGCGAGACGAGACTAGACGCGCAACCAGGCAGCAGTGAGTTCTGAGAAAAGAGCGCGGGGAGGCAGAGCAAACAGAGTTTGAGCAGCAAGACGCAGAAGGTAGGGCTAAGCACCTAACTGAGACACAGGGAAACATGGACACAGTGACACAGAAGGCGGTCTGAAAGCAGCAAGTAGGGACACAGAAGGGGGGCTGACAGCAACAGTGACACAGAAGGAGGGCCAACAGCAGCAAGCAGGGGCACAGACGGTGTGCAGAAGGTGTGCGGAAGAGGGGGTAGTCTTGTACGGCGAGTATATAACAAACTGTACATTTTAAGTGGAAATGTTGGGGGGGTCGTCTTATACGCCCAGTCGTCTTATACGCCGGCAAATACGGTACTTAGAAAATTCGACTTGTCGAATATTCAAATATTTACTATTCAAATCGAATTCTGGTCTATTTAATAGTCGAAGTAGCCCAAAATTACGTTGAAATTTTTTTTTTTTTAAATTCAAATTTTATTCGAATATTCACTTCGACCCTTAGTGCCCCATAGAGTACTTTATATACCATCTATAATACCAGTAATATGTCATGCTATTTCATGTAATGGTTATTTTGGTTGTTTGGGTCTACAACACTTTTTCTTAAAGTAATTACAACACAAGTATGCACAATTGCAAAAAATTGCCACCTAGTCTATTGCTGTGACTATGTGCTATGTGAGCTTACCCAATGCAAGGATCCCATACAGAGCTTGGCAGCTAGGAGAGGGATGGTGGCATCCTCTGGTTTCAAGCGTATGCATTCTCTTAAAACCTTCACAGCTCGGGCAGACTAAATAAAAGGGGAAAAAAAGTTGAGGCGCTTGCCATTGTGACAGTATACAAAATTTTTTGATTTAAAAAATTATTTTTAAGCTGCTCATGATTCAAAAGGCAATGTCATGCTGTACAGTAAACTACTTTCTTTACAACAGTATGCGAGCAGCTCAAATCAATTGAAATAAGCTGTTGGATAAATGCAAGCAGAAAATAATTCCAAATAAAAATAGCTTGCAGCCCTGATCATTTCAAAAGACAAACAATATATCACATGCTGTGATTATTACTATCCAGCAACTTAGTCCCTTGTACAGATGCATTCTATGTGTAGAAAAAGATGACAGCACTACTGGCAAATACACTCTGATGGAAACTGTATTTACAACACAAAAAGCATTTTTTTTAAAATAACAACGTGTCTGGAGTTGTTTAAACAAAAAGAAAGCAAAACATAAAGGTTTATTACCTTCCCTGCAGCCATTAAAGAGAGGGCAAACTGATACCAAAGATGAAATTCTTCGAATGCAAATTTCATGGCACGTTCCAAACACTGAAACAGCAACAAACAAGCTGAAATGTTAACATATAGCATTCTGCTTTATAAGATTACCACATTTACATTAACTTTGAAGACTGACATTAAAACAGTTCCCAGCAAGCAGGTCAATTAAAGTGCCGTTTAAAACATAAACTTCAAAACAAAAAGGAAACATATTTCTGTATTAGTGCTGCTGCAAATGAACAATGATGATTTAAACATCAAACACAAGGGGTGCCAATACCATGGCCAGCTGTGAGCCATAACTCTCAGAGCAGCTAATGGTGGTTTAATGTGCTGATCATATCCTCACTAGGCTATAAACTTTGTACAGTGGGGAACTGTAGCTAAGTATATTTAGTATATTTCATACACTATATTTTTCCTTGCAGATTTAGCACAAACTAATCCTCTGTAAAAGCAAATATCCTCTATTGTGGAGTTATTTCTTCTGTTTTGCTGAACAATGGAACTTGAAAATAAAGCTTTTTAATCCATGGACAACATTTATTTTATAGACAGTATCACTACATATGCAGATATTTTCAATTGACCTTTTTGGAGATGCACACACTTTGTATTACAACAGATATCTTACACTTGAAATGATTCTATTCCAATCATGTTGGAGCCCTTTCAGGCACAATGAACATTATTGTTATTAATTCTATAGTGCCATGGTTCAATGCAGTGCTTTACAGAAGAAAGGGATACATATAAAAGACTGAACAGCTTACACATACAGACAAACATTCCAAGGGAACTGATTCACAGTTACAACAGTAATTAGTGTGGGTGTCAGCAAATACTTAGGGGCTTATATGGGTGGTCAAGTTGCTGAGTGCTTAGGTTTTAGGCTTGAACAAAAACAGCTTTTAAACTGGTGTACAGTTATTTACTCCTTTGAGGAAGCAAATAGGTACTTACAAATATTTCATTTCAAATTTTGCATATTTATTAATATTGGTACTTCTGTACCATAGTTCTTTGGAGATGGTGATGGGAGCATAACGGCCAGTTTATACATATATTTAAGTATGGCATCACAAAAAGGTGCACCAATTAAAAGGGAATTTACTGTATTATAACCTATAATTCTTGCATCTGTTTGGCTTCTCCTGAGCCATTTGAATGCTGTCCTATCTTTTTAAATGTTAAGAATTTAGCAGTTACGCACCAGGAGGAGAGCGGGATCTTCGAGCTGGCAAGGAGAAAACTACAGGAAGTGAAAGCAGCATGATTTAGCATGAAGCTTTTTAAAGTGGGGAATAAATGAAAGAAAAATAACTCCAAAGCAGTGAAACATGGGGTTATATGGTTGTTCTCCACACTGCTTGTGACATCAGGCAGGCAAACACAAGTGGAAATATAACCAGTTCAGTTTGTCCATGTTGATTTTTAGACAACAAGAGAACATTCATGCAGAATTGGCTGTTAGACTCTGGTCTGTGGAGAGAGAGTGGGATCTTCAAGCTGGCAAGGAAAGAACTACAGGAATCCTAAAATGAAAGCAGCATGATTTAGTAAACATTTGAAGCTACGGAATAAATGAGAGGAAAAATAACTCCAAAGCAGTGAACATGGGGTTATATAGTTGTTCTCCACACTGCTTGTGATATCAGGCAGGCAGACACAAGTGGAAAGTGGGAAGATAACATGGACAAAACTGAACTGGTTGATTTTTAAGAGGACATAAATTGTCTGCTAGTCTGTGGCACAAGCTAAAAGTGAGGGCAGATCTGGAGAGGAGTGTTGCATTTGAGTATCATCACCATATAAATGATACTAAAACCCAAATGAGCTGATTTACTGACCAAGATCAGTGATGTATATTATTCTTGGACTGCTCTTGTTTTCAGTGCAAAGTGAAGATGTGAAGACAGTATCACAGCCACTAAAGGATCAATTTCAAAGGCAGAAGGACATCCAAGTGCCGTTTCATGGGCCACCAGTGAGGATAAGCGAATGGAGCAACAAGGAGGGATCAACAATGTAAAAGGCTGCAAACTGAAACAGACAGACCTCCCTTGAGATAAGGACAGAACTTGTTTGCACCACTGCCCTCTAATGCCACGAATGTGCAAAGTGAAGCTGTTCAGCACCAGTGCTAGGCAAAATTCTGTGTGCATTGTGCTTTGATGGGTGTGAAGTTCTGAATTAATGGTGCAGACCTGGATTTCCTTATTTTTGTAAATAAGCCCTGATAATTTCCTTTCAGGTAAATAAAATTCAAAGTAACATACCTCAGAAAGCATTTCAAACTGCCCTCTTCTCCCTAGGGCAATGGTAAGGAGATCATACACTACAGAAGCACTTTGAAGACTAATAATCCGATCATTCTTGTGCTCTGGTATCCTACTTAACACTGCATCCCTGTTAGCCTGAAATAAATCACAAACATAGCTCCAGGTTAATGTCTATATAATACTATATCTACCCTAATCAAACATCCTATAGCTGATGACAAAGCAGGTTAATAAATTGTTCTGCCAATAAACAAAGGGCATTATAAGCTTCTCTTCATACTATTATAAAAGTTGTTTATGTGTATGTACCAATAATCTGAGTGGTGTACTAGTTTATATTATATATATTATATATATTCAGTATGTTGTGCGTTGGTCCACAAGCTCAGTAAGTGACAGCAGCACAGAGCACGTGTGGTGAATTTTTTTTTTCCAGGTCAGGTCTTCCAACTGTGCAATCTAAAGTGATATGATTTGTAAATTTTCCTATATCACTATGCTATCCATTCTTAAATTAGTTTCCTGAAACATTTTTTTCTTGCTTATTAAACACACAAATGGACTTTTCTTTTACATCAAAAATGAAATGGGGTAATAGAAAAGACAGTGTACAACAATAGGTAATAAAATAAGAACATTTTAAAAAGCCAAAATCCAGCAATATTTAAATGCAAAGTAAAGTCTTCCAAAGACCCCCCTATATCTTTATTCTACAGTGTAAAAGAAGGCTCGACTATTATCCCTGCAGTCACTGCCTGCATAAGGTAGTTACTTGGAAAACATTGCCAGGGACTGCTCCCCCTTTCATAAAGCTCTGTTTGATAACTGAGCGGTTTCCTAAGCTTCCCAGCCAGTGCCATTACTTTCACTGACAGGAAGTGGTTATACTGAAGGATGTGGAGGCTAAAAATGTATTGGTTCAGGCTGGGCTTTTCCCAAAAGTCTCAGAATCTATCACTTTACAATTGAACAAGGTAAAGGAGGGGCTGAATTAAGCCTATGGGAAGTTGGCAAAGCGATCCTATAAGTCACAAATGGACTATCATGGTTTTCTTTAATCTATGGAATCTTGTATGTCTGTATAAAAAAATAAAGCATTTATTTTTTGGGGGGGTATGCTAATGCAAAACAGGGGTATGGTTTCCCTTTAACAAAAGCAACAATTGATAACTATATATATATATATATATAATACAATTAGATATATTATACATTTTACTTTCAATCTTTGGTAAGCATCAATGTCCAGAGAGTATTTTGGCATGGAATCCGATTACAGATGCTGTAACAGCTGCTGTGCAGGGGATACATGTTGTCTGGAGTTTTTAACATTTATTAACTTGATAAACATTTAATTTTTTTTGTTTTCATATTCAACTGTTCTTCATTCTTGCTTCTTGTAGAAGTTACCCAAGTTTCCGAAACCCAAAGTTCACCAACAACAAAGAATTTATTTTGGAGGCCACAAACAAACATTTTTTGTACATTTTCCCATCAAGCATCAAGATGTAGATATGAAATGTGATATGCTTAATTAAGTAATTACTATTTTAAAAAAATTACCCAATATTTTGACATAAGTTCAATTAGTTAGTTAGGGTTATGTATAAAAGGAGCAGAAAAAATCTAAATGTATTTTTATTTTTACACAGACATAACAGATTCCCCAGATGGAAAGGAAACCATGATAACCTTCCTGTGCTGAAGGGACCAGAGTGATCTAACCCTCACCTGTGCAAAGTGACTAAAAAGCTAAAATTTTCAACCAAATCTATTTTTTCTGTTTACACTATTAAGGACCCATTAATGAAGGTTTGCATTTTAACGTAAACCGATCAATATATGTGAGGATTATGGGAGGATCTAGACTAGAAAGTAAACAGAGGTCCAAGATCCTGATGGATTTACCCACAGAGTACTAAGTAAGGGTTGGGTCAGTTGCCTGGCATCTAATCGCCTCTTCTGTGCGGCGACAATCTCCCTGAACTGCCTTCCATCTGCTTGAATGAAGAATCGCCTGTGCTTATGCACATGCAGAGCTCTGATTTCCGAAGTCGCCCCACAAGGAAACTTTGGGTGACTTGGGAAATCGAAGCGCCGTGAGTGCATTAGCGCAGTCGATTCTTCATTCAAGCAGACGGAAGGCAGGAAGAAGGCAGATCGGGGACATTACTCACCAGGCGACAAATCTCCCCGAATCTGCCCAAAAGCATGGGGTGACACAAAAAGGAAGGTGCAAGGCACAAAGCCATTTATTTAGGAAAAAAGGCAGTACGCAATGCATCTTCAGGTGAAAAAAGGGGCCTCCTTAACTGAGAAGGATTAGGGGAACACTGTTACTTTTAGGTTTAGCAGACATACTAACTCAAGGGATGAAAGCATAATATTGCTTTATCTAGTTAAGCAAATAAAAAATAAATAGACCCAACGTTGATAGTCTTGTTTAACAGTGGGGTATATTTTTCACACAGAAAAAAAGGTTGTGCTTTTAGACTTGAATACATTTTCACCTAAAACTATGGAAATAGTGAGTTTCTCAAATGATCTGCTTAGTAACATTATGATGGCATACTCTCTTAAAACAACAGTAACATCAAAAAAATTAAAGGGTTTAAGAATCTAAAGCATGATCTACTGTTGCCATGCAATAGTAAAAGTGATGTGTTTGCCTCAGAAACACTACTATAGTTTATATAAATATGCTGCTGTGCAGCCTTGGGGAAGTCATTCAAGATGAAATCAGTTGAATGGCACAGGTTAAATAGCAGAGATGCACTCTATAATACAATGGCTTTAGTTCTTACACAGGAATAAAAAACATTGTATTCTACAGAGATGCCATTTATCATGTATGTCTTCTTTTTGTTACGGAGTTGCTGCCCCCATGTCTACACAGTAGCTTATTTATATAAACTAAAATAATGTTTCTGAAACAAACATATCCATTTTATCATTGCAGGGCAATTGTTTTTATTTTTTCTGTTACCTTTCAGGACACAAAGCCTAAGCTAAGCCTTTGAAGGGCTTCTCTGTGGACAGGTAATTGGTTTTATCAAAACTTCATCTACTCTTTGGGACCAGAAAGTTACAGGAAGTGCTAAAGACAAAATAGTTTAATTTTATTGTTGAAACAGGGTGTATCTTGTCCCTAACAGAACCAGGTTTGTGGTTTATAATGGCAGTTATATAAATAGGCAAAACATTGTTTACATCTGCTTTTAGAGCCAGTCTTGCTATTACCTACCATGGACTCACTGATGAGCAAGAGCAGGAGAGCCTCTTCTGTGTTTTCTTGTGGGCAGAAAATGCTGTATACCAAACAGATTTAATGATCAGCATTTGAAATTGAAATTTGAAATTCAGAAATATATTTCAGAAACAAACAAGTAAATGGAAAATGATACCACTACCATTTCCCTCAATTCTACAAAGGGGTTGTGTACCTTTTTTATTATTATTATTATTATTATTATTATTTATTCTATAGCGCCAACTTATTTTGTAGCACTGTAAAGTGAATGTTATTATACAACTAAATCACATGAATTACATTCATAGAACATATGGAGTTACATACATCACAA
>CM044445.1:69520484-69553370 GCA_024363595.1 Xenopus borealis
TCTTGGTACAGGTAGCGGAGAATAGTGCCAGTGCTTTTCCATGTTATGCACACACTTACATACCCATAAGTACACTGGGAAAAGCACTCATATGCACATGTGCCATTGAACATAGCACTTGTAGGGGGCATTTTAAAAAGACTAGGGGAAACTATTTTTGGATGACAGGTGCTCATTAATTTACCTTGGGCGTAACTATAGAGGAAGCAGACCCTGCGGCTGCAGGGGGACCCCAAGAGATATAGGGGGGCCCATGATGATGCCCTAATTAATGAACAGTTTCAACATATACCAGTAAAATGGAGAACCTCTGGATATGTTGGGGGCCCTAAAATTAATTTGCTGTGGGGCCCAGTAACATCTAGTTACGCCACTCCTTGCAAAGTTGAAGTAATGTAAGGTATCTATAGTTATAATTCAATAAGTAACAGAAATCTGCTGCAGTCTTGTGACATTCCTTTGCTCCTTGCGATTAGTTTTAAAAAGTAGGGATCTGGATGGTGTACAAGTGGCTGCTTGAGAAGGTGGCTTTTCTAAATTTGTTATAGTCTTGAGTTTAGGAATAAAGAAAACTGCAGAACCCGACCTGTGCTCCAGGATCAATATTCCTGTGCTAAACATCTCGTTTGGTGTTTAGGTTTCTTTTAATAAATAGTGTACTTATGAATGGATAGTAGCCTTCTTTCAGAATCAGAAGTAACTTGAACCCACACATCACTGGTCTAGTGTCATGTTGAGGTAGTTAGCCTCTGGATATATTTCTCTATCCGAAGTTGATGTTTCTTTACAGAAATGAGAGCAAGATTGTTTGTGTGTATTTAATAAAGAAGCGACGATTGTTTACCAAAAATATTACTCATATAAGTGAGTACTATACAGGTATGGGACCTGTTATTCAGAATGCTCGGGACCTGGGGATTTCTGGATAAAAGATCTTCATACCTTAAGTCTACTAGAAAATCATGTAAACATTAAGAAGAGTCCTTATACAAAGATTTTACAAGGGTGGGCCAGTTGGAAGATTTGTGTATATATTTGCTATAACTGACACCACAAACATTGAAGATATATCAGGCCTTGGAGTGCGGATACTCACCAGGTATCTATATATTTATATATAAAATAAAAACTGAAACCACAATAAATACCACACAACAGAAATATATTGATTTGCAGTATGATCTTTTTATTGTATATATGTATTACAATTGTTCACACAAAATCTTGCACAGAATAATCACTTGATTCCATTGTCTCTCCACCCACATGCACCTTATAAAGAAAGTTCATCATTAATTTAATCATATCTCAAAAACATTTTTCTTTAACTGGGTCTAAACGTTTATGCAACTCATTCAACAATAAAGGAAAGTAAAAACATCTTACCTCTGGAATATACATCTAATATACATCTTATTTTTTATCTGCATGTTGCTAAAAAAATCTTTACAGCCTCAATAAATAGTCCCTATAAATTCCCTTGTTTAAACATTGATCATTAGCGATGGCTTCCCCTCACCATGGTACAGTACCCAGACAAACATTAAATCAGCAGAGTGATAGCCATGTTACAGAACTTCAAATGAGAAAGACACAGGCTAGGGATGTTGTAGTTCAGCAACACATCACGACTATTCCCTGTGTAAGCATCAACATAGCAAGAAAAGAAAGGTCATCTGCCACTTTTTTTTTTTCCATAACACCTTTTGATCCTGTAATAGTTTCTCCCCTCCCCTTTAACCTAGATAGAAAAATAATGAAAACACTGCAAAGAAATGTTTTAGCTAGCGTCTGCAGACAAAAGAATATTGTACATCTTTCAGTTTGGGAAATCTAAAAAATGATTGCATTTTTATTATATAAGCTCACAAAAAGGCCAGCAACTGACACTGCAACATGATCATATATAAGAAGGGATAATATATATATTGCTATTTGTATACAGTTTAAGAGAATGTTAATTGTGCAGTTTCTTGCAACTGCATAGTAACATAGGGGACTCTTGTAAAAAGTAACGGGTGGGGGGGCACTGTCTGAGTGAAGTTGACGAAGTAGAAGCATAACATAATATACAGTATAAAAGACCCAATATGGTATTATTTGGACAAAAGTAAAAATATTATGGCAGTGTATGGCGAGGATAAGCCTACATACCCCACAATTGTTTGGTTCAAACATCCAATTTTTACTGATATTACTATCTTCCAGACTGAAAATATAGTATATTTCCAATACCCAGAACAATAATGTATTTCCATGGATGTGAAGGAAACTTATGCAAAGCATAAAAATGTAAAATGAATGTGCAGGGCTGAAATACCCAGAGGAAATTCTGCTACACTTTTAGGGGCAGATTTACAAAATTCGTGTGAATGATTGGAAATTCGATTGAATTTTTTAAAAGATTTGAATTCGAATTTTCGAATAGGTGTTCTGGCCACTTTGTCCATCGAATTTTAAAAATTCGATCAAATCGAATGATTCGAATAAAAATCTATTTGATTATTCGATGGTTGAATTACTTGCCCTAAATTTTTTTCAAATGCCTAGTTTGCCAGATTAAACCTACCGAATTGCTGTATAACCCTATGGGAACATCCCATAGGGTTTTTTCAGCTTTTTTTAGATCGAATAAAAAAATTCAATCAAATGGTTAAATCGTTCGATTTGAACAATTTTATCGGTCAAATATTTTTTATTCGATCTTTTGATTTTTCGAATTGCGTTAAAACCCTTCTAATTCAAAGGGTTAAAATTAGAAAAAAATTTGATGGTTGAATTTGAGGGTTTTTTATCCCTCAAATTTGACCCTTAGTAAATCTGCCCCTTAATGTTTCAGGGATCTTGTAGCAAATGGACACTAGGGTTGCCACCTGGCAAGTATTTTTCCTGCCTGACTGGTAAAAATTATACTTGACCCCAATTTTATTAATAGGGAAAAAATTTAAATATATAGGATGGCCGGTATTTTTTTTCCCAAAAAAGGTGGCAACTCTAATGGCCACCTAAAGCTTGAAAAGAAAACATGCCCCTAATCCAAGGCGAGGCTTTATTGATGCTTGAATAACAGTTGAACGAGAACTGAAATGTATCATGTTTTTGTATGTAAACCATTTCCTAGTAAAGTCAACAGCCCCAGATGGTTATCTGGTAGCATGCTGTAATAACAATGGAAAGGGGGTTTCATATTGCACTTAAAATGTTTTACTGGACATAACACAATTTGTAACATTATTTACCCTACAGTTGGACTGATAGACTTGTTGAACAGTTTATTCGATCCTCATTTTGAGAAAATGTACAAGGCAAGGCATCAATCGAGCCTCATCCTGGATTAGGGGCAGGTTTTCTTTGTTTTAAACACAGATACTATACTTGTTCTCCTGAAGGAGAGTTTGCCCCCCTTCCCAAAAACATGGATCTTACGGTTGCATACTGGCACAATAAATGGGGAACACTCCCCTGACTAATTGCAAATGTTGTACAGTCTCTCGTCTTTAAGTATGAGTAAAAGGCCACGCCACTTCCCCCAACATCTCAGCTATAACTACTGTTCTGCTGTTGCTAATGGAAAATTGAGCAGGACATTCACACTGCTGAGGTCTAGGCACTGACCATTTAAGAAGTAAATATTCTTCTTCAACATAAAGATTAGGGGCTTTATGCCTACCAGTTCTCCCCACTAAACATTCTTGTTTCCAGATGAATATCATATGAAAGCAGCAATTCTGGCATTTGCAACATTCCAACAGAGAACAATTTTAAAAAAAAGTCAGAAGGCAATTTTGTGCAGTCTGACAACAATAAAAATGTTGTGATGGGCAAACCTCTACAAAATCAACACTCAGTGGTAAATATACTGGTATAAATCCATGTTGGTGTCAAAACAATTTACTGGGTTCATTTCATTTAAAATGACTTGAGGTATGGAGGTCTCTATGGAAATCTCCAGGCTTCAAGCATTCCATATAAGTGATCGAACACTTATCGATTGTAATAAAGAGCGTGCTGGTATTTTACATAAGACAACAGATTCATCTTTTGCTGGAAACGGTGTAAACGACAAGACATCAGTTTCTCTGGCTGTTTGACATGCAAATAGGCTTCAAGCTCAGAAGAAAAGGCAAAGCAAAATCCTTTTTGGTTTTATGTAGTCTACAATATTTGCATTAAGAAATACAAGTGATGGGCTTTGCATATAAATATTAAAATGCAAAGCCCTCAAGTTTCATAAAACATATTTGGTTTTAACTTATTTTTAAGCTAACACACTTAATACACTTAACATTTACAAAGTACTGTCAAAACTGCCACAAAAACAATAAGTATTTATCTTAGGCATTTAGAACACAACACCAATTCTAGTGCAGCTTGAGGAAAAGGAGTTATTCAAATAGTCCCAGAAATGATACTTTCCTATCCCCTTAAGACATGTGATATCACACATATAATCAAATATTTTATTTTTCAACCTCAAACTCATCATTTTTGCAAAGTGGTATTTAATGTGGGAATATACAATGGATATATGCCTAATGAAAATATCATAGGATGTATTCCCTGTTAAATTTTAAGAGGAATAGAAAAAGTGCCTTTGTTTGCTTTTAAATAATATAAAAGCATATTTATGTGAATCTTACTCTTATCATAGATTCTGATGGGGGAGGAAATTCTAATTGGTGTACTTATTTTTTTTAATGTAATGCTTTTAGTAGCCTTAAAGTATTAAAGCCAAAATATGGTTACATATATTTTAGGGACAAATGCAAGGAAAGTTTCATTAATCAACAGGGCCGGATTTACATAGCAGATGCACCTAGGCCCGCTGTCATTTGTCACCCCTGTCCCCTCCCTTTTATTTGCTCAAATTTTCATCATCGGGATGGAGCAATGGGAATTGGCATACAGGAAATTTAAATTTCTGAACAAATGTGGGTGTGGTTGGGCAGCATGCCATCCCCTAAAATCCTGCCGCCCTAGGCCCGGGCCTAGGTGGCCTCTCCACAAAACCGGGACTATTAATCAAATGCAGCACTAAGAATATATTAAAAAGTTTTGAGTTTCCACAAGACAAATAAAGTGGCATTTGTTCTGTAACATATCATATGTTTCCTTTATTTTAGCTTATGCCAATCAGGGATTTCAGGAAGAAGTTGGGCTATTTAGATTTCCAAATGAATCAAATGATGTCTGATTGGTAGAAAAATATTCTGTAAACTTAGCACAATAGTAACTGTAACTTATAGCAGTATTTGTTTATACCTTTCCTTTTTTCTAGTTGTGACTGATAAAACCGAAGAAGAAATAATTTTTTCTCCCAGGCCTGTTAATCAGTCGGCTTCGGCAACATTGTGCCAGTAGTCAGTAATGTAGAGATAAACAACTAGACAGATACTGCATTCAACAGCAAATAAAGATAAAAGTTAATATGTGTATTTTGGAAAGTTGCTTAAAACAAAATTTTCTTTAATAATACAATGTATTAGGGTTTATTGAATCAGTATATTGATTGACAAATCTGGCCAGCTCCATTCCTTAAAGGCCTCAGCAGAACAAACTTTAAACATAGCTATGATTGGTTATATTATTATAAACATTCAAGCCTGGTGCAGGACAATACTGAAGTAAGTGCAAAATGCTTATGTGGACAAATATGGAGTTTGGTACACTAGTATCATCATCAATTCTTTCAACAGTTATAGCAAATAGACCCAGTAGAAGGGTTACCACATGACTACTGTATTTTACTGGCCTGGCGAGTAAAAATTAAGCTTGCTGCCAATATTAAGAGGAGGAAAATATAGGAAGGCCGGCATTTTTTTCAAGAAATTGTGGCAAACCTTACCCAGTAGCGGGGTAATGGGAAGGAAATATCTTTCAATATTTTAACAAATGGGTGAGTGTACAAGAATGTAAGAGACTGTGTGAGAGCACAGGTGTATGCAAATATGGGAATATATGTTTTCCAAAGGCATAACATATATTTGCAATGCAAACGTATAGGAATGAACTGAAATGTGACGGAGACAAGAAGAGGACAATATAAAGTAATTAAGCCGACTGTATAATGCTTCCACTAGTATTTTTTAAAATGTTTTATGTTCTAAAAGTGAATAAAAAAAAATATCACTGGTGCTTGTCATGCAAATTGCAAATTGATTTCTGGTGCTTTTTTGTGCTGAAATGCAGGTGGTGAATACCTTAAAACCATAACTAGTGGATCAAAGAAGATAGTTCGATAAATTACCAATAATCCATGTCAAATGACCATTCTGACAGGCTAAAGATGGAAAGACAAGCAGCTCCTTTCACTTCCTGCAAGTCAAATCATTAGGGCTTTCAGCCCAAACAAATGGAACAATAGCATGTATGGCCATTCGTAGTGTAAAGGATTGGCAAGTGCATGGCCATGGTAAGACAGCCTGACCTCAAACCAAATGAACTCTGAATGCTTTTAAGAATTTATTGATACAAATCTGTCCAGACAAATCTATTCCTGAAACACAACAATAGATCATGTTTTAAATGTAGCCATGCTTCATTATTTGCAGGATGAACTGGAATGCCAAATTAATGTTAGGGCTGATTGCTGCAGATTTTTCCAATCATATTAATGCCCTTGTGATAGGATGGAAGCAATTTCTACCAACAAGGTTTAAATAACTTGCAGAAAAGCCTTCCCATAAGAGTACAGCTTGCTATTGCAAAAGAGGAATTGTCAACCTCATAATAACAGCCTTGGTTCCAGAATTACATAAATGAAATGTTGGACAAGCAAGTGAACATAAAACTTTTGGCCAAGCATGTAATGAAAACTTGGCTGTAAAATAAAGACAAACTAAAATGCATATGCAATATGCAACTATAGTTTGCTGCTTACACTATAATCTATTTGGAGTCTTACATCCCAAAACATGAGGTAAATATTTATCCTGTGGATAGGATTAACAGATCATATTGCTAAAGAATCCAAAAGGGTTAGTTTGCAATAATCTGGTTGTTAATGATTACAAATATTTGCATGCAGTTACCCAAACGTTTGCATATTATATATAATTTGGAATCCAAATGTAAAAACTGTGAGATCACTGCATAGCTAAATGCATATGCACCCAAAAGGACAAATATTTTCATGTTGGAAGTCATGCTCAGAAACTCTACTATAATTCATATAAACAAGCTGCTGTGTAGCAATGGTAAAATTTTTTTTAAAAGACTATACCGCACAAGTTAAATAGTGGATAACAGATAATACATTACGCTCTGCAGAGATTATCTGCTATGTAATATTTACATTTTCTCCTTTGAATGGCTGCCCCATGGCTACACAGCTGCTTATTTGTATAAACAATAGTAGTGTTTCTGAAGCAAACACAGCAGTTTTACCAGTACAGGGCAACACTGCAATACATTTGTGTTACTTTAAAACACTTTAATTTTTTAATGTTACTGTTCCTTTAAGCAGGAACAGTGGATGTGCAGAAAGAAAATTCTGCTTATCAGCTAGATTAGAATTTTAAAAAACCTTTCTTGAAAACTGGCTACCAGTAATGAGGTTCTAATGTGGTTTTATTTATCTCTATTTAAATCAGTGACCTTCTATGACTTGAAAGCTCCATGTCAGTCTATAATTTTAAAATACAATGTTGAATAATGGGTTCTTTGATAAAAACAGGACAGAAATGAGAGGTACAGAAGGTACACCTCAAATAGGACCAACATTCTTGTAGGACCCTGCAAAAAGCTAGATTTCACACAGCTTCATAAGCCAAGTGGCCCCAGTTGCTTTCTGGTGGATATGAAATATTACAGTCCTAGCACAGATGATGATCTGTTGAAGACTTACGTTTACATTACAAGTTTTAAAGGACCAGTAACATAATTTTTTTTATTGTTTTAAAGTAATAAAAATATAATGCAGTGTTGCCCTGCACTGGTAAAACTGCAGTGTTTGCTTCAGAAGCACTACAATTGTTTATATAAATAAGCTGTTGTGTAGCCATGGGGGGCAACTAGTCAAAGGAGAAAAGACTCAAGTTACACAGCAGATAGCAGATAAGCTCTGTAGAACATAATGTTATCTGTTATCCATTACTTATCCTGTGCCATATAGCCGTTTTTCAATTTCCGCCATTGCTACTTAGCAGCTTGTTTATATGAACTATAGTAGTCATTCTGAAGCAAACAGATCAGTTTTAACAGTGCAGGGTTTTTTGGTGTTACTGTTCCTTTAAATGGGCTTGCTACACTATACAAACAATGTCTTAGCCGACACAGTGACATACATCCAGGTGCTTCTGATCTGTGTATGTGACCTGTACATTTATTCCAGTAATTTCTCATCAAATTGTAGAAGCCAAAGTGTAATGTAGCGTACAGAAGGCAGTTCTGTATATCAACTACAGTTCTGTATGCCTTAAAGGGGATGTAAAAGCAAAAAAAGACTTTTTTTTTACTTTAATGAAAGAGAAATCTATCTCCAATATACTTTAATTAAAAAATGTCTACTGTTTTTATAATAAACCTGACTGCATACAGTCAGGTTTGTAATAAATCCGACTGTATGCAGTGAAATTCCCCCTTGGTTTTGCTTGCTCTGACAGCTTCGGACAGGAAACTTCAGATAGTACCTTACTGTTGTGCAGTGAAACAACCATACTTTCAATGGCAGGAGGCGAACCCCTCACCTTACTTCCCAGAACTCAAGCAGCTCTTTTTGTTTTCCTGTAGAGCAGATGGGGACTGTGTAGAGATTTGTATCCACAGACCCAGTGCAGTCTGTATATTCTGATTATCAATCAGTCTTGCTGTGTCAGCTTCTGGCAGATATTATTTGTTTTGATAATGTATTCCTAAATTATCCCTAAGCTTAGCCCAGACCACACTGAGCATGGTATTGCAAAGATGTTTAACAAAGTTACAAGATGACAGCCCCCTGTGCCAACTTTGAAAGCATAAATCATTTGTCTTATTAGGCAGTAAGTTCATGTTTATATTTGGTATACAAAATACAGCATTTCTAACATTATTCTATTTTAGGGTTTAGTTGCCCTTTAAGTTATATATATCATACCTCTCCTACAGGAAAATGTATCTAATGATTTACTAAAACCGGAATTTATCTACTGTTTTTTCTGAAACCAAAGCTGACCCAATACCCTTCCACAAATTGAAAGCCTTTATCAAAAATGTTTCTCGGAAAAAGTGGAACAAAAGAGTCACGTCAAGATACAGTGTCAATTAGCATTGTACAGCTGACACTCCAAAACTATTTTATTTAATTTTCTTTGTCAAAACTCAACTTTTCTGAATTTTTGGAAAAAAAAACCCGACTTTTTTGGATTGTCCAGTGCAGATCACAATGCCAAGAAACCACTTCAGGGACATCTGCCATTGACTTCTATGTGACCTTGAAAGGTATGAGAAGGTGTAATTTCAGATTTGGATGTTTTGCAGCTTTGGGGTATGAAAAATATAGAATTTTCCCCCTAAAAACCTCCACCAGAAAAAAAAAATTTGAGATTTAATTATTGGGCCCTCTAAGAGTAAAATGCATTTTCCTTACATTCATTGATAAGGTGTGTTCAGTGTTCTCCATTTGCCAGGCTATTTTCTAATATAAACTGGTAGGACAGTGCACTGTACTTTCTGAATCACACAGCCCTATTGGTGTTTCTAAAAAGAGCTATTTTAGAGCTGAGGAGGTACTTTTATTTAATAATTTTTCTCCCCGCCCAGCCAATTTGTCCCACCCAGAGTTTTTTTTTCTGCGTGTATTAGAACATCTATTTAACAAGAGTAATTTTAAATACTGACAAAGTACTTAAGTGAGAACCACAGAAGTAAAAATGCCTTTACTTCCTTTTTCAACATTTTATGCACAATATGGAAAAACAAATATTGTAAATACATGAAGTTAAGCATATCTGCCTTATAGGCAGATCATGTAGAGAGTGAAGCATTCCATAATTTAATTCACTCTACCATGTAAAATTTCATTCCTGCTGGGGGTAAAGGCAGGCGGTGATATCTCTGCAACTTGCAGTAAAGAGTGACTGAAGTTTATCAGAGCACAAGTCACATGACTAGGGGCAGCTGGGAAACTGGCAATATGTCTAGCCCCATGTCACATTTCAAAATTAAATATAAAAAATATCTCTTTTTAAAAACAGATTTCAATGCAGATCTCTGCTGGAGCAGCACGATTAACTGATGTGTTTTGAAAAAACATTTTTCCACAACTGTATCCCTTTAACCAATAATGGTCACTTGCCTAGCCTTAAAAATTTGCAAAATAAAGCAAGGCTAAAAAGCACATTCACAGCTGCCAGTCCAAACATGAAACTCCCCACACAGTAGTACTTCATCTGGTTCTCAGGGGTTATAAAAGAATGAATAGAAAACAACTAGGGCATGTGTTCCCTCTAAAATGTCTTTGAAGTAATCCACAAAAACACAACATTTAAAAATTACTTGTATAGCATTCTTCCAAATATATAGATACACTATTTAAACACCACAACTAGTGGCTTTGTAGAAAAGTGAAAGTTAAATCTCAAAATAGAGATTACTAAAATATTCAATAATAACTTTGCATAGACAATATTAATTTCCTCTGTAGCAAAGCTATTCACAAGGTACACTGGAACCCATAAGGTACTTTTATTGTTGCACCAACAAGAATAAAAATGTTTCTTATACTAAATGTAACCTAGACAATACAAATATATAAACGTAGACGATGTATCACTACAAATCTGCAGATCTGTTGTGCATGACACATGCATCATGTTACCACTTAAATAGGTAACATACAGAAGCTGCATCACACATTTATGTAGTGCACCTTTTTTAGGGCCAGTGACACCAAAATATGAAAATGACTGAAACGGACACACCGTACTCCTACCACTGGGAGAAAAAGAATCTCTCTGGAGCAGAAGTCCTGCTTTTATTGC
The DNA here is from genome assembly GCA_024363595.1 of Xenopus borealis. Lineage (NCBI taxonomy): Eukaryota > Metazoa > Chordata > Amphibia > Anura > Pipidae > Xenopus > Xenopus borealis. The sequence continues at coordinate 69,531,443 of CM044445.1, forward strand.
AGTATTGTTTGTTATGCAATTGCATATATTTCTATTAAACCTATGACCTGGGCTCAAGAACCCTAAAAAGTTAAAGAATTTTCCCATAAAAATTTAATTTTTCCAATAAATTATACATATTTTTAATTACATATATTAGGGGTTTTCAAATGTTTATATTATTGTCCCCTCTAAGAAACCTGCAATAAATATTGCTACGGTGGTTTTTATCTATAAAGTCCAATGTTTCACGTTCCCACTATTATTCCCATTACAGTACAGAAACCACTGGACTTTTAGTACAAAAGAAGCATGATCTAAACCTTTCTTAATAAAAAGTGCCTTTTTTTTTTTTTAGAGGAAAAAATAAATAAAATGTTATTGGAACTCACAGTGCAAGGCTATAAAATGAAAAATACAACTGTAATATATGTAAAAAAAACAAGCATAAAATGCATATATGTTTAGAACAGGGTTTCAATTGATCTGACCACTTTATCTTATAGAATGACTGCAACATCTTCTGTAAGAACAGGGCATTAAAAAGCAAATAAAAACATAGCAATATATGTTGACTTGATTTCAGGCAGTAGAATAGATGATTTTTTAAAAATATGATTTTTTGCTCTAGAGCTGTTTTAGTGGACCCAGCAAAGTGGATAAAAACATTGTAGGCACCACTCAAGTTTGAGCAGCTTTCTCTTTGTGAAATCAAGGACTTGTCTATGTATTATTAAAAGGGGCAAAATAAATAAATATGATATTGCCACCTGTTAAAGTATATTATATTTTTGCCAAGTTATAAGAAACTACATAGTTAAAATATGGCATCTAAACAGAAGCCACAAGTTTGACAATCGCTCTTAATAGGCCGTACAAACCTCAGCACTGCATTAAAGGGGCTGTACTGGCAGCAAAGTGGTTATATAAGGCAAAAAGTGCGATTGTTCACAGCAGCCCTTGGTGAACAAACTTTAAGATGTTTCCATTTAAACTGACAGAAAGATCACGGAAGGTGTCCTGGACCCATACCCTAGGCTTCCTTATCAAGCCACAACAATCCTGCAAAAAACCCTGCATTATGACGGGTTCTTAAGAAACAGCAGGATATTAAAACAAACTGGGTCACCTTTTACTTGCAAACAAGTTGTGTATCGCAGTTTGATGAACATATTTGAGTTTCCCCAAGAACATATAATTTTGTTAAAATCAGAGGATGCCCTTCTTTTCTAGTCTGCAAACTGGAAGACAGCCTCTGGGTTATTGCTTTCAGAAGGATTAGCTGGCTGCAACATTTTTGCAGGTGAGGTTTTGCCATGCGAGTGGGAGGAGGAGGAGTGTGAGCTCTCACTGGAGCTGCTTCGTGTTTCTGTGCTTGTGCTGGTCTTCTTCATTTTCCTGCGCTTTGCCAGTGGTGCTTTGTCTACATTCTGGAGGCGGAATCCTTCTCGCTTGTACTTGTTAAATGCCTAAGGAGAAAGAATCTTAGTTGTAAGAGACAGTAAAAGAATTTGGACACAACACAAAATTCATTGCTAGCTAGAAGCTTGTCCTAACTGGCAGGGCATTTAGGTATTTAATATGGATACTGAAAACGGTTTCTGACCAGACATAAGTACATACTAAATCATGTCACCCAAAGTGGCCCTATCTTTTGTAGCTAACCCTCAGACCTGAAAAATATTGTTCTACTCTTTTTGCTGCTTTAAAGGGATTCTGTTTTGAAAATAAAAATTGTTACAAAGTCAGAAATAAAATACTTTCTAATTTTGCAATTTCACAGCAGAAGACGTTCTGTCTGCCAAAGCTGGGGACCCAGCTGAAATATTAGGCTCTAAAGTAAAATTTATAAGCCTCAGTAATTAAAGGACTTAAGCTATTAAAAGGTAATACATAGTTTCAGGACAGCACATCAGTTAGCCAGTACAGAGCTCCATCTCAAGTCCTGCTCCTAGCTAAAAATAGCAGTAAGCTCAGTCTTAAAGAAACAGTTTGGAGTAAAAATTGAAACTGGGAAAATAGATAGGCTGTGCAAAATATAAAATTTGTTTTCAATATAGTTAATTATCCAAAAAATGTAATCTATAAAAGAAGGTATAAAGGAATGTCTAAAGTAATAACCAGAACACAACTTTCTCCTAACCTCCTCTAACCTGTTACCAGCCAAACAAGTGACTTGAAGAGGGGCCCATTTGGGACATAGTTAAATTGGCTTGAAAAAAAGACAAAAGAAAAAAGTCCATCAAGTTCAACCCCTCCAAATTAAAACCCAGCATACACAACCCCCCCCCCACACTCTTTCACACAAACCATATATGCCCATAGCTATACTGACTGTAGAGTTTAGTATCAAAATAGCCTTTGATATTATGTCTGTCCAAAAAATCATCCAAGCCCCTTTTAAAAGCATCAACAGAATCGGCCATCACAACATCACCCGGCAGTGCATTCCACAACCTCACTGTCCTCACTGTGAAGAACCACCTACGCTGCTTCAAATGAAAGTCCTTTTCTTCTAGTCTGAAGGGGTGGCCTCTGGTGCAGTGATCCTCTTCAGGACTGGACTGAGAATTAAAATAGGCCCTGGCATTTCAGGTACACAAGAGGCCCATCAGCCCACATAGAGGCCCAAACAGCCCCCACCAGCCCACTAAACACTGACTTTCTATGGGACCTTATAGCAGCCCCTCTGGCATTTGCCCTAACCCACAAATGGCCAGTCCGGGCCTGATCCTCTTTATGGGTAAAAAGGTCCCCTGATATTTATCTATAATGTCCTCTAATGTAGTTGTAAAGTGTAATCATGTCCCCTTGCAAGCGCCTTTTTTCCCCAGAGAAAACAACCCCAACCTTGACAGTCTACCCTCATAATTTAAGTTTTCCATCCCTCTAACCAGTTTATTTGCACATCTCTGCACTCTCTCCAGCTCATTTACATCCCTCCTAAGGACTGGGGTCCAAAACTGCACTGCATACTCCAGATGAGGTCTTAAAATAACCGTTATAATATTATGTTAGACATCCATTCACCTTCATCATCAACATCTTTGTTCACATGCACAATTATTGCTTCACAATGTAGACAGGTGAGTTTTTTTTGTTTGAAATTTACAACTGTGTTTTATACTTCCAGTACTGTAATGGGTAGAAATTACCAAAAAAAGATGTTGTTGACATGTGCACCGTAAGCCTTACAGCTGCAGTTATCACTTTTGAGTTATGTTATTACAAACAATTTATCTGTAGATTGAGAGACTTACGTGAAATGTAACTTTTACATGAGTGTGCACAGAAGCTCCCGCTGAACCTAAAATATCTGGTGTCATAAGTGGGTTGGAAGAAAGCTGGCTGCCATCTTGGAGCCACTCATTGTATCTTAACGTTGACATCTTTATTCGTTTATTAGGATCCACAGTGAGAAGCCCTAAAGGTATAGCACAATGAAATTGGGCACAAAAAAAACAATGTGCAATCTCAATTTACTGTAAGTAGCCACGTAACATTATGTAGCACAGCCATCAAAAACACATTTCAATACAAAAGAGATCATTAACTGGCTATTATTTAGTAAGTAAGTAAGTAAATGTTTATTTATATAGCACCTTTCAAAGCAATGCTACAAAGTGCTGTACAGCATAATTAAAACAAAGAAGAATACAATAACATTTTCATTTGCATTACACTTAAAAAGTACTGAAAAGCCAAAGTATACAAATAAGTCTTCAAGCATTTTTTTTAAATGTCCACTGAGCTGGCAAGTCTAATATCGACAGGCAAATTATTCCACAGTCTAGGTGCATATACAGCAAAGGCACAATCACCTTTTCCATTTACCTTGTATCAAGTCTTTGGCCTCCCGGGACACATTTTTCCAAGCTTCACCCTCACATGAGAAGTCACCTTGCTTTATTTTCTTCATTATGTCTTCGGCACTTGCACACTGTAAGGTCTTTCCATGACACTGGAAGGGCACTTGACCAGACAGCATGGTATACTATCAAAAGGGAAGAAGTAGCAATTATCACAAAGAACGCTGCAGTTATTTAATGTGCTGGATGAAATTGACTTATCGACACAGGACAAAAATAATTTGTGTGAAAAAAAAAAATTAAACAAAAACAGAAGTGATTGATCCATACGTTGCAAAATGTATGTACTTTCTTTATTTGGAGAGGGGCCATAGGTTAGTGGCTTACAGCACTGTAGTATGCACAAGCGTGGCCACTGGATGTTTAAACATTCATGCAAAAAAACCTATATTTTTGTAAAAAGTATCGAAAAGGATTTCAACTGGGTGAATTTGAGCACTGGCAATTTTGTTGTATGTTGTTTGTTTGACGTATTGTTCTTAGTGTGAGCAAATAATGACAACCATATGGTGCCCTTTTACTTGAAGGTGCTGATCTGTGTACAATGAACTAACTACCACAAATATCTGCACCTTTGGTCGCTGGCTACTGCACAATGCGATTTTGTGCGAGCACATTTATGCATCTCCTGAAATCTTTATTGAAGAGTAAAGGACAAAAGTAAAAGCATAAAAAACTCACTAAAATGACTCCCAGGCTCCACAAGTCACATGATTCATCATAGCCACTTTCATTCAAAAGTTCAGGTGCAGCATAATGAAGAGTAAAACATGGAGTTTTCAGTGGCTGATTGTCGGGTGGCTTTAATCGAGCGAATCCAAAATCTATTATTTTTATCTCAGAGTTATCACTTTCATCTGTGAACAGAAAATTCTGAAAAGATAATAGATAATCCATACTTAATTAATCAACTTAATTCATAGTGGGATAGTTATTTCACTGTTTATTGGCATTCACAGAGATTTTTTTTTTTCTTTTTTAAGTAGCAATCAACTGTCCAAATAAGTATGGACCACCTTGAGAATCAAAAACAATCAGCTCACAGAGCAAAATCATTACTGCTTTATTTGTGGGTAGGGCAACTGTCCATATAATGTCCTGGCTGAGCAGGTTCTCTGCTTAAAGGAATTGTCCAATGTAAACATAGAAACTGGTTAAATAGAGGCTGGACAAAATAAAAAATGCTTTCAATATGGCCAAAAAATGTAGTTTATCAAGCCTGGAATGACTGGATGTCTAATATAATAGCCTTAACCCAACTTCCTGCTCTGCAGCACTCTTGGTTTAAACAGATTGGTTACCAGGCAGTAACCAATAAGTGACTTGAGGGGGGAGGCTATCCGAGTCATAACCATTTGCTTTTGAATCTGACCTGCATGATCAAAAACATCTATTTAGCCAGTTTTTATTTTGACACTGAACTATTCATTTTTAACTATTTACTTCAAGCAATTGAAGTAGGATTTGATGAGAATAAGATTGCATTAAAAGGCACAGCAATGCAACATACTGAAAAAGGATATTGTAGGTTGATTGTTTTCCTAAAAAGGAAAAAGGTTTCCTAAACCATTACAGGAAAGCAGTTCTCACACCATTTAAGATGAGGCAACCATTAATATAACTGTAACTTTCAAAAAATAATTATTTAATTCCAGTAGATTAAAGTTTGTGATAAAATACCTCAGGCTTCAGATCTCTATGGACTACTCCAACATCATGCATATGACTGACAGCGGAGACAAGTCTTCGCATGATATGGCTGGCTTCTGTCTCACTAAATAATTTCTTTTTCTTGATGCGTTCAAATAATTCACCTCCTTTCAGTAACTCCATCACTAAGAATGTGTGAAGCTGCAAACCAAGCAACATTTCTGTTACTAAATCTAAAAACAAACATAAAACATTTATACCATATTGAAATATATAATTTTCCTTTAGAGCAATGACACAGGTTAGCAACTCCACTAGTGGGTGTCTGGAATCAACTCCCATTCATCTCAAAGGAAAATCACCTAGACCTGCAGGTTACTGTTATTGATCAAGTGCTGTTTAAAATGCTGCAGTTAACCCACATGTGTACTGCTCAGGCCTATGCAACTCCATTGACATGAATGGAAAGTTATCTGAGGTTTTGTCACCTTCAAAGAAGCTCTGCGTGTGCAATTGCCCTGATGAGGATGATGATGTTAAAAAGAGAAGAACGCAACATACTCTGACCCATGGCAACAATTTCATAAATAAAAGTCACATTTTAGACCATTATATAGAATTCTCCCAAGGGATTTTTTACTGGGCAGACTGCTGGCACTTTTTTGCAGCCACCAGGCTCCTCACCCACCTAACCCTCACTCATTTCAATAAAGTGGGTAAGATTGCATGTATTTGAAGAAGTGCAAAGTTCTATGGCACATATTGAGGAGGAAACCAATCAGTAACATTTTGTTTTAAATCCCATCACATAATATATGTACAATAACGTCTACTATTCATTAAGGTAGATTTACAGTTTTGTGTGCTGGTATTAGTGCAGGGGAGCAGAATTTTTAATTTGGGAAAATATTTAAAAAATGTAATTAGGTACCTGATCGTGGAAAACATCGTGCAATTTCACTACATTTGGGTGGCTCTGACAAAGCTTCATGGCTGCAATTTCTCTGTGTGTGTTGCTTTCCATACTAGAAAGACAAAGAAAAAACTCGAATAAAAAGGTTATGTGCTGGAGCAATATAAGTAATCAGGTAATCAGTGCTAAAATTTTAATTTTAAAATTAGTTTAGAAACCAAACAGTAATCAAAATGCACTGTTTTCTACAGAATGTATCTGCTATGTATCCTGTGCCTTTTCTCCTTTTTCAGAATGATTTGGTGCTACCAAGGTTGCCACCTGTGCAGTTTTTTTGAAGGCTGTCTGGGTCAAAAATGACTGGCGGGTTTTCCAAATTAAGAAAACAAGGCTGTGATTGGTCAATCGCCTATCGACCACGTCATAGCACCACCTCAATGCCATTTGCAAACCTCCACAATGTCACATTATCAGCACATCACGTTATTGTCCTGCTCCATCCCGAGTTCGCAGCAGGGAAAGGTGCCATACAGCTTCTTAATTATATAAACTATAGTAGCATTTTTTAAGCAACCACGCTAATTTTACCTGACCCATGCCAGTTAAAATAAATCAGAAAACAAACATTTTATCCACTAAGGTTCACATACTTTTTGGCCAAACACAAATATTTAACTTTGGATCATTTCCCTAAAAAAATAAACATAATATTTTTGACTAATTTGTTAAACTGGATTTTCATTATCTAGTCTTTTGGACAAACAGATCACATATCCTGCTAAACCAATTCTTGAAGAAGTGAAGGAAGTTCTGAAAGCATAGACTAAGAGAAGATTATAACAGCAATATATTAGTACACACCGTTTGCTGATGATTTTCACTGCATACTCTTGGTTTGTTTTTTTATGCAAGCATTTTCGGCATATGGAAAAACTTCCCTCACCCAGTGGTTTGTCTTTAAGATCCAGTTCATAATGCTGATAAAAAGGAGAATCCTGCCACAAAATTCACGATACACATATCAGAAGCAAGCACTTCAAGCACCCTTGGCAGTAAACGCAGAGTATGACTAATCTAGACAGCCTATGAATGCTGTTCTGAAAAAACTCAATTATTAATTCATTCTTAAAGGAACAGTGGAGTGTAAAAATAAAAACTGGGTAAACAGTCTGTACAACTAATATAGTTAGCCAAAAATGTAATGTATAAACATTGGAGTGCCTGGATGTCCAACAGAACACAACTTATATCACAACTTGCTCTCTAAATCTGAGTTAGTCAGCGAATTGAAGGAGGGCCACATGGGACATTACTGTTCAGTGAGTTTGCAATTGATCCTCAGCATTCAGCTCAGATTCAAAAGCAACAGTTATGACTCATGTGGCCCACTCAAGTTATTGACTGGTTACTTACTGGTAACCAATCAGTGGAAACCAAGAGAGATGCAAAGCAGGAAGTAATGTCCCATTCTATTATGTTAGACATCCAGTCACTCTAGCTTTCACACATTATATTTTTTGCTAACTAATAATATTAGAAACATTTTTTATTTTGCACAGCCTATCTACTTAACCAGTTTTTATTTTTACAATGAACAATTCCTTTAAGCACTGGTGTTATAAGGAGACAAATTACCATACTCCTTGTTGTGTTAGGCACATTTTGTCATATGTTCACAGTAAATCATCTTGTTTCTATACCACTTACAATAAATGCTAGAATACAGAGAAGGTACATTCAAGGGATAAAATTTTAGAGCAAAAGAAAAACAAATACCTTCATCATTGCACTTCTTGCAATAGATGTAATGCCAGGGCGTTCAATCCCCAAATGGTACTGCAAAGGATCTGCTATAGCAGCATTGGGCTTAAACAGAATAGAAGGTGCAACAAAAGAATAACCCTATAAATAAAGAGACAATAATGATTTGAAAGCAATCATACTGCAAAAAAAGTGAATTATTTGTTTAAAATCAGTGATCAGCTGGATAATTAACTTTATGAAGGCAAAATGAATTCCCGGAAAGACCCTTAAACACATTTATGAGCTGAAGATTGGTACATCAGATCAAGACGACCCACACTTCTGCCTATGACATTCACTTAAAGGCGTGGTTCACCGATAACAACTTTTAGTATGTTATAGGGCTAATTCTAAGCAACTTTTCAACTGGCTTTCAAAAAAATCACAAATAATAAAAAAAAATTAAAGCCAATTGCTAATTGTCTCAGAATATTACTCTCTACATGATATTAAAAGCTGATTTAAAGGTGAACAACCCCTTTAACTTTTCCCTTGTAAAAACTAAAAGTAATATCAATAGGGGCAAATTTCTTACAATTTAAGATCATTTGTATAGAAGTCATTGGAATGCGAATTTTTAACATTCAATAACCTTGTTAATAGCTTTTAAAAAACAAAAAAAACTTTTCCCTTTGTAAACATGAATGGAACAATGTACGTTTTTAAATAATATGCTAGCAAAAATAATTATCACAAAAGAAAAAAATTCAGTAATTAATCATGATTTTTTTCCCCTGTCCAAACAAATTTTGAAAACCCTTAAATATTCAAATACTCTAATTAATAAAGCAGCGTCTAAGGGGCAGATTTACTATTATTCCTAAAAAGTCCTCTATCAAATGCTTATCGAAGAGTTTTAGGCTATCTTTTCCTCGATATTCGATTCCTCAATGAAATCGTACGATCGAATACCGATTGTTCATTTTCACGAAAAAATCGTAATATTTCCTCCGATTGCTCGAAAAATTTGTACGATTCGAACAACTGAGGTATTTGATCATACGAATGTTATTCGAGCAGGTGTTTGAAAACAAAAAAGCCTATGGGGGGGATTCCCATAGGCTTCTATTGCAATTCGGTAGGTTCAATCTGGCGAAGTAGGCAGTCGAAGAGAAAAAAAGTCCTTCGATCACTGAATGGTTGAATTATCGAATATCCGATCATTTGAATTTGCGGTATTCGATGATCGAAGTGGTCAAATTTGCATGTTCCATCATCCAATTAAATCGTTCGATCAGAATTCGATCGAATTTCAATCTATTCACGTGAATTTCGTAAATCTGCCCCTAAGTGTAAATTACAGCACAGAGGTAGCTTCTTATGCTCTTAACCAGGTTTTTATTTTTGAATTAAAAAAAAAAAAAAAAAAAGAACTGGTTGCAATCATCTGCATTTTGAATTGTTCATCTAGTCACTTACCTGAAATATCCTGTCTGCGTTCATAGGCAAAGCAGCAGGGGAGTACGTGGGATCCATCTCTGTAAACTCCTCTGCAAAATTTCCAACATCCAATTCATCTTTAATTATGGGTTTAAATGGTGCAGGTATTTTTTTAGCAGCCAAGTCATCCCAATGAAGACTCTGCAAAGAGATAAGGGTCTTCATTCCAACTAGGCAAAGGCTCAGCATGACTATAGGAAAATGTTAAATATTCTACTCCTTTCCTGCGTTACACTGTGAGTAAGGAAATCCACAACAGACATTGAAAAATCTACAGATAAAGGGTTTAAAAGGGTTTAGCCAAGTATGGCTCTACAATTAAGGCACATGGTAACAAAAAAAGCAGGCTCATATTTACAAGGATTAAGCTGTAGGTGCTACAAAGAAAATTACACATTTTCTATTAAAACACTTTTTTTTTGCTTTTCACCTTAAAGAATGGATGCTTTTTTATTTCATTACATCCATCTGCTCCACATCCCAATCGTTTCTTGGGATCCTTTAGTAAAAGGCACCGAATTAGGTCTTTTACAGATTCACTCATTTCTTGAGGATAGGGGGGTTCACTTTTTAAGATCCTCCTGTATCAAAACAGAATAGCTGAAATAAATAAAATCTTCTTAAAGGGGTTGTTCGCCTTCCAAAATTATTTTCAGTTGAATTGTATTCCTATAGTTCCCCAAAATAAATGGACTTTTTTCTTTTTTCCAAAATCTAAGTTTAAGTTTAAGGTTCCTCTGGTGTTTCAGTCTGACGGCTCAGTAATTCAGATGCATATTCTGAATTGTTATAATTTTGCAACATTGAGCAGATACATTTCTCAGCAACATCTCTGGCATGTCAGCATCTATTGCATCAATTCTAACACCTACCTTTAATGAAACACAGTGATTCAGCAGGGACAAAGATAAAAAATGTGTTAACTAAAAGTTTCAATTTACACAGTTTAGAGAGTCGACAAGTCCCCCTACAGTGCAGCTTTAGAAAGGTGAAAAACTTGACTTACATTTCAATATTGTAAAAACGGTCACAAATAGAAAATAGAATGTAATTGGGAAAAGTCTTTATTTCTGGTGAACTATCTGAAGCCAACTGAACTGAAACAAGTGTTGGAAGGTGAACAACCCTTTTAAGCCGGGGAGCAATAAATAATCCAACTACTAGAGTAATAGCAAGCATACTATTTGTTTGCATTCAGTAAACAACCAATGTAGAAATTGATCAGTAGCTGTCACGGACTGTCCCATTCCATTACAAGTCAATATGAATCATGTGGATTATTAGACATAAGAACAAACATTGCTATAAGCAATGAGATTCTAAATTACTTAAAGGACCAGTAACATCAAAAAATGTAATTGTTTTAAAGTTATAAAAATATAACAGTGTTGCCCTGCACTGGTAAAACTGCAGTGTTTGCTTCAGAAGCACTACTATTGTTTATATAAATAAGCTGTTGTGTAGCCATGGGGACAGCCATTCAAAGGAGAAAAGGCTCAAGTTACACAGCAGATAGCAGATAAGCTCTGTAGAACATAATGTTATCTGTTATCCATTACTTATCCCGTGCGATGTAGCCATTTTTCAATTTCTGCCATTGCTACTTAGCAGCTTGTTTATATGAACTATAGTCGTGTTTCTGAAGCAAACAGATTAGTTTTAACAGCGCAGGGCAACATTTCATGATATTTTCTTTACTTTAAAACTCTTTCATTTTTTGGTGTTACGGTTCTTTTAAATGAAAACCATTTAAGCTCTTATTGACATTCTTGCACCAACCATTCTCAGGCATTTAAAGTAGCCTCTGTGTGTTACTGTGCATAGAATTTAGAAAATCCACATATTTCACAAGCTATTTCCACGACCATAACAGCACTGTGCAAAGGTTTTTTGACTTGCCTAGAAATTTCAGCCTGAGAATTCTTCTCTCCATCAACAGTAAAAGGGGATGCTCCAGTCAGTAGCTCGTACATTAGGACACCTAAACTCCACCAGTCTACTGCCTGCAATACAAAGTACTTTTCAGCTATTTGCAAAGTATATTTACTGCCTATAAAGCAGCAGAAAGATAAAAACAAATGTGTTTTAGCAAGTATTTTGGGCAAACCGTTTTTATTGATACATGCAAGTATCATGATATAAGGAAATTACAGCCTTTTTTGGAATGTATGATGGATTCACCAGGCAGTGAAATACCTTGTCATGTCCTGAATCACCTCCTCTGACAATTTCTGGTGCCATATACTCTATAGTCCCGCAAAAAGAATATGTCCTTTCATTCTAAAAGTGAATAAGAAATCTGGTTTTAAAAATGCATACATTTAGTAATAGCAGAACTAGATTGCTTTATTGTACAGCATTGAATGCACAAGTAGCGCTACACAAATAAACATATATACTCGACATGTAGCCAGGTATTATTGCATAACATTGCCATTTATAAAATTTCTGTATTACATTTTTAGGGGGCCACAACACTTTTGTTAATTTAATTCCAACACAAACATTAGCATCTGCTTGAAAAATACCGTTTCAAAAAAGTGGTGGTAATAATAATTTATGAATAATGCAAATCGCTCTATTTAACAGATGATTTAACAGATCATGATACACGCACAAATATTTACAAATATCATTTTTATTTTCAACTACCATTTTGTGGTGCAAGTAATGTTTTACAGTTTTAGATTCAAGTACTGATAGTTTTCAAATGGTTATAGTCTAAGCATCACCTGTGCAAAAGTTAACAGGTAAGGCACTGGTGCAACCTGATCCAGGATACAACTGGACTCTGTCCAGAAAGAAAATAACTAGAGAGAAGAGAGAGATTGTGCACACCTGGGTCGCCGGTCCTAGCACCCGGCCGCACTCCCCGGTGCTCCCGGGAAAGTGACTGGGCAGCATGCCACCCCTAATTTTTTGCTGCCCTAGGCCTTGCCACAGAGCCTGGGACTAGGCAGATGTGAGGAATTATTGCCATCTCCATACAAGAACCTTCCTTTTCTTAAGGTGGCCATACACGGGCCGATAAAAGTTGCCGACAGGCCAGGTCGGCAGCTTATCGGCCCTCCAACGGGCTTTACCAGTCGATATCTGGCCGAAAGTCGGCCATGTGACGATCGGGCAGGTCTAAAAATCCCATCGGATCGTGGCCGCATCTGTTCATTGATGCGGTCCCGTGATCCGACCAGCCATATGGCCTCCATTATGATCCGATCGTTGGGCCCTAGGGCTCATGATAATGATCTCAAGGTGGGCATATTGGGGAGAGATCCACTCGTTTGGCGACATCGGATCTCTCAGTGTATGGCCACCTTTAAAAAGATACTGTTTTATGGTATAGTTTTTTTATTTCTAAATTATACTGTTTACACTGCAAATAATTCATTCTACCATGTAAAATTTAATTCCTGAACCCATAAGTGTATTCTTTTAGTTATATTATTGGTGTGTAGGCAGCCATCAGGTCATTTTGGTCATGTGCTTTTAGAAACAGCTGCACAATGGAACTGCTTTCAGACAGGCTGTTTCTCCTACTCAATGTAACTGAAGGAGTCACAGTGGGACACCGATTGTTACAACTGATTGTTGTTCTTATATCTACCAGGGAGAGGTTATCTGGTTGCCTTCCAGTCTCTCTACTGAAGGGCTGCAGTAAAGCGTGATGGAAGTTGGTCGGAGCACAAGTCACATGACTGGGGGCACCTGGGAAATTGACAGAAACTGGCCATATTGTTCACCTGTTTACACTCATGAGTTTGTGATACTTTGCCTTTCCTATGCCTGATATTTTTTCTGGGGTTTTGTAAGCATATAAAAAGGTCTCCACCTAAGGTGTTTAATCATGTCCTGGGAGGTGAGGTGGATTTGAGGGTCTTCATAGGACAACTTTGTTTACATCTGAGTGATATCCCTGCAGTGAGCACCAACCATTTGGTTTTTGGTGTGCTACCAACATTAATGTGGACATGGTCTTGCAGTAACATAGGTGTGGTTTAAAGTAGGTGTGGTTTAATAACAGGGAGTGGCAAACTGTGGCTTCCATTATCGGCCCTCCACTATGTAGGTCAGAACATTCTGGACCTTGGTACTACAGATGTTGGACTGCACTGCTTTTAAGTATTGCTTCCCCTATATGTTGTGATAAGGGCAGGCTTTCAGGCACACAAACTATGGACTCTACAAAGGCTTGTGGCGGACTAATAAAAATAGAATACCAAAAGTATCCAGACACCTACCAGTCCAACACCTCATTCCAAAACCAAGGGTATTCATATAATGTTGGCCCTTCCTTTGTTGCAACAGCCTCTATTCTTCTGGGAAGATCTTCTACTAGATGCTAGTATACAGTTTATGTAGTTTTCATTCAGCCACAAAAGAATTAGTGAGGTTGGATTAGACCTGGTTTATCTCAGCTGGTGTTTAAATTAATCCCAAAAGGTGTTGAGCTGAACAGAGACTCTATGCTAGCCTGCACAGAGGTGCTCAGCCAATGAGGCGAGAGGAGAAACAGCGCCCCACTAAGTACCAGGGGCGGCAAAAATAGCGCACCTGGTACTTTAAGAGCAAAATTTTCAGTTTTCAAGCCGGAAATTTGCCTCTTCTAGCGCAGAGAAAGCAATTATGCTCTCTGCACTAGCGTCTTGGCCCTCTCCGTCGCCCTCGTGGACCCCTACAGATCTCAAAGGTGAGCACACGGGGTGGGGGGCGGTAGCAACACCAAGCTGCCTCAGGAGTCGGAGGGGCCAGGGTCGCCCCTGGGCCTGTAAAGTTATTCTACTTCCATCTCAGTAAAACCCATTCTGTATGGACCTAACTTTGGGGCATTATTGAACAAGAAAGGGACATCACCAAACTTCCTCACAATGCAGGAAGCATACATTTTAATGTTTATTTGTTTAAAGGTTTCTTTTACTGGAATTTACTGGAACTATTGGAACTTGCCCAAACCATGAAAAGTAGCCTTCTACCACCAAACTTTACCATCAGAATTACAAATCCAGAAAGGTAGCGTTTCTCCTAATGTTTGGACAGTGAAACACAAACCACAATTTATTACTGCACCAGTGTCTAGTAGAGTTGGGTAGAGTTTGGGCAGATTGTGAAATGTTTCTTGAAAATGTGGTTCTTGGCATACTATAAGTGATGAAAATACTTAAATATACAAATGCCACAACCACTGGTTGACCCCACTATAATCTTACTCTGGTCATTTGCTGTATGTATTACATATGCAATTTAGCACTGTGCCCTCTAAAAATACATGTTAATAACAACAATAATAATAATAATAATAATAATAAAAGGGGTGCCGAAACTGTATGTTGGTAAACTAGACCCAAAAGAAGTAAAAAACTGGCTACAACTTTACAGAAAAATAAAGAAATTTCTAGATGATAGACACACTGTTGGTAACACTGTTAATTATATAATTATGTGAGTATGGCACATTAAGGATAAAATGGTACTGCCTAATCAAAACAGAGCTTTAATAAACTTACTTCATCAGACAGAAACTCTTTACTAAGTCCAAAATCTGTTAAAACCACGTGTCCACTGGAGTCTAGAAGAATGTTCTCAAGTTTTATATCCCGGTAGATTACTCCCAGCTGTAAAAATATGTTTATTAGCTATTTTATTGTGGTTTTGGATGGATATTTGACTGCTACACAAAAATATGCAAATATTAATATATTATGTAAACAATAATATTTTTTTACTTTACAAGATGTTTTAACCCTTTAAGTGCCAGCAGAATCCTGCATTTCATTTGCACTTGGTGCCATATTTTTTTGAACATTTTGTGTTCTCTTGGGACATTTTTCAAAAAAACTTTAAACAATGCCATTTTTAGAATATAGGGATTTATACCAGAAATTTTTTTTTTTTCTATGCACACAAATGCAATCGATTTGGAAAGCCTCAAGTATCAAACATACCAACACCAGATACGTATAGTTTTATGGCGATTTCTAACTTCTATAGATCAAAAATTCCCAACAGTAAAATTACCAAATTTCAAAGCACTACAGTAGAATATGGCATAGTTTTTATTCCAAAGCCAATAAATCCTGGAATTCGCAGCAAGCCATCTTCATAAACCAAATTCTGTTGAATCTAAAATGGATAACCACGTAATTCTGAAAAACCACCTCAAAACTTTCATGCTGCAAGTCTGTATCGCCCACATAGCATTAGGTACCAAGAAAAAACATCCTCCACTGAACAGTTTGATGCCCATTGAGCATAGGATTATCAAAGTGTCTTGAGTTTAGAGAACTCAAAATTAAATTAGCACATACAATTTCTCCTGGAATTCACTTCAGCTACTGAATAATCACATTTACTACTACATTCAGCCGAATCCAAACTACATCTTTCTACCCCAAACTACTGAGTTGCAATTCTTTCCAGTCAGTTTTGATCAAATAACTGAAAGTTGCGTCAAAGCTTCCACTCTAGTTTCTCATCTCCCATATAGCATTAGGCACCAAGAGATAACATCCTAAATATGAAATGCAAGGGTTCCACTGAACAGTTTGATGCCCATTGTGCATAGGATTACTTAAGTATCTGGTGTTTAATGACCTCAAAATTAAGATAACACTTCAGTTAACAATTTTTCCTGAACTCACTCCAGCAACTGAACATCAACACATTTATTACATTTTGTGCGGTGTAAAAACCATATATTTTTGCAAACAGACCTGTATTTGTGGCGAAGCCACAAAGGCGCCTAGGGCGGCATGCCGCCCAGGTGCATCCTCAAGAGCACTGGGTGCTCCGGTGCTTGAGAGCGTGCTAGCCTGTGCATAGGGGTTTTGTGTCTAAGGGGCCAGCGCTAGGACCATGCAGCCACAGGAGGGAAATCACATCAAAGCTTCCACTCTCCAGAACCTTTTCTCTCACATAGCATTAAATACCAAGATAAAACTTCCTAAATATGAACACCAGGGGTCCTCTCAACAGTTTGATTCCCAATATGCATTGATTTTGTGTAGTACAGAGACCCCCAAATGCAAATAGTACATATAAATTTTTCACGACTGACACTCTTGCTACTGCAATATAATCACCCAGTGTATTATGTGCCATAAGACCACATAAAAGTATGGAGAGTCTAGAACACCATATAGTTTTGAAAATTCAGAATCTAAAATGGGTAAATGCATCTTTCTACTACTACAAACAAGCTGCAGCTATGCTGAATGTAGGGGTTTTCATAAAATTTATGAAAATCATCACAAAGCTTGCATTTTACCCCATTATATAGCCCACATTATCTAACAAATACCAGGGGTCTACTGAACACTTTGATGCTCAATAGGCATAGAGTTACCAAATTATGTGGCATACAGAGGCACCCAAGTGAAAATAGTGTGCATGAATTTTACACGGTGTGTATTATGAGATTAAGACCCCCCCCATGGAAACCTGAAAAAATATATTTCCGAAAAGTACACATACTGACAAATCCAATATGGGTAAACAAGTCTTTCTTCTGCAAACTACCAAACTGCAAAGCTATTCTGAATGTAGATGTTTTTGAGATTTTCGGAAATTTGTCACAAAGCTTGCATTTTACCCCATTATATGTCAGACATTTCTTAACGCACCAATATAAAAATCCTAAATAAGCATGCCAGGGGTCTACTGAACAATTTGATGCCCAATATGCATACATTTACAATACCATGTGGCATACAGAGACCCCCCAAACAGATACATAGACAAAATTTCCATGAGCAAAAACAAGTAACAAAGAAGGTGGAATGCAATAAAATCATTAAAATCTGAATCCCAGTTTAAATTATTTTATGGACAGAAACAACAAGTCTAAAAATGCACCAAGATCACCAAAATTGTAATATGATTACCATAACAACATACAAAAGGTATTGCGTAGTGCAGTTAGTGAATATGCTGTCCACAATGGCGATAAAACATTTTTTTTCCCCAAGCAAAAAAATCCACACGATGCAGTAAAAAAAAAAAAAAGCCGCAAAATTGTTAGTGTGTGTATACCTGGGGTGTGAAGCCTGGAAATCCATCTGGAGGAAGAAGAGGGCGAGATCAGGCAGGATCCAGGTCAGGGGTGGTCCAGGAAGAAGAGGCCACATCAGGCACATAATATTTTAGTTTGCAATTTGCTGCAGCCTAGGGGCCACTGGGCGATCATGCCAAAGGGGCCACTCGTTCCCCCACCCTGCTCATTGCCTAGGGGCAGAGGAACATGTGGGTTGCAATGAGCAGCTTCTCTGCTTGCAGACCTGGAAGTGCAGCAGAACTTGGAATCTACATTTTGTGGCATGTGGTAGGTGTCAAAAGGTGAATTTTACCTATAATTTCTCCCCAATTGGACGCATAAGCTACAAGGTAGATGTTACTAAACAGGAAATGGTTTCTCTGTTTATTCAGCACAAAGTTTATATTTAAGATAACTTTTTGTATAGTATAGAATACCCTATTTGCAGCAACTTTTCAATTGGTCTTTATCTTTGTAGTTTTCTGATTATTTTCCTTCTGTGGACCCTTTCGAGGTTTTCAATAACTTTTTATAACTAAAATGTCATCTTTGTAAGATAAATCAAACCCTAGCAACCTCATACCTGCTGAAATTACAAACTGGAGAACTGAACTGACAAAAAGCTAAATAGACAGACATATATAAAATAGAAGACCAACTGATAATTGTCTCAAAATATCACTGACCACATCCCACTAAGTTAATTTAAAAATAAACTAACCCTATAATATGCTGTGATTCTTTTTTCCTTGCGTCTAGCATTCAGTGCTGCAAAGGTAATAAACTTGTCTACTTGTGATTAGAAGGCCATAGAAAGTGACTCATGAAACCACCAAGTGTGCTACAGTGTTGGAACATGGGCACATTTTGCAGAAGCCTCTATGCATTATAGTATGTAGCTGATTACACGATAACTATAGCATGTTGCGGTAGATCCAATTCACTGAAAAGATAGGTGGCCCTACAATACATCAACAACCATGTTTAACAGCATGGAAAGAAGCAGAGTGGGGTGAAATCTAACATTCCCCTGAAACTAATCATACAAATATGTACTCTTGTCCTCTGCACAAAAGTAATGTTTTGTGATCACTTTACACTTCTATGCATTTATTCTGAGTATTAGTCTTCAGAACATGCAGTTTAGAATTAGCTTTGCAATGCCCACAACAAATTCTCTGTGATACCACTGGTTCCAAGAAGAGCCATTACTATTTTGCTACAGATATTTTAGGCAATCCTTCTGTGGTTTTTAGTATAGGAAGTGTTTCTAACAGTTGGTAAACATCAGCTAACAACCATGGTTCCTCTTTCTCTATAAAGTGTCTGTCTTTAGCATACACATTATTTGATATAATTAGCTCAAAATGTTAGATTATTCTGTGGTTTCTTTAGATGAAAAATACCAACAGGTTTATTTCCTTAAGTTGTTTAAGAAACTCAGAGACTTAAGTCTTGATTTTCAGACATTATATACAGTGCCTTGAAAAAGCATTTAGACTCCTGATAAATTCTGCGACAATCACACGGATGTTGTAATTGTAAAAGACTGCAACTCAAAATTAGTTTTTAATGTTAATGTTCTAGGTTATAAAAATAATCTGGAAAAAAAAAATTTGAATTTATACAATCCCCACAATGTAATATTACATTTTTCGCTTCAAATGGGGTTGTTCACCTTTGAGTTAAAATGTAATATGATATAGAGTGATATTCTGAGATAGTTTGCAATTGGTTGTCATTTTTTATTACTTGTGGTATTTTAGTTATTTTGTTTTATTTTCAGCAGCTCTTCAGTTTGCAATTTCAGCAAGCTGGTCGGTAGCGTCCAAATTACCCTAGCAACGATACTCCTAACTCTGATTTGAATGAGGCCGACTGTAAAGATGAGTTATAAAAAGTAGCAAGGACAATATGTAGGCTTACAGAGCATTTGCTTTTAGATGGGGTCAGTGGCAGAAGAAGATTCAAAAACTATTCAAAAAAAAATTTGAAGACCAAATTAAAAAGATTGGCCATTCCATAACATACTAAGAGTTAACGTAAAGGCAAACTACCCTTTTCATTTTTTTTTTCAAGCTCTAATGTTAACCTTGAAAAAACATTTTTTTAGTTGAGTTGGTTTCAGATTGTTCATCGGAAGTAATAATTTCCAATTGTTTTCCATCTTTTATATTTTACAGTTTTTTTTTTTTTCCCAAAATTGAAGTTTAAAGTTTAATGTTCCAGTGTGTAGTGTTTCAGTCTGGCAGCTCCGGAATCCAAGTGTTGATTCTGAACCAATTTTTTTACATTAATTGCTACATTTTAAAGCCACATTTTCCAGCAGTATCTTTGGAATATTAGCAACTATTGTCAGGGCCGGATTCCATAGAGATGCACTCCGAGGTAGGTAGTCCCAATGCTGGCTGTTCGTTTGTACATGCCCCTCTGCATGATCCTTGCACCTGATGATTACCTCCTCCGTGCATATATACTCACAGGAGTACTGGGGAGCTTTGAATCTCTAGTGCTCCTTACGATGTGACTGGGCAGCATGCCACCCCTAAAATGTCGCCACCCTTGGCCCGGGCATTTGTAGCCTTACCACAAATACGGGCCTGACTACTGTATCAATTCAGCTGCCTTTAAAGGGGAACACCAGCTTCCAAACCAGAATGTAATAAAGTTGAACACAGAAACCCCTAATCTCTACCAGAGTTACCTATTTCTTCAAAAAGTATGAATACGTTTTCTATGTTGAAATCCAGCTGTTTAACATTTGTTCTCTTTCTGCATCTTTGAAATCCTGGCATGGAAAGAAGGACTAAACACTGATGTTACAACTTGTAACAACTTCTCCACAGCTTACAGACAGCATGCAGGAACTACATAACCCACAATGCATTGCACTGTGATGTTCCATTCCTTTTTAAAATTAAGTGTGCAGGAAATTGTGGGGTTTGGAGGATGCAGGCTAAGGACAGAGGGCTGCTAATACAAAGTAACAGTAGTCAGCCAGCTCAGCAAAGTAGTCAGATAGATCAGCAGGAGAGCAGGGGGGCTAGGCTTAGGGAACTGTTCCAAACCAATAAAAATCGTGACAAATATGAATATTTTTTTATATTATGTATATTACAAAGTTGCTTGAAATTATGTTTTCAAAAAGCTTAAGTTATGTTTTTGTGGAGTTCCCCTTTAATGAAACTGAGGGATTCTGTTCAGCAGAGACAAAGATAAACAAATGAATCAACTAAATGTATCAAGTTACAGAGGTCTCCCTCCCAAAACTGCTTTTGAAAGACAAAATAAGATGAAAAATTTTAAGAAAAACAGTCACCACCTAGAAAATTATTGGAAAAAGGCTTTATTTATGTGAACTATCTTAAACCAACTGAACTGTAAACGGTGTTTGAAGGTGAACAACCCTTCAGCTTCTCTCACCTGCAGGCTGAGAGCAGCAGAGCCAACGCTCTGTGTGATCTTCCAATTGGGAGTCTATCTATAATTGCTAGAGCCTTTTGACTTGACCAAATGAAAACCTTGCATTAGTTTCCTAAAAAAAAACCCACTGGATTTCATGCCAAAAACACTTTGGAAATTTTTGTTAGTTTCCACAAACAGGCTTTTTAGGCAAATTAAAACTACTGCACCTAAAAGGTGCTGAAGTTTCTCTGTTACAAAAGCCTGTTTGTGGAAAATAATGAAAATTGCAGAGTTAATAGCATTTTTTTCTACATTAAAATGTAGATGTTGTAATGTGAAAAAAATATTACCTTATGTAAATGTTCAAGTGCCAGAACAATTTCCCCAATATATACCCGCACCTCATTTTCAGTGAACTTTTCTCTCTGGGATAAATGAGTGAAGAGCTCTCCACCATTAATATAATCTGTAAAGCAAGAATTAAGACATATGTAATACTTCCAGGCACTGATGCACAAATAGTGACCACAAAAATTACCATAACCATTTCTAGGAATTGAACATGGGTAATTCGTTTTTTCAATTCACATCACCTTATAACTCCCACAAATGTTACCATCCTGAAAGCTATGGCCTATAGCACATGGGCTGTTTTGACTATCATAGTAAATAAGCGGAAATGAGTGGCAGTCAAAATACTGCTAAACTCCTGGTTATACTTCCTATAGTAATACTATTTGTGAAACTACCAAATGTATATGTGGTGATGACAGGCAGCCCTCCACTAGGGTTGCCACCTTTTTCTAAATAATTTACCGGCCTGCGGGGGGCGGGACTAAAAAG
>CM044445.1:69576198-69586448 GCA_024363595.1 Xenopus borealis
TTAGATTATTATATAAAACTTCCCAGATCCCCTTTGGACACCTACCTGTCCGCAGTTCATGCTTCACAGTGAGCAGGTCACCTTCTTGGGAGGGCCCTTCCATGTCTTGACAAGGCGTGAGCCCCAAGATGAGCACCTTATTTATATACAATATATCTATTGCTATGGTTGACGCGTGTGCGAATTCACTTCCTACAGCCTGCTAATCATCCTCCTGCACTCCCCTACCCTTCCAAATTCTCAATCAGACCAGTACAGGCCCCCCGCCACCCACCCCGTACCACTACGGCACGGAGCAACCCAGCACCCTACAAGGGAGCTCTACCTAACGTGCTCTGGTATCAACGACCTTATTGGTTAATGCGAAGACAGGAGGTGGAGCTAGGCACACCCGTACATCGGAGATTCCCTTCCCTGTAAACTCCAAGGTTGTAAGAGTGTAGGGGCGGGTCTTCTGCATAATAGCTCATCCAAGCGAGAAAGTAATTGGCTGCAGCAGTGTAAAGACACCGCCTATTCACTTTGATTTGATCTCCCACATTGGCTATTCTTACAAGAGTCCCCGCCTTTTCTTTTTAAAGGGCACCAATCATCACTAAGTAAAGACACTGAAAGATCAAGTAATCCTATTTTCAGCGTTGTTTGTATAATGTAATTCATCAGCTCACTATACATTCTGCAAAATCATCCTCTCTCTACTGTATTCCAAGCTGAGGAGTACTGAAAACATTTTAGAACATAATAATCAGCCAGTCAGTGTCAGCGATGGGATCTCCTAAGCACACAACGCAGCTTCACTTGGTATGTTTCTCACCCTTGAAATAAGACTATATTCACTGCCCCTCCTTTCACTTTACTCAGCCTTCACCTCTCGGCTTTCCTGATTTAATGATTTCCTCTCAGCCCTGTTAACTCATATTTAACCCCTACAATACCCATCTCCTCCCTCAGTCCTGTTTCCTCATTCCTCAGCCTTGCCTCGTTCATCTTCCCTAACAGTAGAAGCTGCATTCCGTTTGCTTAGGAGATCGCATTACACAGACTTTGGCTGAGGATGTCCTAAAATGGTTTCCGTAGTAGAAGACATCTTGAAATGCACTGCTTCTTTCTACGTATATCTTCACAGCCCACTGCTGCGGCTCTAAAATATTGCACATGCTCAGTTGAAATTACTTGGTTGTCTAGTAACCCTTCTAAGCAAGTCTCTAATTAGCCCTGAAATCTTGCACATGCTCAGTTGAAGTTACTTGGTTGCCTACCAAGCTCTCTATAAACTATCAAAAATTGACGTTTGCAACATGTAACTTAGTGCGCATCTGTCTGGCATGTAATAATTCAGCTGGAGATGATTGGTTTGTTGCATGGCATGTTGCTCTGTAGTTATGTAGGAACTCTGTTGTAAATACTTTCCAAGATTTCCCAGTAAGATATGCTGTTTGTAGTGCTTCTTTCAGACTTCTGTTGAATCGCTCGATTTCTCCATTTACTTGTAGAATATACGTTGTCCCTCTGCTCCTAGGCAATGAATAAGTAAAGCACGCTTTCTAGCTGCAGAAATCTCCCCCTGGTCAGCAGCAATAAACACCACACATTAGCCATACAAGAGGTTTGTGTATAAATTAGGGATGCACCGAATCCAGGATTCGGTTCGGTATTCAGCCTTTTTCTGCAGGATTCAGATTCGGCTGAATCCTTCTGCCCAGCCGAACTGAATCCGAACCCTGATTTGCATAGCAAATTAGGGCGGATAGAGAAATTGCATGACTTTGTCACAAAACAAGGAAGTAAAAAATGTTTTCCCCTTCCCACCTCTAATTTGCATATGCAAAATTAGGGTTCGGATTTGGTATTTGGCCGAATCTTTCTCGAAGGATTCGGGGTTCGGACAAATCCAAAATAGTGGATTCGGTGCATCCCTACTTTAAAGAGATTGTTCACCTTCAAAAAACTAGTTGGTTTCAGATAGATCACCAGAAATAACGACTTTTTCCAATTACTTTCTATTTTGTATTTGTGACCGTTTTTCTAATATTGAAGTGTAAAGTGTAATTTTTCACACACACCCCCAAAACTGTTCTAAATTGATACATTTAGTTGATGCATCTCTTATCTTTGTCCCTGCTGTGTAGATTATCTGGGTTTCATTAAAGGCAGCTGTTAGAACTGATACAATAGTTGCTAATACGCCAGAGATGCTGCTGAGAAATGTATTAACTAAATGTTGCAAAATTATAATGTGCACCTGAATTACTGAGCTGCCAGACTTAAACATCAGAGACACAAACATTCAACTTTAAACTTAAATTTTGGAAAAACAGTTCTTCTAACTTCTTGCAAGGGACCTGTTTATCTTAATTGTTACAATTACTTATTTGCTTGTCTCAAAAATGTTACAAAAGTATCTTAGTGCACCTGATGGCTGTTCTAGGCTCTCTGCCAAAAGCCAAGTACATTAGAAACTTTGTATCCTTTTCTGGCTGTCCAGTGGAGGAGATGAAAGAGAAAGTCAGGACATTTTAGTGGGTTGAGCTGTCAAAAGCAGGAATGTCCTGCTGAAAACAGGACAATTGGGAGGTATGCTGCTTTTTAACAATTTATCTCATATGAGCCCCCCCAGTCACTTAAAACGTATTTCTGGCCTCGTTTTACCCCAAGGTCCTCCAGCCAGTCATAGCTCTACTAACTAAATTTTTTCCCTTTTTGGCACACAGAAATGCTAGATGGGCACCTTTTTGTAATATGCATGCACAGTTGCTCTCTGATTTCCCCACTAGTGTTTTCTGAAAGTTACTAAGATTTATGATTAAATAATATATGATTTATACTAGAGATGCACCGAATCCACTATTTTGGATTCGGCCGAACCTCCGAATCCTTAGCGAAAGATTCAGCTGAATACCAAACCCTAATTTGCATATGCAAATTAGGGGTGGGAAGGGGAAAACATTTGTTACTTCCTTGTTTTGTGACAAAAAGTCGTGCAATTTCCCTCCTCACAATTCTGGACGCTTTTCATTCTGCGCATGCGCGTGACGTCAGTAAGATGCGCACTTGTGGGGAGACGGCTGCTCACTCCGGGAGCTCCCTCCCGGAGCGAGACCGCTAGCGCTGGCGAGGGGCATTTTTATAAAAAAAATTGCGAAACCCCCAACCGTAATGCGGACTCTATCAGCGCGCACCTTTGGTTGGGGGTACAATTTTGCCCCAGCAGGTGCCCTTTAAGTATCTAATATTCTTTATGGCCAATCTTACTATTTGGGTTCCTTCAGCTATACACTTTGATTTATGTAAACATTCTTTATGGCAAATGTTACCATTGGCATCCTCCAGCTATAAACTTTGATGTATGTTAACCCACTTTATGGCCAATTTTACTATATGGGGTCACCCAGCTGTGCGCGGTGATGCATGTAAATCTGCTTTATGGCCATTTTTACCATTACCCCCACTATACACCATGATGTATTTAAACCCACTTTATGACCAATTTTAGCATTTGAGATCCTCCAGCGATGCACTCTGATTTATATAAACATTCTTTATGGACAATTTTACCATTTTGAGTCCTCCAGCTATGCCCCGTGATGTATGTAAATCTGCTTTATAGCCACTTTTACCATTTGGGGGTCCTCCAGCTATACTACCTGGTTTATGTAAACATTCTTTATGGCCAACTTTATTATTTGGAGTCCTGTAGCTATAAACCCTGATTTATATAAACATTCTTTATGGTCAATTTTACCGGTTGGGATTCTCCAGGTATACACCTGATGTATGTAAACCAGCTTTATGCCCAATTTTACCATTTGGGGTCCTCCAGCTATACATGGTGATGTATGTAAATCTGCTTTATGGCCAATGTTACCATTTCAGGTCCCAATGTAGAACTGTCGAGTTAGCACTCGCACACCCTAGTCCTCCCGTTGATAATCCTGGTGCACAGCAATATGAGGGAACGGCAACCTCACCTCACGGTTTAACCTGCTTGCATTACCTGTGTGCCAGTGAATTTTTGCTACCATTTCAGGTCCCCCCACTATACACCCGGATGTATGTAAACCCGCTTTATGCCCACTTTTACCATTTGCTGTCCTCCACGTGTTTTTATGTATGTAATCTGCTTTATGGCTAATTTTACCATATGTGGTCCTGCTATTATTTATTGCCAATTTTACTACAGGTATGGGACCTGTTACAGGTAATGAATCTTTTTGTCATTTGGAAGTTCATACCTTAAATCTACTAGAAAATCATGTAAAGATTAAATAAACCCAATAGGCTATTTTTACTTCTAACAAGGATTAATTATATTGTAGTTTGGATCTAGTTCAAGGTAATGTTTTATTATTACAGAGAAAAATTAAATTATTTTTTTAATAAATGCGATCTATGGACAAACTTTCTGTAATTCGGATCTTTCTGGATAAAGGGTTTCCGGATAATGGATCCCATACCTGTATTTGGGGTCTGTATTTGGGGTCCTCCAGCTATGTTTGCAAATCCACTTTATGACCTACTTTTACACTGTTCTTCCTCTGGCTACTTACCATGTATTTTGAAAACACAATTTATGACTCATTTCACCACTTTGGGCCCTCTTGGTACTCATCCTGGTGGGTTAGACTGGGTTGGCAGGATGCCGGAAAAAACCTTATGGGCCTCCGCTGGCCCAGACCTGTTCCCCCAATTGTTTTTGATGCGGCTTCAGCACTCACATTTGTGTAGTGTGGTGAGGGGGGCCAATGAGGGAGTTTAGAAGTCAGGAGGGGCCTCGGTGCCACTTTCACACATAAAAATCTTGCAGGTAATCTCTGTTTCAACAGTTCATCTTCATTTATTGGATTGAAAAGATAAAGCTGAGAGTTAATATTCTTTATTTTCTGGAAATTGTTTCATATGTATATCTCCAAAAGTAAAGTAAGTAACCCTAAATTACATTTAAAAAAGTCAACAAATAAAAATAAGATCTGCCAAATTTGCAAATCCAGTGTGGGATACAATTAGTCTTTGATAGCTGATTAAATAACTGCTAAATTAAAATTTTCAGCTACTATTGTTGTCTTCTCATCATTATTTTTTGTGAAATCAGTTGGAGACAAGCTGCAGCTATAATAATGTTTCTTGGGAGAACTACTTAGTCCACATACATTAAAGGGGTGGTTCACCTTCAAGTTAACTTTTAGTATATTGCAGAAGGGCCAATTCTAAGAAACTTTTCAATAGGTCTTCATTATTTATTTTTCAAAGTATTTTAATGATTTGCAATTTTCCTCTGTTTCTTTGTAGCTTTCAAATGGGGGTCACTGACACCATACAAAAACAAATGCTCTGTAAGGCTACAAATGTATTGCTATTGCCACTTTTTATTACTTATTCTATTCAGGCCCTCTCCTATTCATATTCCAGTCTCTTATTCAATGCAGGGTTGCTAGAGTAATTTGTACCATAGAAACCAAATTGCTGACACTGCAAACTGGAAAGCTGCTGAATAAAAAGCTAAATAACTCAAAAACCATAAACAATAAAAAATTAAAACCAATTGCAAATTGTCTCAGAATATCACTCTCTACATCAGGGGTCCCCACCCTTTTTTGCTCGTGAGCCACATTTAAATTTAAAAAAGAGTTGGAGAGCAACACAAGCATGAAAAAGTCCATGGGGATGTCAAATAAGAGCTCTGATTGGCTTTTTGGTAACCCCTATATGGACTGGTAGCCTACAGGAGAGAATGTTTGGCAGGACATCTGCTTTTTATGCAACCAAAACTTGCCTCTAAGCCATTAATTCAAAAATAAGCATCTGCTTTGAGGTGACTGGGAGCAACATCCAAGGGGTTGGAGAGCAACATGTTGCTCCTGAGCTACTGGTTGGGGATCACTGCTCTACATTATACTACATCCTTCCTTTTTATCTGCTTTGCAGATACAAATATATGGGAGAGAGTTTTAAATTGAGATAAACAGGGAAAGCTCATTTAACACTTTTATATTACTTGAATTAATTTAATTTAATTTCTTAAGTTATTGATTTTTTGTGTTCCTATGAGGTTTAAATGAATTTCTATGTAAGAAGTGACTGGACGGTTTCATAAGATGCTTTAAAGGAGTAATGTACTGAATTTTGTTGTTGCTGTTTTTTTTATTGAGATAAAGGGCCAACCTATACTTGAATGGTGCACCATCAGAGGCTAGAACCTTTAAAAGAGTTGCAGAACCAAATCCTTTTTTCTGTTCTCTGTTTAAAATCTTTTTTATGTTGAGTTTCACAATTAATTACCCTAACCTAGTTTTGAATTGGTGGCTTACATGTGTTAATTACTGACACATTTTAGTTTCTTTTATGCACTACCAAAAGGCACTGAACACAACACTGCTGACCTGAAACATATGTCTTGTAACATTGCTCTTTTTTATAGCCTCATTTTCCATGTCTTCTTATCAGTATATTTAAGGCATTGATTCGTCAATAACACATTTGTCAGAAAGTGTCTCAAACCATGATCTATTATAACACACCTTTTAGGTCAAATGTATAAAACATAATCCCAGAAAAACATTTGCACATAAGAGTAGTATAATATGACCAGCACTCATGAAAGCAATTAGCAAATTTACCACCAAATATATAGGGGGAGATAACTAATTTGCCAACTATAAAGCTGCTTTAGAGTACTATTTTTATTGTTTATAGTACAATAAGGTGAATTGTTTAAAGAAATATTATTGTCAATGTAAAAACAGTCAGAGAGTTATACAGGTATGGGATCTGTTATCCGGAAACCAGTTATCCAGAATCAAGGAAAGATGATCTCCCATAGACTCCATTTTATCCAAATAATTAAAACATGTTTTAAGTGATTTCCTTTTTCTCTGTAAAAATAAAACAGTAGTTTGTACAGGTATGGGATCTGTTATCCAGAAAGCCATTATCCACAAAGCTCCGTATTACGGAAAGGCTGTGTTCCATAGACTCCATTATAATCAAATAATCCTTTTACTCTGTAGAAATAAAGCAGTACCTTGTATTTGATCCAAACTAAGATATGATGAATCCTTATTGGAGGCAAAACCAGCCTATTGGGTTTATTTAATGTTTAAATTATTTTCTAATAATGTATGAAAGTCCAAATTACGAAAATATCCGTAATCCGGAAAACCCCAGGTCCTGAGCATTCTGGATAACAGATTCCATACGTGTACTTGATCCAAGATAAGATATAATGAATCCTTTTTGGAAGCAGAGCCAGCCTATCGGGCTTATTTAATGTTTATATAATTTTATAGTGGACTTAAGGTATGAATATCCAAATTAGAGAAAGATCTGTTATCCAGAAAACACCAGGTCCCTAGCATTCTTAATAACAGCTCCCATACCTGTACCTAATATCTAATATGTCAGATTTGGTTTGCTAATCATCTCATCATATCCATAATGAAGATGAAGAATATATATATTTGTATTATTGGTGACAAGAATGATTTCCTTGATTTACTCTGTTTATCTAACATCCATTGACAGAGAGCACAATTTTAATTTAATTTATTTATTTATAAATTTAATTTAATTTATATTTCCTAGGGACTTGACATGACATTTGTAGTGAGTTAGTGGGGCTTTTTTATGATGAAGTGTAGCATGCAAATTACCAAAGGCTGTACAACTCGGATGAAAACTGAAAACTTGTGATGTCCAGAATCTTCTACATGTTTTGGCAGTTATAAGGGTTTATTGTCATTTGTTGTGTTGGGCATTAGTAGGACTTCGGGTTGCCACCTTTTCTGAAGAAAAATATCGGCCTTCCTATATATTTAGCTTTTTTCCTCTATTAATAACATTGAGATCAACCATCATTTTTACCGGCCAGGTGGCAACCCTAGTAGTACTCCAATCTGAGTATCATCTGCAATGTGAGATTGACACCTTTCTGATGGAATTTTACCGAAATTAGTGTGGTGCTGGGCAGTGACCTTGTGAAGTATGATGTGGACGGATCTAGAGAGGGGGAATGGGAGGACTGCTGCATAACCTCAGCATGGGTACCATCTGCATGTAGGTTTGCCACTTGTGGGACTGGTTGTTGATGTCACAGGATAGAAAGTGCAGCATGGATCAGGAACAGGGATGAAGGTCTTAAAAGAGAGGGTTGGATAGTAGAAAAGTAAGGAGAGGAGGAAAGGATAAGCAATTACAAATTTACTGGCAAGTATGTTGCTGCTAATATTGTAACACTGGCCCAAGCGTTAATATGTAATTAATGGTTAGACTATTTGGCAACCCTACCTGCATGGATTTTGTATCGTCCCACAGGGCCACCATCAGAAATCCTGGTGCCTGTATTAAAAGAAAAACATTGGTGGCCAGGGGATTAAAAAAACCCCACATTGGTGTCAGTAGAATTGAACTCTTGGCTTCAGGACTTCAGCATCAGCTCCTTTCGTGACATTGGGTATTTTCGCTGCTTCAGGACTGTTCAGCACTTCGGCATTCAGCATCGGAAAATCGGAAATAGCTGCACAGGCTCGGCACTGGTAAGAGGGGCCCAGCTCTTGGGAAAATACAGCACTGCTGGCTGCTGGGCCCCCCTTCAGCCCTGGGCCCGGGACACTTGTCCCTCCGATGGTGGCCCTGCCTACACCAAATAAAGGTGATTGCAGACTTAAGCACTGCGTGATGCCCGTCTGTTTTTGATGTATATTGGATTATTTGGTTTCCTTCACGGCTCAGCTTCTGCTCCTTTCATGGCTTCGAGTCTTTTCGCAGCTTCAGAAATTAAGCTGCATGTAGGGTTGCCCCCTTTTTTTAAAAAAATACCGGCCTTCCTATATATTCAGCTTTTTTTCCTATTAATAACATTGGGATCAGCCATCAAAAATACCGGTCAGGCCGGTAAAAAAACGACCAGGTGGCAACCCTAGCTGCATGTCTTTTTACAGCTGAAGGCTCCATTTGCAGTTCCAGGTCTTCTTCGGTTCAGTACTGTCAAGGGGGGCACGGCTAAATCGAAAAGTGCAGCACAGCCATATTCCACTTTAGTGTAGTATGATTGTACCCCCTGATGGTGGCCCTGCTTCTCCATGTCTGAATGGGTTTCATTCACTATTTCCAAAACACACAGTTAGTTGGTTATTTTGCTTCTGATTAAACCAAGCCTATAGCTAGGTAAGTTCTGATAAGAACTTTAAGCAACTTTAAGCTCTATGGTGGAGGTAGCAGCAATTTTGTTAATATCTACATAATCATGCCATGCCATGCTTAAAAACTAATCTAACAATGATAATTTAGAGCTCCCCATAGACGCAACGATCTTTTCCTGCCAAATGACCAATTTTAGAGAAGTCCGACCAATCTGTAAAATTATCGTGAGGTTAGTGGGATACAAACGATCGTTCATCTTACGATTTTTTCGTCCGACATTGGTCTGAAGATTGATCGGCCAGGTTAGAAAATCTTTATCGGTCTCCGTGCAATCTACCTATAGTTTGCAGGACAAGCAGGCTGCGATCCTTCAGTTTTGCTGCAATATCGCCTGAAATTGTCTTTTTAGTTGATGGACACATCGGACATTTAAACGATCGTTTTGAGGCAATCGTGGTCTCACGATAATCATTGGATCTTTCAAAAATCTTTACGTCTATGGCCAGTTTAGGGCTCTAGCTGTCTCACCCAGACACGTTATACTATTTTACAGAGTTGCCACTTGGGGGCAATAATAGGCTTCAGAATATCGAGAAAGCTTGAATTTAACACTAGTGATTTTTTTTTCATATGTAAAATACTGTAGAGAACAATTATAGTTATGTGTAATTACAGATTACTAAAAAATAAAATCTCAATCTCAGCGACACAGCTAGAGCAGTAGATTGTATGCCCAACGGCATGCTGGGATACGTAAAAGGAAAGGCAAGGCAACCATTGTCACAAGATGGCTGATTCCTGTCAGGTTTGTGTTGACCTCAGAATTAATGTTTACAGAACCAGACAGTGCCTCATCTATATATACCCTTGTTCAGTTAAAACATTTGCCTCATGCGTGTTTAAATCGCGGGTATTTGAGAGTAAGTAGAGAGTACGTACGCCGTGCTTATAAAGCTGCAGCCAAAAGGGGCGGGGAATGCTGATGCTTTACTGCTCGGCTTTGCAAGGAGGGTGAACTTGAATATAATGTTCGTCTGAGGTGCCTGACAAGACAAGTACGTAGGAACTGCTAGTTTCCTCCGTCTCTTTTGTAATTTTGTATCAAATAAGGAGTA
>CM044445.1:69586495-69600825 GCA_024363595.1 Xenopus borealis
TTTTTTTTAATATAGTTTTGTTAGTTGTGCAATCATCCCAAAACTGAAGCAAAGGACAAATTTAAATTTTACCAAATGAAAGAAAATATATTTTTAAGTTACATTCCAATATATCCATTATTACATTAATTAAACATTTTCAGTGGTCTAAACATGATTTGTAAATATAATTGCAATTGAAAGAAATATTTATCCTTCTGCATTGCTGGTTCTGACCTCTGAAACTATGTAACAGATGTTCGCTCACCTTCAGCCAAGACTTGATTTTCCACAAAGCTTTCCATGAACTGAAATATTGCTTCTGAGCACTAGAAGCATTTCAGTAGTCCAAATTATTATTTTTTAATTTATTTAATTTGATTAGATATACAGAGCTCTTGGTCCTGTTTACATACGTATGTGTTGTACAATTTATGCTGTTCTGCAGGAATCAGGAAGACTATTGATTGCATTAGACCACTACAAAGGAGTGGTATCGTTAACAACTGGATTTTACAAATAAAGACTTTAGAAACACATTTAATTGTTGTAATGGTAGAATTCCTGTGGAACTGGGAAGTGACAATGACTTGGTTGTGTTGCTCAAAATTTGAGAGGTCAACAGCAGCTTGTATGAAAACAGATTAGTCTTGGTATTCGTAAACCAGTTTGTCAGTAATGCATTAAATAAATGCCACATTAATGTTACTGTTAGCACTGATACATCTACATCACAGTTCATTTATATAGGATACGGGAGGGTTGGTTTGTGAATGTTGTGGAGATGTGCCTATTTTGCCATTGATAAATAAATCCTTTAGCTCATATAGACACTCTGAAACGCAAATGTAGTAGTCATCTTGTCCGTTAACCAAAGAAACTAATTATTTATGCAATGCTTATGCTGGTAGACTATTTCTGTGTATCACCACCAGGACTGGACTGGGATTCAAAATAGGCCCTGCCATTCCTACTACACAGAGGCCCAAACAGCCCCCACCAGCCCAATTAATAGTCACTTTCTATGGCAACTTACAGCAGCCCTTCAGGCATTTGCCAGAACCTACAGATTGCCAGTCTGGGCCTGATCACCACCCTTGTCTAAGTCAGAAATAGAAATCTCCCCCACACAGAACTGGTAGTTACTTTCCCAGGTTTTGTTTTCCATTGACCTAAGGGAAGCAAATAAACATTCATCATAATTATTTAGAAGCAGTTACTACACATTATATCAGCAATTTTTTTTGTGTACCTCAATTGTTGCTATTTGCATGAGCACATGTAATGGAAACTCTACACTCCCTTCTGGTTCTGTTGTAACTTTTACATTTTCTGACATGTACACTGATTTTGTGACGGCAGATGTCTCTAAAGGGGTGGTTCACCTTTAAATTACCTTTTAGTATGTTATAGATTAGCTAATTCTAAGCAACTTAATTGGTCTTAATTTTTTTTTAACAGTTTTAAATTTTTTTGCCTTCTATTCCTGAATCTTTTCAGCTTTAAATTAATGAACAAATGTATATTAAACAAACTAATGTGTTGTTATTGCTATGTTTTATTGCTCCTAATTCTATTCTGACCTTCTTCTTATTCATATTCCAGTCTCTTATTCAAATGACTGAAAATGAGACTGGAGAGCTGCTGAATACAAAGCTCTCAAACTGCAAATAATACAAATTACAACCAATAGCAAATTGTCTTAGAATATTGCCATTAAAAAAAGTAAAATTTTACTTAAATATTTACTTTTTTCGGCCCAACTTAACTATGGAAGAGAAAGAGAATTGTCCAGTACTGTAGCAGTTATCTGAGTGCTATTTTTTTTCTAGGAATAAGAATAGTTCTCAGCAGAAGCATCCAGGTGTTGGGAGAATAAAATAATCATTACATCATCCAGGTACTTTATCTTCTTAATTATTTGATCCTTATATGATATAATGTGGTCTTAGTACTGCTTCATGTCTCAAGCTTCCAAGATCTAAAAGGAATAACTTTTATATCTACTCATTTGGAACATCATGTGTTGGTTTTCATTCCTTGAAGCTATGTAGGTTGTGGTCTGTTACTAAGTTTACAGTGTTTTGTTGCCGAAATTGGCATGTCCCTCACCCCATGCACTTTTAAGTTCAGATAGTTTACTTAATGATTTTACAAGGATGCCCAGATTAGCAAATATGCACCACACATACATTTTCTCAAGTCAGGGGTCATTTACAATTTGGAGACCTGCAGAAATTCAGAAAAGTTCAGGGCAGGAACTGAAAGTGTGCAAAAGGCATGGCAGTTTGTGCCAATGGTTTGCACTTTGCACCCTGTGCAGTACTTACTAAATCACTCCTATAGTGCATGAAAATGACGAATACACATTTTAGCCACCCCTCCATGGAATTAAATTACGTTTTTCTCCATGATCAGTGTCCCTTTTTGGGAAAAAAAATATACCAACCCAAGAATCTTTCCAAGAAAGCACTATTCAGCCATTTTACTTCTGTTCTCAGGAAATATTTATATTTTTGAAAAAAAAAAAAACCACATTATTTAAATTTAATTCAATGTTGGGGGGGGCACATTTTGCTGCACCCCAGTGAATTTATTTTAAGCTAGGAATAGGGTCAGTGAGCATAGCAGCCATATAGGAATCTCATGTCACCAAATCCAAAAATCTTCTGGATTCAGGCAAATCCCAGCACTTTTGTAGCAGGGCTGAAACTAGGGGTAGGTAATCAGCATTTCTAGACCAGAATTTGCTAGAGGTCCACAAAGGCCTGGCCTAGGTCAGCTCAAAATTAGGAGTGGCATGTCACCAAGCTGCGCTTGCCTTTAGAACCCAGGATGGGAAGGAGATATTTACAGTTTCATAAATATTCCATGTGGCCAGTCCCCACTGTCTGGGAGAATAATCAAATAATGTGTGCTGGTTTGACCAGCTAGTGGGCATTGTGGGTTGTGGCAGGCCTAAGGGCACCCAGTTTATACATTTGACCATGATTATTTCCTTCGGTGTCAATAAACTTGGTCTTGTTCTGCTTTTTAAGTATTCATATCATATTAAAGTGTTAATAAACTAAAGGGTGCATATTGGTAAACTAAAAAAATATGGAGTTGTGTTGGTTGTGATGAAAATGTATAAGAAGATTGAGGGTTTGGAGTTTTGGTATATGGTCAGATCATTGTGGAAGATGAGATTTATCCCAAAAGTTATGGATTTGGTGCATTTCTATTAAAATCCAAACCCAAAGAATGTTATGAACAGGGAAAAAAATCTTGCAGTAGAGCTGTACAACAAAATATAATACATTTTATTGCACTGCACATTGACCTTATGTTATTTCTAAATTATATTAACAATCAGTAACTGTAACCACCCCAACTGAGATCTTTGGTATATCTATTTAATATGCTTGTTAAAAATTGACAGTTATAAGTAAACTTCTCTGAAGTAAAGAAATAGTAGATTATTTGCACCTCACAGAAATCTTGCAATGGAGTGCGCTACAGAGATGCATTTTCAGGTATGCAGTAGACTGTAATAGAATTTTTTTTTTAAATTATTGTTATAATTGAGTACCATTGTGTATCAACACATTTAGGCAGTGCTTTACAGAGATTATCATTTACATCAGTCCTTGCCCTGGTTTATCTTAAGGTGTAAATTTCTTGACACATACAAATTATGTTATCAATGTGATAATTGTGATCATTAACTCACTACAGCTGAACCATCTGATTATACTTCCCAGAGCAGGCACACCCATTATACATTTCTTTTAGTCACAATTACAATTTTAACTTTTAAACATAATGATATTGAACATAGGTACTTCACACAGAAATACAACATGGAAGGCTCTCATAAGCTCCTAAATGGAGCTCAGTGACCTGCAGCAGTTTTTTAAAGCAGGGAAGCAGAGTGCCAAAAATTACACTTGTAAATAACCTCATATAAGAAAAAAAACAACATATTAGGTGAAAGTACAGTATTTGTTGCAGGTTAGTAGGTGTGTTGTCTGGCCCTACTATTACACCTGTCAAAGTTCTGCTGTGTTTAATACTATAATGGCACAAGCAAAAAAAAAAAGGAGGTAGATTAAAAATGTTGTCACTTTTTCACAGTTTTGTATTTGCACGTTTACCTAACTTGTAACCACTGAAATTTGCAGCATATGTAAACTTGGCAAATTCTTTTGTGTAGTCGGATTCCCAAGTTTAATATAAAATAAATCACTTAAATGAGGAAGCAACAGGTATATGGCTCATGACCACCTTATAGAAGAATCCACAAACAAAAATTTATGAGTAAACTAGAATTATTTATCTAGTACATCTGTGATAGCTGTAATCACATCTAATAATGTTATAGAAGTGGGTGTACTCTGACCATCGATGTGAACACGCAGCTCCCGGGAGCTTTGCTACAATCCCTGAATAACCCACTCAAACTAACTCTACAATGAAGCCAGAAAGGCCTACCTGACTGCCTTTACCCCAGAGGGTGCTAATGGGGCAACACTGAGCACATAAACATGCTTCTGAAGCCACAGCTCATCTGGAGAAGTATGCCCGGGACACAAATTAAAATGGCACCGGGCAGGAGCAGGCTGCATGCAGCATAAACTCTGCAATGATCTCTGTGGTATTTCCTCATCCTCGGCTACCAAACACAACAATCTCCAGCAACAAAGGCCCCATTACAGATGCAACATGCTCAACAGGGGCAGGATAAAAGCAGCAGACAACGCCTGCACACTGCTCATCAGTACTAAAACGGAAAAAATCAAAATACATCTTTCCATCATAATGAAGGACCTCCAGAACTTCTGTGAGTGCACAACATTAGTAGAATCCCACGTCTGTAACCTAGAAAACGCATGCAATGACCTCCCGGACAAGTACCAGACCATCCAGAAGATAGTGACCGAAAGTCGAATTTGGAAAATTGGCTGGGACAAAGCAATCTGAGGTTCGTAAAACCACAAAAACTTTTTTCACTCATGGTTAGTGGTTGGCTGAAGCAATTTATTGTAAATCATAATCACTACACAAACTACCCAATGACCCTGGTCAAAAATTTACATACCCTAGTTCTTAATACAATGTATTGCCCCATTTAACATCAATGACAGCTTGAAGTCTTTTGTGGTAGTTGTGGATGAGGCTCTTCTGTTAAAAAGCCTCCAGTTCCCTTAAATTTTTGGACTGTCTTGCATGAACTGCACTTTGAGGTCTCCCCAGAGTGGCTCAATGATATTGAGGTCCGTACCTAATTCACAGAGCATATTTTATGGATCAGAGGTTGCACGCTATTCAGATCCTAACCTCACCCATGTGCATATGGTGTGGTGCAGAAGTGGCCACACTAGTACACACCTTATGGAAAAAAAAACATGTAAAAAAAAATCACTGAATGGTTTATCAATTTTGTCCTGGGGTAGGGTAAAGGGGATGCCAGAAACTGTCTATTAACTGTGGACCTCAGTGATCCAATGGAGTATGGTGCAAAACTGTGCATCTTAAAAGCCTTGTTTCAGACCAGGAGGCT
This sequence comes from Xenopus borealis, assembly GCA_024363595.1. Lineage (NCBI taxonomy): Eukaryota > Metazoa > Chordata > Amphibia > Anura > Pipidae > Xenopus > Xenopus borealis. The sequence goes on from CM044445.1 coordinate 69,592,017, forward strand.
ACACACTTTGCACTAGAAACATTGAATACAGGCAATGAAAGACATGACTACACTGGAAAAGACCATTGTGGACAATAAATTATGGACAATTGCTCAAATACACACGTCTGACATCACTGGTCAGACAATCATAGTAACCTAAGGTGGTACATAGGTGTGTGAACACAATCTCAAAAACACCTGAAATAATACCCACTATGTAAAGATTCCTTGCCTATATATTGCCAACACTTGCAAGTCTAAACCACACTTGTTAAATTGTAGAGCGCATAACCCCTTGATTGATGTAAGCCATATACCATTGTGTATCTGTGTACTTTCTTTGTTTAATAAAGCCTTTTTAAAAAAAATTTAAACTTTATCAGAAACATAAATATAAGCTATATTCAGTCTCTTGTAAAATAATAATAATGTTCTAAAAGATCTTGAATAGACCTTGAATAGAAAAGTAATTTGTCTTTGCTAATGGGATATGTGTTCAGTAAAGCTAAAGTACCATGTTTTTGTATATTGTACTGTATTCTTGATTATTATTGCTTAAAACTTGCTTGTAAAATATATGCAATAATTTGTTGTTAATTTTCATGTTTTTTCATTCATTTGTGGAATGTGCATCAAGTCGTTCGCTATCTCTGACCTGTGAGAGTTAATGGTAATATCCAGCAAGCTATAACTATGTTGTATTTATCACCATGGAATTTACAGTCTTTTAAAAAAAAAAAAAAATTTTCACAGAAAAGAAAATTCTATTTTTTTTTTATAGTTTTATAAAAATAGTTTATTACATGGTCATATATTGATATGGTAGGAAAACTATACTTTTTTTTTTTTTTTTTTTTTTTTTTTTTTTGCTTGGAGGTTCCTGATATGATTTGTCTACGCAGACTTTCCACTTTAGCCCCAACAACACTACGTGGTTTAATACGGTGCAACAAGATTACCTTAAGAAATACATCTGGAATGTCCTCTGGTAAGAGTTTTTATTATCTTTTATTTTCATAGAGGCTATAATTATAAAATGGTCTCTGATGTTTTCATGCAGTGTGTCCTGAAGAAAAAAGTGTGACTGAAGCAAAGATAATTAAAGAAAATTGTTAATTTCCCAAAGATATTTGCTGCTACAGTACTTAGAATAGTACAGTAGAATGAACCATGTTTTCTCTCTTTGCTAATTTTGAATGTAGTAGAGACAGACACTTCATTCTCTGATGGCAACATTTATGACTTCATTGCATGGCCATCAAGAGAAGGTGTTGTTTGTCCTAACTTATTTTGCTATGGATGCATTAAAGTTCAATTGAATCCCTGCAAATGATCATGATTAGACCTTATGCACTTGGTTTTGGATTACCCAATATGTACTATAGCTCTATCATTGAGTGTATACTGAATATGCCAAAGTAAGCAGCCCTAGAAAACACTGAATGTTACTCAGTCAGTCTAATGGATGTTGGGAATCGGCTCTTTAGTGTTAAATGGTATGTGTAAAAAAAAATGTATGTTTATATTTGTAAGTTTGGATAGTGAACCCAACTGAATGAGCAAGTCAAAAACGGGGGTATATTTTCCGTTTTAAATTAGATATGTTTTTTTATTGAGTCTCCCAAATTGTGTGTGTGTGTGTGGAATTACAGATTGAATAGTTTAAGCAATGCAGAATTAGGGTTATAGATCAGTGTTTTTTTCTTTAGGGTTTAACCAGGCCAATATTGTGATTTTACACAAAGCGTTGGCAGATGATTTTGAGAAATTCTGTAAAGCTAATAGTGGTCCACTCCCTTTGCTGTATCGGAGTGCTCCAGGGGAATGGAAGTGTCCTCTTCTGAGCAAAGATTCAGATATTAGGTAAGTGCCCTCTCAGATTTCAGATCTGATTTTGTTACATGGGGTTATTTAGCTTGCATTGTTAATAGATATTTAATTTTGTTATTTAGAACAGACTGTCTCCAGTATAGAAAATATGAAAATGGTGTGTTCTCTGGAAATCTCAACAGCTTGGAGGGTTACACTGAGCAAATGAGGGACATGGTGACATTTTATTTAGGCTGTAGCTTCTCATTTGAAAATGCAGTGCAACAGCATGGAATTCCTGTGAGAAATGTGGAACAGCAATGTAACGTGAGCATGTACAGGGTAAGAACAAAAACCGACAGGAAAGCACTTAAAAAAATGTTTGGGCATGGGAAAAAAAGGCAGGTTTAAGAAAAGAAAGGGCAACATATACCCTTTCTCCTCCAACATGCCATAATAAATGTATTTTATTGAAGCTAGTAGGACTTTGAGGTGCTGATGGGAGAGTAATATTCTCAAATTTATACCAAAAGAAATGTTTCCAGATCCAGGCCGGTGAACTGCCAAGATAGTGTAGCCATTTTTGCATCTCATTATCTATGTCTCCTCCTCCATACTAATATCCCATACATGAAATTTCTTTATTTCTTTTATTTCAATACATTTTTATTTTGACAAAAAAAAACAAATTTGTATTGAGCGTTATTTCAATTAACATCCCAGACATACATATGCAAAAATAACATTATCCTAAGTAACCAGTATAATTATAGTCAATGTTGAAATAGTCATGTTAACATCGAACAATATTAGACCGTAACATATGTAATGTTATTCTTTTAAAGTAAAAGTACAAAATAAAAAAGGGTTAAACAGTCTAATTTCCACTTTGACTCTAAATTAGAAGTAGCATATATCTATAGCGAGAAAAGTGTGTTCGGCACGCTAGGCTCATATCTATATTCGATCCAGGGACCCCAGGTTGTTAAGAATTTCTCATGTGTATCTAATAAAATGCTAGTCATTATTTCCTGTGTCATGATCCCATCAATTCTGAATTTTACAGGGTCAAATGGGATAAATATTTGTTTCCAAGCCTGTGCTAGGGTCTTCTTAGCGGCTATCATAAAAAATGAAAACAGTCAAAATTGGGCATGATTCAGACCTGCAGGTTTAATGCCTAATAAGGCTAGAGCTGGATCTTTAGGTAAGGAGACCTCAAATACAGAATAGGCCATGTTAAAAACTCTGATCCAGAATCTGCGAGCTATAGGGCATGTCCACCAAGTGTAGTACATTGTGCCTATTTACCTGCAACTCCTGAAGCAACCAGAATCTGCTGATGGGGGAAATTTTGCAATTCGTGCTGGAACAAGATACCAATGGAAACGTACTTTATAGATGGGGAATATTTTCTAGACAACATAGTTCAGCATAGATCTTGACAACAGCAAACATCCAGATCAAAAGATCATAATATGACCCATTCCAGCAATCTACATGTAAATGAAAATGGAGCGTAGCAAAGACTACAGGACAAGTGGAATAAACCAATGGACAGAGCACAGGGAGAGCTACAGGAGGGGAGATGGGACAAAAAACGAAGAGCAAAACATGAAACAAATGGTGCATGTGTAACATGACACTCACAAAGTGAATATTTATGATGACCAGTTGCAAATGGTCTATAATATTACAGCATACAGATAAAATTCATGATTTTTGTTATTTACCACAGCACCAGTAATTTCAGTATCTTTTATGTGATGTATATTCTTTTTATATAACCCATGCAGCACCTATAGCCAGGGCTGCCATCAAGGGATACTGTAGTCAGTGGCCCCATGGCAGTTATGGCCCCAAGACTGAAAAGGCATATTTTGGGTGTGACTTGCAGGGCTTTGGCCTGGGCTTGGATGGACAGTGGATGCACTTTTGTCATAATTGCGGAGTGGCTGGGCTGGGTTGGGCTGATCGGGGATGTTGCAAGGGGCATTTTTTAAAAACAGTTCCATTTTGCTGTTTAGTAGGTCCCATCACCCATGGAACCTAGGGCTAATTATTTGGGCCCCCTTGTGTGAAGGACCCTGTTAACTTAGTAGTTCAGATCCTTATGATTTCTGATGGCAACCGTGCCTCTATCTGATAAAAATGCATTTGATCTTTGCACAGACGGCAGTACCCTGCTTTGGAATGGGCAGATTCTCTTGTAATCTGGTGGTCACTATGAGGCCAGTTCCTCAGGATAAACTGAATACAGTAGTTAAAATAACTCATCCCATGAAAGAGTGCCATGGAGCTCCAGTCCATATTGGCTGTCCAGGTTAGTGGTCGCACTGTTATTTAAAAATAATGCAGGTGCCATGAGCTAAAAATAACAACAATATGTTCAGTAAAGTGGTACATTTAACATAATGAATTATATGATCTCTATATATGTATATGGGAACCAATACCTGTATAGCCCATATGTGAACCACTGCTTCATCAAGTAAACCATTTTCATATAATTATAGTTTTCTATTAGTAGGTGTTATTTGATAATCTTGAATAGAAAATTGCCATTGTAAGTACTAAGGGCTGCCTCCCTGGATCATAAGATTCACTGTGCTGACACACAAAAAAGTAATAGATCACTTATTATGATGTACAATATCTGTTGGTTAAGCATTTGTTCTGAAGGTTTAGTTTTGCTTTAAATAAAATGGTGACAATTAAAATACATGTAAAGAGGACTGAGAAATCTTTTCCATGCTCTTTTGCCTGCTTGTGTGTGCCCTTGGTCCTTTACTTTTTTCTGCTTCTTGATGCTTGCCTGTGGGCCCCTGCCCTTTTGCACTTTCTAGCTGTAGTTGCATGCCTGTGTGTTATGTGAACTTGAGCCTTTCCATTTGCAGTTGTTAATTTTTAATAGCTCTAGAGGAGTACATACGCAGAACATACTATATCTAGCACCTTAATGTGCCAAACTTTTCATTAGTTGCACAGAGTTCTTTTTAGTGGTATTGTATTTTTACTTTTTTTATTTTTGTCTGGTGACTGACTCAAAATCAATTAGCCATCCAGTCCTTGGATCAATTTGGTAATAAGAGTTAAGGTGAAATTAACACATTCCTATGAAAATCCACACTAATTTGTTTCTATAGAAAGTGACCCCAAGCCAATCCCATCACATAAAATAAACATATACACAAATGCATACAAGTTTATTTTTATTGCAATACAGGTAATTATATTATATAAATGAAAATATGTGTTTATTTAAATTATGCCAAACAAGTTTACTAGATTACACTCTTAATGAATAATCCATTAATTTAATTCATTTAGGCTTTCTGGGAATAAAAGATCTTAAGAAAACAGACTATGGAGACCCGGTGCAGCTTCATCCTGGAGATATTCCTGTATTTTGGGCATGCGGAGTAACCGGAGCTGAGGCAGTGAGTAGTTGCAGTATGTATCATCAGCTTTAATGGTCAGCAAGTAGTATCCTTACTCTATGTGTAATGGCTTAAAGTGTTTTCCTTGTTCTGTGGGTGGGGCAAAACAAGAAATAATGGGCATTCAATGTGTACGCAGATCCGTGATATGTAGTGTGCCCTGCCTCTGACATACATGCAGTGTTTAAAAATGCACTTTTAGGAAGGCTACAAGCCTTTCACTGGCAGAAAAATTTATAGTATTTTGTTCCCAGCCATTCATTAAAGGAAAACTATACCCCCCCCCCCGAACAATGTAGGTCTCTATAAAAAGATATTGCATAAAACAACTCATATGTAAAACCTTGCTTCATGTAAATAAACCATTTTCTTGTTCAGTAGCATGTGCCATTTGGTAATCCTAAATAGAAAATAGCCATTTTAAAAAATGACAGCCTCCTGGTATCCTAGGATTCAACTGTGCACACAAACATACCAAACAAACTATACTTGTTCGGTCACATGAGCCAATTAACAGACAGAGTTCTGTCTTTTGCTTCAACACTACTTCTTGTTACAGTTAGAGTTTAAATATTTCTGGTCAGGTGATCTCTGAGGCAGCACACAGACCATCACGAAATGGTGGTTCATGGCAAGAGATGTATTTACTTAAATATTTATACCAGTTTTGTAAGATTCTTTAATATGTCCCTTAATTTGATTTAAACTATGTGTTGCTCAAGTATTCAATTTGGGGGTATAGTTTTCCTTTAACAGATATTATCTGGCGAACAAAACATTACAGGTAACCCTTTTTGCCATTACACTACGGCACCATGTTTACTCATTTCTGCTGTCCAGTAGCTGTGAGAACAATGTAAAATAAAGTATTGGTATTGCAAAGTTTAGAAGGGTTAAATGTGGCCCAGGATGGATATGAATGAGGCCCAGCTTGAAACGATCAGTTCTCGAGAAAATGTCATGTTGCAAAGGATATAGGAGGAGGGGGACTCTGCCCATTGCCCAGTTAGCAATAAAAATATAATAATAAGTCTATTTAATATCCAGGTGTCCCATATTCCAGTGTATAGCTCCACCTAGTTATCCAACTGGTATTGTAGTTCTTTTTTTTGTGTATTTTCTTTACTTTTACAAATCAAAAGTGTTTGTGTGGCCCTTGAAGCCAAAAGTTTGGACACCCTTGCCCTACATTATGGTGAAGAGTGCAACTTTTACATCTGCTGCTGCAGATATGTTGTAGTGGCTACTGTATCTATCTACTGTTGCTACTTTTTCAAGTAGCCCAAAACATGATGCCATTGCACTCATAACTGCCCAATTGAAATTACCTTTTGAGCATTAATTTCAGTGCTTGTCAGTAGATCACCTAACAAGTGCTGGAAAAATCTGTTATAAACAAGATGTATGGAATGACCATAAGTCTTTAGCAAAATGCACCTTCAGCAACTTCAGAAATTTAGTAAACATTACAGAAGATTACAGCCTGTTTGCCTGTCTTTCTCATTGTGATGGCCAAAAATGTAAGCATATCGAGTTTTCCAATATAATTTTAAATTTGAGTATTTTCTGAAAATGACAGAAGAGGTAGCAATATTTTTGTTTTCTTAACAGAATCCTCTTTGGCTTTTACTCACTCTCCTGGCTGCATGTTTATTTCGGATATCAAAAATGAGAAGACCGCTTCCACTCATGCATCTGAAACACCAAAAGTTCTTCAGATCTCATACAATCCTCCACATTATAGCCTTGTCTCACAACAGACAGCAGAAAGAATTGGTGAACTAGAGAATGCAATTGCAGTAGATCCTGGTGAGATTTGAATGTAAACTAGTGTGTATATATTTATTTAAGAGAGCCTAATTTGTTATTCGATGCTTAGGAACATATTTAAGCAAAAAGTACCTACCATCTCCATCACCTATGCTGCCACAACTACATAATAAACAAAAAATAATTAAACAACATGAACTTAAAATACCTGGTGTATATAAGTCTATCCTACAATTTGTAACAATGCAAATATTGTATGTTGTGAAGCAGGAGAACATACATAGTTACATAGTTAAATTAGGTTGAAAAAAGTCCATCAAGTTCAACCCCTCCAAATTAAAACCCAGCATACACACACACACACCCCTCCATTCTTTCACACAAACCATATATGCCGATAGCTAAACTAACTGTAGAGTTTAGTATCAAAATAGCTTTTGATATTATGTCTGTCCAAAAATCCTCCAAACCCCTTTTGAAAGCATCAACAGAATGAGCCATCACAACATCACCCGGCAGTGCTTTCCACAACCTTACTGTCCTCACTGTGAAGAACCACCTACGCTGCTTCAAAGTCCTTTTCTTCTAGTCTGAAGGGGTGGCCTCTGGTGAGGTGATCCTCTTTATGGGTAAAAAGGTCCCCTGATATTTGTCTATAATGTCCTCTAATGTATTCGTAAATTGTAATCATGTCCCCTCGCAAGTGCCTTTTTTCCAGAGAAAACAACCCCAACCTTGACAGTCTACCCTCATAATTTAAGTTTTCCATCCCTCTAACCAGTTTAGTTGCATGTCTCTGCACTCTCTCCAGCTCATTTACATCCCTCCTAAGGACTGGAGTCCAAAACTGCACTGCATATTCCAGATGAGGTCTTACTAGGGATCTATAAAGAGGCATAATTATGTTTTCATCCCTTGAGTGTATGCCCTTTTTTATGCAAGACAGAACTTTATTTGCTTTAGTAGCTACAGAATAGCACTGCCCAGAATTTGACAACTTGTTATCTATAACAACCCCAAGATCCTTCTCACTTAAGAAAACTCCCAACGCACTGCCATTTAGTGTATAACTTGCATTTATATTATTTTTGCCAAAGTGCATAACCTTGCATTTATCAACATTGAACCTCATTTTACAGTTTGCTGCCCAGTTTCCCAACTCAGATAAATCACTCCTGCAAAGTGGCAGCATCCTGCATGGAACCTATCGTTCTGCATAATTTAGTATCATCTGCAAAAATAGAAACCATACTTTCAATGCCCACATCCAGGTCATTAATAAACATTAATAAACAAGCTGAAAAGCAAGGGACCCAGTACAGAGCCCTGCGGTACCCCACTAACAACACTGGTCCAATTAGAAAATGTTCCATTTACCACCACTCTTTGCAGTTTATCTTTTAGCCAGTTCTCTATCCAGTTACAAATACTATGTTCCAGGCCAGCATTCCTTAATTTAACCTGTAACCTTCTGTGTGGCACTGTATCAAATGCTTTAGCGAAATCACATCCACGGCCATCCCAGAATCAAGGTCTCTGCTTACCTTCTCATAAAATAAAATTAAGTTAGTCTGGCAAGATCTATTACGCATAAAACCATGCTGACTAAAACTCATAGTATTGTTATTTGCTATGAAGTCCAGTATTCTATCCTTTATTAATCCTTCGAAAAGCTTTCCTACCACGACGTCAGACTAACTGGCCTATAGTTTTGAAGCAGAGAATGGAATCCCTTTTTGAATAGCTGAACCACATTAGCTATTCGCCAGTCTCTCGGCACCATGCCAGACCTCAATGAATCCTGAAAA
>CM044445.1:69603812-69616943 GCA_024363595.1 Xenopus borealis
ACACCAGCACTTCTATTGGGTTTTGCTTTGCAACAACATTCCTTGCTTACAAACGGAATATACTGGCATGTATATTTATTAAGCAGCATTTTAAAGACTTACTATTTTTGTTCAGTGTTTAACCCTGTGAAAAGTATTTCCCACTTAATATGTTGCATATATGCTCTTATACTGTCAAAGTTTGCACGCCTGAAATTCAATGTTTTAGTTACACTCTACAAGAGTTACTTACAACAGAATGCTCTATTTAAACTAGACTCAGAAGTTTAACTAATGTGCTAATTGATAATAGATTATTAAAGTGCAATATGCTGAAAACTCCAAGTAAAGTAAAGTAAAATTACCAGTTCATTTCATGCCATCACTTAATCAAATCAATTAAGGAATTAATTTACAAATGACATCAATTGATATCCCAATTAATAATTCAGATTAAAAAACTTTCCAATAAGTGCCTTTGCTGAGATTAATTGTGACCGCACACTGCTTAATTGAGAAAGGTTACTCAGTGGGCAATAAATATGGTGTTAAAAAATTAGTTCATTGTTAATTATCTACATTCAAACAGAACCAACTTTACGAATTGAGAAGCAGGAAAATAGTGGAGAGAGAGGTGGAACTGTATGGAGAAAGTTATATTGGTAGTTTTTGCTAAGCCTTGGGACACCACACAAAGGAGACGGCAGGACACTGGGGACTATGGTCTCTGAAATTACATTGCTAATGCTGTTAAGGTGGTCTAAATAACCTGTAAAACCATGAATCCCAATGTCTTGAAATAAATGTAGTTACTGAGAAACTGAGTAGCCTGTGAGCAAAATTGGGATGCTAACCATAGCCCAAGCTTAGGAGCTGCGGACACCTACTGTATAAAGTAGGATGTACAAAGTAAATAAATTACCCTAATTATCTTGAAAACAATCTTATAATTAATTAGCTGTAAAATCAATTTAATACAATTATTTCATATTCATGAAAACTGAACTACTTTGTGAGTCCAAAAATTAAATCATAACAAAATCGAGAGTATTTCAAATATTTTACAAAAGAAATGCTGGTGTGTCCACTTGTTCGTGCTCCTGTAATGTTTGGGGGGGGGGAATAGTTTTTAGCAGATTTGGAGTTGCAGAAAAATGTCTTGACAATTGATAAATCTGCCTCTAACTGCTTTAGCTATCCAGAGGGGTCATGCTTTTTGTTTACATGATGTCAGTTACAATTGTATTCACTTTTAAATAGATTGTAAAGTATATGTAATTATATACTAGACAGCAAGAGAGAAAGTGTATGTGAAAAAAATAGCTGTTGTGGGCAAAGAATATTTGCATTTGAACAAATGAGTGGGCTTTGTCTGTCAACATATTCAGAATACACATTTTCCTAAATAAACCATGCACTCTTTTGCAGGCAACAGAGGAATAAAACATCTGCTTACTAAGGATGAGCTGCTGAAGTCCAGTCTTTCTCTGTCTCATGCCAAATCCATCCTTATAACCACAGGGTTCCCCACCCACTTCCAGCACCAGCCCCCAGAGGAGACAGATGGCCACCCAGGAGCCATTGCCATAGTGGCTATGTTGCAAGCTCTGGGCAAACAGGTTGCTATAGTAACTGATGAACGAGCTATAGAGCTAAACAAAGCTATCTTCGATGGTGCTGTTCATCAAGGTACAGTCTAGAGGTGCTCAATAGTAGACCTGAAAATTTATGAACCGTTTATTAGAGGTTAATAATAATCAGTGCTAGTTGGACTTGTGTAAATATGAGCATGGGTGGCTCAATAGTACTAGATCTCTGCGTGATGTCCAAAATTAATGTTTTGTAGAAATACCAAGTGCCCTGTTGAGTGGGGAAAAACATTGTACATCTCATATGGTAAAGCAGGGGTCCCTAACCACCGGGCCACGGGCATTCCTGGAGTGGGCCAAGGGGCCTTTACAAGCCCCCCTCCCCGGTCCTTGACAATGTCCCTGAAGATTTGTCCCCCGCGGTAGTGCAGATTTCCTATAAATAACTTGTCCTTATCTGCTTTTACTCTTGGGGCCCAGTGATACTGTTATGTCCATTGTAGAAATTTTAAGCCAGTTATAGTATAGTATATGAGGATTTGCATTTATTATACTTAAGACTACTTTATAATTCTGAAAAAAAAACAAGATTTCACATTGTACATTCTAAAATTGCTGGACAAGCTGTGCCTTTATTCTTGGCTAAAGCTCTAGGTTAATACATTATTTTCTTTCAGTTGTTACACCCTCTAGATAATAAAATTATATATTTCAATTGTAGAAATACCCACTTTCAGTGTACAACATTTATTGTAATACAGTTGTAATGCAAAGTGTTCTTACTCCAGTACATGCTTCTAATTTTTGGTTTTATTTAAGGAATACTCAAGCATAATGTCCCTCTGCTTCATTACAAAGAAGGCAATGCAGATTCGGCACTAAACTTCCTTTGTGAAAATGGGAATCCTGCAAAGCCCAGGTCACAGACCCAGATCTATCCTATTATTATGCATGTATACATAGAGCAGAAGTTCCAGAGTTCTAGCTCTTGCATCCCTGCACTATACAGAAACGTGGTTATCTTTGCCTTCAGGCCAGACAATCTATCTTGGAAGGGAGGGCTACATGGTTACAGGTCTAGGGGGGCATTTAGTTAATTTGTATGAGGCTGTGTAGAGTTCTGGAACACATTATATAACATTTTTTCTCTAACTAAGATGCGTGGGATTGCAGCACTCAGGGGCAATTCCAGATTGTACTAACTGGTTATTTAATTAGCTAATGATTTGCCCTGTTCATATGTTGTTGTCTTGCTTGGTATATCTGATTAGCAGAGATGCAGAAAGTATGAGGTACTGGTAAGGATAGAGATGCAGATGTTGGTTTGTTTGTGGGTGAGGTCTAGATGCTGATGGTTTATGAGATGTGACGCCTTTTGTATCTTGATAGAGAAATTCAGAGGTTGTTAAACTGCATAAGGAATAATCTACATAGGCTTATAATTTTATGGAGACTGTTTTTCTTGGGTAGAGAGATGCAGGGGTTACAATATTTGCTAGGAGAGATTCCAATGCGGATGTATTGGTGGACAGAGAAAAGGCAGAGCTGGTGAGTGAAAAACAAATACCAGTGCATTTGATGGATGAGGTTTACAGAAGCTAAGAGAGATCCATATAATAGGGTATTTGGGGTGAGAGGGGTGCAAATTAAAAAATGGTGTGAGGCAGACTTTCTTTTATGTGCAAGGAAGAAAATTGGCAGTTGTACATAGGATTGGTACAGGAAGATACACAGCTTGAAGTAATTAGGAGAGTATCAACTTGATATACTTATATCCTTTCATTTTCTTCCTGTTATAGTTTCTGTACTGGCTTTGGTTTTAATTGTTATACATCTCCAAGTACAGATAGAGGTTTTTAACAATTATGAGAAAGCTGTTTGTTTGGTCTCACTTGAAATACGCTTATTTCTGCCTCTTATTAATTTTTAAAGGTTTGATCACCTGCTAGCAATTGAACGCTCTGGGCGGGCAAGTGACGGAAACTATTATAATGCACGGAAAATAAATATCAAACACTTGGTGGATCCCATTGATAACCTCTTCTTGGCTGCACAGAACATTGAAGGAATTACTACAACCGGTAGGAAATGTTTAAACCTCTCTGTTTCTGTGTGTCGATAGAAGACATGACAAAATATAAAGGAGTCAATTTAATTTGTAAAAATAATCTCAGTAGGGCTCATTTTCTACAGGAACAAGGTGATTACATACCAGACCCTGGAGTTCCTTATATTCATTTGTTACTCTTCATGAATAATATGTAAATAATTGTGTACATTTTTCATGAATTTTCAGGTTTAATTTCACTTGTGATATACCCAGTGCAATTGATTGTGCCCTTAAAGTGGAAGAAATTCTACTAGCATCATTAGTTTTTGATATCACACACAAACACACACACACAAAAAATCTGGATATTTATATACACAATTATTTTTTTAGCACATAAATTTTAACTATTGTGCATATTTCAGGTTCTGTTGCTGATCACAAATAAACCTGTATGGATTATAATTATTACTATGGTGGTATATGGGATTCCATTTAATCTTTTTTTTGCTATTGCCACACAGAGCTGATTCTTGCCTGCAGAAAAATGCAGGTCAAGAATCAGCCCTTACCCTGGAATGGTTCTTCCTTCCCAGCACCCTGAACAACCAGCATTACGGAGTGTGCAGATTGCATGTGTGGGTATACATTTCAAAATTCATCAGGTATGCCTCTACTTGGGCTGACACAGTTGTTCTGGGTACAGGTAAGGAAGAAGGCTGATGTCCGCATAGGGGCTGATTCTCTGGGATTTTCAGAATTTGTGTACTGCTAAGAGTTTACTTCAGTGTTTCCATTTTTAAGGAATTGGCGATGGTGGAAATGAGCTTGGTATGGGAAAAGTCAAAGAGGCTGTTAAAAAGCACATAACAAACGGTGATACCATTGCTTGTGACGTTGCAGCAGACTTCGCTATTGTAGCTGGTAAGTATTGTATTGTTTCCATTCTGTTTTTGTATGAACACAGGCACTAAAAGAGCTCTTGATTGTTTCATATACCAGACTTACAGAGAAAAACTAAACAGTAAACACAAATCCTGTATAACGCTTGTCAAAATACTTGTTTTCTAAAGTTTTTACACATATAAATTGATTTAATTTGCACCTCAAAATGTCTTATTCCTAGGAGTTTCTAACTGGGGGGGCTATGCAGTTGCATGTGCCTTGTACCTATTAAACCACTGTGAAATTCATGAGCGATATATAAGAAAAGGAGTTGGCTTTCCCAGGTTCACAGAGGAAAACTATTTGGCATCTTCTCTACCTGCTGTGAAAAAGGTAAGACATGCTTAGAACCCATAGTTTTCCTCAGTCTTATCTGATTTGTTGCATATTCCTGTATATGTAGAGGATCTATTTTATCCAGAAGAAATCCTTCTGTAAATTGGAGCACCATCACGTACTTATATGAACTATGGCTTGCATCTGCCAGTGGTTCAGTAACAAGTGTTCACTGTATAAGATAAGTCCAAATGGCTAAACTCTTCGGGCTCCAGCACTTGTGTCTTTATCACAGGATATTGAGCTCTCCATTCTTAAATTGAGCTTATTTCATTTTGATGGTGTGATTCTGGTGTTGGTAATGAATGTTTTGCACCACATGTTCAAAATGTGGCTTAACATATGCACCAGAGAACATTTCATATCTTGGACAAATCTTCTAACTTTTTTTTTATAGGAAGAAAATCTCCTAAGTTTATTGGTTGCACAGGGAGTTCGTAGTGGGAAGACCGGTAATCTTGCTATGGAAGTTGATGGTCTCCCCTTCTATAACACTCATTCAGAAATGATTCAGGGACTCTTAGCTATTACCATGTAATCTTAATTCAGGCATGACCGGTTTCAAAACAAAGTTGTTGCCACATTTTGCAAAACACAAACTTTTATGGCACTCTGTAATAACTTGAGCTAATGTTCATATTTAAATCCTTTACACACACATGGCAGCACTGCCAATCCTTACATTTTATTTCAATAAATTTTGAAATTCGTGATAAGTTCAGTAATGAAGCCATTGTCAAGTCCTACACTATACATAAAAATTTCATGTAGAATTTCTGAGCTACACTGAGCTACACTTTGCACAAAGTATAGGAACCACCCTCATATGATAAAGAAATGCATTAGCAATTATTAATGTATGGAATATAGACAGGAACTACTGTTAAGACCTTTCTGAATAATGTGTTTTCAGATTATAATAAAGCAAAGTATTGAAGCCACGAGTTACCTCTTTATTTTGTGGTATCATGCAGAACCATGTGGCTCAATACTGGTCTGTGTCATGTTGGGTGCACACAAAAACTTTTCCTGTGAAGAAACACCATAAAATAAATAAATGTATTAGATTAAAAGTGAATAAAGTGTGTAGAGTGTGATTCCTAATAAAAAAACATGGTTGGCTAACAGGATTTTCTGAAAACTGATCCACAGAAAGACAAACAAATCATTATTATTATTTAGATTTTATCCCCACCAAAGAATTACCGTCCCTAGATTTGAAATTCTGAAAATGTACTATCCTTACAGTACCCACTAGATTGCATGCATGTGGTCTGGTTTTGATTACATATCAAATTGAATGAATATGAGTATAATCATAAACAGATATGTTAGGACTATCAGCTCATTTAAATACCTTACTAAATAAATTAATTCACAACTGTATTTAAAAAAAAAAAATTTTATTTCAATAATAAAAAACATAAATGTCTCTTTGAAATAGAGACAGATATTAAGTATGCACTTAAATAGCTTTTTTGTACTTTTGTGTGATCCTGGGAGAAACCTGCAGCCCTGACTTATGGTGTAGAGAGATCCTGCAAACTGGAACTTATTCAACACCCTAAACTGAATACTCTGTGCTGGAAATCTTCTTCTTGCATAGCTCCACAGGCTCAATCTCGATTGGAACTTGTGTTGCAGTAGAAGTCTCTGCACTGTTGAATTTCTGTGGTTCCTTCTGTTCATCTTTGAGGCAACTTAAGCTTGTCATGCATGAACTTTTTAGTTTATTAAAGTCTTTGTAAGAGTTTTCGCTGACAAAACAGTATAACACTGGATCTGCAACACAGTTGAGGCTGGTTAGCAGCAGCGAAAAGTGGTAAACATTAAATATTTTAACAGCAAATAAACAATTTCTTTCAAAAAAACTTCGGATTACCACCAGTATATGGTATGGTCCAAAGCATACTAAGAATATGATAATCGTACTTAGAACCAACTGCTTGACTTGAAGCTTTTTCTTTGTCTGGGCACCTTTGCTTTTTCCAACTTCCCTAAAAATGCAGCAGTAGGAAAACAGCAATAGAATTATTGGAAAAAGGAATCCAGCAAAGAAGCGATAGTAATTAATATTATGCTCCCATGGTTTAATTGGATAATGTTCAAAGCATACTATGTGGCTTTCTGGATCTTCACTGACCTCTCCATGTATGAAGAAAATGTAGCTCGTCATTATTTCCTTGAGCCAAATAATCATGCTAACGGCAAGAGCGGCCTTCATTGTCCTCAGTTTGTGAAATCTGAAAGGATGTACCAAGGCAAGGTAACGGTCTACTGAGATACAGCAGAGAAATCCAATGCTAATGTATATATTCTCATACAGCAGAATGCCACATATCCTGCACATTGTCTCATTATAGGTCCAGTTATCTTGCTGCAAAACATACTGAAGCCAGAAGGGTAGAGAGAAGATATAAAGAAGGTCAGCCACTGTTAAGTTGCACAGGTATATACCAAGTTCATTCTTGGCTTTTATTTGTAAATATCCATAATATAATGACAAGCAATTTGCAGGTAGACCAACACCAAGAACAGCAATGTACACCACAGGGAACAGAGTTTGACGTAGAGTGTGGTCAATAATACAGAAAGTCAGATTGCTCTCATGATTATCATCTGTGCTGTTTTCCATGTTACAATTTAGAAAGTCTGATCTTTATGTAGCCTTTAGGTGTCATCTTGTTCTAGTGTACTTTCACCTTATACCGGTATCTTTGAAATATTGTCATCAGCTACAATATGCCTGTCAAATTAAACAAAGTAGATGTAAATTTGTTTTTAAACAGACTAAATATATAACCATGTGTTTCCATTGTCTATTATTGCACCATTTACACAAATGTCTAGATTGTATCAGGAAATCAGTGTCTGGATATTATTTTTATTATTTTATTTGCTCAAATTTTCATCATTAGGACAGAGCAATGGGAATTGGCACACAGGAAATTTTAATTTCTGAACCAATGTGGGTGTGGTTGGGTAGCATGCCGCCCCCTTAAATCCTGCCGCCATGTTCAAAATCTTAAAAAAACAGCCACAAATGGACACACTTTCACCTTTATACAAAAGAAAACTATATGAACTTACACCCAGTCTAACATCACATTTGCAACACTTTCATATAAATAGTGAGAACAGAATATTTAATAAAGGAACATTTTGGACATAAGCTTTTAAAATATATTCTTTCATGTTATTGGATAAGCACAGTTGTGTAGCTACTGAGGGGGCAGTGGGTATGACTGGGCCCAATTGCATGGCATCTGCTTAAGATACCATAGGTAGCTCTTTTAGATAAGGAAATTGGTATGTACCAGTAGGATGCATGCAAGTGCTATGGTAGGTAGGAAGCCGGAAGTAGTTACAATTATAGATCGATATGTGCCTATATACTTTCAGATGGAGCAGCAGAATAGCTTTTGCATTTGGATTGTTCTTTTGTGTCAGTGATTCTTTTATATATATATATATATATATATATATATATATATATATATAATATATAGAAACTGCCTAGTTGCTAGTAACCACAGATGATCCAGGAGTAGCCCATACAGTCCATAGCAGGTAGAGTAATTTTAAACATCTTTAAAAACTGAAAATATCCATCTACTTGGGTGCTGACAAACTTTAGTGACTTTAAGAGGCATATTAAAGGTATTGAGCATAGCTGCCAATACAAAGGAAATTATATACTTGGAAAAATGACTTGATACTGAAAAGAGGTTGTGTGTACCCTTTAAGGCTAGGGCCTGGTGTTGTGGATCTCTGCCTGTGAAGAAACAATATATGAGGTAGCAGCAGAAGAGCAGATGCTAGGCCTGTGTTTCTCTGCAGGCTGAGATCCACAAGTCCCCATAGTGTATGTTGTATAAGAATCACTTTATTCTTTCTTTATGAAATGAATGCTACTGCATTGTTCTTTTTTAATTTCACATACATTTCAAGTGGGGCCCAACTATGATAAATCCCTTTGATTCCCTGCATAGTACATGCCAGGTTTCCCAGTTTCTGTGGAGGGTTCCCAAGTTTGTAGATGTATCTTGTGTAAAAAAAAAAAAGTACTTAAAGGGCAAGGAAAGTGTAAAATAGAATAAGGCTAGAAATGCTATTTTGTATACTAAACATAAACATGAACTTACTGCACCACAAGCCTAATCAAACAAATGATTTATGCTTTCAAAGTTGGCCACAGGGGGCTGTCATCTTGTAACTTTATGAAAAATATTTGCCTGCCTCTGGCCCTGCACATGCTCAGTGTAATCTGGGTTGCTTAGGGATCGTCATAAATGATCAAAAAACAAAGCTGTTTGAGTTCTGCATGGCTGGTAAGTAAGGCAGGGGCTCCCACTGCTGTTCATAAGTGATTGTTTCCCAGTCAGAAGTTAGGAACAATTCCTATTTTTTTTCCTAATTTCACTGCATACAGTCAGGTTTCTTATAAAAATGGTACACATTTTTTAATTAAAGGATAATGGATATATATTTCTTTTTCATTAAAGAAAAGTAAAAATGGGATTTTATTTCTTTGCCTTTCCTTGCCCTTTAAGTGGGGTATGCTTTATTTAATGTTCTGACTAAACCATTGCAGCTTTATTCTTCAGCTTAACTATACTCATGAAAGATCTTTACTTAAGATCTTTTCATAATTTAACTTTTCCTGTTTGAAAAGGTACTTGCAACTTGGAATTTTCCATAGCAAAAAAGCAACAGCACATAATCCTATTCTCTCTAATAAGTAACCTGTTGACCCAGTAGCCAGGCAAAACATGTCTGGTAACCAAAATATTTCAAATAGCACAATTGTGAGCATGAAAAGATAGAATGAATCAGCAAGTCAGAAAATCAAGGAGATTACTGATTGTTAACTGCAGATTGCATGCTGTGGGGCATTTATTAAATCCTGCAATGGGCCAATGTTAGTGAGGTATTCAGGTCAGCAATAAACGGGCTGCTTCAGTTCTACTTGAATGCTGACAAACTTCATGCACACACACTCCAAACTCAAGACCTTTGGTAGCCAACAAATAAAACTGTGCAAACACGTTACTGTGCATGGCCGGACTGAATCCCAATTTGCAAATGTAAACTAGGTGTGGCAAGGGAAATCAGGTGACTTTTTGTCACAAAACAAGGAAGTAAAAAAAAAGATTCCCTACCTTTTACTTTCCCACCACTTATATGCAAATTAGGATTCCATTCTTTATTCGGCTGAATCTTTCACAAAGGAGTCAGGGATTCGGTGTAGATACTCAGATTAGTAAACATATCCAACTCGGTTACATTTGAGTTTTGAAACCATAATTCAAATTCATGATTTTAAGTGGCAAAAAATTTGATTAGTAAAATATGAATTCTAACTGCCCCATATTGTGTTTTTTGTAGTCCAGTTTCAAACAGGCTCTTAATAGGTTCTTAGGATGATAATCACACGAGGCGATAAATTAATGCAAATCCTTAATTTACATAGAAAGTTAGGTTGAAAAGACACACATCCATCAAGTTCAACCTGAAGTCTGTATTTAGTTAACCAGCTTAACTGCTAGTTGATCCAGAGCAAGGCAAAAAAATAAAAACCCATTTGAGGCCTCTCCAATTTGCCTCAGAGAGGAAAATTCCTTCGCGACTCCAAAATGGCAGTCAAACCAGTGCCTGGACCAACTTGCACTATGAGCTATCTTCCATAACCCTGTATTCTCTCACTTGCTAAAAAGCCATCCAACCCCTTCTTAAAGCTATCTAATGTATCAGCCTGTACAACTGATTCAGTGAGGGAATTCCACATCTAAACAGCTCTCACTGTAAAAAAAACCGTTCCAAATATTTAGAACCTCCTTTTTTCCCCAATTGGAATGGGTGCCCTCTGGTCAGCTGGAAAGACCTACTGGTGAATAAAGCATTAGAGAGATTATTATATGACCCCCTTATATATTTATACATAGTTATCTTATCTCCCCTAAAGCACCTCTTCTCCATTGTGAACATCCCCAATTTGGCCAGTCTTTCCTCATAGCTAAGATTTTCCATACCTTTTTCCAGCTTAGTTGCCCTTCTATGTACCCTCTCTAATGCAATAATGTCCTGTTTGAGTGAGGGAGACCAAAACTGTACGGCATATTCTAGATGGGGCCTCACCAGTGCTCTGTACATTGGAAGAATGACCCCCTCCTCCCGTGACTCTATGCCCCTTTCAATACAGCTCAAGACCTTATTTGCCCTTGATGCTGCTGACTGGCATTGCTTGCTACAGCCAAGTTTATTATCTACAAGGACTCCAAGGTCCTTTTCCATAATGGATTTGCTTAGTGTAGTCCCATTAGGGGTATAAGTGGCTTGGATATTTTTACATCCCAGGTGCATGACTTTACATTTATTAATATTGAATCTCTGCCACTTATATGCTCAGATTGCCAGTTTGTCAAGATCCTGTTGCATCCTGGATGAAATTAATTGGGCTGCATAGTGTCATCTGCAAACACTGATATGTTACTTACAATTAGGGTTGCCACCTGACCGGTATTTTACTGGCCTGGCCGGTATTTTTGATGGTTGATCCCAATGTTATTAATAGGAAAAAAGGAAAAAAAGATAAATATATAGAGGAAGGCCGGTATTTTTTTCAAGAAAAGGTGGCAACCCTACTTACAATACGCTCCCCTAAGTTATTAACAAACAAGTGAAATAAAAGTGGGGCCAATACCGAGCCCTGAGGTACCCCACTAAAAACCTTACTCCAAGTAGAGAATGTACCATTAACAACCACCCCCTGTACCCGATCCTGTAGCCAGTTACCTATCCATGTGCAAATTACGTCATTAAAGGGTAATTCAAACCCCTCCCCCTTCCTACCCCGAACTTCGTGAACTTTGGGCGCATGTGCAGTAGTAAAAACCAGCAAATGCATCCTACTGCGCATGCGCCAAGTGCTGACGGAACAAGACATTATGGAGGAAGATGGTGCCTGTGACCCTGCACGAAGGGACCTGAGCTTTAGGATAATATACAAGTTAGGGGCAATAGCCTGGGAGGGAGGAGGGGTTTAGGGCTGGTGGGGCTGAATTACCCTTTAAACCCAACAGACTTTAGTTTAGTAAGCAGTTATTTGTGGGGCATGGTATCAAACGCTTTGGCAAAATCCATTAATAATAATAAGATTAGAGATGCATGGCTGGTTCATAATCGGAAATTTAGGATAATAAAATTGCCTTTTCCTCCTTTATTTCTGCACATTCTCTTATCCCTTCATTTCCTTTTCTGTGAAACCTCTGACCTACAATAAACACAATTCTTAGTCAGAACAGCACCCAGAGATTTGCTTCCAATTAGTCAGGGGTTAGGCTTTGGACAGGTCTGAATGTGTCAGTTAATCCTCGATCTGCACATGAAAGTTTGATAATGAATGATTTCACTTGCACAGCAATGAATGGCGAGTCAATAGCGCAGCCTCTTAGCAGCCTGACCACATACACAGCAGCTTGCTTGAGGAGTATTCATTTGCAAGCATCTGTTTAACCCCTTTAACTGCTGGAAGTTCATATATAGACCTTGAGGCAGAATTCATAGCTTCCCCTCTTGTTAACATTATCTAAATAGACAACAATCTTTAATTGAGACACATGACAAGTCAATGCATGATGCATGTAGCCATAAAACTGTATAGTCATGCGCTCTATTTGGTGCTCCTGTTGCTCATAGGAAATGTATAACTCCAGTAAACCATAATGGCACTCACATGAACAGCAACATGCAGTAGCTTTAATGCTTTTTATACAGAGCCCAGCAAATGTTTTGGGAGTAATACCCCTTCTTCAAGTGCTCATATGTAAAGAAAGGTGACTGCCCCTAGAACGTTTGCTGGGATCTGTATAAAAAGCATTTAAACTTCTGCATGTTAGTGTTCATGTGAGTGATATTTGGTTTATGGTTTAATGGAGTTATAAAGTTAGGGCCATATTAAATAAAGTAATGTGCACAAAGCTGGATGTGTGCAAGAGAATGTATGTACTTTTCGTATTAAAACAAATCCAGATTTTGTTTTGCACACATTTTAGAAGAATAAAAAATGATTGACAGCATTGGTTTCTCCAGAAATCAGTGTTGTTATGTTACAGATTGCTACAACATTGCGGGTAATGGAAGCACAAAAAGGAATATGAAATGACCTCAACTAATCCCCAGATGAATATCACATACACCCAGATTTATTTCAATCTCCAACTGAACTTCATG
>CM044445.1:69620710-69634259 GCA_024363595.1 Xenopus borealis
CCTTTAACTAAAATAAAAAACCAGACCCAGCGATGAATCATTTCAGTGAATGTATCAAGCCCTTAGCTTACTGGACCTACACGGGCCATTTTCTACACAGTCCGGGCTAGTGATCCAACCAATCCAGAGCATGCCTCTTCCTTCTACATCCCAGAGCAGTGCAAAACAACATGGCAGTGCTTTACCTAGTTTTTACAATTCCATGGTTTAAACCTCTGGTTGTCGATATATGTATAGTTGCCAGCATACAGCTGTTTAAATTGTGCTGGCATTTGAAGTAGCACAGTACTAAGAATACATTCATTATTACAACTCTATTGCATTCACAAATGAATCCAACCTTATGTGTTATATGTATGCAACATTGCATGTGCTCTTATAATGCAGGCTAAAGAGAGCAAACCTTCCTACAGTCCTCAATTCCGGCAGCGTTAGTGCCATTGCTTAGAGATTATAATACAACAAAATTCCTGCCTTAGCGTTCTGTAAAGCTTGTCAAGCAAAATCATATACCTGAATTCCAATGAACGATATTATTTTGGTTATCGGTAGAACAAGTATTTTCATATAAATGACTCTAGTTCCGACTGTGTGTCTCATCTACAAAACCACTGGGAGACAATTTGTGTCCCACAGTTTTACCAAATTACCCAGATTTTATCATCTCTTGTCAGTAGAGATTTATTAGAATTCTGCAGCTTCCCCAGATGCTCTATTATAAGAAATAATTAGAGGAGGGTCACTAACCTCAGTGTTCCTGCCAGCAGGCAGCAGCAGCAGATAACCTCTTCGTATTCTCAAAAGCCTTGAACTTGTACAAACACAATCTAGAAACGTCCTTGTGTCTGCCGATCCAGCCCACAACTTTCTAGCCATCCCCTTACACAGGTACCAAGTGTATCCACTGCAGTCTTCTAGCTCCCTGCTCCTCCCCTGGATAATGCATATGCCAGGGATACATTCTAGAAATCCGTGGGCAGGTAGACAAACAGTGGGAATGTCTGCATTTTAACATTGATACCTCTAGAAAGATGGATTATTTCATCAGCCTGGATCTCACCAAAGCAAATCCCTCAAGCTAATAGGCTTTAACCATCGGGAACAGGGAATTCACCAGTTCATCACAGGAACATTTTGCAGCTACAGAATGTGCATGGTTTCAAAACGGTCATCTTTTTTTTTCTAACTATAGGTCTTGTTGACAATGAAAATAAAGGTCAGGTTGAATAAAAATCAAAACCGAATCCATTTACTAATATAATGCAATATCTTACTGCCAGAATGTAATGTAAATAGGATTGCATCCCATGCCTTGAAGAATGCAGAGTTTTGTGGGTAAATGCCATCTCATTCCTCCCAAGAATGTCCTTTCATGGCTCCTTCTCTGGAAACTTAATTTCAGTTACGAAATAAATGCAGTTTTGTGAGCCGGATGACAATTGTTTCTGGTAGTTTCTTGTGGTTCCTATAGTTTCAACTGCTGCTCCCAAAAGATTATTTTCTTTCAATTGATGACAAAGAGTATCAACAACAGGGCATAGCTGCATCTCTCACAGACTGTGAGATTGGATAGATAGATAGATTAGATAGACAGATAGATGGATAGATAGATAGATTAGAATTCAGTGGTCCTCAAACTTGGCCCTCCAGCTGTTAAGGAACTACAAGTCCCACAATGCAATGATGGAGTCTGACAGCCACAGTCAGGCAAATGCATTGTGGGACTTGTAGTTCCTTAACAGCTGGAGGGCCAAGTTTGAGGACCACTGGATTAGATAGATTGATAGATAGATAGATAGATAGCCCTGCACTAAATTTTGCACTGGGTCCTATACTAGTAACTTCTTCTGCAGGACAATGACACAGAAACATATATAATATATAGAAAATTATAAAAAAATAACTCCCATGCCATGTTACACAATAGTGACAGGAGAACGATTTCAAATATTCATCAAACACAAAGGTGAAGGTAGCCAAAATTGTGTAAGGTTACAAAGTGAGGCATTCCCAGTATGTGTATTTATTCCATTTCACAGCATTACTGCGCTGGTACTAAATCTGATTGATTCAATGTAGGGAAGCAGAGCTCTTGTTGCCAAACAGACTTTTCTTCAAGAGAAACTTTACTTTGAAATAAAAATACATGTACATCTATGCAGCATTTCTATTCTGTAGCAAATCCACCTGTACTATGCTTTGCCATTCCTTTGCTCTACTTATTTCTATTCATCAAGAGGGTTGTTCATCTAGAGGGGATGTGGTCCTTGAAGGGATTATTGCAGATCCCTGCTGCCCTTAAGCTCCCCATAGACGCAACGATATTTCCCTGCCGAACGACCGATCTTGGGGAAGTCTGACCAATCTATCAAATTATCGTGCAGTTAGTGAGATACAAACGATCGTTCATCTTACGATTTTTCGTCCGACATTGGTCTGATTGATCGGCCAGGTTAGAAAATCTTTATCGGTCCCCGTGCAATCTACCTATGTTTGCAGGGAAAAGCAGGCTGCGATCCTTCAGTTTTGCTGCAATATCGCCTGAAATGGTCTTTTTAGTTGATGGACACATTGGACATTTTAACGATCCTTTTGAGACAATCGTGGTCTCACGATAACCATTGGATCTTTCAAAAATCTTTACGTCTATGGCCAGCTTTAGTCCTCTTGATTATTTTTGCTTCAGGAAGGAATTTTATATTTCTGAATGTTAGCTCTTTGCATGTAATTTAACTATGAAAGACCCTTTTCAATCGTGGAAGAATCTAGGAGGCTTCAGAAAATAAAAATTGAACACCTTATTTCCAGATGTTGCAGTTAGAGTACTGCAGCGAAAACCTGCGGTACCCTGCGGGTGGCGAGCAGAAGTTCCGGGTGTGGGTATAGATGATGGTTGCTGGGTTTGCGGGTATTCTCAATAGCGATTTTTTACTTTTTTTTTTCTCTGATTACGACTACTTCCTATGATGCCACTTCCGGTTACGATAGCACTTCCTGATTCTTGATTGTCAGCATAAAAGCACTTCCCGATTCATGATGGTCAGCTGACAGCACTTCCTGATTCTTGATGGTCAGCGGGTCGCGGGTCCGGAAAAGGTACTTGTTGCTTATTTGGAAATATTGCAGTTAAAAGCCGTTTCTGTCCATCCTATTGCCTTCTCATTTTGCCAGAAAATGCAAAATGAAAATTTTCCTGGAATGCTGGGTACCAGGAAAATCCACAAACACCACACCCTGGTTGGCATTGGACTGGGTGAGCCCAGAACAATAAATCCTGATTACTACTTTTGCAGGTTCTACTGCTGTTTTCATTTATTCCCAGCAATATTCCCAGTTTTTTTTATACCAGAATGAAAAAATGTGGGGGCATCTCTGTGGATTTCACAATGTTGTAATATTTGATACAAAGTGTATACAAGAAGGATTTAGTTTAGAAATCTAAACCGTGATGTGTCAAGAGAAAAGACATTGGAAATGTATTGCCGCAAATGGGAATCCTAGGAGGCTGTTAAGTATATATAAGGCTGGTTCCTGCTTTTCAGCTCTTTAACTTTGAGTCAGTAAGCGACTTAAAGGGGGGCCACATGGGACATACCCGTTCAGTGAGTTTGCAATTGATTCTCAGCATTCAGCTCAGATTCAAAAGCAACAGCTATGGCCCATGTGGCCCTCCCTCAAGTCACTGATTGGTTACTGCCTGGTCACCAGGGTAACCAGTCAGTGGTAAACAAGAGCGCTGAAAAGCAGGTAGTGTTCTCTCATGTTAGGCATTCTGTCACTCCAGCCTTTATAGATTACATATTTGGCTAACTAACTACATTAGAAACCTTTTTTATTTTGCAGCCTATCTATTTACCCAGTTTTTATTTTTATCCTGAACAATTCCTTTAAGCATTAAGGTGGCCATATATGGGTAGATTAAAGCTGCCGATATCTGTACTTCCTGTACGGAGCATTCGGACGGGTCTCCCCAATCGATGATGGACCAAAAATTGTCCTGATGTCATTTAGGCAGATTTGATTCTTTCGGAGATTTGGGACCACAACGGATAGTTGATGTGGTCTTCATCCCATCAGCGCCAGGGCCGTATTTACATTAAGGCACCCGAGGGCAGCAGGCTTTGGGGGGCGGCCCTCGGGTTCCTATAGATGTATTTTTAATTTCCTTAGGAAGGACTGGGGGGGGGTGAGGGGCAGGGGGGCTGGCTTTTTGTGGAAGTGATGTCACTTCCCTGCGGCGTGTTACGTCACTTCCGCGCATGTTGAAGTCGCACGCCGTGCGTAGGGGCGTATTTAGGTCCGATTCCTAGGGCAGCATCAGGCCGAAATACAGTTCTGGTCAGCGCCCATTTCCTTCATTATAATGAGAGTGTTTGGCCCTAGGGCCGAATGATCGGATGAACCCAATATCAACGTGCCTTTGAGGGGCATTACAGGTTAAGATCTGGTCATTTGGCGACTTTGCCAAACAAGCAGATCTTTGCATATGGCCACCTTTAGTTGGGACTTAGAGATGCATCTACCCAAAACAATACAGTCTGGACTGTATACCATCAAGGGATAGATTTGTAACAAGTGATGACAGGTGAAAACCCCCTCACCTGCATAAGTTACATGGTAACGTTGGGTTGAAAAATTCAACCCAAGTTCAATTCCCCCAAATAAACCACAGTGTGTATTTATACAGACATATCGACTCATATAACTATATTTACCAATATCTGTGAATTGTAAAGTTTAGTATCACAACAGCCTTTGATATTATGTCTGTCCAAGAAATCATCAAGCCCCTTTTAAAAGCATCAACAGAATCAGCCATCACAACATCACCCGGCAGTGCATTCCACAACCTTGCTGTAAAGACCCACCTACGTTGCATCAAATGAAAGTTATTTTTCTCTTGTCTCTGGTGCGGTGATCCTTTTTATGCAGCAAAGGTTCTCTTGCTGTCTATAATACTCTATAATGTATTTGTAAAGATTAATTATGTCCCCCCTTTGTTTCCAGAGAGAACAACCCCAACCTTGACAGTCTACCCTTATAATGTAAGACTTCCATCGCTCTAACCAGTTTTGTAGCACGTCTCTGCACTCTCTCCAGCTCATTTATATCCCTCTTACAGACTGGGGCCTAAAACTGCACTGCATACTTACCAGGGATCTATAAATTATACTTTCAACCCTTAAATGAATGCCCCTTTATATGCAAGACAGTACTTACCCTTTATGTGCCAGTGTTAATATAAAATCATTTTGTTACAACTGTGCCACCTGCTGGTCAGTAGTAGTGGAGCAAGTTGTCAAAAAAGAAAAAGGGCTGGTCTTGTGTTTTTCTGGTGAGGAAAACAAAACAGAAACTGTTCTGTAAGGAAGAATGGGTTAAAATGCCTCCAAGCTCATGCAGGGCTAATCAACAGTTACAAGATTGTTTAATGGCTCAATACAGAAAGTAAGGGGGGGTCAATTACTATTGCCGCACACATATGTAACTTTGGACCATTTTACTAAAAAAAAAAAAAAGGGGGGGGGGGGACATGCTCTCTATTTCATCCTTTAGGTCATTTAGGTCAAATTTATACATTACTGAACACAACAGACCAAAGCTATGTCCTATTCTAGTAATTAGCATAAAAATAATAATTAGTTCAATAAGTCAATTTATATATCACACCATTGCAGTGATGTTCAAGTACCTGCCAAAGAATTAAATAAATAAATAAATGGGGGGCGGGGGGACATGAATTCCAGGCAAAATTGAGAAAAGGATCACACACAGTTTATTATAAAAATCTGAGTATTTTTTGCACACATGGATTGCCATACAGAGATACTGCATCACTACAGATAGAGTTAATGACAGTAAATGAATGTAATATCCTCCACCTTATATGTTATATTGGCAAACGGTTTATTACATGAATGACAAACATAAATGCTACTGTGAACCAATTATATATATTTATATACACACAGACTACGGTAACATGAAACTATGTAAAGAAAAAAAAAAAAAAGCAATGGATGAATTTAGGCAAGACTCACACAATACTTGGTTCCAGAGCGTGCCCTTTAGAAAGCAACGTACTGAAAGCTTGATTTGCAACCGCAGAGCAGTGTGAAAAGTGCAGTTTTTAGAATCAATGCCATTGTTTGTCTCCCCCAGAAGTCCAGTGTCAGTGTGGCAAGCAGCCGCATAGAATGTGCCTCTGTTGCATGCGACTGTCTTTGTGCAAGTTGTGGCTAGCGTCTTCAGAGTGGGGATGGTGTCAGTAACAGCTTTATGTGCAGTTCACTTCCCGCAACTCTGTATTGGCTATTGGTGCAACTCCTTGTGGAAGCCCTGGAGGAGGTTCAGTGGGTGCTCAGTGCAACTACAGGGAGATACAAGGAGGTGTTTGGGCATAACCATTTTCTATGAATGATGTCAATATTCATTTTTGTGCTCCACGAAATTGAGGCTTTATGAAATGCATTCACGGAGGTGCTCCTACATACATTCAAACACCCTCTATACACCATGTCCCTGATGTCCTTATTGGTATTTTTTGTGCATACATAAAGGGGGGAGGGAGCTCCTACAATGAGCCCCTTGCAGTCATTGGGCCCCAATAATTATTATGAACACCTTCAATGCACTGCAATGGGACCTTGTATTCACAACATTCTCTTATGGCAAACATGGTTACATATACATTAATATACATAATATTTACATATCCTGTTACACAGAATTTTCCAGTGTTCAAATGATAATTGAAAACATTGCAAAGTTTGGTTTAGAAGCAACATCAATGTCCGAGATGTGAATGGGCAAGTTAGAGAAGGACAATGGCTATAAATGGCAGGCTGTCCCATCTAAGGACTGCAAATAGCATGCAGCTCTGGAACTTCCACTATGTATTCATTTACCTAGTGTTTACAATCCAGCAACCTAGTAACTTGAGATTCAATTGCTAGAGGCCTTGCTAACAATGGCATTTTCTTTTGGCTTCTGCCACATAAACAGCACCATTTTGAACATTGCTTCACAACAAAAGGGTCATGTATTTTGATTAATTTCCAAATTTAAGTCACATCATTGATGATGTATAATGCAGAGACCATCATTAAACTGAGCTGTATATATTTACTGTGAATAGACTGCAGAATTTACATAAAGTGATTCCTATATCAGTAGTACAGCCCATTAGCAGCACGTCAGGGGATCACAGATCTCCCAATGTAATGTCAGCGGCTTTGCTATTCGTAGGGATAAGCTGACCAATAATCAAGCTCACACCCTTCAGCAGCAAAGGGGTAAACATTAAAATCAGAACAGTTTTTGAGTAACTAACAGTAGTCTAAAGATCCTTAAATCAGTAAAAAAAAAAAAAAAGCAATAAATATGTATGATGCCTGGCTTAGCAGCTTTCCAACCTTTAGTAACAAGTAGTCAGTCCAATAAATTAATATTAAGTGAGTGACATTCATACTTCATCAGAGACCTACCATAAAGCTAATTCATTCATATTCTTTATACTTCAACATGATTTATGCAACTGATTTATGACTAATTTATTAGAGGAGCAAAGCAATATTTACCAAGTTCCCTCCCCAAAGAAAAACATTAAAGACTATAATGTGTGTTAGCAGTTGCCAAACATAAGCGTGCTGAGTATTTCAACAACACCTGATCTGAACGGAGCATCCTCATTGTGTTTGAACCAAGATGAAGCTTTCACCTTTGTCATGTATGACATGAATTGAGAATGTTAAGTGCATTAATGTTCCCTGTAAGCACAACTAGAGTGAGCAAATACATTTAACGGAGAACAATCCCATTTTGCGTTCTCATGTTTAAATGGTAGGGGGTAAGTAGCACCTGAAAAATAAGATCCTAAAAAAATCCGAACTGCTATATTTTCTCAGTTTGGTAGTCATCCAGCATTTGGATGGATTATACTTGAAACAATTTTTCATAAAATAACATCCCAAAGGAAGTAGCACAAGAGCTGTCTGCAAATAGCTAGAAATAGTGAGTTAAACACCAAGCAGGGAAAGTAGCTTCACACACAGCCGTACTCATACCAAACAGTCTGTGGATCAGCACTTGGGTCTGGTGATGCAGGGGTACTTTTTAGAGTTCCAGATTTGTTGGGCTCTTCTTCGCAGACTGGTGAAGGAGAGCAGTCAGGAGACGTGCTTCGAGATTTTCCAGGTCCAGCAGAAGCTAAACCCTGAGTAGCTTCCAGCTCTGGGATACTGGAGATGGGTCGGACTGGTGATACTAATGCTACCTCTCCAGATCGAGAAAGAAGTTTGGATTTTCCTCTGATGGCACCATGGCCAAGTGTATAATGCTGCTGTAGGTTGCTAGGAGATGGAGTAGGCTGTAGTGGAGTCGTTTCCTCCTTTGGAAGTGCCAGTGACAAGCGCCGTGAATCCAGTGAACGGTATCGGGGGTCATCCCCACGCAGCATGTGTTGCATCCTTGCAGATTGTGGCTTCTCTCTCAAAGAAGACTGAGACCCCAAAGGAGTAGAGGATCGTATCATGTGGCTACCAAAATCCTTTCCCACTGGTGTTTCTACGTCAGACTTTTCTTGCCGGACTACTTCAGGACCATTGTCTTTGAGGAGGTCTGCTGAAGCCAAACTGAATGCTCTGCTCAGTGAGTTAACCCTGCTGCCCATTGCACCATGAGGTGACAGTCCTTGTGGCTCTGGGGTTTGACTGGAAGATGTAGCAGAATAAGCATTTGCTTGATGTCGGAGAGAACTGCTTACATTTAGTGGAGTTTCCAGCTGCCTGGGATGTGGTTTCACATACTGGCCTGGCTTGGTTAACCTTCCTTCAGTGCTATTACCAGTTACCTTCACAGTGGGACTCACAAAACTTGTAGGCATCTGTGCAGCATCCTTAAAAGTGAGCTCAGGCATGATGTTTCGGATATCAGGAGGGTCTGCAGTATTCTTAAAAAAATCACCAAGCATATCATCTCTGTTGGTAACCATGTCCTAGAAACAAGAAAAAGTTTAATAAACAAGTGCACGGAAACCATGCGCTACATAAGCTTATGGTTTATTATAAACATCTTTACATTCACAATCATGGCTTTTTACTTCACAATGAGTCTGAGCTGCACAAAAGTAAGAATATATTGTAGCCCTGTAACCAAACCAGTTTTTCCTGCAGGCGTTCTACTTGCTTGCGTGCTAAAAGTGCAACAATGTTGATTTGGTTGCTCTGTGATCTCCCTCAAATGGGTAATGTGTGTTGTCAATTCAAAACAGAACAGAAACAGAGTAAACTCTGGCAGATGAAAGGTGGGACACAAGCCAGGCACAACAGTTATTCTGGTAACTTGACAAGCTGTTGATCTATATTAAAACAACAAGTAGATACTATTCACATAAAGCAGTAGGGGAAGTTGTTGGGCCTCAATCCCGGAAAGCTTGAATATTTGTTGTCATTGTAGGACTGACCTGCTAGTACCAGAGAATCCCTTATATGAGAAACTTCCATCAGTGATTACATTTTTCTGCCATAGGTCTATATGACCTCTATACTATCTGGCATAGTTTCTCACTGCTGGGTGGCATATCAAGTCTTACAGTGGGCTGTAAAAGACCCAGTCAGATATTAAAAACTGGAAGTGTCCTAAACTAATGACAATATATTGTACTGTTGTGCTGCACTGGGCAGCATGAGGACAGCCATAGTTGCAGGGCACCACTATTCTAGATTGTCTTTTAAAACGTTCATTTTTGGCGTTAAACAATAAATTCAATAATTATTTATAAAAATCAACCAGAGTTTACAGATATGCAGATGTTGTACTTAATTTTTTTTTACATGTTCTTTAAGAGTACTTTTCGAGAACACATCCCTAAAATGTTACTCACTGAAAGATATTATCAAGCACCAATGCTGCATGTCATAGAAAATTGTTAGACAGCCAGGGAACCATCTGCTTTGGTAGGAAGTTTGCATGCACTCCCACCCTCTGCTACAGGCTTTAATGAACTTGTTCAGAATGAGTCAACCAGAGGATGAGCGCGAAAAGATCTAGGGTTTTATGCACAAGGAAACTGGGTACTTGGAAAAGCATGAAGTTACACAACCATAACTTCCCTGGATAGTGGATGCCTGGAACATTACAGGGCTCAAATGAGCAAAGCCCATGCTCATGCAGACTCAATGGATCAAATCAGTGGGTAAGACTGTGCTAAAGGCAGTAGAGAGAAAGTTATGCTTGAATACCCTGGGGATATACAGCGAAGCTGCTCTCCTACTGGCCCTGTCTGCTCTCTTCCTCCATTCGCAGTTCTCAGCCGATGGCAAGCTCTTTGGCACAGCTGTTTGGGAAGGATCCTTGAGATGCAGAGTGGGAGAGGGGGACTGGGAGGAAGGGTGCAGGGTCTCAGCCTCAAACAGAAACTGATGCAGAGTGATGAGCTCGGAATCATTTAAGCTTTGACGGCGCTGGAAAGAAAGCAGCAGGGAAAGCAAGAAAAAAATAAGCAAAGAAGAGAAGCACGTGAAGCTCAGATATAGATAGTAAAACAGGCCTAAAATGGGTAAAAGGACCGATGGGTCGGATACATGGAATATACACACTGTTTCACAAATAGCCTTGCCTTGACAACAGCCTTCCTTATCTCTGACCATAGCCCTCCAGCATTATCATCATCCCCATACAAAAAAGCTGCAGGTAGGGTTGCCATCTGGCTGGTATTTTACCAGGTAAAAATGATGCTCGATGCCAAGGTTATTAATAGGAAAAAACAGCAACAATATAGGAAGGTCAGTATTTTTTTTTTACCCGAAAAGGTGGCAACTGAGCTACTTTATTTAGCAGGTGGTAATCTGTCCCTTAATGTCCTTATATATAGTGTAGCTGAAACAAACAATATCATTCCCTGTTCTAAACACAAATGAACCAGAATAATGAAGATATTCGATTTAACACTGCCCAGAACAGATCCCATCTCTGTTTTGCACTTACACTGGGTGGTGACTGTCTGCTGCTCTCTTGCAGAAACTCTTCTAAAGTCACCATTTCACTGCCAGGGGACCCAGCACGTGGCCTGGTTTGGCTACGGACAGGATTCTTTTTTTCTGGGTAGTCATATAAATTAAGGCTGTTTCTGTTGACTGGAGACTCTCTGTTTTTGGTAGCTCCCTGCATAACGGCATTTGGACGGTACAAATTACTCTCTCTAGATAAAGTTACAATATCTTTTGTGGGAATCATATCTTCACTGCTCACACTCTCCGGCCTGCCTGGGGGAAAAACGAATAACAAAAATTAATATCACTGTAACCACTAATTGTTTCTGTGTGTGTGTGTGTGTATGTATGTGTATATATATATATATATATATATATACATACATATATACACACACACACTATATGTATATACACTAAGGGGCGGATTTACTAAATTCACATGAATGATTCGAAATTCTATCGAATTTTCAAAAAGATTTGAATTTGAATTTTGAATATGCAAATTAGGTGACTTCGACCAGTGAATTCTGTAAATTCGAACGAATCGAATGATTCGAATAAAAATCTATTCGAATTACTTCCCCTTTAAATTTTTATTCGACTGCCTAGTTCACCAGTGTCTTTCGATCAAATTTTTATAATTCGATCAAAATTCACCAATGGTTAAAATCGTTCGAATTGATCGAATTTTTATAATTCGATCGTTCGTGCGACCAATCGAATTGCGGTAAATCCTTTGAATTCAAATTCGAAGGCTTTTAATTCCCTAACTATTCCCATGGTCGAATTTCACATTTTTTTCAATTCGAAATTTGACCAATAGTAAATCTGCCCCTAAGTGAGCACAATGTGTCAATATACATAAGAACATTGTAATAGCAAATAATTCAGCATCATGGAAAAACAGATTTTATAAATCTTTCTTGATAAAGGCATGGGTATTCTTCTGACACTTTCAACATCCTTAGCATGCCCAGGAACTGTTTGAGTAATGGAGATTTACTCTACCTTTCAGAGTTAGGGGCGAGCTGCTGTTTGATGCACTTCTGCTGCCTTCTAAACTGCTGGTCCATGGCACTGAAATGACAGAGAAAGTTAAATATTATTTTATATAAACTAGATGCTGATAAAATAAAGACCTTGTGCAAATAAGCCCACTTTGTAAATTGGAGATTGTATTGTTTAGTGTAAATGATAGCAATATATGAAGCAAAACAGGTTTGAATTTTGTGTGCTCATACACAACACGCAATCCCTGTGTAACTATGAGCAAAGTAACAGCCACAATTATCAGTTATACCCGGGCACATCACTACACAATGTTTAGAAGAATTCATGTTACAGGTTGATATATAGAAAGAATTACCACGTGAACTTGCAGCGTTGGATTCAGCCTCATGCAGTTGGTCGGATAGATTATCATCAGAGTTGTAGCCTGCATTACAATACAGAAACAAGGGGAGTGAGTGTTCGTAGAAGTTTGATTATTCATTTGTATAGGAGCCAAAAGGCAGATCTGATGAAGGATTCAGTCTAGAGCACTAAGCTCCAATGTGATATAGGATGCAGACTATTATATCTCCGTTTTTTTCGACTGAAGAAAAATGTCCAGTTTAATTGGAAAAATTGAAGTGGTAAAACTGCTACTGGTGAAGCTTGTTGTCCAGGCAAACACATACACCCACAGGCTACCAGCTTAAAGGGGTTGTTCACCTTTTCCAGTCCAGTTGTTTTCAGAAATAAAGACTTTTTTCAATTACTTTCTATTATTTATTGGTGACCAAATTTCTAATATTGAAGTTTAAACTTGCATTTGTCACCTTTAGGTCTTTCTAAAGCAGCTTTGGGAAGGGGAAGTGGTCGCCGACCCTGTAACTGATCTAAATTGATGCATTTCTCATCTTTGTACCTGCTGGGCAGAATCCCTGAGTTTCATTAAAGGCAGCTGTTAGAATTGATACGATAGTTGCGGATATTCTACAGATATTGATTAGAAATGTACCAACTAATCTAACCAATTGCAAGAGTTCAGAATTTGCTCCTGGTTTGCAGAGTTTCCAGACTGAAATACTAGAGACAGAATGATAAACGTTTGGGTAGCCAAAAAGCTGAGACTTATTTTAGTGCCTACAGCAAAGAGCAAATGAAGTGTGTGCATGAACTTCTAGAATTAGGGATTAGAGCAAATGAAGTGTGTGCATGAACTTCTAGAATTAGGGATTACCTTTAGGTCTGGAGAAATGCAGGGCTTTAGTATTGTGTGCAGGGGCAGTAAGGTGGATTGCAGATGTAGAGAAAGCCCTGGATCCTGGCTCCATTCTCCTAGAGTGAGAGAGATGTTCCGCGCCATCTGTTTGCTCACTGCTGCTTCCGTGGTAGGACATTCTGTGCTGTCTTTGGGAAACCTCTACCAGTACTGAAAAGGTTCAAGAAAAGCAGATAATAAGCAGAACAAATTTGTAGTTGCTAAATGAAATACAACAAACTCTAGTGAATGTTTAATGTATTTGTTTCCTAAATAGCCTTTATTATCTTTTTTTGATATTGTTTAAAAT
>CM044445.1:69644155-69657521 GCA_024363595.1 Xenopus borealis
ATTGTGAAGGGGAATTATCACAGAAAACACCATGGTCATCATATTCAAAAACTATCATTTTAATTAGATGCTTCTAAAATGAGGCATTTTTTAAGAGAACACTTTTTAAAAATGTTTCTAACTGTTGTGGCTATATTGACAAATTACATAGTACAGGTATGTGACCTGTTTTCCAGAATGCTTGGGACATGGGGTTTTCCTGAAGATGGATATTTCTGTAATTTGGATCTTCATCATAGGTCTACTAGAAAATCATGTAAACATTAA
Organism: Xenopus borealis; assembly: GCA_024363595.1. NCBI lineage: Eukaryota > Metazoa > Chordata > Amphibia > Anura > Pipidae > Xenopus > Xenopus borealis. Next base: position 69,644,423 of record CM044445.1, read on the forward strand.
ATAACTCAATAGGCTGGTTTTACTTCCTGTAAGTATTAATTTTTTAATCAAGTACAAGGTATTGTTTTATCATTACAGAGAAGCGGGAAATCATTTGAAAAAATTGGGATTATTAAGATAAGTTTCCGAATAATGGATCCCATACCTGTATTATTTAGTATTGGTAGCATTTATGTAATATGAACTGTGTGATTGACTATATGAGTGAATTTCTATATCTGCTGGACAAATATTGCTTGCTGGACAAATAGGCAAGCGCATTAATGATCTGGCCGATTCCTTCTCAACTCTCAGCCTTACCTCACAGTGGTTATCAAGTTTGGTGAGGGAAATATCCATGGTCTGATGCTGTTCTTTTAGTTCGTCAAAGCGTGCCTGCCATCGGTTTAACTCCATCTGGGCATTGTTCAGGGAGGTTTTTATCTCCTTAGTGTGCTTGTGAAGGCTGTTGTATTCTGTCTGCAGTTCTCCATGCAAGAAATTCAACCTATGACATACAGACAGACAGACAGACAGACAATGTCCCAGAAAGAAATGTTATGTGCCAATTCATCTCATGTCAATGTTTTTTTTTCTCATTTGAGAACCAAAAGAAATGTTTTCTTCAGTAAGTATAACATTAGCTTGTCAATGATAAGATCTAATGATTAAATTAAATCTGAGATCAACGAATATCCTCATCTGATTAGGGTTTTAACCTGATGCAAACACAATGAGCACCTCTCACAAATGGTGGTAAAGGCATTTATGGTACATTATAAGTATATTTCTCCAAATGAACATTGTTTTATCACATTGATACTGCACTTGACTGTTTTTTCCTCATCATTGTGCGTTTACAGATTCTGTAACCATCCTCACCTTTCCAGATCTGTCTTTAGTTTCTGGTTTTCTTCCATAGCAGCAAAGTTCTTCCGTCTTTCCTGTTGTAGAACTCCCTGCTCTTTCTTTAAAACTGCATCCAAGTCCTCCAGCTCTTTTTTGTGCTTCATTAGTGTATTGTAGCTTTAAAAAAAGGTGTCAACTGTACAGTCAGTAACATGTATTTCCCATCATATTATACAGCTATAAAAACAAAAGGAATGGTGCTTTAAAAGTTACTTTTGTACTGAATTAGTTAATATTTCCTCAAATCCTTACTAGGACCACCTGATATTCAACTCTCAGAGAATTTAAGCTAGTGCTGCAATGCAGAACTCCCATAACTTCAGGTACACTCACTGAATTGTTATCAAAGACTTATATTGTACATATGGCCATACACTATGATGGCCAAATACAGATACTCCCTTAGATCAGTCTGCCTACAGGATTGGCTCAGAAGGTTGCACAAAAGGAGCTGCAGAAGCATGTACTGAATAGAATAGCAGGATGACTTGTCCAAATTAACTCTTGATGTGACATGTATGCCAAACAATTGGGTAACATAGTCAAACCAACCAACCAAATCTAGGCAGGTAATTGCAGTGCATCTAGTCCGAGTGTATATCAAAGGTTACATAAATATTTATTTGAATAGCTAATCACAGTTTCTGGCACTTGGAACACATTACAACTACACAATATCTAAGCTTAAGAAGGTTCTATATGCAAAGCTTTTACTATTATGGTCACAGAGAGATAAAGCAATACATTTGTGGTTCTCCGGGCCTTTGTGATCATGAGCAAAATACTTAATGTATTTGCCCAGTGCTTTATCCTTATAACAAGCTCAAGCACAGGTTCAATGTCCCATAAAACAGGAGGTATTTTCTTTTTCTCATTAACTTGAATAAAAGCCCTTACCTCTCCTCCAAGCTACGATGTGCCTGCTCTAGACTCTTGTACTGGCTTTTCAGGGAACTGTGCTGGCTGATCAGCCCTTCATACTCTGCTGACTGGCGTTCATGAAGTGAGCCCAGTTGCTCATGGTCCTGAAGCAGTGATTCATGTGAAACCCTTAATTGCTCCTTCTGCTGCTGGAAGATTTCATTCTCACTTTCCCGAGCAGAAAGCTGGTTCTGGAACTGAGAGATCTGGGACTTCAAAGAAGCAACCTGGGATGTGGCGGTGGCATTCTCAACCTACAAGGCAATGGACATGTAAGATTCTGGATAGCACTACTGCAAATGATGAAAGTTAATTTAAGTCTATGCAACTTTACAATATACATGAATAAATGTCACAGTTCAATTAACAAACGTATTTTAAAATGCCACATGCAACACACAGAGCACACCACTTACCTGTAGATTGGCTGTTTGGGTCTGCAGAGCAGTGTTGTGTTCCTGAAGAAAGGTGACCTGTTTCTGTATAGTCCCCATCTGATTGCCGAGGTTAAGATTCTGTGATTCCAGATGCTGAAGCTGCTCTCGGAACAGTTGCTTCTCAGCTTGCAGAGCTGCATTCTACAGAAGGAAGGCCAAAGTCTTAGAGATACAAGGGATTTGGAGGTCTAACTGCAAACACTAAGAGAGAGTGTAAGGGAAGTATTGGAGTTGGTGTTTCTGAGTATTATCAGTAAAAAAAACTCTTTTTGAAAAGAATTCAGATGGGGAAATGTCTCCTCTCATCCATACACCATAGGCTGCTTGGCACAGGAAAAGGGGCAAAAAGCTTGAAAAAAGGCTCTGTATAGCCTGAATCGTCGCTTATCCAGGTCCTGCCAGTGTTCCAATAAAGGCATTGTTATATAAAGAAAAGATTTGTGGTGCTGTTCTTTATCAATATCCGTAAGAGGATTGGAAGGTGGCAGGACCAACAGATTTAAAATATTTGGGAGCCGATTCTACTAACCAAACAGGAAAGGGACAGAAAGACCAGTTTTTTGGCATTTTAAAAAAAGGTTACAGTACATCTTAAGATAAAGACATGTGCAGCTTATTACCACTTTTGTCTCACAGTTAATTAAAAATACAGCAGCTGATCCATTCTTAGTCTGAAAATTGTTATCCCCATACAGATAAGGACATAAACTAATGCCAGAATCAAAACTGGCTGTTGCATGCAACATACATATGCAACTGCCATATAGGTATCCCCAATCACTGAAGCTGCTTTCCCCTATCCTGATAGGTTTGAAGTCAGAGAAGAGGTTTCTGGTCAAACTCAGACTGATATTGACTCCAAAAACAAATTAACTTAAACTTATTATGTTATTAAACAAAATATGGAAGGTATGAAATGCTGATTAAAGGAATGTGGGAGTCTTGTGAATTATCAGAGCAAGGATGTTGAACATTTGGTGAAGAATGATGAAGTTTGGGGATTCTACAGAAAAGGCATGGTGATAGCGGATCACCTAGATCCATAATGCCATTGTACCATGGATCAACAACAATGTGTTGAATAACAGTAGACTGATTTGCTGGACATTATTTACAGACATCATGAGATAAGTGATGTGCTCTCAAAGTACAATGACATTTTACAGAGGTAAAACAAACTATGTTGAAATTTAGTGTGTGGGAGATAAAAGCAGGATTGGGCAATGACACTGTGTGCAGTGACTCCAGGCTTCTCTCTGATAAGGCTGGGAACCTAAGCAGACATAGAGTGACAGCAATCATATTAATGCTTCTCTAAAGCAGAATACCAGAAGCTGAAGGAAGATTGACCATTGGCATCAAACAGAGACCAGTACTGAAGCAAAGGAAGACAGACGTCAGCCAGTTTAAATATTAGCTCCTTATGGGTCTCCTACATCCCATCTCAGCAATGCCCGACAGTTTAGCTGGTTTAATCAAAACTGGAAGACTATACACAAGGCCAAAATTATAATTTTTCCCAACGGGCATTCATTTGTATGAGTGCATGTATCAGTAAGGCTGAATACTCTTTGGCTATCAATATTTTAGGCCCAATAATTTTGCATTCCTTAGGGAAGGTCAATTTATGTGCTCAAAACTTTGGGACACTGAATCCAACCAGTCTTTGCAGTTTACTGAACACCAGCAAAAGTCCATCACAAAAATAATCACTGGCTTAATTCATCAGGTTACACAAAATGGTTAATTATTTAATTCTGCACCAGAAGAAGACAAGTTTGTTTACAGACAGAGGCTTGCTATTTAGTGGGGGCTTAGGCCTTTGATGAGTCAAGCACCATAATGTGACTCTTGATTCTACTGCCAAGCGAGGGTTGGTAAACAAGCACTGAAGATAGCTGGTGAGATCTGTGCGGTGTGTCAGTGCTTCACCCACTGGCAGAAGGATGTGGTGGAGAAGAAGCAGAATTGTGCAAGATCTATGTCTTTTCCAAAAAATACAGGAGATATATTCCTTGCAGCTAACCTGAAAAGCAGCACATGCAATAATATATAATAATTATAGCTATCTGGCAATACTTGTTCTGTGTGACATAAAGGTGATATACATACATATATTAATATAAATTCTTATGATTTATACAAGATTATATATGCTACACAAGTAACCTGTGTTCTTTAGATTTAATTTATTTAAGTAAGTAGATAGCAGCAGCAGATCAAATGCTCACATTTCTTTCCAGTTCAATCGTTCGGTCTTTAAACTTGAGCAGTTCCACAGTGGTCTCTCGTTGCCCACTTATATGGCTGTTGCACTCTGGTTTACTGAACGGTGTACAGGAATTATGAGCAGCTCCCCTCAGGTTTTCTTTGGATGCTATAATGTCTTTCTTAATCTGAAACATACAAGGGTCAATCATTCTGATGCATCAAGTGTTTGCCTCTAGGCAGGAATTCTACATTTAACGGTTCAGCAGCCAGAGGAAAAAAAAATAAATTTGAAGCAGACAAGCAGGCTGAAGACATTCCTTATAAGGTTTGTAAGTGTTCAACCACCTCTGATTTTAGGATATCTGCCAATTATTACATGTATTCTAAGTGGAGTTACTTCATTTTTAGGTTCTTTTGGTTGTCTGTGTATCCACCACATTATATTTATAGTGTTGTATTTTGGCCAATGAACATTCTACAAGTGAGAATGTAGAAGTATTCTCCTCTGTTAACAGATGCCCAAAAGGCAAGAGAAGGCATGCATGTGTTATTGCACCTCTGAAGCTCCCAAGGCCTTCTGCATAAGAACTTCTCCAAAACATGGTAAGGTAAGCTGCCTATTGTGAAAATGCTCCCTTTTGTTACAGTTCAAGAAAACAATGCCCCTTTTCACTATTATTCATTAAAACAATTTACTTAAGCCAACATCATTGCTGGTCTCTTCTCTGTCCAGTGTGATTTTTCTCTCCTTACTTCTACACCAATGGTGATACATTAGGTTGTAGGACATGTACATTGAATAAAAATAACTCCATAATATTGTAAAGCTGTTCTACAGAATTCTAGAAATCATACCGAATTTAGTTCATTCTGCAGCTGCTGATTCAGACTGCTTGTCTCTTCTATTTTCATCTCCAGTGCCAATATCTTGTTTTCTTTCACGGCTAGTGTTGTCTTTAGTGTAGATTCAATCTTGCTCTCCAGGAGTTTGTATTTTCTATATAGTAAAGCGAAAAAATGTTATATCCTTTTGCCAATGGTTGATCAGTTACTCACTAGAACAGAGCTATCCAACTTAGAGTCTGGTTTTGGACTATAATTAGAGTATTTTGCTAGAATGCAAAATAGTAGTAACGAGAACAAAACCATTTCCCAGAGCTATTTACATAGTTAAATTCATCAAGTCCATCAAGTTCAACCCCTCCAAATTAAAAAAAAAAAATCATCCAAGCCCCTTTTGAAAGCATCAACAGAATGAGCCATCACAACATCAACCGGCAGTGCGTTCCACAACCTCACTGTCCTCACTGTGAAGAACCACCTACGCTGCTTCAAATGAAAGTCCTTTTCTTCTAGTCTGAAGGGGTGGCCTCTGGTGCGGTGATCCCCTTTATGGGTAAAAAGGTCCCCTGCTATTTGTTTATAATGTTCTCTAATGTATTTGTAAAGTGTAATCATGTCCCCTCGCAAGCGCCTTTTTTCCAGAGAAAACAACCTCAACCTCGACAGTACATCCCACCTAAGGACTGGAGTCCAAAACTGCACACTCCAGATGAGGCCTTACTAGGGATCTATAAAGAGGCATAATTAAGTTTTCATCCCTTGAGTTTATGCCCTTTTTTATGCAGGACAGAACCCTATTTGCTTTAGTAGCTACAGAATGACATTGCCCAGAATTAGACAATTTGTTATCTATAAAAACCTCAAGATCCTTCTCACTTAAGGAAACTCCCAACACACTGCCATTTAGTGTATAACTTGCATTTATATTATTTTTGCCAAAGTGCATAACCTTGTATTTATCAACATTGAACCTCATTTTCCAGTTTGCTGCCCAGTTTCCCAACTTAGACAAATCACTGTGCAAAGTGGCAGCATCCTGCATGGAACAAAGAAGTTTTTCCAGCCTTTATCCAATATTCTTACTTTTCAGCATTGCTGTTCTCATCTTGCAACATCAATTCCTTATTTAGGCCAATTTTTTCCAACTCAAGGCTCAGCTTATCCAACTCACTTGACATTTGCTGGGTTTTTAACTTCTCTAGGACAAGATCCTGCAAAAGACATTTGTTTATTAAAGATCATCAAAAATACATACAAGGATTGTACAAAAATAAATACATTTTAAAAAAGCTATTTCCAGTGAGCTGGTGGGCTGCAAACAACTATATAATTTTCATGGACACACTGTAAATATTCTGGCTGATAACTTTAAAATAAAGAAACAAGCTATACTAAAAATAAAAAGAATAGAAGCAAAAAAAACAAACCATATTTCATTACCTCTCTTAATGTAGCTAGTGTTCTCTTATCAACAGTCATTTGTTGTAGAAGATCCTTGTTCTCCCTCTCCAGATCTCGTGTTTTAGTGGATAAGTCTCTCAGCTTGGATATCTCCTTTTCTAGTGAACGGTTTTCTTTCTCAAAATCTGCTAGCTTCACAGTGTTGTCATCTAGGATAGCATCTTTCAGCTCCACCTGCTGCCACAATCTCTTTGACTCTTTCTGTAATACTTTATTATCTTTCTCCAGCTGGACCATTTCTTGCTCTTTAGTTTTATTTTCTTCTTCCATTCTCTCCAGCCTCTTGTTACAAATCTTCATTTCCTCCAAAGTCCTTTGAAGCTCCTTATTCTCCTTCTCAGTGTCATGCAACTCCTTCTCTAGATCATTAATCTTTTTATTTCCAGTGTCCAACATTTGCTGCAGCCTCCAGTTCTCATCACTCAGGCCCTGGTAACTGACTTCCAAGCGCTCTGACTTCTTCCCAAGTGCCTTCAGAAGCTCAACATTCTTTTGCAGCTCCTCTTTTTCCCTGTGAAGCTCATTATTTTCTCTCTCAATCTGTGTGCTTTTTGTACAAGAGAACCTCATGGCTTCAACTGCTCTCCTCAGTTCAAGGTTTTCTTCATCCAGTTGTTTGTTCTCACTCTCCAGCACTTCCAATTTTATTGTAACATTCTGCAATGTGTCCAAAGACTTCTTCAACACTATGTTCTCTCCTTCTAATACTTCATTTTCTTTTTCTAGGGCTTGTATCTTTTCTTCTACAATCTTTATGGAGGTCACTTTCTTAGTCAGTATTTCATTCTGTTTTTCCAGTCTCTGTACCTCTTTCTCCATCTTATCCACTTTCTCCACTTGTTCCTTGGATTGGTCAAAGGCTTTCTGTAGTTGCTTCTTTTCGTATTCCAACTCATTCATTTTGCTACTTGTGTCTTTAATAGTCTCATGAAGGATTCTGTTTTCCATCTCAATATCTTTAACTCTTGCTTCAGTGCTAACTTGAGACCTTTGCCGAACCGCTTCCAGTGTCTGAACGAGGTGCTTATTTTCCTGCTCCAACTCTTTAATCTACAATTATAGCATACCATTTTCAAACTGTTAATAATACCATGATCAAAAAAGCCAATATACAACAAATATGTTTTACCTGTCTTTCCTTTTCAGATTTTATGTTCTCTAATGCTTGAGCAAGCTGGCCTTTTTCTTTCAGAAGATCTTCACTCAGACTCTCCAGATCCAAGCTACTCTGTCGCTCCCTTTCAATTTGCTGATTCAAGTTTTCAATCTTATCGGAGAAACAGAATATATTAACAAAAAAAGTTACCAATATTTTATTATTGTACAATTATATACCCTATGGCAGTTGTCAAGGTTTTATGACCATTATCCATTATATATGCAAGGATGATTGGTGTTATTTTATAGTGTTATTTATAGTACAGTTCAGTAAAAGCTGGGCTGAATGTTATAATAAACATGGAAGTCAAGGGAGATGGCTAAATGCAGAAGGTAAAAGCCTAAACGCCTAGTACTTACCTTTTTACTGAGCTGCTGATTTTCCTTTTCCCACTCCTGCCCCTTGAGATTGCCCTCTTCCAGAGTGAGTGAAGTCTCTCTTAGCTCCTGAATAATGTTCTGTAGGCTCTGGTTCTCCTTCTCCAGCTTCAATATCTTGCTGGATGCGGTTTCATTTAACTCAAACACAAATGACTTTCTTGCTAGAACAACAATATTATGTAAAACTGAGTGGAACTGCAGAAAAAGTCTTTATTGTAAAACATATATATAACCGGTAACAGCTCTACAATATAGGATCAGGCATGCTTTGCTGACAATCAGAACAGTTCTGAAGTCTATAAGCATTCTAGTAACATTTTCTCCTAGACAGCTAAAAGACAGTGCTAGGGGGGGACACTGTAAACATCAAGCAAGAAGTAAGTTATCGTTTGCTGTTCTTAAGACTCTTGTAACAAAAAAAATGGGTTACTATATCTTTACACATATTAAAAAGCAAATGGTGCCTATAAAGAATGGGCTTGAACACAAAAAGTGTAATAGACTCTTCGTTTAATGTAGGACTATATAAATGACTGTGGTTGATATGGTATTTACCGTCAGACAGGTCAGTGCTTTTGGACAGCTGCTCCAGTTCCCAGCCCAACTGAGTTGACTCATTCATGCTCTGCTTCTGAGCTATCTCGAGTACCATGTTTTCTTCCAGCAACTCCTCAATCCTATTCTTGTCCGAGTAACGATCCTACCAGTATGGAAAGGGGGTGGGAAAATGTATGTGTCATTGAAAACATCAAAAACCTGTCTTATATGCCCACTTTAAACTGAAAAGAGATCATATTCATGTCCGATCTGCTTTAACACACAACAGAAGGTTTCACTGTAGAAAACGTGATCAATGACCTCTCCCATATTATTATAATATATTTTATTATGAACATGTATTTTTAGATATTAAAAGATTTTACATGTTTTATTAATGACTGAACAACAGTCAAATGCAGTATAGTCAAAACTCTCAAGACAATTCATGAAATCATTTATTTAAAAAAAAAAAAGGGGGGTAGAGGAAATTTAAGGATTTTTCTTACCAGTTCAAGGTCATGAATTTTTGACTTCAGCTGTAGATTTTCTTTTTCTAGCTCGTGAAGTTTGTCTGTCCGTGTTCGTGCAGCAGCCAGCTGTTCCTCTAACATGGATTTTGTCTCAATGAGAATCATATTGTCTTCCCTCAGTTCCTGTAATTTAATTAAATCCACCATAAACCTCTGTTCATTCATGTATAATATTGACGAACACCGCTATAGAACTTCTCTAGCCATGAAAGGGGATTTTAGCCTTATTTGTAGTAAGATATTTTCCAGAGATCCACTAGCACCAAAGGCAGCATTTTTAGTTTCAGATGCAGACATATACATTTGTTCAACCTCAGATTTTAGATCACTCTTATCAATACCAATGGATTCTCTCTTACATTAAAAATGTTTACTGGCTGTAAAATGCAAAACAAATCAGTATAGTGGTACATCTTTTCTCTTATCCAAAATACAGTACACTAATACAACAGCCTAGATATCTAACTATGTGCAATGTGTTAAATAGTGGTGCAACATCATAGCAGTTCTTGGCATGCAACTTTAATGAGATCATATTTCTCTCTCTAAGGCAATCTGGTAATTTAATCTACCATGGAAAGGAATGTCTGACTAAATTCTCTCTCTAAAGCAAGATAGTCTACACAATAATTATAACAGCACCAAATTGTAGATGCTCTGAACACATTATGATGTGGCTGTAAACAAATACCCACACTAACACAACAGGTGAAGACTTGCACATGATGTACAATATCGCTTAGAAATCACCAATAAGTAAAGCTACCAGAAATAAACAAGTAAAGGTGGTCAAACATCCACTTGTTGGGTGACCTTGAGGGAGGCAATATCAGGTAGATTCAGATCACAATGATGGACATAAAGGCCACTAAGGCGAGGACTCCAAAAATCAGCTGTATTTCCGATTGTTTTGATCAGATTTTTGGCCCAATATCGCCCACATCAAGGTGCATCTTTCAAGACAGATCAATGTGTTGCCAATTTAAGGCTGCAGTGGACTTCTGTGTATACTGCCCCCTTAATAGTATAATTCTGATCTCTAGGAGCAGCACTTCCACATTCAGTGTTAGGGCAAGGCCAGACGGGGAGATTCAGGGGAGATCTTCTCGCCGCAACGAATCTCCCCCGAATAGCTAGTCAGCGCTGCGCACTCGCTAGGCGTAAAGTCGCCTGCCCTTGTTCACACGCAGCGGCGCGATTTTAAAAGTCGCTCAAAATTGCCTCGCCAGGCGACTGATCTCCCCCAAATCTCCCCGTCTGGCCCTGCCCTTAGTATTAAGTGCTTTTCTTTATACTGCTGTTATTCTAAATTTTTTTTGGAGTTACCTTAGACCTCATTTTTAGAGCTATGTAAAAAAGCTCCAGGACACGCACTACTGTTATCAATTGCTAGATAATATTGTAAAAGACCACTATATTTTTAAAAACTTGTTGGCAGGGCCAGAACTAGGGGTAGGCAGAGTAGGAACGTGCCTAGGGCACCAGGCCGGCTTGGCCCGCTCTGCTTGTTGGTGTTCAATGGTAATATTACTTATTGAATATATATTTTACTTATTGCTTTAATTGCCCCTTCCTCTGTAAAGGCATCTTACAATTTGTCTATGAATAACTGAAGCCTGATTTATAAATGCAGCAGAGTGTGCATTTGGAATTTTGGAGCACAAACCCCACAACCACTGGAATGAGCTGAAGTTGTACCCAATGCAATTGCAAGTGAGCATTTCTAAGATTCTATTGCAAGGTTTGGAGATACTGTCACTTTCTCTGTGTTGCGTCCATTCAGAATTGGCATGTGATTCTTTTAATACAAGTTTTTTATAGACTTTGCTGCAACCCACTGTAGGTGGCAGTAGCTTAAGGGTATCCCAGTGTCAAAAGGGAGGGGCACAAATTCATTAGAGCAAACTATACCACAACTATACAGTCATACAAGTATTATGTTTAAATGCATGTACCTTTAATGAATGGCATCAACCCACGCAACATTTGAGTGAGACCACAATTGTGGCTGCATTTTTAAATAAGGCTTACAGTTTTGCTGGCTAGCTACTTGTTTATAACCACTAATTGGCCTCCTTTTGAAGCCAGAAGTGGGACATGACATACAATCATCGAAAGAACACCCTACGTTGTATTATAGCCTTTCAAAAAATACCATAATGTATAGAAAAATAAATATTTCCCTAAAGTTAGCACAATATCACAGGAAAATGTAAGCCTATAGTATACAGAATAAGTGTAAAACGGTCACAGAACAGGAAACCACATACATCCATTCGAGCCTTGTAGAAATCTACATCATGCAGCTTCTCTTTGCACCGAGCCAACTCATTCTCCAAACGATCCACTCTGCTGGCTCTTTCCTTCAAGGAATCTATTTCATCTCTGTAGGTGCGGGCTGTCCGGGCTTCAGCAGCAAGTTGGAAGTTCTTTAAAAAAAGAAAATCACACCATGGGCAAATGCTAAGAATCCAGCAGAATATTCACCATCTTTATGTGCTGACTGTACTATCTATTTACATGAAATCACAATATGTGTGGGAGAATAATGACTGGAAAAAACATAGGATAGTAGATGCAGCACTTTGGCCATCATAGTTGAGTCCGAGAGAACTGCAGCATCAAAAGGTGTTTCCATGCCTGCACTAACATTTCTAATGAATGGAAAATCTCTGACTAGGACAAATACTAACACTGTCCTGTGGGGATTGCCTAACAACAACTTTTGTGTGTGTTCATGTTAACTACACATATATTGTCTGTGCTTTTGTTTACAACTCATTCTAAAATGTTGGGGCAATTTTGAAGTAACAAATAAACTGTGTTAGGAACACTGAAGCAAGTTCATGCTGTGCAATTCCCATTTGACCATAGGTAGCGTGTTATTTTTCAAAAAATGAAAGAAACCCTTGCAAAAAAATCCACTTACATTCAGGGATACCCACTGGACATGAAATAAAGCACTTGGGTTTGAGAATTATTTAGTATAGGAGGTATAGGATGAATCTAATACTTCCATTCGAGCATTGTATATCAAATGTCTACTTTTAACAAAAACATGTAAATAAATGTAAAAAATAAAAAAGCACTAATTGTTTGTTCTCAGTTAAGATGTATGTGACACACATTGCTGACAAGCAAAAGCAAATCACGCCTACCTCCTGTTTTATCTTCTGTAGTTCCAGGTTGAGTCTTTCAACTTCATGCCTTGTATCCAACAACAACTCAGATTTTTCTTCCCTGAAAAGAATGCATCTTGCTATATTATGGTGGGGCACCAACGGATAATCAAAGAAATGATGGTTAAACAGAAAGATAAAGCCTTGGATATAGTGATACACTTTACTGCAAGTGGAAATCCTACCAGCTTTATAGGTTATATGACACTTTGTGCAGAGGGTTCTTCAACAGACTTACAGCTCTTGACGTATTCTACGGAGCTTTGCTTTGCTCTCAGCAAGCTCTACTGCCAAGTGTTTCTTGTCCTCACTGGATAGATGACTGACCATGTTGGCTGAAGTATCAGGACTTGAAGACTTCACTGGGCTTGGGTGATTTTGGAATTGCAAATAATCCCTCTCTTGCGTCAAATCCACAATTACCTGCAAAAACATGGCAGTGGCAATATTAACGGTTACTCCGAGTTCAGATACAAATTAACATTCTCTAACACCAGCTAGTACTTATTGGAAATTTACTGTAACATTTTGCATGCTTTCCTTAAAGGGA
>CM044445.1:69672957-69687759 GCA_024363595.1 Xenopus borealis
TCTCTGGAGTATTAGCAACTATTGTATCAATTCTAACAGCTGCCTGTAATACAACCCAGGGATTCTGCTCAGCAGGGACAAAGATAAGAAATGCATCAACTAAAGATATATTGGTAAAGTAGAGAAATTGGATTAGAAGAACATTCACACATAGAAAATAGAAAGTAAGTGGGAAAAAGTCTTTATTTCTGGTGAACTATCTGAAACCAACTGAACTGAAAAACGTGTTGGAAGGTGAACAACCCCTTTAAGGGCTGTGACACACTAGGCTATTTGGGGAGATTGAGGGAAGGCGTTTGGAGAGATTGGTTGCCGCAAAATCGAGGCGAATAGTCGCCAGGCGACTCAATCTCCCCAAATAGCAAAGTGTGTCACAGCCCTAAAGGCCAATATCCCACAGACGCTGTTGAGTCTTGATTATGGAGCTGCCAGCTGAAACACCACAGAGAGGTGTTAAAGTTTTAACTTCAGTTTTAAATAATACAGATAGAAAGCAAATTAAAAGTGCTTTTAACTCTGGTGTACTATATGAAAACACCTAATCTGAAAAAAGTGTTTAGAAGGTGAACAGCATCTTTTTCCAAAACATTTCCAAACAAAGGTCTAAATTGGTCAAATACTGAGAATATATCCTTCCAGTAAACTGCATAGTAGTAGAAGAACATGAAAAAAACAAGTGTCTGGATAACAAGGATTCTCCAGTCCAATTCTGCTGGTAAGAGAAAATGCATTCAGGAAGCGACAGGGAAGAGGAGACTACAAAGAGGGGAGCAGAGAAAATGCATGGGGGCATTCTGTTACAGCAAATGTAACAAACAGTAATAGACAGGCTGGAATTCTGTTACCGCACCTGTGCAAGAACTGACATGAGTTTAGCCGGCTCATGGCTCTTCAGTTGGGCAGCTGTGATACAATAAATAGAAGTGGGGCTTGCATGCTAAAATGCAGTTATTACTTGGCAAGAGAAAGGCAATCGATAGAATTTATGAAAGTTAAAAAGGAAATTAGGGAAAACAAATGTTCCAGCTCACTCAAGAGTAGAAGCAGTCAGTGGGTGAAGTTGTAGAGGGTGACAAAGATAGTTCCCCCCAACGTTCAACAGCAAATGAAAACAAGTAAAAGTTGTTTCTACCAGACTATAGTAAAAAAAAAAAAAGTGCATCCTTAGCAATATACCTCAAGCTCTATTATGTTCTACAAGTAGAATTCAATATCTGCAAATATGTATTGCTGGACTTCAACATAAGGTTTTATGTTAGACTACACAACTAATTCCTTAAAAAAACCAAGAGAGATAAGCCTTATGGGAGGTTTTGCAAGGTCTCAGTCGATTTCCTGATGGCATTTGCAGTTAAACTAAAAGAGCTTAGAAATATGTTTATGTTAGGGTGGAGGATTTAACCCTCAACCTCTAATGTGATGGAACTATGGATTAAATGCCAAAGGGAACAGTGAGGGGGTGCTGCTGTTTATTTAGGACATGCTGCATTTGTTTAATTTAACAATATAATAAGAGTGCCAAGCCTAGCCAACAGGAAGAGACCAAGATGATGCATTAACTGCAGTCCCCATGCTGGAAAAAATGTTAAAGTGGTAATAATACTTGAACATACCCTGAAAGAACCATTTTGTTACATTGATATATGTGATTATTGATGCCAATACTGCCATAATATTTTTATTCAGACTGGTTTATAACCTTTACCACAGTCTATGATGCATTAGGTGAGATATATATTTCAAAATATGTAGCAAATTGGGGTTATGGACAAAAGTATATTTATAAGTTATATGAAACTTTTAAGTTATATGAAAGTTAGCATCTTGCAGCCTATTTGGTCAGGCATTTGCCTGATTGACAGTACTCCCCCCATCTTTTTGGGCATGTATGGCACCTTGGGACAGTCCACCCAAAAATACAAGAATCATTCCAAAAGGTCATGTTTACTGCCTATGCCCTACCCTTCCCAATCACCGCCTGACAGACCCAATACAGGATCAGGCAAGGCAGCAGCTGCACTCGGTCCTTTCTTGTTGCCATCTGTTGAGTTGATAGCTGTGAATTGTGCCATTAAGCAGCATTCATAAAAGATTAACCAGCTTCTACTGCAAAGAAAATTGACAGCCTAACTACAGGGGTGACAGGGGACATGAACAAACCATACTGACAATGGTCAGGAAAGTCAACATTGCACAATTAAAACTGGCTAAGAAAGGGTTAAAAAATATACAGTGCATAATAAGCATGTGTCAACTTTTACTGGAAGCCAGCCTGACTCATTATAGAACTCATAAGCTATGCATGAATAGTTCATAAGAAACCTGATGCTTTGGGACACAGTGGTGATTATTAAAGGACATATAAAAAATTTAAAACAGACAATTAGGATAAATAAAATCCTCAAAACATTTGTGGAACAAGACATTTTGGTTTGAATGCAATGTGAGAATAATAATAACTAGCTGCTCTTTAAAACTCTGGTTAATGGTATTGGGAGCAGTATTTCTACAACAGAGCATTCTTGGTATGACATTACCATGCTAAGTTAGAGAAGTGCATTATTCCCATAAAAGTACATTTTTACTGGTTTGCATAGGTTTACGGGAGCAATATACTTCACCAATAGCAGTTTTGATATTTAACATAAGAACAAAAATGTCTTTCACATTGAAGAAGTATATGCACTGTGTTCAGTAAACAGTATATACAATGTCATTTTACCAACAACTGTATGTATTGTATTGCAAGAAGTATGTGGGGAAAGTTTACATTGAATTGTGTAATGCGGTCTTTCATTGAATTGAATCAGGTCCATGCTGCTGTAAACTAGCCCTACAGCAGATTTTATATTATTTTAAGAATGTGCAGAGTAATGGTGAACAATGACAGTGTACCACATTTAATAATTTCAGCTATACATAATGCCTATGAAAAGAGAAGAACAAGTTTAACAGATCCTCAGTTGAATGGCAGGCAGTTGCAGTAATCTGCATTAATGGTTTGTGCATGTGGACAGTCTTGTAATAAAGTAATACAATAACATCTTCCTGGTAATGCTCCAGGCTTCTCTAGGAGTATCACAGGAGTATCACAGTATCACCAAACTGCTGAGGAGTTGCCCTTTTTACCCTTTGCTAAATATAAAACACAGACTCAACCATTCCAACATGGGAAGATTCGGGAGATTTGTTGCCTGGCGACTAATGCCTCTTTGTTGGGGTGACTAATCTCCCCAAACCGCTTCCCCCTGCCTTCTAGCTGCTTTAATGAAGAATCGCCTGCGCCTATTCACACTCTGCGCTGTGTTTTCCGAAGTCACTCGAAGTTGCCTAGCAGGGGGAAGCAGTTCAGGGAGATTAGTCGCCCCCAAAGAAGAGGTGATTAGTTGCCAGGCAACAAATATCCCCAAATCTTCCCGTGTGGACTAGCCCTTAAGGCTAGGGCCACACGGGGGTCTAAATCAGCTGGCTGAACTGGCTCGTCGTGAACAGACTTGGGCGGATTTCAAAATGCAAAGACATCGGTTCTAAGACAAAACTTTCTGAGCCAAGCTGATTTAATGTGGGGAAGAGATTTACTGCCAACGATAAGGCTGAAATCAACCAGCAATTTCAGCGAGCTGATTTCAACTCCATGTGGCCATAGCCTTAAGGTGGCCATACATGGGCCGATAAAAGATGCCGACAGAGTCGGCAGTTTATCGGCCTTTGAGTGGGGCCCTCCGACAGCCTTCCCTGATCGATATCTGGCCGAAAGTCGGCCAGATGTTGATCGGGCAGGATTTAAAATGCCGTCAGATCATGGCCGCATCCGTTCGTTGATGTCGTCCCGCGATCCGACCGCCCGCATAAGCGTCATTCTGATCAGATTGTTGGGCCCTGAGGTGGGCATATCAGAGAGAGATGCGCTTGTTTGGCGACATCGCCATACTAGATCATGTTTAGTTATTTAAACAACACAATTGAGAGAATATGATCAGATGGGAATGTGGAAATTTACCCTACAGTGATGTTACTGAACACACACAGCATACAAGCAGCTTTAGTAATCCAGCACATTTATACTATACACTGCCCTTTACTAGGCTCAAGAGGGTTCCTTTCAGCAGTTATGTCTACTATGTAGATGGCTCCGTCTAGCCCACCCAGGGAGTCTAGGTTAATAACCCACAGTCAGCTCCATGACCTCTGAGTAGTAATCACTGCTAAGTAGAACGGTGTCCCAACTGGAAAAAAAGGTAATCTAAAGAGACCACAGCAGGACATACCCCCAATCCACCCCAGCTACACTACCGGACTTTGTCTGATATTGCCTGTCAGAGAGCCATGTCACCTTGTACCCAAACATGCCTTAATCTGCCCCAAGCCCTGTCCATTTCAAGGGCCATGAATCTGGGCAATTGGGAAGTATGTGTCAGTGAGGCTATACAGTACCAGGCCCCTAACAAAAGACTACTGTCTGGCTCGAATGATGGTGACCCTAGCTTTCTGTAAAGTATATTGTAAAGAAAGACACACAATATCGGATAAGCGATAACAAAGGAAATACACATTTATTCAAAATGCCAACCCATTTGATTTATAACCATTATGGAATCTGTCATTCACAGCAAATAAACAAAGTTAAAGGAAAACTATACCCCAAACAATATAGGCCTCTATAAAAAAAAATACTGCATAAAACAGCTCATATTTTAAACCCTGCTTCGTGTAAATAAAATGATTTTCATAATAAACGTTTTTTTTGTAGTGTGCCATTGAATAATCCTAAATAGAAAATTGCCATTTAAAGAACTAAGAGCATACATGTCAGGTCACGAACAAATTAACAGACAGGTTTCTGTCTTTTGCTTCCACACTTCTTCCTGTTCCAGTTAGAGCTGCAGCATTTCTGGTCAGGTGATCTCTGAAGCAGCACACAGATCATCACAAAATGGTGGTTCAAGGTAAGAGATGTAAAAAGGGCAATGTTTACCAAAGTAAATCTACCAGTTTGGTAAAATTCTTTAATATGCCACTATCTGTTGCTTAAGTATTCATTTTGGGTGTAAAGTTTTCCTATAAGCCACATAAAATGAAAGTAGATAATATGGATCTAAAGGTTATTTTTACAATTGTGCTGTACCCATAGCAGTATGTTACAGTATTGCAAGAGTTAAGAATGCAGAAACATTGAGGATAAAGGAGCATTTGGCAGAGAACAAAGATCTGCAAACACATTTTGCAAGAGAACAATAAATATTGTGCAAATTCTTTCATCCAAATGTGTACAGTACACACCGGTTTCTATAGGTACCTGGATTAAAAGTAAAGCTGGCGTTAGATTAGCAGCAGTACACAAAATATAACTCAGACAGAAAATGTGAGGTAGATGGGCAGACTCTCTATGCATCCCCATTGTTTAAAAGCCAAGTAAAGACCTGCAATTACATAAAAGAAGCAGGAAGATGTAGAAAAACAGGGTAAAAGCATCATACAACCTAGCAACAGTACAACTTGCCTTTCATTTAGTTACTTGTGTTCAGCCACAGTTCCTACTCTCTTGTGTAGTACATTTTCTTTGCCTCAGAATTATATGTTCATTTCCAGGTGCATAAATCATGGGCATATTTACCATAAATACAGGTGCCTACACGACACAATTAATGTTTTCTTGCCTGAAATCATGGGTTTGCTTGATGCAGTTAAAAGACGCATAGTAAACCGCAACTACGCGGTAAGCTGATGAGCCCAGGAATAGACTACATTTAGCATTTAGATTTCTTTCACTAACCCCTGAATGGAGTTTTTAAATACATACCAAGGCATGAGTAAAATATTGGCTTTATAACAGTACACCTTATGTACATGTACACATATGTAAACATGAGTTTGCCATGCAGTGCATTTTAATGCGATAAAAGAGAGCAACCCAGACGTGCACAACAATGTCAATCCTGGAAAACTGGGCAAGGCTGGAGTGTTTAGTGTCTGCTTTGTTGTCCAGCTACTAAAAAGGAAGGAATTTCTCTGGTGTCTGGGTGCATTTCTCACTTGAAAGAGACTAAAAGACTAAAGACCCTCATTGACATGAATATCTTTGCATCGCTAGTGACAGTTTTCTGATGTCACAGTCTCAAAAACACGTATGGGACTGGGGCTGAAGAGTGCCATTTACTGTTTATATACCAGCTTTATAAACATTTATTTTTGTTACATGAACATTGGATTATTATGTTGCCCTGAACATTCAAATACTACCTTGGGATGAACTGTACTGATTCACACATCATTGCAAAATCTAGATTTATATTAATAATTAATAATCCCCAGGGCTGCTAAACCCCTCTATTACAGCATAATGCAGCTGCTCTTAATGCTTTAAGAATTAATCCCAGTGACCCTCACCATTTCCTCTAAATTACATTATATACAGGATCTCGCATCAGAACAGGTTAACACTGATGTTGTGTTTATTATAAGTGCATCATTCCTGCCACAAATATGTTTATACAATTCAATGATACTGAACTTTTTAATGATTTGCTTTGCATATTTCAATACAGTTAGAATTGTTGGACCTTTAGTAGTAAGGAGCAATTTAGATTAATCTTAAACACAAGATGACACTTGCAATGACAAACTGAAAGAAGTATATCCCTTGTTCAACATAAGTGCAATGAACAGGGTTTGTATTCATTCATGACAAATCTATGGTTATGTCTTGAGCTAATAGAGTAAATAAAGCTACTCCATGTTTGGGCCTTGTGAGGAACATAATTAGAATACTAGTATACAACCACCTTCCTTTACCCTATGTTGTGACTGTTTTCTTAGCAGGAGCCCATTTGTAGAGGTATTATCTGTGTACTGGTTATCTAATTACCTACCTCACAAAGAGCAAACATGGAGTAACTTCAATATACCAAATGTTTCCAAAAATGGCTTTGTTCTCTGTGAGTTATTAGAGAAATTAAGATGTTGAAAATACTCCGATGCATATTGCAGAGCATGGCTCTGTCTGTAAACGGTCAATTTCCAATTAGTCTGCACCTCATACAGCCATACACAAATGACTTATTGTTTTAGGTTGTGCATGTGACTGTAAAAGAGCTATTATATATGCCCCCCAACATTAATGCAGCAATGCTGAGCTTGTCATTAACACAGTAAATATTGTTAAAGTAAAATGGACTCCTATTGTAAAGTATAATGTGGAGAATAATTTGCATTTCCTTGGATTTTACATGAAATGTATAATGAATGGGGGGTTCTACTGTACCTAGGCTAGCCCTCAGTTTGGGAACCAGTGGTTCAATGTATTGCAAATTCAATCAGCACACTATAGATTTCCTGTCCAATAATACTGTATCAGCATCACAGAAGAGCACATTACATCCACAGAGACTACTTGGGGTCATGGACTGGTTTCCCCATGATGCACAAGCCTTGTATTTGCAGATCCTCTGGGCATATATCAGAATAATTAGTTTGCTGCATACATCTCTGAGCTGGGGAACAGGAGATCTGGGCCAAGCACTGTCCTTAAGGATAACTGTAGTACCTCCTGGGGCTGATGCAGTTACCAAAATGATGATCAATGCACCAGCTAATTGACAGTGAATGCTGTAGAATATCTATATTGCACAGGGGAATAGACTTGACCTTGAATTATTCTTTTTTTGCCATTACAAATATAACAAACTTTGTCTAAATTAGAATCAATTTCCCAAACACACATAATTAGAACATATTTCTCATATCAATTACTGTTAATCAAGGCACGCACAAAGAAATATCTCACATATAAAACACCAAAAACAAACAAAATTGGTAGGGATGCAGTGAATCCTTTAGTCTTGAATTTGGCCAAATCCTAGCACTTTTTGCAAGACTCAGATGCAGCTGAATGAGAATGGTGCCAAAACGTTGGGGCCATTCTCATTGGTAGGTGTATCCGCTCCTTGCTGGTTCTTCTTTACACTTTTTTGTGATGTACAAATTTATGAGTGGTATTTATGATATGCATTATCTATTTTTTGCTATGTTGTAAAATATATGTTTATTTTCTGTGGCACTTTTGTAAAAATAATTTCCTGCATATAAGTAAAGAATTTTTGTATACCACTCTTTCAGTTTGAATTTGTGCGAACCTATAGACATTTTTGTGTACAATTCAAAAATAAACACCTGCTGGGAGCAATATCCAAGGGGTTGGAGAGCAACATGTTGCTCAAGAGCTACTGGTTGGGGGATCACTGCAATAGATGCTCACATTGCACATATGCGTCTGATAAATATGTTGCACATTGTAATTACTTTTCAGTTGTTCAACAGAAATAAAGACTTTTTTCAATTGCTTTCCTTGTTTTATTTATGATTTCTATAATAAAAATTTTAATTGAATAGTCCCTGGTGTTTCAGCTTGGCAGCTCAGTGATCCATATTCTGAACTAAGGATGCACCGAATCCAGGATTCGGTTCGGTATTCGGCCAGGATTTGGCCATTTTCACCTGGATTTGGATGAATCCTTGTGCCTGGCCGAACCAAATCCGAATCCTTAATATCGTGTGACTTTTCGTCACAAAACAAGGAAGGCTGGCTTTTAACCTTCCTCTCACTAATTTGCATATGCAAATTAGGCTTCGGATTCGGAACGGTATTCGCCCAAATCTTTTGCAATGGATTTGGGGGTTCGGCCGAATCCAAAATAGTGGATTCGGTGTATCCCTATTCTGAACTGTTACAACTTGCTACATTAGTGATACATTTCTCGGCAGCATCTGTGGAATATTAGCAACTATTGTATCAATTCTGACAGCTGCCTATAATAAAACTCAGGGATTCGGAGCAATGAAAAATTAACTGGAAAAAGGGTTGGAAGGTGAACAACCCCTTGAAATACTATGTATTGATTTTTATATTTAATAAAATGTAATCTTATATTTAATACAATAGTAGATCCCCATAAAGGAAGTACACTAGGAAAGAGATACAGAAAGAAACTGATGATTGTGCACATTGTTTGGCAGTGATTCAGCAAAAGGAAAAGCAACAGCAGACATATGTATCATTTATTGGCACATCAGTCCATTCACTTCCTCAGAGCTTCATAACAAAATTACAATGTTGCATTCTTCTGTTGCACAGGGTCTAGCTGAAATGGAAACTGACATTGGGTAATATTTGTAGATGCTTTCTTCAGTGGTTGGATTTTCTGGGGATTTCCAGATAGCCTGTTCTTTTCAACCATCAACCCTTGTTGCTAGTATGTAATGTGTAAGAATAAGATCCACTGACTGTGAACATGCAGCGCGGCGTTTTCCTAAGTCGCTGGAAATGCCTTGTGAGGCAATTTCGAGCGACTTAAGAAAGCACTGCACCACATGTGAATAGGCGCAAGCGACTTTTCAATTTAGCGGGTGCGAGACACAGGTTAGCAATTCAGTGAGATAAGTCCCCCCAAAGAAAAGGCGATTAGTCGCCAGGCGACAAATCTCCCTAAATCTTCCTGTGTGGACTAGCCCTTAGTAATAGGGTAAAGAACAAAGCAGCAGTCTTTACCTAACAAAGCAGACACAGTGATAGGGCAGATAAAATCCACACAATTTGCACAATTTGATCCCAGAAAGTTATGGAAACCTTAAAGCATGGCCAGAACTAGGGCTACACAAAACAGTAACAGAAATAACATATAATACAGTATGAAATCTTCCATGAACTTATTATAAGCAGTGGTCTATGGATGTTGAAAGCCATACTTTGACAGCTGAAGTGCAGCAAGCTTCCCTCTTCAGATCACTGTAGCCTACAAGCCCAGGTGCAATTGCACAGCTGTTGCTCCACAAAAGGGGGCTGGGAGAGAACAAGGATAAAAACAAACAAACAAAACAGCCACAGAAATGACTGTTGGAGGGGGTCGATGGAAGACCCTTGACAAAGCGCATCACAAGCAATTTGCGAAGCAAAAATAGCACACAGACAACACTGTACAGTTGGTAAAGTATTTCCTCAAGTAAATATATTCCCAACAATGAAAAGTCTACATCTAAGAATAACTCCTGGGATGAATGACAATGCTTTGTTTACTACAGACAGCAATTCTGAAAGTGTTCAATCACACATTGCAATTTGTTCTTTTATTTTAAAACTGTGGACGATTATTGATGGGTAGGGGATAATGACTCCACCCATTCAATTGCTTTATAAGATTAAAACTGGACTGGCCGTACAGGCACAATTAAGGTCTGGTTTGAGGTTTGAAACATTGTGGAACAAATACACAATTTGTGCCAATTCTGAGTCTGACTGGTGAGGGTGGCTTAGTACTTTTATTTACTGGCAAATATAGCATTGCTTCCCCCAAACGGATTTTGCTATGAAAGGTGCCCTTTCATTTGCTTTTGTTAATGTTTGTGGCACAGGTGGGCCACAGTTTACTCCCAACACCTCAACTAGGCTTTTGTTTGCTGTGTAGTACACATTTTCTACTGCAACAAATGTTATTGGTGTTTTCTGCACTTATTTTAAAGTTCTTGTATATGGTAGGGGCACATAGGTAAATTGAATTTGCAGGCAAATTCTTGTATGAAAGGCTGCGTTCTGTAGAGAGAGATCTGCCCAGGGCATTTGTACCTGTGTGTTCTAGTTATAAATTGATAAAGATTTGTATATACTTAACTTGTGTCTGTAATTGGCATTTTACTTTCATTTACCAATGTTTTTTCCTGTTTTCAGGCAGAGTGGGCACATACAAAATTCTACAGCCTAACAGCCAACATAAATGGCAGCAGTTGGATGTTTATTTTGCACTTACAAAACATGTGGCTGCAGGTTTATTACATAAAAAAATACATTACTCCCAGGTTTCTCAGCACAGAACAAAAAATGTTTTTTGGATGGCTGCACAATGATAAAAGTTGAAAATCTCATTTGTGTTGGAACGAGAGGGAGGGGTAAAAAATGGAGGAACCAGTGTTAACCTTTTAAAACCAACAGCTGCACAAAGGATCCCATAGGAATGAAATGTCTGACAAGGGGCTTTGCTTGCAAATCAACTTAAAAGATATTTTCAGTCGCCCACTTCTGGATGCTTGCTATGAAATGCAGCTGTGAATCTGAGGGGTGCGAGGTACTCTTTTCCAATCAGATCACCAGGCACATTAGTTGTAAAGGAGAGGGGACTTGTGCAGTGGGTATGCAATTCTGCCTTTCAGCATTCACACAACATACAAGGGTCATTGCTACCATTCACTGGGCCAGACTCAGGGGTCCGGGGTCCACAGGGGTTACTGATTCAGGGGCCCTCACACCCCACAACTGGCACCCTAACCGGAACCCCCCTCCCACATACGTTTTTTTTCACCTTCTTGGCACCAACCGGAGCCAGGGAGGGAGGTTGGGCGCAGCATCAACAGTTGGTCAGGGCTGGTTTTTCCCCAGTGTCCTGCCAGTCCAGTTCGACCCTGGCCACATCAGCCTTCTGGAAAAGCTTTCCATTAAATGTTCAAACATTGTTGAAGGGCTTTGCTTCCATTCAGCCATAAGAGCATAAAAAAGGATCTTGCTTTTTTGAAAAGGGTTATTAAGGTGGTAAGACAAGAAAAGGTCTTCTCCAAACTGTCGACTAAAAGTAGAAAGCACATAATTATCAAGAGTGTAAATATACACTGTAGAGTTATGGTTTGGTTTTATTGGGACATGGGGCCCTAACCATGGAAAACAGCATGATTGCAACTCTTCCACCAAACTCGCCATTGCATTTTCAGGCAGGTTGTGTTCCCCTGGCATGTGCCTAATTCAGACCTGTCAAGACTGCTAGATGGTGAAGCTTGACTTCCTGCTTCAGAATAATGACAGTAACCTTTATACCGGTCAAACCTTGCCATTATGGAAACTGATAGTGAGTATTCCAGTGGCGGACATGTACAGATGTTTTTTTAAATAGTTTTTAAAAAAGTGCCCAGAACAGCACACAATCAAAAAATAAGTACCAAAAACAATGGTCTTGGAATTAGAGAGATTTTTCTCCCTTTTCAGAGGAACTGCACACCATTAGATGTTTAGTTGGTTGTTGAAAAAACAATAAACTGCTTAGTGTGCCTCATCAAATGCATCCAACGTGCTTACAATACAAGCTCTATACTATGTCCAGTACATCAGATCCTATAAACGATCTGTATGTCCAGTACATTAGATCCTATAAATGAGCTGCTTATTTTTTTTTTTTTTTTATCACTGTGTTATTGGCAAGAGTACAGGAAATAAGAACCTTTTGATTTTCCTGTTATTGCTTTCTTAAATAATACAATATGACATGTGGAAATATTTCTGTGAATAAATGAGCAAAGGGGAAAAAACGTCACAACCAAAACTATCTAGCATGAGCAGAAAAATGAATTCAATGAGTAAGATCCCATTAAAGGGATATAATGGATCAGACTGGTAAATGGTTAAATTCAACAACACTAAATGTTCTAGATCAATATAAGCCATTAAGTGAGGGTACCATTTTTTTTGTGCATCCCTAACTTCCCAGCACAAAAAGTTATTTAATCTCTGAAACATTTAGAATACTTTTTAGCAATGAAACATTGCATAACCTAAAATGCACATCTCTTTACTTTAACTTTATTTTTCAAAAGAACACCATCATGGCTACAATTGGCATTGCAGTTTCAGTTCACACTGAAATTTTGACTAACAGCACTAATGGTGGCCTTCAAAGTATTTAAAGCAGCTCCTATAGCAGAACCAATTTTGAAAGAATTTCAACTCAATTTCATGGAAAATACCAAATACTCAATATTCAACAGAAAACAGCACTGCAGCGAGAGAGGGTTACTTTAAGCAGAACACTTAATGGTGGCTAGCAATGATAATTAATTTTCAATAACTAGAAGCTTCTGTGTCCCAAACAAGAATGCTTAGGAAGTGCAGTTCCCAATTGCTTTGAGACAGAGATGTTTTACTCCAAACCGATGACATCAGTCATTTACATTAGGTTTTACCTAACATCACAACATTCTCTCAGAATCAAGATACATACCTGGTAATAGGCCTTAATGTGGCGCACCAGTATAGTAAGGTTCTGAACTCGTAGGTTGACATCATTGTTCACATGCTTGTTGACACGTTGATTCGAGGGACGAGGATCTCTATAGGATAAATATAGCATTAAGTCAAGAACAGTATATGCATACAGCATAAATATGGTACAGTCATTCATTAATCACATCTGATCTATTAACTCAAGTACCCTGAATATTTCAATATGTTACAAATTGTGGGGAGAGGAAATGGTCACACATCTGGTATATGATGCTAAGCAAGTTTCCAAACTGTGGAGGAGTTTGGAGCAGTGGCAGGCAACTTGGGGTGAGAAATATAGGGTGAATATACATTTGCTATCTCAGATATTCTTGAGACTATTATCGAATGACTGATACACTTATTTATTCATATCTACTAATTCCATGAGCTAAGGGGACCCTGGTCAAATGTTGGACCTTCAAGGGGGCCTTGGCAGGGACTGAAATTGAGTTGGACAAGCATTCAACTTTATAAAAGCAAACCTGGACTGAGGAATGTATGAGGACCACTAACATTAAAAAATGTAATCGTTTTAAAGTAATAAAAATACAATGCAGTGTTGCTTTGCACTAGTAAAATTGTTGTATTTGCTTCAGAAACATTACAATTGTTTATATAAATAAGATGCTGTGCAGCAATGGGGGCATCTATTCAAAGGAGAAAAGGCTCATGTTAAACAGCAGATAAGCTCTGTAGAACACAATGTTATCTTTTATCAACTACTTATCCTGTGCCATATAGCCGTTTTTCAATTTCTGGCATTGCTACTCAGCAGCTTGTTAAATGGGTTGGACTGGGGGCCCGGGTACCCCCTCTGAACTCCATATTGTGACGAGCTGAGTGCGCAGGCACCCCTCAGCACTCCTGTGTGAATAGCGCTATGTGTATACGCAGATGGCGCTGTGCAGTGCCTAAAAGGATTTTTTTTTTGTAGATTTCGATTGGGTAAGGCGCCCATTAAGGGTTAGGGCCAACCGGGTTAGTCCCCGGTGTCCCGCTGGGCCAGTCCGAAACTGCTTGTTTATACGAACTATAGTAGTGTTTCTGAAGCAAACGTTCGTTTTACCAATGCAGAGCAACACTACACTATATTTTCATTACTTTAAAACATTCATTTTTGCTGTTACTGGTCCTTTAAAGTGTAAATGGTACAAAGTCGGCCCAAACTGTATATATGCACTGGGAATTTGGGATTCACTACACATACTCTGATCACTCCAATCACCAACCTAGATGACTGGATGAACAGGGAATTATGCAAGGGATTTGACAAACTATTTTAAACTGGTTTAAACCCCCACCACACACACACAAAAAACAACAAAAAAAGTACATAATGCAGATTTCACTATAGTGGGGATATAGCTTACAGGTCTGTGATGGTGTTTAGTATGGCTTTCCTTTCCCTTGAAAAAAAGGTAATTCAAGGATGGAGGATCCAGTTTCTCAGTAACCCCTAGGTGCAGGGTTTCATGCACGCACAGTCTATCTCTGTAATGTCAACTTATTTTGAACCTTGACTACATCACCCCTCATAACATTGGGAGTTGTGTTCAAAGAAGTCTGAAAGGGGCAGTAAAGAATAAATCAACAGGAGGAGAAGTTTGTATAAATAGATTTATCTAGGAAATATCCTCACCAATGGACAGAATTAAAAAGTATTTATATAGAAAGTGCATAAATTATAAGATCCACTAGGGCAGGGACTGATGTCAATCATGGATGGTCTC
>CM044445.1:69689154-69724024 GCA_024363595.1 Xenopus borealis
GTTTTTGTGTTATCATTCATATTCTCTGAAAAATGGTTAAGAAATCATAAATTTTGCCAGAGTATGTAAACTTATGAGCACAACTGTATTTATTGTTATAGTAAGTTTGCTTTACTTGCTAGGATAAATGGAATCAATTTGAAATTTATAATAGCACTGTATTTTCTTTAGGCAAATGGGAAGGACATTCTGGATTGTATTTTTTTCTCAGTATATCATGAATGCTTGAGAAATACAATGTATTTCCTGATATTAACCTCTAGGGTTAGAGAGAAAACAATTTCAAGCAAGCTAAAGAACTAAATAAATTTTAATATCCACCTGACCCTATACCAAATGGTTTTAGATGATTTATATACTTTTAAAAGGACATTTGAACACCAAAAATAGTTTTTGCCTAATAAAAGAAAACATGATTATGAGCAAATTTGCAATATACATTCATTATATTTTCTATAGTTTTTAAGTTATTTGTACACGTATTGCTATTGAAAGCAGTGTTTGTCTGTCCCTTTCTATTCTCTGTACTGGTGGCTCTGGCTTCTGAAACAATGTAACATAAGCCAACTTGCTGGAGGAGACCGGCTTTTGCAACATTGTTTAAAATGTAACAACCAAGAATTATGCAAATGCTGCTTTCAATAGCAATTACATTTACAAATAACTTTTAAAGCACCAACAATTTTTAATACATTCATTTTGGAAAGTTGCTTATAATTGTGTTTTCTTTCACTGGGCAAAAGTCTTTTTTTTGGGTTGGCATGTCCATTAAAACAAAGACTTATGGCTGTGGAATAAGAGATCCTTTTTTACAACACAGCAACCAGATAAGAGTGGACACACTAGTTTCAGAAAAACAGAGCTAAAAAAGAATATGAAAACCAGGAAATAAAGTTATAAAACACATTTCTCACTTCCTACCACAATTTTATGCACAGCGAGTATTTGCATAGCTTTAGCATGGTTTTCTTACATGTGGGGATAACCTGATTTAGCTAGGAATTAATCACAATATAACTAACAAATAAACAGTCTAAATGGGCAGCTCTGTGGGTGGCAATGCCCATGCAGTATAAAACACAGTGATTTCCATTTAACTGAATGTGAAACAATTTGTGATGGGTAGTAATTTGCTTTGTTTAAAAATGCTGTATTAATGTTTTACTGTAACAAATCATTTATGCTTTTATGTGCTCTGTTATTAAAGCAAAGTAGCAGTTCTAAATGGTCTGTTCAGTACAGGAAGTGCTCATATAATCATTATCTACAAGACTAAGATAAAACTAAAAATCAGCTCAAAGCACAAGATTCAATATATGAGGCTACCTTGGACTGTAAACAACTTGCTACCCTCAATAAGCAGCACTTCATAAAATCATAATGTTCTATTTATAAATGCTCAAGGGAACGGTTCAGGGTAAAACTAAGAACTGGGTAAATAGATAGGCTGTGCAAAATAAAAAATGTTTCTAATATAGTTAGTTAGCCAAAAATGTAATATATAAAGACTGGAGTGACTGGATATAGCAGAATAGCCAGAACACGACTTCCTGCTTTGCAGGTCTCTTTGTTTCCACCGATTGGTTACCAGGCAGTAACCAATCAGTGACTTGTGGGGGGACACATGGGTCATAACTGTTGCTTTTGCTGAATGCTGAGGAGCCTTTATACATTACATTTTTGGCTAACTAGATTAGAAACATTTTTTATTTTGCACAGTCTATTTCCCCAGTTTTAATTTTTACACTGAACTTTTCCTTTAAGAACGAAGAAGTGAAAGGTTATGAAAAGTTTTAGGGTATGCCTATTAACAACATTGCTATTATCTAGGTGACATTAAAATTATGATTTTAGTTGCTTTTGTTCAATAAATATTAGATTAATAGCATTTTAGTTCATGGTCAAATGAATGTCATTCTTAAAAAATAAAGGCACAAAGATCTTGCAAGTTACAATTCAGTATGTTATTTTGGAGAATTGTACAGGACTTCTGAAAACCTCTCAGCAGAGACACATACTACAGAGGCATTTATTCTAGTACTAAAAGGCTAATTTCATCTACAGGAAAGGATGTGGTTAAGTAGCATTTGTAAGATGTTTAAAGGGGTTGTTCACCTTTGAGTTAACTTTTTTTATGATGTAGAGAGTGGTATTTTGAGATCATTTTCAATTGGTTTTAATTTTTTTTTGTTTTTTGAGTTAGCTTTTTATTCAGGCACTCTTCAATTTGCATCTTAAGCAATCTGGGAACTAGTGTTCAAATTATTATAGCAACCATGCACTCATTTGAATAAGAGACTGTAATATGAATAGGAGAGGTGAACCACCCCTTTAGGGCTAGACCACATGGGAAGATTCAGGGAGATTAGTCGCCTGGCGACTAATCGCTGCTTCTTTGGGGCGACTAATCTCCCTGAATTGCTTGCCCGTATCTCGCGTCTGCTATAATGTAAAGTCGCCTGCACCTATTCACACGCGGCACTGCGTTTTCCTAAGTTGATGAAAATTGCCTTGTAAGGCCATTTCGAGCTGAAGTATTAACAAAGTAGAGACAGGAAATAAGTTATGGCGTTTAACACCCCACCCCCTACCCATTTGTTACTTACATCTGAACCATGATCTTGTTTAGGAAGACACCATCCACAAGTTCCATATACATTGCCAATTTACTTTCATTCTCATTCCCACATGGGCCAAAGGTTTTCACCTGATGAAACAAAATAGAAAATGTGAACATTTAAAGGGAGAATTTTAAACTCTGTGACTACAGTCTGCCTCCAAAACAATAAAGTTTCCAGAAAGGGAAGGTGAAATCTCAATGACATGTTTTGATGTGAACAATGAAACATTCAACAGGTAGCGAACACTTTGTATCAATCTTACTCAAAAGTAATTTCAAATAAAATTGTGCTCTTTCAGTACTAGATTTCGGTACAAGACAAAGACATGAGTGGCCATGTTGACTAATGACTGGCATATATTTGCCCAGTGAAGAGGGAGGAGGCTATTCAGTCTTTAAAACTTTCTTATCTACCATAACTTCAGGCATCAGAATAAGGTGCTAAATAGTATATAATATACTAATGTGTGAAATGTATACTGTGTGAAATGTGTCATTATATGAAAAGTCAAATTGCAACAGTTCACAGTTTATGACATTTGCAAACGGAATTGTCTCTACAAACGTATAATCAGTTCATGTAAATTTAGTTGCCAAAGTTCAGCAAAGCTTAGAAACAAATAAAAGAAATGTTGTGGCAACACTTGCATTCAAAACTCATTTACTTAGTAAAATACACACAACTGCCACAGCCTTTGAATCAGGACACCTACTTTGAAAAAAAAGTTATCCTTCAAAAAAGTAGGCTACTAGGACTGACATTTGACTACCAAAGCCCCCCCCCCCCAACAACTACTACCACTTACAACAACAGCTGCATTGGAATAGCTTTTAGCTCAAAGGCTAAGGCCAGATGGGGAGATTCGGGGGCATTTTGTCGCCTGGCGACTTCTCGCCGCGACTTGTAGCCCCCGAACCTCCCCGAATAGCGAAGTACCCAAGCGCACCGGCGTTGCTTGAAAACACCGGCGCGTATTCACACGGAGCGGCGCGATTTTTGAAATCGCTCCAAATTGCCTCGCCAGGCGACAAAATGCCCCCGAATCTCCCCGTCTGGCCTAGCCCAAATGCATACAAGGAGATTAGTTGCCTGCTATACATCTCCTCATCCATGGCAGAATAATCTCCTCCAAAGTTTTCCCTACCAACTATAACATAAATCACCAGTGGTAAACCATATGAGCAGCTTCATTTTTCCAAAGTCATCCAAGTTGCCCTGCCAGCAGATTAGTTCCCAGAGAAGAGGATGATTATCTTGGGTAATTAATCTCCTTGTGTGACATTGCCCTTAAATATTGCAGTGCATGGCAGTATAAAATAGTTTGATAAGCACTAGGGTAAATCTAATATAAGGCTACATGCAAGTTACCGTTAACAATGGAATCTCCAATGAAAGCACTTGTATAGTATGCACTTATAATAACAACAACAACAACAAAAAAATGGTATTCCAAACATTGTGCATAAATATCATATATGCATTATCTTACCACAGCCGGAAGTCATAGATAAAGTATAAAAACTTGTGTCTTATGCCCCTGCTTTCAACTCATCTTATAAACAGTATTCTTTCTGCAATTGATTTTACAACTTGTATGAACACATTGTATCATGTAGTCTATGTAAAAGGAGCTTTGTATTTAAAAAAGTGAAGAAGCTGTGTTTCCCCATTGTGACTTTATTAGGTAAAGTAGGTTAGATATGCACAAAAACGTGTTTTCCTTGAATCCTGAGAACAGCTGGTACTGCCAAGTTCTCTCCAAATGTAAAAACCTTCCCAAATCTGATAATGTAGCAAATGCATTTACATAGGAGAACGTCACATCCTCTAGTGTTTCCTTGGCCTATAAAACAGAGTATTATGAATATGATCCTATGCCTTTGAAAATAAGGTATATTCAGCACTAACCACCACCAACAGGAAATGAAGATCTGAAGATAAAAGATGAATATATATATAAAACAGCATGAGTGCAGAGTACAGTAATCACGCTCAGAATGTAAGTCTAGGCCCCAGCAGGCCCTGTAACCCCCATTTACACAAGCAAAAGCTCATTGAGAATGTTACATCACATTACTTCAAATGCAACAAAATTATTCCTCTTTCTATTATTATTGCCATCATGTCTATGATGCCAGAACCAAATGCGTAAATGTTCACATATTCACCACCAGTTTCCACTTCAGTTCAGCTTGCAGACTTTACTGAAAATAAACGTCTTATAATAATTGTTCTGCTTTGCACAATGCCTGCATTAATCTCTACTCTTTTAAAGAACAGCAGTGTATGCAGAACTTTAGGCGTAGAGGTAATGTGATATACTTCTGACACTAGATCTTATACCAGAGACCCCGTTTCCATTACCCTCTCAACTCCTTGTAACCCTTGACAAGTCACTTAATCTGCTTGTGTCCTAGCATACATTGTGCTCCCCAAAATAATGGATTTGATTGGTGGCGTACCTGAGAAAAGTGCTACCACCCCACGCCAACCCTATTTAAACTTCATACTATCCAATATTATTGACAACCCAACCAGTCTGGGTTTAGGGTTCTGGATGCCCAGCCTGTGCCATTCCAGCTGAATAACTAGTGTCACTATCCCCACAAAAAGCAGCAGGTTGCTATAAATAGATAGATAGAATAATGAACCAAAGGCATTGCCTAGATCAGTGATCCCCAACCAGTAGCTCGCGAGCAACATGTTGCTCTCCAACCCCTTGGATGTTGCTCCCAGTGGCCTCAAAGCAGGAGTTTATTTATGAATTACTGGCTTAGAGGCAAGTTTTGGTTGTATAAAAAACAGATGTCCTGCCAAACATTCTCTCCTGTAGGCTGCCAGTCCATATAGGGGCTACTAAAAAGCCAATCAGAGCTCTTATTTGACATCTCCATGGACTTTTTCATGCTTGTGTTGCTCTCCAACTCTTTTTTAAATTTAAATTTGGCTCACGAGCAAAAAAGGCTGGGGACCCCTGGCCTAGATCATTCAAACATCATGCCTAAAATTAACCCTGCAACAGGTACCTAACGCCAGTGTGACTTACACCAACATGCTGGAATTGCTGTGTATGACTGAGGAAAAATGACTTGAATTTGAGAGCAAGATATGTGATCCTGTTGGTATATGGTTCTATAGCCACACACAGCTAAGCAGAAGTAAAGGGAGACAGAAAGGCTCAAGGGTTAAAGTAAACATCAAACTGGTAGTGGCTTAATTTGCCCTTCCATGGCTCTGTGCACACAAACCAATGCAATCTGAGAAGATCATGGATCTTTGTTGAGGGATGATCTATGCAATATTTTTATCTTCCCTGAAAGGGGTTCCCCACCCTAAGAATTCAGATAACAGCTGTTAAGTTCTGCGGGGCAGGGCAGGGACGTCTGGCCTGCATAATATTTCAGTGATGTACAGAAATGGGGACAATATAACACACTAGGTAAGGGAACATGGATGGTTGATCAAGACTCCATTAAGTTTAGGAATGTGCCATTGTAAACACAAAGTGTGGGAGGTTTTGATCTCATGTGGGAACAAAACAACAGTATGCTGTGGATTAACTCTTCCATTTGAATATTTTTTGTGTTTCACACAGAAATACTGGGGGCAAAATACAGAAGCATTTCCTGAGTGGAATTCCTCTGTCCATTTAGACTGGTGACCTACAGATTTGAAACCTGTAGCACTCCAGCTTTTGGAACTATAACTCACAACAGTTCTCTGTGGGGTTTAAAAGTGCAACTAAGGACCAAGGGCTGGACAGTTGTACTTTACTGAGCCCATTTTTGCAAGAAACCTGTGCCCCCCCTCAGGCAAAAGTAGTCCTGTACATAAGATCCCCTGGCACCCACCTTTCCCTGGCACACTCGTCCAATGCACCCACCTTTCCCTGGCACACTCATCCAATGCACCCACCCTCCCCTGGCACACTCACCCTCCCCTGGCACACTCACCCAATGCACCCACCCTCCCCTGGCACACCCACCAAATGCACCCACCCTCCCCTGGCACACTCACCCAGGTCACTAGTGGGCTCTCCAGAAAGTGGTCCATCTGTTGGGAAATGGTAGTATCCATGTTGTGCTGCTCAGTGGGCATACAATAGAAAGGGGCCCATGCCGTGTGTGTGGGGGGGGGAGTGAATGGCCCTGAATGGGCTTTAGAAGTTGAACAATGAGAAGCTCATCTCTGCGGGTGGGGGGGAGTCCCAGGCTCAGCCTCCTCCACTCACTCAGCAAACACTAGTTCCCACATGAGAGCCCAGCAGCCTGGCTTTGCATACTAACTGGCCGCTGTGCGCGTCCCCCTCAGCCTCTGCTCGCTGAATGCCCGCTAGCGTGTGAGCAGTTACACTGGAGTTGCAGAAGCCAATTGTTCCCTATGGATCCCGTGCGTTCCGGTGGCTCATCGTTTGCGCTGGTGAAACAGAAGAACAAACGCTTCTACGCGCAGAAAGAATCGCTTTTGCCAACAATTTCCAGAAGCCACTTGCAGGAAGTTATGAATTGTCAGTAAACTCCAAGTGAACAGACGGTGAAGTTGTAGAACCGTGCGCTCCAGCGCTGCATGTGCCCACACTAACGCACCACAGGTAGTAGCCTAGCTCAGCGACGGGACAGGCACATTAGACGACCAATCGGAACAGGCGGGAGGCAGGGCGATGCGATAAATTCACCAATCACGGCAGCGCTTCTAGTTAAGCGGTCTTAACAAAGCCGAGTCAATCAGTGAGTAGTGGGGGAGGCAGTGGCAACCAGACGCCCGTAGGGAGAGCTGCACCTGTCTCCTCCCCAGTCTCCACAACCTCCCTCCACAGGCTTGCCGTTTTTCCCATGTTCAGTTAGTGTCAGGCTCCAAAGGGCGTATTTCTCATTGGCTGGAAGTAAAGTTAATTACTGTTTGCCAGTAGGAAGCTTCTTCTAAAAAAGATGCTTGGGACATTTTTACCTGACTGCCTAGTCAAATCAAGTCTTCAAGCCAAACATTTACAAAATATTCACTTTTAACTTTTGCAAACAGTTAATTTACACCACAGACTTTGACAATGACATACACAGTAACAAGTGTCTCCAGTTAAAGAGCTTGCAATGTTTGGATCAGTCGTACTTGCACCACATGAAATGTCTGTGTGTATAGCAGTACCCCCCTCTTTGGCCTCGCATTCTCCTCATAGGACATTGCTTGTCACATCTTATGACCCAGGGACCAGGGTTCTGGCCTAGAAAGGAGATTTTGCCTCATTTGAGACCAAATCTCTTCCCGCCATAGGAGAAAAGATGGCAGACGTGGCTACTGGTCACTTGGCGACTTATCTCTCCAAGTAGGGTTGCCACCTTTTCTGGAAAAAATACCGGCCTGTATATTTATCTTTTTTCCCTATTAATAACATTGGGATCAGCCATAATTTTTACCGGCCAGGTGGCAACCCTATCTCCAGGTAGCAGCGTGTCACCACCCTAATCTCCCTGCCTTCATGCCAGCTAGAATGTAAATTGCCAGCAGGATGGCACTTGGAACTCTTTGGCTTTCCAAAGTCGCCAGAAGTTTCCTTGTCAGGGCAACTTCGAAAAATAAAGCTTTCCGAGTTACATCCAGCCAGCGATTTACATTCTAGCTAACAGGAAGGCATTTAGGGGAGATTAGTCACCCCCCAGTAGCAGCGTGTACCACCACCCTTAAATTAAGCACTCGTATTCAAATGGACACTACTACTAAAAAATTGTGGGGGGGAAATGTGTTTCTGGTAGAAATGGTCTAGTCATATGTGCCAATGGAGGTTATGTAATTAGGGGCATAACAACAGTGTACCTGGCCCCCCTGCCAGAAAAAATATTTTGAGGGCCCGGTGCACAGAGAGACTCCATCACGCGTATCCGCCTCCACCCCTGCCATTACCGTTCAAGTGCTCATGGAGGCTAGAGCACGCTAGTTTTTAAAGAGGCAAACAGCGGGGAGGGGGATTTCAAGATTATAGAGGAAACAGACAGTGCGGTTCAGGACCCCCTTTTATATGGGCACCTCTGCGGGGTCTGCTTCCTCTATAGTTACACCAGTGTATGTAATTGAAACATAATGGAAAATATTTTGTACTGCCACGGGGTTCTTCACCTTCCAGGATTGTTCTCCAGGAATAAAGACTTTTTTCACTTGCTTTCTATTTTCTATCTGTGACTTTTTTTTTAATATTGAAGTGTAAAGTTTCATTTTTCACCCTCAAAGGATAAGGCCAGACTGGAAGATTCGGGGAGATTCGTCACCTGTCGACTAATCGCCTGGTGACTAATTTCCCCGAACCGCTTCCCCCTGCCTTCCAGCTGCTTAATGAATAATCGCCTGCGCCTATTCACACGCAGCGCTGCACTTTCCCGAAATCAAAAACAACAATCTGAACACAACTGAACTGAAAAAGGTGTTTGGAAGGTGACTGACCCCCTTTAAATATGCCCAGAATAGTGATCTAAGGAACATGTTTGCACAGGAGCCTCATACCCTGCACATATGAGCTTTTTCTATTTACATATAAACAAAGCACTAACCGCCATCAGAATCACATGCAATTACTGTACTATGTATATTATCCTTATCCTATTAAATTCATAAGTAATATAAACCAGCATATGTTTGTCTGCATTTGACAGCACTATGGGGGACACATCCCCATCCCACATCCATCCATTCCCTTGTGCTCCATACAAATGTGCAGGTTAGGGAGTGGCAGAGAACACAGGTTGTGACGGGCCCTGTTCATATTGCCCTTCTTGTGACAGGCAGTATGGACAGGACTGGTCTGTGTCCCTGAGGCTGCTGTTTGCCCCCGGCTATATATTGTTATGTGACGTGAGCTGTACACCTCAGCCAGACTGCTGCCTGAATGAGAACTAAGGGGTGTGCTCTTGCACCCTTAGTACTTTGCATTTCTTCCATTGTAAATGACACTTAATGTTATCCCCCTGCTCAATAAACAGAAAAGGTCAACTTAACAGTTCAGTAATCCTTACCCGGCACTTCCTGTCTTCTTTTATAGTTCACCTGAGGCATAATGTGTGCACCATTGTGCTTATCTACATGAGGTAAGGCAAGTGCATATTTGTATAATAATATGGTATTTCAAAATCTGTTGCGATGCACGAGTTGTTAGCAAACAAGGCAAGAGGTGACAATTAAAGAAGCAGTTCACCTTGACAAAAACATACTGCTTTAAAGAGTCACAACTAATGACTTTTTTTTTTTACTGCTTTCCTATCATTTAAGATAACAATTTCATTACTTCACATGTATGGCAGTACATTTGCTTTAGAATTCAGATATGCAACATAAAGTCAGTAATGGTGGCCATACACTGGCAGATAAAGCTGCCGATATCGGTCGTTTAGACCAATTTGACATCTTATCTGCCCATGTATGGGGGCTTCCGACGGGTCTTCCCAATCGATATCTGGCCACAATATCAATTGGGAAGTTTTGGTTTTCTTCCGACCAACCTGTCGGAGCCCCTTGGCGTCATCATAATCCGATTGTTCAACCATATGGCCGAACATTCATATTACCCCAATATAACCCTGCCGTTAGTGGCATATTGGGGAAAGATCCGCTCATTTGGCAACATCACCAAACAAGCGGATCTTTGCGTCTATGGCCAGCTTTACTATCAAATAAAGTAAATTACACCAGTTCCCACACTAATATATTTTGAAACACTCTTATGTAATGGATAGAGTCCTCATATCCAGTCCGCAGTCCATATTTCATCTCTACCATATTACTGTGGACACCCATGCTGTCAATTGTCGCCTTCTCTCCTCCCTTTTATTTGCTTAAATTTTCATCATCAGTACGGAGCAATGGGAATTGACACACAGGGAATTTAAATTTCTGAGCCAATGTGGGTGTGGTTGGGCAGCATGTCGCCCCCTAAAATCCTGCCTCCCTAGGTCCAGGCCTAGGCGGCCTCTCCACAAATCCCAGCTTGCTCTCATTCAGCCTCTGCACTATTGCTAGGGTAAATTTGACCTTAGAAACCAGATAGCTGCTTATATTCCAAACTGTTGAGACACTGAACAAAAAAATAAATATTAATAAAAAAAAAAAAAACCCACAAAAAAGGGGCAACTGCAAATTGTCAATGTCATATATAAAAAGTTAATTTAAGGGAGAACTACACTTTTAAGTTTTAAGTTTTAAATTTGCAATTAAAATAGCATCCTACGTAGTGCATCATTAATCAGCATGATAACATTTCATCTGCATATTTAGAACTTATATCCAGAGCCCTATTTTCTATATAGAGACAAAAGGCACATGCTTAGGGCATCAGCCTTGTCCTCGGGCAACTAATCTCCCTGAACTGCCTCCCCTTCCCTCCCACTAGCTAAAATGAAAATCGCCAGCGGGATGGCACTTGGAGTGCTGCGTTTTCTCCTAAGACAATTTCGGGCAACTTCGGAAAACAAAGCATTCAGAGTGCCATCCCGCCACCGATTTAGATATTAGCCAGTGGTGGGCAGTTTGGGGATATTAGTCGCCCGAGGAAGAGACGATTTGTCACCAGGCGACTAATCTCCCCCGAATAGCTCTGTGTGTCTCTACCCTTAAAGGTGAACTCCAAAATACATACAGGCCAGTAAAGTTCTAGATAAATGTTTGTATGGGGTCAGAAAATTCTTCTCCCTATTATTATTATTATTATTATTATTATTATTAATAATAATAACATGTATTTCTGTAGCTCCAACCCTAGTTCGCTGTTATCTTCCTGCATTTCATTCAGGCCTTTCAGCTGCTGGGTCTTATCTTCCTCTGTTTATGATATCATCCAGTCCAGTTACAGACAGATGAACATCATTTCTGTCTATGAGACAGGAGAAGTACTTAAAGCGCACCAATCATAGCCAAAATCAGACACATATTAACAACCTGACCAGTACAACCTAAACATGTTTAATCAAACTACATGTACAGTTTTTTTTTTAAAAAACAGCAGTCACTGACTACAACATGCAAATGAGCTACCCAGAATGCCTAGCTTTAGTAAACTCTAGAAGTATCAAGAGAAGTGCACACAGCAACTTCCACAAGGTGGCAGCACTAACACAGAAGTTTGGCAGATTTCAAAATAGCTTAGAAGGTTTATTAGGCAAGCAAGGAATTTCAACTGAGCATGTGCGAGATTTCAGA
This sequence comes from Xenopus borealis, assembly GCA_024363595.1. NCBI lineage: Eukaryota > Metazoa > Chordata > Amphibia > Anura > Pipidae > Xenopus > Xenopus borealis. The sequence continues at coordinate 69,700,950 of CM044445.1, forward strand.
GCTGCAGTTGGCTGTGAAGATATAGGTAGGAATAGTCCGTGAAATCCAAGATGCCTGTCTCAGCTAGAACTGCAGTGGAGATAGGGGAGATTTTGCAGAAGGTATAGTGAGTTGATCATTTACATTTCCTGGGAGCCCCAGGGTACACCTGTTAAGCTAGGAGGAGGAAAGCCTGGCTTTGGCAACAAAGCTACAGGATGGTCCGTTAGAAGATCCCCTTCTGCAGCTTCCAGCCAGAGAGAGACTCTGTCCAAGAGAACATGGAGAACTCTGCTGAGTTGTGTGAGGCCTGCAGCTCTAACTGCGCAGAAAACTCCTGCCAAACTGCAAGGGGCTCAGCTTGCCATTGTATTAGGTACCTGCTACACTTATTAATTTTATTTTAGGAATGCACCGAATCCACTATTTTGGGATTTGGGCAAATCCTGAATACTTTGTGAAAGATTAGACCGATTATCGAACCAAATCCAAAACTAATTTGCATATTAAAATTAGCAGCAGGAAAGGCCAAAGAGAATCAGGCGTGCAGCATGTTTTCACATTTTTTTTACTTGTTTGTCTGATTAAAAAGCCGCAGAATTAGTTTTTTTTAGTTCAGCCAGGAGCTTGGATTCAGCGAATCTGAATTCTGCTTAAAAAGGATCTAATCCAATCCGGGTTTTGGTGCAGCCCTTATTTAAAAAAAATATCATTGCTGAATCCTGTGTCTGCCACTTAATCCTTGTAAATGAATATGTTGGTGCTTTGCAAATTATGTGTTTGCTCCTCTGTTCTCCGTTCATGTATTTTAAGTAGAGTGTTTTTCATATATAACTACAGCTATTTTAAAGATTTCTTTAGTTCTATTTGTTTTGGCTTTTTTTTATTTTGTTGACATTTTTGCTGTTTTGTTCTACTTTCCAGCATTTGTTAAGAGTCTAATCATTGTGTGGTAACAAAATGTTAGGCACACCCCAGTGAGTATAATTGCCTACCTGATTGCCTGGCCAGTGCTCCTGTTCACAAAAAATTGCCCTAGTCTGGGGTACTTCAATTGAAACTCAATGTTGCCATCTTCTTATTAAAGATGGCTTTTTCACCCTATGCCGCATGCGCCTCCAATAGGATTTCTTTGCATGATCAAACTCTGTTATACCACTGGTATATGGCAAGCGCTGATCCATGAAATTCACAAGCTTTCTATGTGAATGACAAAAAGTATTATAAAGGAGTAGGCAAGTGAGGCACAAATGCAGACATGCTAGATTGCAGGCACATCGATATGTTGTTATAATCTCTGAAGGGATGGATTATCTCCAGTAGTTACTAGCACCAAGAAAGCCAAAGAGGGACTTATAATTAGAGGAAGAGGAGACAGCAGGTGGGGTTAGAAGGCAGTCAGGCAGAGCATGTTAAACGGAAGTGCAGAGACAGCAGCCAAGTGTAGCAGCTTTGTATAGACAGGAAGGAAGATATACAGAGGAGCACACTCATGTAACCGGCGGGGACTTTTGAACACAAACCAACATTTTATTCCAAATAATTATTATGGTTTATTTATAAAACAGTAAGTATAGATAACAGCTTCTCTGATAACAGCGATGTGAAAAAAACTGGCCCTATGTTTGAATGCTTATTTTTGATCTCCAGTGCCCACTCTTGTGCCTGCAAGCTGAGGATCAACTAATTTCACTCAGTGCTGTATAATAGATCATTTATTGGAATCCCAGATGCATAGTTGTAAGATATTTATTTTATATTGGTTGTGTCTCCTTTGGCTACAGACTCAGGGCAGCTGTACCTGGGTCAGAGGAAATGTATGGTAAGTTGCATTTATCTTTCTGTGGACAAGCAGTCATTGGGCTGAGAGGTTTTTAACATGTGCAAGGTTCAGGCCAGTATGCATTTGAAGCACATGGTTTGAACAGTGAGCTTTCTCTTAAGCTCTATATGAACAACTTATTATGTAAAATATTGATCGGTTAACAGTCCTTGCTTAGGAATACATGTGCTGCCTAACTTCTAAGTTCATACCCATAACTATAATGCTGGGATTGCCAAATTGATACTCAACTCATCTGTATGATGGCTCTTTGTCCACTTTCCTTCACATTATCCTTGTGCTTAAATTGGAATACAAAAACTGGTCAGCTGGTTGATTGGCAGCTGAGTCTGAACCCTCCCCATTGGTGAGGGTGCTGTGGGTTATCACTTCTTTTCAATGTGCAACAATACCACACAGAGGTGGGAAGCCAAAGGCTTTGACACGGTATTGATCAAGAAAATTCCATTTTGAAAGAATGTTAAGGGTAGCCATGGTCACTCATGCGCTCATGTCCAGAGCTGGGGGTCATTCCATCTGTCATCCCTCACCCTATTCAGTCATGACAATACCGGCAGTCACTTGCACTTATCACCACACAGCATGTGGGCACCATGTAGGCAGAATTCAACTCAATGACATTACATTTGACTATTGCATTATGATACAGAATGTTTTTTTTTTTGTGATATATCAAATAAGTAAGCGTTGCTAACTAGAGTTAATAGTTTTGTACTGCGCTATGTGTACTGTTCTAATACACACCCTAGAATACCTTCAGTTGTAATTTTCACACTGTACATATCTGTTTGTCTGTCTATCTATCTATGCAGATCCGGGTGTGCTGGAGGGGCACACAAGAACCAGGGACCCACCAGGTTTTTTTCTCCGGTGTCCCGCCTGCCCAGTCCGACACTGTATCTATCTTTATACATGTATGGGAACCTTAAACCTGTTATTCAGCTCTGGAATGGAAAACAGGATGGGCATCTTCCATAGAGCCCTTTTTAAACAAATGCTTTTAGTTAGGAGAACTAAAGCCTAACTAAAGAAGTAGGCTAGACATGTTGTACATTATTTTTTGGGCTTCTGTACCAGCCCAAGGCAACCACAACCCTTTAGCAGAAAAGATCTGTGTCTCCAAAGATGCCCCAGTAACTCCTCATCTTCTTTTTTGCTGATTCACTGATTCACATGCTCTGTGCTGCTGTCACTTACTGAGCTTAGAGACCCACTCACAATATACAGTACACATAGAATAGAAATGCAACAATATATAGTACACATAGAATTTAACAGTCACAGTATAAGTCTAAGTAATTAATGCAGGTACGTCAGCTCAGAAACCAGTGCAACTAGCATCAAAATTTAATAATGAGCCCTGTAGAATCAGCTTATATTACAGACCAACCTCAATTTGCTATTATCACTAAACTTAGCTTCTCACTGTGACAAGTCTGAAGTCCTGGATCATTGCTGCTATTGACAAACTGAAACTTTAGGCTTGTGCAATAAGTTCAGTATATAAAATGTCCATTTTTATCAGGTGCTGGGCCAAGGGGTAGGCAAAATTCACAAAAAAACGAGTCACGTGTCGTTTTTGGCACGGCAATAAACGACAAACGTGCTTCGAATTTTTTTGCCAATTCGCGAATTTCCAGCGAAATTCCCTAATTTTTCGGCGAAGCGAAACTTGGTAGATTCGCCCATCACTACAACTGGCCCCTGATGATGGCCCTATCCCACACTGATTTCCCTTTTCTCTGTAGTAATAAAACAGTACCTTGTACTTGATGGTAACTAAGCTGCATGAATCCATACTTAAGGCAAAAACAACCCTGTTGGGCTTATAAAATATGAAATGATTTTTAGAAGTTTTAAACGAGTTGTTCACCTTTCAAACACCTTTCAATTGAATTCTTTTAAGATTTACAGGAAAGAATACTTTTTCCGAGTGCTTTCCATTTTGTATTTACCTTTTACTTACCTTTTTCCAAGCATGAAAGTTAAAAACACATCAGTTAATAGTGCTACTCCAGCAGACTTCTACACTGAAAACCATTTCTCAAACAGATTTTTTTATATTCAGTTTCTAAATCTGACATGGGCTAGACATTTTGTCAATTTCCCAGCTGCCCCTGGTCATGTGACTTGTGCCAGCACTTTAGGAGGGAACTGCTTTCTGGCAGGTTGTTGTTTTTCCTTCTCAATGTAACTGAATAGTACGCAGTGGGACATGGGTTTTACTATTGAGTGCTGTTCTTAGATGTACCAGGCAGCTGTTATCTTGTGTTAGGGAGCTGTTATCTGGTTATCTTCGCAGTGTTCTTTTGTTAGGCTGCTGGGAGGGGGTGATGTCCAGGTCCCCTCCAGGCAGGATCACTGGTGCCATCTTGTCCCATACCGTCTTCTCCCTTAATCCGGTGGCGCATGCGCAGTAGGACGCATTCAAGGAAGAAGACGGAACTTGTCTGCAGGGGACCTGGACTTTGGGGTAATTAACAAGTTAGGGGCAGGGGAAGTAGGCTGTGGGAGGGGGGAGGAGGGAGGTGGGTCTAAAAGGGGAAGGGGTTTTAGTGCCGGAGGGGTTGACTTCCCCTTTAAGGGTAGAACTACATGGGCGATTTCGGCGACAGGATGAAACGCTACACTTCAATATTAAAAAAACAGACACAAATAGAGAATAATTGGAAAAAAGTATTTATTTCTGGTGAACTGAAACTGAAAAAAGTGTTGGAAGGTGAACAATCCCTTTATGGTATGGTGATACAAATTATGGAAAGGTTCCTTATCCAGGTTCAAGACATTCTGGATAATGGAGTGAAGTATAAAGTAGAGCCAGGCACAAGCAGATTTGCTGCAAATGTGTTTATTTCACGACATGTTTCGGGCAACTGCCCTTTATCAAGTGATAACAACCCAACACCCATAGCCCCTATTTAAAGGTTAAACAAAATAGCCTTCTCTCCCACTCCAGTTTCCACAACAGGAAATGCATCGCTGGGATTCCAAAAGGGCAATTCATGCGGGCCCGCAGAATAGCCTCGGATGACGCAAAATATCAGGGAGCAGCAGAAAACCTTATCCAGAGGTTCTGCGCCAAAGGCTATAATAGACCTACGCTCGACAACATAGCAAATGAAGTAGGAAGGATTCCCAGAGAACGCTTATTAAAAGCCACAAAGGACACTATCAAAACCACTAGAGTGCCTTTTGTAAGTGGGTACCACCACAAAAGTAACCAAGTGGAAAAAGTGATTAAAAGGTTTTTTTGGCCTATCCTACAGGGTGACAAGGTACTACACAACATCTGCCAAGAACTTCCCCTGTTCTGTTACACGAAAGGGCGCTCCCTAAGGGATCACCTGTGCGCAGCAGAGCCCAAAAAGAAAATAAGACAGAATGTCATGTTTCAGGGCCCTGAGAGAAAGGGCACCTTTCCCTGCTTAGGGTGTATATGTTGTACTTCAGTAATAAAAGGTCACTCCCTCCATCACCCCATGAGGGGAAACAAAATCTTCCTTAAACACTACGCTACCTGCGAGACTAAGGGAGTGGTTTATCTACTCAAATGCCCTTGTGGCAAAGTGTATGTCGGACAGACCAAACGGCCAATAAAAGAAAGAATCAAAGAACATAGATCCGACATTAGGAACTTTATTGCCAATACTTCAACCGATACATCAGTCTCCAGACACTTTTCTTTAAATAAACACAACCAATCACAACTCAAATGGCTGGTCCTAGAGGTAGTCTCTAAACCACAGCGTGGGGGACACACAAATAAACTGCTCCTCCAAAGGGAAGCAGTCTGGATCAAAAAACTGAATAGTATGGTCCCCCTTGGGTTGAATGAATATTGGAGTATTACACCTTTTTTGTGAATAACCTATGTGATTACTGATTATCTATTTCCTTCCTCCACAGATTATTGAATATATTGAATAGAATTGCTGCCCTTTTCTAATGAGCTATGAGAACCCGCAGTGCGGTAAGACACATGCCATTTAAATACTCCAAACTAACATGAAAACTTTAGGTCAAAATATAGGACAGATATTCAATAGATGTTTGCAAAAATGTATAAGCTAATTTGTATTGTGTTTTTTTTACAGCAATTGAGCCTTTTTTTGGGTAGGCTATCTTTGGCAATACCTGGGGAGATGTAAATATCTTGATTATATATACACATAACAAACTCCACACGAGGACCTGTTTCAAAGCATGGACTTTATTTGGACTTTATTTGGACACTTTTTGCTTCAGATCGGTCGCTACAAGACCTGGACTGTGCAAACATTCCCATGGATTTGTGGGCTTTTGGTATAATACCCCCACCCCCCTCCCACATTAACACAATGTTTCCCGATTTGGTGAGCTAGGCTTGAAACTCCCAAAAGCAGTGGCCACTCCCACTAAATGATACTCAAGGGTGTGTTTAACCTTTAAATAGGGGCTATGGGTGTTGGGTTGTTATCACTTGATAAAGGGCAGTTGCCCGAAACATGTCGTGAAATAAACACATTTGCAGCAAATCTGCTTGTGCCTGGCTCTACTTTATACTTCACTGCTACATGCCTGATCCGGACAAAGGCAGAGCTTGAGGCACCACCTAAGGCATAATTGGAACCAGGGATCAACATTGTACTATTCTGGATAATGGATCCTGTATCTGTACCATATTATATTAATTCAAGGTTTTATGATAAAAAAACAAATTGCGTGAATTAAGGGACATGTCTGTTGACAGGATGCACTGCAGCGGGCCTGAGAATTTAAGATTAAAAATGTAAAATTAGCAAGTGGCCAAAAACAATAATATTACACTAGCCATAACAGGAATTGCCTCCTGTCACTGACATTTTCCTCATCATTATGAGCACAGGGAATTTTGTACAGTTTGCTTTAGGAACTCCTGCCCTATATACAGATTAGGGAATGGAAACAGCAGACCTCTAGGACCTCGATGTGAGAGTTGGCGCCTGCTATAAAGAACATGCTGAATTCACTCATCCACCAGTTCTCCTCAGCACACCACGATTCTGGGTCCATGTAGATCAGGGGTGTCAAACTCAATCAGAGAAGGGGCCGAAATTTAAAACCCAGCCTAAATCGCGGGCCGAATGGTTTACTGAACAGTCATAAACTGACAATGTTAACCAGAAATGTGAATTTAAAATGAGTGGAACAATCTTTTTCCTTAACAGTTAACCAACTCACATGCTATCAAGAAAAACAATTCCTCTGTAGAGAAGCAATTTGAGCATGTGCAACATCCCTCCTTTGTTTTGACTTTATGAAACGAGCATGCTCACTTATTTATAGCTTTATTCCGGACGTACCAAGCTAGTACTGACAATGCCTGGCCATTATCAGAACTGGATCATTTTCTGGCTTTGGCCAAAACATAAAAAAAAACATGTTTTTTTGTAATGATGGACAGGCCTTGTTTTGACCAGGGCTTTAACCCTGCATCCCTTACATTGCATGCATTTTTGCAGGCCTCAGCTTCCCCTTGAGCTCCAAGAAGCCGCTTCTGACCACGCGTAGTAGTGGAAGGAAGGGACACGCCTCTGCCTTGATTATGTTTCTGGAACTCTTCCCTTTCAGGATGTAATGGTGGTGGGCGAACCAACCCTGATGGTTGGAGAATTCGGGGATCCAGGACTATAGGTCACGCCTCTTGAATCTCGTGTGACTTGTTATCTATGCGCATGCGCAATAGATAGCAAGTACGGCCGGTGAGATCACAAGCCTCGCATCTCACCGCGCGTCATCCTGATCAGGACCTGATGGAACGCAGCGGCGTGCAGTGATGACAGCACAGTGCGGGCTACATTGCAAGGCCTCGCGGGCCGGATTTGGCCCGCGGGCCTTGTGTTTGACATGTGTGATGTAGATGATTTCATTGGGTCACTTGAGAAAGATCAATAGCTGCCGTGGGCAGAGTTACTAATTCACTTTCCTCTGATTTAGCTGTTGTACTGACTGTGACACATATTAGCAAGCACAATGATAGTTCTCATTAGCTACTTTGTTGCAAAAAAATCCTTCTGCATTAGGGTAAGGTCACATGGGCAGATTTGGAGAGATTTAGTTGCCTGGCGACTAATCACTTCTTCTTCTGGGTGACAATCTCCCCGAACTGCCTTCCGCCTGCTATAATGAGAAAACGCCAGCGCAATGGCATTCACGTTGCTTCAATTTTCAAAGTCGCCCAGAAGTTTCCTTGTGAGGACTCTTTGGACGACTTCGGAAATCGAAGCGCCACAAGTGCATTGCCACATTCGTATTTTTTATTTTAGCAGGCAGAAGGCAGTTTCGGGAGATTGTCGCTCCGAAGAAGAGGCGATTATTCGCCAGGCAACTAAATCTACCTGAGATCTTACCCTTAATATGTCTCATACAAATTTCTAAACAACAGCCATTTTCTGAGATGGAAATATACTATATTGCTTGTCTCTGCTAAGGTTATCTCACAAAATCACACAACAACATAGGCTGAAAAGAAACCAGCCCCTGCTGAACATAAAGGCACCCTAAAGCAATATGTCAGCTCCTAAGCAGAGGCATCAGAGACATCAGCTTGGTGGGTTAATTGGTCCCTGATAAAACTGACCATAGAGTGGGTGAATGTGACCTTAGAGTGTAAGCTCCCTGGGGTAGGGACTGATAATAAACGAAGGACACTCTCTTTAAAGTACTGCATTATATATTGTCGCTGTGTAAAGAAGAACATACATTTGCTTTCTTGTTTTTAAATTTTCCTATATCTGGTGCTGCCATCTAGTGACAGCCCCCATTACTACATGTTTATTGACAAATATATAAATTTGTGTAAAGGAAGGCATACTATATAAAAACTATATAAATACTATATAAATAATAATTCCAAGAGCTGCATTCAATTCTGTCTACATCCCATAAAATATCTTTCTTCAATAAAACAGTTACAAATGCCCACCGTTCCCCTGAAGTCTGTTGCTAACACTAAAATAAAAATTCATTTAAGCCAGTAAATCAAAGTTTAGTAGGGCCCAATAACTTCTAGTAACACCACTGGAGAGCACAGATACAGAAATTGAAAAAAGGACAATGGAAATGGGAAAAAAATCTAAAGAAAGAGACAAAAGATCTAAAGAGAAAGCTTTTGAGATAATAACAGTCACTGGAAGAACTTGAGAAAACAAACGTAGCATATGGAAATAAAAGAAGATACTGATGAAGTGAAGACACAAGGAGATAAAAACCCAAAAATCAAGGTAACAATTTCTTTAAGTGGTTCACCTTTAAGTTAACTTTAAGTTAACTATATTAACTTAAATTCTATATCTATATATTATAGACTAGATCATTCTGGGCAATTTCTCAACTGGTTTTCATTAATAATTTTTTAATAGTTTTTTAATCATTTGCCTTCTTCTTGAGACTTTTTACAGCTTTGAAATGGGGGTCACTGACCCCTTCTAATAAATAAATAAATGCCCAGTAAGGCTATAAAAGTATTATTATTGCTTCTTTTTGTCACATATCTTTCTATTCAAGTCCTTTCCTAATCATATTACATTCTCTTATTCAAAGCAATGCATAGTTGCTAGGGTAATTTGGACCCTATGACTGATGAAACTGCAAATTGGAGAGCTGATGAATAAAAAGCAAAATAACTCAAAAAACAGAAATAATAAAAAATGAAAACCAATTGCAAATTGTCTCAGAATATCACTCTCTACATCATACTAAAAGTGCACAACCCCTTAAATATATTCTTATTTTACATAACTAGTGATGGGCGAATTTGGGGCGAATTTTTACTCGGGAATTTGCAGCGAATTCACCCCAGGGAAATAAATTTGCCCATCACTAAACATAACTACGGAGCATCTGAGGTTGAAAAAACTCATATCAAGATGAACTTTGTGCCTATGTAACTGCTAGTTCCATCGTTCTCAAAATGTAGGGCTGGATGCACAAGAAACATTGGCAGGTTGGCTCAGGGTGAGATATGAGACAAGAACTTACTTTCTGTCCTAGATAATCTATGGAACTATGGCTGAATAAGGGCTCCTACACACGGGCGTTTTTACCTGCGTTTTGCTGCGTTCAAAAGCAGGGGAGCGCAGGTATAGACGCAATCAATTATTTTCAATGGGGCTGTACTCACACGAACGCATGTAGGCGCCGAACGCAGGAAAAATGCAGCATGTTGCGTCTGAATCTGAGTTCGGCACTTACACGCGTCTCGTGGGTACAACCTCATTGAACAAAATAAGGTGCGTCAAGACCTGCGCTCCCCTGCGGCTGAACGCAGCCAAACGCAACGCAGGGGAGCGCAGGTCAAAAATGCCCGTGTGTAGGAGCCCTAACTGATATACCAATGCTTTCCCCAGATAACGAGCTAACGAGGCTCCTGGTGCTTGAAGGGAAGCTTCAGCTGCCACTTTTAATGACGAGCAAATTTGTTCCATTTCGCTTTGCCGAAAATTTAGCAAATTACCTGTGAAATTCATGAAATGCTGAAAAATTTGATGCAACAATTTACCAAACGTCTATTGCGTCCTAATGCATTAGTCAATGGGCACTCAATAAATTGACACCGGTGCCTGCCTCTAAATTGTCACCGGCGCAATTTTTTTGACACGCGTGAATTTTCATATGTAGATTTTTTAGCCATTTAGCAAATCTATTTGCCCGCGGCAAATTGTGGAAATTTGCCCCGAATTTGCGGCTGGCGAATAAATTCGCCCATCACTGACCCCTGTTTTAGTTGGTCCTGTGGATACCCCAATCTGAAGCCTTTGTCTCAAAAAAGGAAGAAATCCTTCCTAAAGGTGGCCATACACGGGCAGATAAAAGCTGCCGACAGACTGTGTCGGCAGCTTATCTGCCCGTGTGGGGGGCCCTCCGACGGGCTTTCCCGATCGATATCTGGCCGAAAGTCGGCCAGATGTCGATCTGGCAGGATTAAAAATCCAGTCGGATCGCGGCCGCATCTGTTCGTTGATGCGGTCCCGCGATCCGACCGCCCATACTGATCCGAACGTTGGGCCCTAGGGCCCACGATCGGATCAGCCCGATATCGCCCACCTCAAGGTGGGCATATCGGGGAGAGATCCGCTCGTTTGGCAACATCGCCAAACGAGCGGATCTCTTCGTGTATGGCCACCTTAATTCTAACAAGCAATCAGACCAGTCCCAGGATGAACTTTACAGCATAAATTAGTAACCTTGCCAAAAAGCCATCCAATACATTCCAAAAGCTCTAATGTGCCTGGCAGTACAACTCCTTCATGGGCAGAATTCCTTTCCATTTCTAAATATAAATAAAACTCACCTCTTAAAGGAGAACTAAACCCATACCAAAAAAGTCCCCATTAACTGCCAAGCATTGCCCCCTCCCCTTAAAAAAATCTGCCCCTAAAATGCAGAGCAGCACAACGGAGCTCCAGGGTACCATCTTTCACCACTTTCTATTCTTTTAGGACTCAACACAGACACATAGACTGTGGGAGCATGGGTAGTTGGGCCAAGTCAGAAATCTGCTTCAACTGCGGAGACCCGAAAGAATACATATCGGAGGAAGATGGTGCCTGGGAGCTCCTCTCCCCAGCTCTACATTTTGTGGTCAGATCTTTTTTAAAGGAAAACTATACCCCCCGAACAATGTAGGTCTCTATAAACAGATATTGCATAAAACAACTCATATGTAAACCCCTGCTTCATGTAAATAAACCATTTTCATAATAATACACTTTTTTAGTAGCATGTGCCATTGGGTAATCATAAATAGAAAATTGCCATTTTAAAAAATAAGGACAGCCCCCTGGGATCCTAGGATTCAACGGTGCACACAAACATACCAAATAAACTATAAAGTTAGGTCACATGAGCCAATTAACAGACAGAGTTGTGTCTTTTGCTTCAACACTTCTTCCTGTTACAGTTACAGTTGAAATATTTCTGGTCAGGTGATCTCTGAGGCAGCACACAGACCATCATGAAATGGTGGTTCAAGGCAAGAGATGTAAAAGGGCAAGATTTAATTAAATATATATACCAGGTAAGATTCTTTAATGTCACTTGATTTGATATAAACTATCTGTTGCTCAAAAATTCATTTTCGGGGTATAGTTTTCCTTTAAGGTTTTTTTAAAAAATGCAGTTCAGGAAGGGAGAGGGGGGCATTGCCAGGCAGTTAAGTGGGCTTTTTTGTATGGGGTTTAGTTTTCCTTTAAATGTAGAGGTCAATAATAAAGTAATTATTAGCATGCTGTAGATATTTGTATCTGCCTGCCCCTTATAAAATATGTTTGACAGGAGCTCCAATCACATAAGGTTTTCTAACTACATTGGGGGAGATTCATCAAAGAGTGAAGTTCCGCCACTAGAGGGAAATTACACAGCTCTCAATTCATTTCTATGGGGTTTTGAAAGGCGTATTCATCAATGGGTGAAGTGAAAGTTCACCTTTTGATGAATACGCCTTTCAAAATCCCATTGAAATGAATGGAGAGCTGTGTAATTTCCCTCTAGTGGCGGAACTTCACTCTTAACTTCACTCTTTCATGAATCTCCCCCATTTTGTGGCCACATCCCTTAATTACCAAATGTGGCCGGTTATGAAAGTTTGCTAATGAAGGTGAATTGCACTTTAAGCTGGGAGTCTAACTTTTCCCAAGGGACCGCCTTATCTAAACTGTTCCAATTACTTATATTCCTATTTTCTAATTGTTACAAAGTATCTTATTTGCACCTATTAGCTGTTCCGGGCTCTCTGCCAAAAGCCAATGAAGTTAGAAACTTTGTTTCTTTTTCTGGCTGTTCAGTGCAGAGAAAATAGGGACTTTCCAGTCCTGCAGGTTAAGCTGTCAAAAGCGGGACTCTCCCTCTGAAAAAGGAACAGTTGGGAGGTATGGAGCCGCATTCAAAGGACTGGTTAGACAGGCAGATTCCATGACACAATTCAGTTAGAAAACAATGTGTTCCAAGTTGCAGCCTAAACAGCAGAGCCCCTCTGTCACTACCAGTGATTATTAGCAGCACCACTGCAGGGAACAGGAAAGCAAATTGGATGATAAATATGCAGATTCAGGCTGAAAGAACCCGCATGTACAGTAGGCTTAGAATACCCGCACGTTACTTTCGTTACCTAGCTGCACGCTACTGTAATCAAGTGTTGAGATAGGTCGGTGACCCCCTGCCTGGGAGCATAAACCTGGACCCGCCATTCAGCACAGCAGAGAGCCCTTTAAAAATGCAGCTGACATAGAACAAAGATTATCTTAACACTGGAGGGGGAATAGTTAATGGAGATTGAATAGAAGAGTAAATCAATGTTGTCTAAGGCTGGAATGTGCATGATTCACCTTTCTCAGGCTGCCTCCTAGCAACTCATACAAGCGCTTGCAAAATCAGCCCATTCATGTGTCTCCTACAGGCTGAGCTCACAGAGCAGCAACGGGAGTGGGAATCAGTTTATAGTTTCTGTATCCAGATAACTCCCATGCCAGCAACCACAACTAAGGGCAATATGTGGCCGCCTTTAGTTCATTTCCAAGGATATAGGCTCTACCTATGCACATATTCTTATTTTCTATATACTATATAAAAGTATTTCACTGTATACAACAATTGGTGATGGAGAGACTCACTGATGATGGGTATGATCTTTATAAAGGGACACCCCAAGCTGCCCAAAATTGTGTTCCCCTAAGGACAACTGATGGCAGACAAGTGAGGAGTCTGTAGGTATATTAAATAATTCAGAAAAGTCCCATGTAATCACACATTAATCAGACAAATGTGTAAAAACAAAGTTTACAGAACAAAGCAAATCAAAGTCACATAACCAGATTAAGATACCTACAGGTAAGGTCACACCTGGCGATTCTGGGGGATTAGTCGCCAGACAACTAATGGCCTCTTCTTTGGGGTGACTAATCTCCCCGAACCGCTTCCCCCTGTCTTGCGCTGGCTATAATGAAAAGTCGCCAGGTGTGACCTTACCCTTAGGGCAGGGACACACGGGTAGATTCGGGGAGATTCAGTCACCTGGCAACTAATCGCCTCTTCTTTTGGGTGACAATCTCCCCTGCTATAATGAAGAATGGCCTGCGGCAATTTCACAAGGAAACTTCAGTCGACTTCAGAAATCGAAGTGCCGCGAGTGCCAGTGTGCAGGCCTTTTCTCATTTTAGCAGAAGTTCGGGGAGATTCGAGGCAATTTTGAGTGACTTCGAAAATCGCCGGCGACTTTAGCGCTAGCGGGTGCAGCCCATGTCAATTGTCCGAGCCGCTTATGTGCAACTCCAGCGCAATTTATTTTTTTGCTTCCTGTATTAGGAGTTTTAAACAATAAACTCAGTATTCCTAGTAGTAAGCAAGTCTTTCTACTCTCCTTGGGTAGTGAAGCCAAAATTACACACTTATCTCTACATGGAACATGACAAAACATTTTTTGTACCATTGGGCTAATGTTATGTGTGTACTTTTGTCTCTGAAAAAATCCCACCTTGCAAAAGCAATTCCACCCAATTCTACACTTGCCTGCAGTCAATGGGATGGTCTGCTACTGCTCACACTGGGTGGATTTCACCCTGAAAATGATAAAGTATGCATTTCAGTCCTGAACTGACCCAGTGTAACTACAAGCAGGAACGTGCTGAAATAGGGAACTTTGTTGTTTTTTTTATTTGTCAATGGGAAAAAAAAGTCCAAATGTCCCATTAACCTTTCCAATCAACTACTCCTTGAAGGTCCACAAATGTTTTCAGAGTTCCCTCATTTCACATGAAGGTTGCTTATGTGTTGTGGGGACATACACCATACAATTACACCGTTCACATGCTAATCTCAAATAGAAGCATCCATTTTTATTTTTGTATTAGTCAGTGTTATGACCATTTCCTGTAAAATAATGAAGACACACCCAGCCCCCATTACAGCCTGGAATCAGAAGTGCAGCTCTGATATAATGGTTTTAGGAGGTAAAACGTTTTCCTTTATATAATCTATAAAATATCCTTTAACAGTGTTTTATATATAGTTTTAGTGGTATCAAAGACCGCAAATAAGAGGTCACAACTCACAGACCTTTAGGATGGGTTCCCGTGAGCATCACAGAAAGCAAAATACATTCCCAATAAATCCCTACAAATTGAGCCTGGGCTAGAGCTTAGTGTCACATCTAGAAGGACAAGGGCCACAGTTTAGAGACTCACACCTTGGCCCAACTCATTATGTCGAAACCCAACCCACAATGTCCTCAAACCTGACCATCCCCAGAGGCTAATTAACTATTAATATAACTTTTGCATGCATTCCCTCCCCTGCAAAAAAAAAAAAAGACAAAGAAAACCGAACTGCAATATTTTGGCATGTAATCCCTACGAAGAAATAGCAGCATCTACATCCATTTACCAGGAGGAATTAGTCTGACATGGGACTAGACATATTGTCAGTTCCCCAGCTGCCACAGTCATGTGACTTGTGCTCTGGAGTGATATCACCCCCTCTCTTCCCCTTCCCCCCCAGCAGCATAACAACAGAACAATGGGAAGGTAACAGATAGCAGCTGCCAAACACAAGATAGCAGCTCCCTGGTAGATCTCAGAAAAACACTCAATTTCCAAAGTCGCCCGTAGTTGCCTCACAAGGAAACTCGAACGACTTTGGAATCAAAGCGCCATGAGTGCATTAACGCAGGCAGTCTTTCATTCAAGCAGACGGAAGGCAGTTCAGGGAGACTGTCGCCCCGCAGAAGAGGTGATTAATCGCTAAGCAACTAAATCACCCCAAATCTGCCCCTACCCTTAGTAGGAGAAACAGCATCCTGCCAGAAAGCAGTTCCATCCTAGTTTCCGGCTGTTTCTGATCAGGTAAAATGACCTGAGATGGCTGCTTTACACCAATATTACAACTAAAATACAGTGCTACAAAATATGTTGGCTCTATAGAAATACATTTTAATAATAATAATAATAACTAAAATAAAATACACTTGCTGTTTCAGGAATTCAATTTTATATTGTAGAGTGAATTATTGGCAGTGTAAACAGTACAATTTAGAATAAAAACTACATCATAAAAATCATGACAGAATCCCCTGGCACATTACTGTGTCTGTACCCTCATTTGTCATTTAAAGGACATTAAGAAGCAAAGCAATAAGTGGTGCTCTGGACAGCAGTCTTTACTCAAATCAGCAGAAACAGTGAATGATGGACCATGAGTCCTGATGGTTCAGGTTCCACTGTTAAAAAAAAAAAAGGCTGCTGTTGAGGGTGCTGTTCATTTCTTTGATGGTGGATATTCTTGTAGAGCCTACACTTTGATTGTATGGTCATTTAGGGCTCGTCCAGACGAGAAGATTCGAGGACATTAGTTGCCTGGCGACAAAACGCCACGCCTTTGATGCGACTAATCTCCTTGAATGGCTTGCTCGTATCTTGCACCCGCTAGCGCTAAATTCGCCAGCACCTATTCACATGCGGCAATACGTTTTTTAAAGTCGCTCGAAATTGCCTCGTGAGGCAATTTTGAGCGACTTTGAAAAACGCGTCGCCGCGTGTGAATAGGTGCTGGCGACTTTAGTGCAAGATACTAGAAAGCCATTCAGAGAGATTAGTCGCGGCGATTATTCGCCAGGCGACAAATATCCCCGAAATCTTCCCGTGTGGCCTTACCCTTAAGGGTAAAGACACACAGAGCTACTAGCCATTACTCCAGAGCGTGTGCTTAAGAGTAGCGGCACATTGCAAGATTAGTGGCCTGCAATTTATTTTTTAGACGCAGCTGTGGGCGACAAATCCCCAGAAAACATCTCTCCATTGCCAGTAATATAAATCGTTGGTAGCATGTCCAATTAATCTCTAAAATCGCCCGACTTTGCCTCTGAAGGAACATCAGGTAATTTAGCAATGAGATGCAGTAAGATGCAAGTGCTTGGTAACCCCTGCTTCAACGCACACACACATCTCGGGGATTAAACTAAATCTTCTTCATGGCATCACATTTCACTCTCACATACAGTACACAACTATATAGCATGCTGTAAAACAACTATATGGCCAAGGAGCTGTAGAAAACAGGTAAACAGGAGACCAGTTATTTTACATGAAAAAGATTTAATGGTCCCAAATATCTATTCAACAACTCAGCATACACTCAGTGTGGACAATGATAAAAAGAAAATAAATCATAAAAATCATGACACAAAATGACCACATCTAGAATTCCACTCAATCTTTAATTAAGGAGGGGCAGGGAATTTCCCCTCACAATCCTCCAAAAAAATCTGCAGTTTAAAGGGCATGGGGAAAGGCATTAAAAAAGGCATTTTTTTCCAACTATTACAATGGGCCAATGTTTCTGTGGATTTTAAAATGTGTTGTGGCAATGACATGTTTGTGATGTGTAAATAGTAAAGGCAGAGAACATCCACCAAAGTGAAGTGCTGGCATCCTTTGTAGCTGCAGAAAATCCTTGTTTTTATCATTACAATATTTCCTTTTCAACTTATTTCTGATTGGAGCAACTGACCAGCCAATCCAGAGTTCAATTACAAACTCCTGCCCTGTTGGCTTTTTTTTTTTTTTTTTTTACTTTTCCTTCCCTGAGAAAAGGGCAAAATGTGGCCTCAGTGGGAGAGTACTAGGCGTAAGTCTCTTCTTGCAACAATATACTTCCCTCTCCTCGTGCTCCTATGAATTGGCACTTGATGAGCAGAAATCTATATGTTGGTGTTGGTTTGTGTCAGACGTGCTCACAGGACTTTGTGCCTGTTACGGATTTGCTCCTCCTGTGGGAAAGCAGTTTTCATCTGAAGGGAGCCGTCATAACCAATGCTGGTATTAAGACCCAAGTCTTGCTTTTTTTGTGAGTGGCAGTCTTTCTTCTTTCTCCTCTTCATCATCGTCATCATCTTCCTCATCATCATCTGGATAATCCACAAGTCCTACAAGACCTCCCTGAAGACACAAAGCAGGCAAATGAAATATTATGTCTATTTATCGCTAAGCATTATACATATTGTTTAGCTCACTATCATAAAATGCTCAAAATCCAGCACCTAACCAATATAGATAGATACATAAACATTATCTGAACTTCCAGAAATACAGTAGATATTAAAGTATTTGCAATTGAACAAGATAGGAGTGGGGTTGCATTACACTGAGACTCTAAGTTGCTTGGGAGACGGTCAAAAAAATACAGACAACAAAGTCAGTGACAGGCCTTAATGGTTTCCTTTCTATCTGTGGTATGTCAGTTTAAAAATAAAATACATGAAATGATTGATGACGTGATGTATTATTTGCTGCTGCTGTGAAATATAACTACAGTATAAATTCATTTGAACATTTTAAAGGGTTGGCCTAGGTTACTGAGCTTATGTGATAGGGAACACAAAAGTGTATTTTTAAAGCCTACATTCTAGAAAAACAGTAAGAAACTGAAATTTTGTAACGAAATAGCACTTTAACAACCCTTACAAAGGGTGAAACACCACGGATACATTTATCTTGGGGAATAAGACCCTGCACATCTCATGGCTGTGCCTGGAAGCCCCATTGTACCATGGAGGAATAGGCTTGCTCTCATTTTTATTACCATTTTTAATGCCATTTGTTACGTGGCTCATTAAAACATCTAGTGTTCAGCAATTCAGAATAGTAAGAACAAATTTATTTACTTACTAGTACTGTGTGAAACCTCACACTGAAGGCACATGATAATTTGGAACTTTATTATATTACCTTGGTAGTTATAGCTGCCGCTTGAGGTGTGCTTTTAGAAACAGAGCCTGGAGATCCTGGAGATCCCGGTGATCCTGGAGAACCAGGAGATCCAGGAAGGCTACTCGCTGACGATTGGCTGGTGAGGTTGGTCTTTGTTGCTCCAGAAAAGGAGAGCTTAAAACTTGGACTCTGGCGTCCTGTCAAGTTGGCCTTAAGAAGCACCTCTTTCTCTTCACTTTCTTTAACTAAAAATCAATGCAAGCGCTGATCAGTGGTCTAGAGCAAGATGGAACAGATATGTACACAAATATACAGTCCCTTAAAAAATATGGTGTTGAGGGGAATAACTATGGAACGCAGAGAAGTGCCAACATATTCCACACAGCCTATTTTTAAGTATAGTTCAACATTTGTGTGGTTGGCCAAATGGCATACTGGTCTTGGGCAACAAGACATTCAGTCAGATCCCTATCCCCATTGTGACCAAACTGAACTGAATATACATCTGCTCAGATATATCAAAACTAGCCTGTGTGTGAACAGCACAAGTTGTCTTCTTACAAAATTGGAATTTACAAATGGCACCCAATGACACAAAATATGCTAGGAGTGAGAAGCTCAGGCCAGGGATGAAGGAGAACTGAGGTCCTTTGTGAATACATCTATAATTGTTTTGTGCATCAAATAAACATTCATGTGCAATTCTGCCTATCATTTGTGTTACTATTACACACACACAGGCACATCATGTGGCTTACACCTAAGTATTTGTAAGTACTTGATTATTGAGATCAAATACAGATCCAGATACCTACGTTTCTTTCTTTCCATGAATTTGCTAATGGGGTCCATCAGATCTTCACTATTCTTGATTTTTTCAGAGGGAAGCACCACTGGTTCCCCATCTTCAATATCATCTTCATCAGTATTAAACCACATTTCCTCCTCATCTTCTATAGATCGTGCATCTCTACGATATCTGTGGTTTCTGAGGATGGATCTCATACTGCAGAGGAATTAACCACAATAATTTACTGCCAACAAAAATCTGCAAAAAATTACTGGTTACTGGCAGTTGGTGTACTAGGTTAGCATCAGTGCAACTGTATAATAGCAAATAATAAATCTTTGAAATGCAAAGAATCATTTTCAGCTGCATGGTTAAAATAGGATTTTAGAGAGGACTGGTAGAAAAGGGCAGGCTTTCAGGACTCTCCTCAAGAATATCCGAAAAGCGCAAATGGGCACCAAGTACTGTAACTTGTTTTAAAGGACATGTAAAGCCTACATTTTCCTACCATGTATACAAGTTGGGCATATCTTCTCCACCCAAGCCACATTGTTTGTACTGCATATAGCCCCTCCATTTGACAGCACCATAACATTTTCCTAAAACTCTTAAAACAGCTTTCACCCAGCGGTCATTTTATCTCTGACACATCATCAGTAACATTGACATCAGCAGTGTTTAGTGATCTAAGAAAAACTGAGCATGCTCATTAGCCAGCAGCCAAAGTAAAATCCAGAGGGAGGGGGCAGAGGAGGAGAAGGATTTCTAAGTGATTAAAGTGGACCCGTCACCCAGACACAAAAATCTGTAAAATGAAAGTCCTTTTCAAATTAAACAAGAAATCCAATTTCAAATTTTTATTAAAGCATTCATAGCTGTTTTACGCTCATTTAAAAATCTCAGCTGTCAATCAAATATTGTCTGCCACTCCTCTATGCCTTAGAGCATAGCACTTCCTAGATGCCACTGCTCCCCACACATTCCCCCAGTTCTCTTAACCATTTAATTGTGTAGCCAGGACATGGGGATACACATTGGGTCCCCCATTCTGGTGCACAAACAAGATCCTGAGATGATGCAAGGCTTGCCTTAATAACAGTGTCCACAAAATGGCTCCTGCCTGCTTGCTATAATTATGAATTCCCAGACTGAAGAAAACAAGATTAAAATAATTTATATTGTGTAATTAATGTTCATTTTGTTTGACTAATGTGATAAAATATGATTTTTGAATATTTATTTGGGGTGACGGGTCCACTTTAAGAGGATGGGATACTGCAGCCTTACTGTTAACCTTTTTACAATCAGAGTGGCAGGTATCGAAGGATTTCAAAGAGGTAATTCACGAATTGCATTTTTGTGGGGAGGATTTACAGAGTATTGAGTAATCTAGCAGGGTTTGATGGACTCCTTTGTCACTGTAGAAGAGTGTATTTTGCCAGAACGGGCAAGGTCACATGTACTATCATTTTATTGAATGGATGTCACTTTAACACAACAGACCATAGAGGTGTTATTGGTTGTGTGTGCCAGAACAGGCTGCACTTCACTGTGTCTGTAAGGACTTGCAATGTCTCAAAACATACCTATCAAGTTTGGGGTTGTCTTGCCGCTCTCGCTGCTGGTCATAGCGTAATTTAAGTCCTTTGAACGTCTGCACATATTCAACATCCTCTAATGCTTTCCAGTAGTTCTCAATGACATGAGCCGTCAGTGATTTAATATCTTCCTGTTGGAAATGAAGTACAGAAGTACAGAACATTATCTGCATTGGCTTTCTAGTACGGCAAGAGAAATTAAAATAAATTTAACTCAGAGGTCTGCAACACTCACCACTCTAATATATTCAAAGATCTCTAAAATGGCAGAGTTCATAAGGTTGTACCGAGAACCATTATTAAGAAACGCTTTCACGACAGGTTCAAACAAAAAACTCTTCACTATGTATCGGTTATAGAATTCATCTTTCAGACCTACTATCTTCCTCATAAATCTCAATGCACCTGTAAAGACACAATTAGCTTAGATAAGGGGATTTCATAGTTGCAGCTTAATTATTTTTATTTAATCAAAACCACTTTGTCCTCTTAGGAGCTGGTCCACTTAGCAAAATCAATGTTACCCCTCTACCACCTTCCATGGAGTCTGTTGAGAGTCCAAGAGATTTCCCAATACCACAGAAGTAGTATCCTAGTAACACATGATTTTGTATGAAGAAAGGAGATCCTTTCCAGACACAAGTAAAAATGTGCAAATCCTCTGGTGGAATGGATCTTTATTTTTTAAATCACACCGCTAAATTATGGTAATAACATAAAAGCCCACAAAGACCTCCTCTGAACTAGACCTGACTAGAGTAAATGACTGACATGCAACCCATATTTCCTCCATGTGTATTCATCATGTGTTTCCCCTTTTCTAATTTAGAAAAAAACAGTACCAGATATCCTTTCATTTGCATCATGCTAGCATATTATAGAAAAGCACACTACATGTGCATGACAGAGTCAAGTGGGAAAATTAGTGTTGCTGGTTTAAAACTGAAGTGACAGTTTAGTGCAACAAATGTACCGTCTCTGCTTGATCAAGTCTTCTCATTAGGTCCTTTTTGCAGAGCACATCACCTGGCAGTTTTTCTCCACCTTCTACTTAGTTACACCATAGAAGAATTTCTCTTTAGGAAGCTGACAGGACTTCCCTTTACCTGGAGTCATACTTGAATCTACACTCACATCAATTGCATTTATCAACTGACATTACTGTAAAATGTTAAAAACAATACAATAATCCACCCAATTATCTTTAAGTCTTTAAGGGAATTAATAGTTCACTCTTTAATTATCCTCTGTTTAAATAGCTGCTACCTAATTATAACTTTCACTTTCACACTCTTCTTCATTATCCATCCGATATGTAAACCTGGTTTTGCTAATCTCATATACAATTTAAACCCCATTTTGTAACCTATACAGCCAAATCCAAAAAGGAGTAAATCTGAGCTCTGTGCTGCTGAAAGGGATGGCAGGTGGAGAAGTTAACTTGATTGGCTTACGTAGCTTAGCTCCTAAGTGTCCGACAGTGATATTTACATGTTTCTATGAAAATCCACAGGAATATATCAGTACTACCAAAACAGGTTCAAACTTCCCCCAAAGCTGCAGTCTTGAAAGAAGAGAGCCTTAAGAACTATTCTGCTTCCTTTGTCACACTCAGCTTTGGGCAGTGTAATTCTTTACAGGCTAGGGAATACAGCACTTCTGGGCCTACTGCCTCCAATTATAGGAACAGCAACACCAAAAAATGAAAGTGTTATTAAGTAATGAAAATGTAATGTACGGTTGGGCCTATACCTGGACAACTGGTTGCTTTATAAACACTTCTATAGTTTCTATAAATAAGCAGCTGTGTAGCCATGGGGACAGCCATTCAATGCTAAAAAGGCATAGATTTCACAGGACAACAGTAGGACAACAGTATATTATATTGTCATTCCTTTAAAACACATTCATTTTTAGATGTTACTGTTCTTTTAAGCAGGATTGCTGCAACCAGCTTTACAATTGTTAACTAAGTTTCTATGGATTTTCATAGGAGCCTGTCAGTATAATTTTAAAGAAAAGAATTCTTGAATGTGGCTAAGCATTATCTTGTATTATATATTCTGACAGTGCTTTTAAAATAAACACATACATAGCCAATGCTTTACTGATCTTGTAAGTATGTGTTTAGTGTGTGTGTATATGTATAT
>CM044445.1:69732737-69743970 GCA_024363595.1 Xenopus borealis
ATCGCCCCCGAATCTCCCCGTCTGGCCTAAGCCTTAGAAACACTACAATTGTTTATAGAAATAAGCTGCTGTCTAGCAATGGGGGCAGCCATTCAAAGGAGAAAAGGCTCAGATTACACAGCAGATAGCAGATAAGCTCTGTAGAACATAATGGTGTTATCTGTTATCCACTATTTAATATATGCCATATAGCCTTTTTACAATTTCCACCAATTCTACACAGCAGCTTGTTTATATGAACTATAGTAGTGTTTCTGAAGCAAATAGATCAGATCTACCAGTGCAGGGCAACAGTACATGATATTTAACACACTTAAAAACACTCATGTTTTGGTGCAACTGTTTCTTGATTGTTAACCTGATTATTTAAGGTTTCTATTACAGTGAAACCTCAATTTTAAACCCCCTGATTTTACGTTTCCCCACCTATATATTATGAATAATACTTTTCCCTGATTTTACATTTTCCTGAATTCTACACCATTTTATTCTGGTCCCCTGAAAAATGTAAAATGGGGGTTCTACTGTACTTCATTATACACAGGAACCTTGGAAACCACTTTAATATGCTTGTACCTTAAAGCTCTCCATTTTTTTTAGAAGAGCAGGTATAAAAAATTCTGATAAGAAAAAGAACATGTACCCAGTAAAGGACATTTAAATACTATGGGGCGAGTGAGGAAGAAACTGGCAAGCGAGAAACAAATAATGCACCCAGCCCTATAAAGCTGGTGGGTAAAAAATGCCGGTAAAAAATGTTGCCCAGCAAAAAGGACCTGAGGAGATCACTTGCTGTGTGCATGATGCATCAGGTTAGGAGAAAGGAATAGTTTTTTTTTTTCTCTCTTAATTTTTCTCTTTACAAATCTTTTCTCGATCACTTACTTTTAAAAAAAGCTTTGTGCAAGAATTTTTGTACTATTAAAAAAAGGTTTGCTCTTTTAAAGGACAACTAAAGCTTAACTAAAGAAGTAGGCTAAAAATGCTGTACATTATGTTTTGGGCTTCTGTGCCAGCCCAAGGCAACTGCAGCCCTTTAGCAGTAAAGATCTGTCTCCCCAAAGATGCCCCAGTAGCTCCCCATCTTCTTTTATTCTGATTCACTGCACATAATGCGTTTCGACCAATAAGGCCTTCACCAGAGGCAAAAACAAAATGAATAAGAAAAAGGCAGGCTGCCTTTTTTTCTTTTTCATTATGTTTGTTGCCCTGATGTTTCCCTTATTGGTGGAAACCACAGAGCAATTTCTTGATTTGTTTCATTTTTGCAATCTTTATGTAAAATAAAATATTTTTTTTCTTTATTCTGAGTATGCAATCCTCATATTTTTTATGGATAATATGTTGTGGTAACTCGGCTGGAGAGTTCCTGTAGGATTGCACCTCACTTTATTGTGACTGGGTGTGCTCCCTTGAATCCTTTGTACTATTATGCTGTTGAGAAATGTATCAACCAGTGTAGCAAATTGTAACAGTTCAAAAAATGTACCTGGATTACTGAGCTTTCAAACATCAGACAGGAACATTAAAACTTTAAATGTACATTTTGGAAAAACAGTCAAAATTAAAACATTGAAAACAAAAGTCTATTTCTGGTGTACTATCTGATACCAATTGAACTGAAATAAAAAAGTATTTGCAAGGTGAACAATCGCTTTAACAAAAACATCCCTGTGAAGGAAACTTTATGAGATGACTGAGAAAATGAATAACCTACCTGCAACATACCAACAATCTCCACTTTGTTAAAAAATATGAAGGAGTGAAGAGTGGACAACATATTTTCTTCAAACACAGAGGGGGTTGGCAAAACCACATCTTGAATATACTGAACTCTGTATGTCTGATGGATTTTTTGTTTTAGTTCTGGGTCAGATATAGGAATCACTTCTTTAAACTTAGCTGTTTTTGTCAGAAATTCACGATGCTTCCGTTGTGTTGGTAAAGAAGGGTCATACTCCAGGCACCCAATTACGTCCATTATACAGTCCTCTGAAAACATGACCTCGAAGAGTGCAGTTCGATTTAACAGAAAGATACCCTTTATTATTTCATACAAGTGATGTAGTCCTTCAATATTTTCCAGATCTTCACACACATGGAAAAACTCCAAGAGTTTTTTAATGTAACCATCATTTTCAAGTGCTACGGCAAGTTTTTCTCGACGAAGTGGAGATGGTAAAGAAGAAGCCACAACTTCAGCAATTTCTTCTAGTCGACTTAATTCACATGATGGTAATTCCAAACCAGGAGAGGACATGTCATCAAAACGTTCTTCTTCAGATTCGTCCACTAGGTCCTGAGTGATATCCACAGAAGGGTCTTTCCCTTGAACCTTAATCCAGAAAGAGAAACACTGAAAAGACTCCTGACAAACACTACAGTCACTGGTCAGCTGAACTATGCTTACTGCACAAATTAAAGTTTCATATTTTCAGATAAAGTAATTACTTAACTGGTGAAAGTAGACCGAACTATACATGTTAAGTCTGGAAACATAAATACTTTTCTAAATCAATACGGATATACCAGAGCAAATAAATTATTTGAGCTCCCAAAGAAACCAAATATTAAGCTTTTATTTTAACTATTAAAGGCATTTAACTTATCTTTAACAAACAAGAGAAAGTTGTGCTCACCACTAATTTTTAAAACCATTAGGCGGGGTGCAACGAGGCCGTGACCACAAAATACATTTTTGCACCCCTGCCTAATGGTTTTAAAAATTAGTGCTGAGCACAACTTTCCCTTGATTGTTATAATTCATATAGGAGCAGTGACCAGCTCTCTGTTGTAGCCCCCACCCCTCCCAACTATAGTCAGGTGATCCCACTGGTGTCTGATAAAAGGGCATCCATGATTGAAAGCAGCTAGTTAAACTTAATCCCTTTGTAAAATGTATAATGAAGTAATAGAATTGAGCATAGGACTGGCCAAATATGGGATGACTGACGTAGTTGGCCAGCTTAAATATATTGCAATATATGGACAAACAATCCCTGTTTTGTTTAAAGGGTAAGCCATTTTTCAGTAGCTTTATGCACAAAATGTCTCAATGTCTTAAATATATTGATAATGGGAGTGCAGAGGACCTCTTGTATTTGTCTATATATAACTTATCTTTCCATTGCCACACTAAATATGCACTCAGGTATGGGAAACCAGTTATCCAGAAAGCTCCGAATTACAGAATGGCTGCCTCCCATATACTCCATTTTATCCAAATGAATACACATTTTAAAAATGATTTCCTTTCTCTCTATAATAATAAAACAGTACCTTGTACTTCCAAACTGAGATGCTGTATTATGAATCCTTACTGGAAGAAAACCCAGCCTGTTGGGTTTATTTAATGTTTAAAGGATTTTCTATTAGATTTAAGGTATGAAGATCAAAATTATGTAAAGATCCATTATCCGGACGACTCCAGGTCCCAAGCATTTTGGATAAAAGGTCCCATACCTGTATATAGTTTTCCTTTCAAAATTCAGAGTTTTTTGGTGACCATTCAGAATTGTGTACAAGATTAATCAGGTTAAAAGGGATTCACAACTTAAAATTCTTTTTTATTATGCTGCAAATATTGTTAATTGGAGGCAAGCACAGCCTATCAATCCAAAAATTGTGGTCAGACTTGAGTGCAATACTAAACTCCTACCTGCTATGACATATTTTGCACAAAGATATACCATAACAACTGTTCCTCCAGATAGTTTCTTATACATGTTGAATTATGCAGGAAGATTTAATGGCCCTTTTATGCGCTTTACAAAAAATATAACTCACCTGACATATTTTCTCCCAAATTTCATCACATCCAGCCTTTTCCTGAAAACTAAGAGCCAGATCATAATTTTCTGCTTCTGACCACACTATTAAAGTGTCCTGCAAGTAAACATAATTCTGATTATGCTAGGAAACATGGAAAATAATAGCACACTTGTGAGATTGTATAGCCTTTATTTAAGCATGAATAAGTTATTTTCTTTACATCTTATAGAATTTATCAAATTACAGATAAAAGTCGCGAGTAATAAAGAAAAAAAACAGTGGCCATAGGTCATGCTCACAAAAAAGGTATCTAAATATCAGCACTAGTTCTCAAGAAAATATATTATTTGTAGGCACTTGGTTTAGAGAACTTGGTAAGAAAACATCAACATGTTATTTGTTCTATTAATTAAAGGAATACTAATCCCAACCATAAAGCTGTCCCTCTATAAAAGCTGACAAAGAAGTACAAAATAACACATGAAAAACACATAACCAATGATAATTTTACTGAACAAAAACAACTATAGATGCATGCGAATTCACAAATGCGAAAGTGGATTCCCAAAGTGGTCAGCCATCTTGTTCTGTTCTTACTACAGAGATTATTGTGTCCCACTGACTAACTAATAAGGACAGAGTTGCTCAGTGCTGGGAAACTGTGGGGCTCATTTATGAACACTGGGCAAATTTGCCCATGGGCAGTTACCTATAGCAACCAATCAGTGATTAGCTTTTTAAAGCCAGCTGCAAGTAGAACAATAAAAGCAGCAATTTGATTGGTTGCTACTGGTTAATGCCCATGGGCAAAGTTGTCTAGTGTTGATAAATGACCCCAGTGTCATTAAAGGAGGCATACAAGAGGGCAGTGTTCACCAACAGGGAAAACTTGTTGGAGGGTGTCAATAACAGGACATGTAGGGGGCGGAAGGATGATCAGACAATCCGCTTTTCCACTATGTATTTGAAACAGGCATACAAGATAAAACGTATTTTTTGTAAACATTGGATTATTCTGTTACAGGATCCAAAATTGAAAGGGGTGTTAGATAGAACCCCCTCTTGTTTTTCGGAAAGCAAAGAACATAGCTTCATGGGTATCACGTAGTCTGTACCTGTCTGAGAAAGAATCCCGGGGGCTGCATAGCTTAAATATAAAGGTACATATAAGTGTGGTATATGTAAGGCTTGTAGTGCCCTATCCATTTCAAAGTAATTTACTAGCTCCCACACGAATAGAAGTTATACAATCCCCAATATTTTATTTTAATTGTTTATCTAAGGGGGTTATTTATTTGGCTACTTGTATATGTGGGGCAGACCAAGCGCCCCGTGGGAGTGAGGATTTTGGAGAATCGGTCAGTGGCGGAGCAGGGAGATACTAAATGTGCTATAGGTAACCACATAGCCATGCCACAGTGTGATTTGCATGAACTGCGGTTACAAATTACAGATACACCTAAGACAGAAATACGGAAAGGTGATTTGGGGAGAAGACTTTCAGCTAGATTTATCTCTTAAAAACAACTGAAGAATTTGGGGGTCTAAATCTTGAATGGGAAGTGTCTTGGTTCTATTGATATACAGAGTTTGAAATTTAATTATATCCACAGAATCTTCTATTTATTTATATTCTCTGTATATGTTCCATGCTCTGTTTTACCTTGGAGATGCATCAACATATAAATGTAATATAATGTAACATTTTGTATCAATACTCTTGTAAAATCTCATAGTGACTTGTTTTTGGAACTGTATCAATATTACCCAGTAATAATGGTGTAATTAGTATGTAAGAACTTTCTCAGATATATTGGGTAACAATGTATGTTTCATAACAGTAATTGTTTTGGCTCTTTCTCCAAGTTTTGAATGATGGCTATGGCTTGTGTTTTTAGGGGAGGGATTTTTTCCTGATTTAAAGGTTAGACTTTGGCTGATACCATTAAACTTTTGAGGAAGTGGCTGGAAACGCTTCAAGCTTTTGACTGCAAGCATTACAGACATTCCTTTGACTTCACATTTTGGAAAACTGATTTTAACTGATGAAATAAAGCAGGCGTGTCCAACCTTTTGGCTTCCCTGGGCCGCCTGGATATTAAATATACTTATTATATTATTATTACTACTAACTGCCTACTCCTATATCCTTTGCAACATGACGTTTCCTCAGGAACCAAGGGTTTCAAGCTGGGCCGTATTCATATACATCCTGGGCCGCAGGTTGGAGACCCCTGAAATAAAGTGTTGAATTTGATTGAGATAGTGTCCAGTTGGTGCTTCATTCTAAACACAGTCGATTCGATTCGACGTGCAGCACATTTGGGACTAATTAACAGGGTGCTTCCCATGTTACTTTTCCTTTGGATAATGCAGTGATGGACCCTGGAGAGCTGAGGAAAGTTTATTGACAAATATTGCTTTAAGAATACAGCCCTAATGTGTGGCATGACAACCTTCATAATATGTTTAGGTACGCGGAGATTTGTATAGTCCAGCAACAGCTATATAACGTATGGTTGAGCAGTGCAGTATAATAGCTTTTATTTTCCTTTTAAAGACCAAAATTATTTGAATTTGCAATCTGAAAAATAAATATAATATATAATATATTTATATATTAAACAATTGATATTAAACATTTGATAAATATTTATAGACAGAATTCAAAACTGCAATTAAGTGACAAGAAAATATCTTGCCACAGAATAACTTACCTGCTGTTTCTGGTAAGCAGTGTTCGTATTAATTTTTGATTCCAAAAGAAGTGAGCCTGGTGGAAAAAAAGCATGAAAAAAGATAATTAGACCAAATCTGTTTGTAAAGGTATGGGACATATTGTTAAGAATGCTTAGGAATTTAAAGTTTCCAGGCAGGTTAATGGCATTGCTGCTATTCACAGCATTGTAAATGACATTTAAAAACTTGAATAGAATTGTTTGATGTAAATTAATTTCTTTTTATGTCAGACTAACATAACTTCTTTTTATGAGAAGGTAAGCGGGGACCTCGATTCTGGGATGGCTGTGGATGTGATTTACTAATACTTCGCTAAAGCATTTGATACAGTGCCACACAGGTGGTTACTGGTTACATTAAGGAATGTTGGCCTGGAACATAGTATTTGTTTTCTCTGGAAAAAAGGCGCTTGTGAGGGGACATGATTACACTTTACAAATACATTAGAGGACATTATAGACAAATATCAGGGGACCTTTTTACCCATAAATAGGATCACCGCACCAGAGGCCACCCCTTCAGACTAGAAGAAAAGGACTTTCATTTGAAGTAGCGTGGGTGGTTCTTCACAGTGAGGACAGTGAGGTTGTGGAATGCACTGCCGGGTGATGTTGTGATGGCTGATTCTATTGATGCTTTCAAAAGGGGCTTGGATGATTTTTTGGACAGACATAATATCAAAAGCTATTTAGATACTAAACTCTACAGTTAGTATAGCTATGGGCATATATGGTTTGTGTGAAAGAGTAGAGGTGTGTGTGTGTATGCTGGCTTTTAATTTGGAGGGGTTGAACTTGATGGGCTTTGTCTTTTTTTAACCCAATTCAACTATGTAACTATATGATAAATACTATGAAACTTAGGGGCAGATTTATTATGTGGTCTAGAAAACAGCAGGGTAATTCACCACACATCACCTGGCTTCGCCATATATAAAAGCAGTGCTCATTTTTTAAATGTTATTTCCTAAGAGTGACTTCGCTGGAAGCAGTATAAATTAATGGTGCATCTCTGCCATATTAGCAACTATTGTATCAATTCTAACAGCTGCCTCTTAAAATCCAGGGATTCTGCTCAGCAGGGACAAAGATAAGAAATGTATCCATTAAATGTATCAATTTAGAGCAACCCCCCAGTGTTGCTTTAGAAGGTGAAAAATAACACTTTATATTCAATATTAGAAAAACAGTCACAAATAGAAAATGGAAAGTAATTGGAAAAGGTTATTTCTAGTGATCTATCTGAAACAACCACTTTAAGTCTACTAAAAAATAATATAAACATTAAATAAACCCAATAGGCTGGTTTTGCTTCCAATAAGGATTAATTACAATTTAGGATTAAGTACAAGCTATTGTATTTTTTATTAGAGGAAAAAGATTTTTTTTTTTAATTATTTGGGTAAAATGGAGTCAATGGCAGGCAGCCTTTCTGTAATTCGGAGCTTTATGGATAATGGGTTTGTGTATAATGGATTCCCTACCTGCATAAATATAATCATATACCAGATGTCCTGATGCAAGAGTGTTGGGTGATCTCTGTCTTTACACTTGGGCATTTTTCTATGCATTGGAGTGCACCGAGCATAACCATTCCTCTTTATTCTGCCTGGTTGAACCCATGAACTTTTAAATCTGCATTTAGTTCTGCTGCATTCCATTGAATGTAATATACTGAATTTCACCCACGTTCAGAACATATTAAAATAGAGAAATGAATTTTGAACTCACCAAAATACATGTATTTAAATTATTTAGGCTATAAACACAGCATATGTGCTCATATGCATTTTAGTAGATGTCATTTAAATACGGATGTGAAAAAGCTAAAACTAAAAGCAATCAACAACACTATACCATAAATTACATAAAAATAAGCAAGAATGTCAAGAATATTCTGTTATAAACAATTGCATATGTTGAAAGTAATTGCCCTTAGCAAAACTGTGCTCTTGCTTTTAGGGTTTCTTGTACCTGCAAGCGCTACTACTTATGCAATGACAAGTGAAACACATGCAGAGGTTGTACATTTGGATGGTCAATGGATGTTCCCAACAGTGTGAAATTCACTGGTAGGACCGATTCACTGCACTCTATTTAGAAGAGACAGATGTGTACACCAGAGCTAGGTGCCAAGAGTGTGAGGTGCATTGTGAGAATATAAAAACATGGCGATTTGCATCATGTTGCATTAAGTGCCTCCTATTTATTAACCTTAGGGTGGTGGCAGATGGGGAGTAGTCGGCCAGCGACAAATCTTCTCTACTGTGGGTGACTAATCTCCCCAAACTGCCTTCTCGTCAGCAAGAATATACGAATCACCAGTGGGATCACTTTGGACTTCCGAAGTCGCCCAAAGTTTCCTTGTGAGGCAACTAAAGAAATTCAAAGTGATTGTGCTGTCATGAATAAGAAGTCCAAAGTGATCCCACTGGCGATTAGCATATATTCTTGCCGACGGGAAGGCAGTTCGGGCAGATTAGTTGCCCACAGTAGAGAAGTTTTGTTGCTGGACAACTAATCTTCCCGTCTACTATCACCCTTAAGCTGGCCAGACACTTACTGACAAAATCATACAAACTGAATGTAGGTATTTTTATGTCGGCTGGGCAATGCCGATCAGGCAGGCAGGCTTGAAAATCTCATGTGCCAATGCACCTTGTGAGCCACCATTCAGTATACGTCACATGTACAAGACCGGTTGTGTGACCCATGAAGCAATAGAAGGATAGCAAGCAACAAGTAGCACCTTTAGTTTCTCAGCACTCCCAGACTGGCTGTGGGTTCTGGCAAATACCAGAGAGGCTGCTATAGATAACCAATTAGTGGGCTGTTGTTTGGGCCTCTGTGTATCAGTAAATGCCAGAGCCTATTTTGACATTTGTGTATAAGAAAATGGCAGGGTCTGTATTGGCTCCGAGCCTGCAGCAGTTTGTCAGTACAAGGAGTAAGAGAATAGGCAACATGAATGCAGGGTACATAGCAGGCAGCTCAAAGCACCTGTTCAACTAGTGAAACTTCCAGCACAGCAACAGTAGCACTGGACGTGGGGCCAGTAGCTGAACAAGTCCTGGGGGCTGCGGCCTGGAAATGTCTTGCCGTTAGTGTGCATAACAAGCTGTGTGTGCGCGTGCGAGAGAATGGAGATAAACATGCGATTTACCGTCACTCTCGGCCCTCACTAGGAGGGACATGCCCTTGAGCCTCTCCACATAACCCGAGGACACATGCCCCGTCCCCCGGTCATCCCACTGACGGTCTTCATTCAGGGTATAGACCTTCACCCTCCGCCGAGTGTCCGTCATCCTGTCGCCTCTATCCTCGCGGAGGCCGGATCCCCGGTCTTTCCTGACACCCGTACCCCGCTGAATAGGGCCCGATCCCCGGGCTTTCCTATCACCGCTTCTTCGATGATCAGGAGTAAAACCTCGCCCTTTCCTGACAACCGGAAACCAAGAAGGGCCCAAACGTCGGGCTTTCCTGACACCTGTAGCCGTCTGAGGAGGTCCCGGCCTTTGGATTCTCCTTACTCTCTTACCGCCGAGGCGAAAAAAGCCCAATCGTCGGGCTTTCCGAATATTGGTAGCCCGGTCCGTCGGACCCAACCCCCGGCCTCTCCTCAGCCCCGTCGCAGCTCCGTGCGTCCCAGCGAGTTCCGTATCTACAGGGCCTACTCCCCGTGCGGCCCGCACTCCCGCCTCCAGGCCGAGACTCCCCGCAGTTTCCCGCGATGTGACCTACGGAACTTCCACACTGGCTGGCCTTTGAGAAGCCAGTCACCGTTCTAAGTGGAGCTCACAGATCTGCCCCTTCGCTCATATTGTTAAAGTGTTACCGAGCGAAATCTCGGCTCCAAGGTCGTGCCGAGCTGCAATCATTCCTACCCCGCGAGCCGCGGGCGATACGGCGAACAATAGCCCCAGGGCCTCCTCACGGGCCGGCTGGCGCCAATGGAGAGGAGGAGTCCGGGCCTCTGGGTTCCACACGTTTCCGTGTCCCTCCCGCTTGCTGTCCGCTGACTACCGGTGTCCCCGCCCTCTGTGCCCGTGCCTGGCCCAGTGTGTCAGTCAGAGCGGCGCCGCTAGCTCCTCCGCCATGTTTTCTCCTCCCTCTCTCTCAGTCAGTCACCCCGGGGGTCACACACCCCCTCACAATAGGGGTATGCACGCAGCGAGAAGCCGGACGTGTTTGTGAGGAGAATATGGGCTACTGGCTGCCTAGGGAAGTCACACTGTTAGGAGCAAGACAAGGGAAACTTTGACTCCAGCTAAATTGGGGTGTCACGTTTTTCCAAAGTCCATCGTCTGTGACTGTGAGTGGCAGGCCCTATATTCCAGCTTCCAAACAAATCATTCAAAAATACGTTTTATCAGTCTGCTTTTATGGTATCATAATATTCATAGAAATGTAAATATTCAGAGAAGAATTGATGAACTCATAACTGCCTCCTGGCTTCTGTACTTTTATTTTGATGGCCTATCAAAGTTTTTTTGTTCCTTAACTTTTCCATTAAATATATGCATTAATATTTATTTTTACATGTTTGATCAATGATTGTGTAAACACACAGAAGCTGTATGATATTCATGTACAGTTGTGCTCATAATTTTACATACCCTGGCAGAATTTATGATTTCTAAACCATTGCTCAGAGAAAATGAATGATATTTCACTCATGGTTAGTAGTTGGCTGAAGCCATTTATTGTCAAACAACTGTGTTTAC
>CM044445.1:69745291-69758309 GCA_024363595.1 Xenopus borealis
ATCAATGTCAAGGGTGTCAGATTGGTAAACAGACAAGCTTGGGAAGCAAGTAGAGATTAACAATCTCTTTACCTGATCCTGTAGCCAGTTTTCTATCCATGTGAAAATGACATCATTAAGCCCAATAGTCCTTAGTTTAGTAGGCAACCCTTTGTGGGATACTGTATCAAACGCTTCAAATAGATCACAATTTTTTCCCCAATTTTTTTTATTTTCTGTCAAGTAAAAGATAACATCAACCTTGTATGTTTGTCTTACATTTTGATACATACAATGCAGTTAAGTCAAACATACAAATCTTGTTAGAAGTTGAATCCTGTTATGAAACCAGATTATGACAGCTCTGGCGACTGAATAAAGCAAATACATCACATTTGCGAACCGCCACTGTCCAGCATGTTACTTACCTCATCATAAAAAGCAATCAAATTTGCCTGACATGACCTATGCTTCATAAAGCCATTCATTAGGACATCATTTTGAATGTGATCCCTGAACAAGCCTTCAAATAATTCTCCCACCACGAATGTCAAACTTAGTGGCCTCTAACTGTCTGGCTGATATCATAGTCCCTATTTAAATGTTGAAATTACATCGGCTTTACTCCAATCCAAGGTAACATGGCAGAAGAAAGAGAGTCCGAGAAAATCAGAAATAGAGGCTGGTCTAATACGGAGCTCTCTCAATAACGAATGTCATTATCACTTCAGTGGTGGGACAATATTCCTTTTTTTAAGAGACAAATTAAATTGATGTTGCAGTCGTTGCAACAATCAGTGCGAATATTTTGTTACTTTATTAATTTTAGATGTAATATTGTGACAAATGTGTGGACTTGTCATTATCATCAAATTTAAATCAATGAGTAAATAGTGTTCATTGTTTTATATGTCATTTTTTAAATAAGTGTACGAGAATCAGTCAATTAATCGTGTTTGTTAACGGACTTGTTCACCTGCCACCACTTTTTTCACTTTAATTGGTTTCAGATAGTTCACCAGAAATAAAGACTTTTTCCAATTACTTTCTATTTTCTATGTGTGATAGAGTCCTGCGTGGGTCCATTTTTTGGGACCTGTACCCGACCCGTACCAGCAACCTGAAACCCACGACCCGCATTCTTACCCGCTTGGACCCGCGACCCGCTGTCCATCAAGAATCAGGAAGTGCTATCATTGTAAACCGGAAGTGACATCATCAGTAGTAGACATGCTCAGAAAAAAGGCGTAAAAATCACTATGGTGAATATCCGCGACCCGACCCTCAACCTGCAAACCCGCATAACCACCTACCCGCTTCTATACCCGCACCCGGAACCTCTACATGCAACCCGCAGGGTACCGCAGGATTTTTCGGGTAAACCGCAGGTACCCGACCCGCTGCAGGACTCTAATGTGTGGCTGTGTTATTTCATTTTTCACCCTGGGAGGGGGGGACAGACTCTGTAAACTATTCTAAATTGATACATTTAATGGATACATTTCTTAACTTTGTCCCTGCTGAGCAGAATCCCTACGTTTTATTACATGCAGCTGTTACAATAGTTGCTAATACTCCAGAGATGCTGCTGAAAAACAAATCAACTAAATGGTGAAAAAATTGTAACAGCTCAGTATCTGCATCTTATCACTAAGCTGCCAGACTGAAACACCAGAGACAAGAACTTCAACCTTAGATTCTTGAAAAACGGTAAAAAGTAAAAGATGGAAAGTAATTGCAGAAAGTTTTTATTTCTGGTGAACATTCTGAAAACAATTGAACTGAAAAAAGTGTTTGGAAGGTGAACAACACCTGTAAACTCTGATCTCTCAACACCTGTAAACTGCTTCCCTCAGACTACATTTTGTACACATACAAAGGATATGGAATCCGCTGTCAATTTGATTTTTTTGTGTACAAAAAGCAAGTGGGAGAAATCAGATAATCTGCTAAATGTGCCCATGCCCAACTTTTACATGTCATAATTGTATGGGGGAAACGGTTGCCATTGCTTTCAACAGTTTCAAACTTGCACGCATACTTTTTCACATGTCCACCAGATGTCATCAGTGTTAAAGATTTGTTCTTTGAAACCAAATGCCTGTATCTATTAACTATAATCTAATTTCAATGATGTTTTTACACCTGGAATTTTTGTTGAAGTATAGTAATTTATATATATTTTTTTTTGGGGGGGGACCAATTTTTAATGAGTGGTAAAAATAATTACTAAATGTTTTGCATTTGTTCCAAATGTGGAAAAGAGATATCCAGTTCCTTAATACACCTTTGAATTTGCATCAGGGATTAATGAATCGGACGGGTGTTAGAACCGTGCCACCACAGAGCTAAAACACCCCATAGAACTGGCTAAAACATAATGCTCACAGCTTGTAACAGATATGTCAACACACCTGCTGTAAATCAACCATTAGTCACAAACATTATTTTTTTTTATGATTTGAATAGACAATAAAGACCTCCATCGTTTTGCAGTGGTCAGTCTGGTGACACAAAATACATACAGTATGCGAAAGAAGCCTCAGCCTCTGGTATTAATTCATATTTTTAATTATTTTATAATTAGTGGGGTTGGGTTCTTCCTGTGACCATATACCACCAATAAAAAACAGAAAAGGAGTGGAGCAATGTGGGACATTTAAAGGATGATTCAGGACAGCAAGCTGTGATCTTAAAAAATTGGGACAGTTGGGAGGTATATGAAAAAACTAGAGCTCTCCACAGTCCCCCACATTGAAATTACTTAACTGTTTATATATTTCTATGGGTTTTTAAAAGGAGTAGATTTTTCTCAAAGGTAAATTCTAATTTTCCCTCGTTGGTAGGGTTGCCACCTCCTTTTGGCAGGGGCAATACTTATTAGCAGGAGAAAAGGGCCTCTACAAAAATTAGTCGAAAAACAGAACCAAATCAAACCATCCTTTTCATATTCATATTTTAAAGATATTTAAAAACTGCATCATCTGTGACTAAGAAAAAGATATATTCAGTTGTATAACTCTGGATGAGCTAAAATCCCGGATTTCACCTAAATAAGACTTAAAACAATCAGCAGAAAAATTCAGATAGGAGAAACATAAGCACTTGCTGTGTTTACCAACAGTTACTGCATTTTAATAACAGTAAAGCATGCTTAGATACAGTGGTGTAACTAGATGTTATTGGGCCCCACAGCAAATTCATTTTAGGGCCCCTCAAACACCCAGACGTTGTTATGGTTTTACCAATATATATTAAAATGGATAATTAGTTAGGGCCTCATAGGGCCCCCTATAGCTGCAGCTGCAAGGTCTGCTTCCTCTGTAATTAAGCCCCTACTTAGATACAATAAAAAGTCACACTTTCCCTTAAACTCAATAGCCAGCTCTGATAGCGGGACTGCACAAATCAAACCACAGGATGGTGCAAGAGGAACGGAAATCAGGTTGTATACTGTAGTGCCCTGTTCAAAATATAGAAAAACCTCCTTTGAATCATTTGTAGATTATTTGCAATAATGAGCAACCACCGGACTACAGTAGCCTAGACTGGATAGAAGATAAATCTCTGCAGTTAAGTTTTGACAGTGGTATTTAAAGAAGGAATATTTAAAATAAATAAAAAAAAACTCCAGATAGCATTTGTAGATTATTTGCAAATTGTATTACCTAGGAGGTGGTATCCATTATTGTAGGAATACTGCTCTCAAAAAAGCCTTTGTCTGTATGGGATAAATGTAGCAATTTGTCTGTGAGTATGTATGTCTTTATGTATGTAGAACTACTTGGTGAAAATGTTATTTGCAAGCTTGCTTACCTATGAACTATGGAGATTTTAACAGCGAAGCAACAGCTTCTCTCTTAGGTGAGAGAAGGCGAATTCTAATGTCAGAGTTTAGAATTGACTGAAATGGGGTCCCTACCTTTTTACCTGTGAGCCACATTCAACAGTGAAAAGAATTGGGTAGCAACACAAGCATGAAAAAAGTTCCAGAGGGTGGCAAATAAAGAATACAATTGGCTATTTGGTAGCCACACGTGTACTGGCAGCCTACAGGAGGCTCTGTTTGGCATTGGCAGCAGGCCCGGACTGGCCATTTGTGGGTTAGGGCAAATGCCAGAGGGGCTGCTATAAGGTCCCATAGAAAGTCAGTGTTTAGTGGGCTGGTGGGGGCTGTTTGGGCCTCTATGTGGGCTGATGGGCCTCTTGTGTACCTGAAATGCCAGGGCCTATTTCAATTCTCAGTCCAGTCCTGATTGGCAGTACACACTTGCCCCTAAACCAGGAATTAAAAACCAAGCACCTGCTTTGAGGCCACTGTGAGTATCATCCAAGGGGTCGGTAAGTGACCACTGGACTTAAGCAGATTACAGTATCTTAGAATGGAGAGAAAATAGTGGTAAATCTCTGCTGTTCGCTTTTGACAGTAGTATTTAAAGGAGGGCATGTTAAAAAAAAAATACTGTGTTAATGATAGTGTCATCTGTAATTCTAGGTGAAGATGATTAGTTCATTTGTTCTAAGCAGTGTAATGAAGGAAGAAGAACTTGCAGAAGGTTCTACACAGTGTTGTGCTTGTATAAATGCTGGTGGTTGTTTGGCACAATAAATCATAATTTCCACTATTTTAGAGTGATGTGTTTTCAATAGATATATATATTCTTAATTCTCTGCAGTGAAAGTGGCAGCTTGTACTTCAGTGCTATTGTTCTGTTTGTTTGGGCCAAGGGTTCAAATGCACTCTAGCAAATACTCACCAGGTGCTTTGGATTTTCAGTTTGGACAACAATGATCTGATTTTCTTGGAGGATGATCTGTCTCTCTGACCATATACAAATACAGTTCACTGCTGCACACACCTACTTATTTAAAGGGCGCATTCAATTCCCAGACAGCCTCCAAGTCCAGTAATATTCAAGATATACAGAGGGAAGAAGCACACGGGCTTAAGCCTTCATCCTTTATTGCAGATATTGTGGCTAGGGTTGCCACCTGGCTGGTATTTTACTGGCCTGGCCGGTATTTTTGATGGTTGATCCCAATTTTATTAATAGGAAAAAGATAAATATATAGGAAGGCCTGTATTTCTTTTGAAGAAAAGGTGGCAACCCTAATTGTGGCACAAACTTTCGGGGACCAACCCCTTCCTCGTGTAATTGCAGCTGAAGAAGGGGTTGGTCCCTGAAAGAGTGTGCCACAATATCTGCAATAAAGGAGATGAAGGCTTAAGCCCATGTGAATTGGTGTGCTACTTCCCTCTGTATATCTCTGACCATATATCCATTTTCAAACAAGGGTTTTAATTGGGGCACAGGCATACTGTCACACCACACGTTGCTAGGAGCATCTTTGCAGTGGCATAACTACAATACAGCATACTGTCATGGTTACAGGGGGCTTAGACCACTTGGGGGTGTTGCTATTGCACCAAATAAGTTGCTAGGAGCATGTACTGTATGTAGTGTTATGCAGACTATCACAGTTGCAGGTAAATCACAAATCTATAAGAAATATCCATTGTAGCATTATCTACATGATGCTAAATTAAATTTAAGAAATAATTTTGTGGACAGAAAAAATACAGTAATTTTATCCAATGCTTTTCTGTTCATAACTTTAGACACACACAACTAGTCATTTGAGCTGCAGTGCATGAGGCCACATTGTGGAATGTTTACTGAAGATTGTTTAATACAGGTTTTGTTTTCCTCCCAGTAATTCCAGGTGAGAATCTGCTTGCAAGCATATAATAAAGGTTCAGCTGTTCATATTACCGTGTATCCGGGATTTGTGATGTCACAGACCTTTCCTGGCAGGAAAGTCTTTCCTAATCACCTCTGTCTACATATAGTTTTATTGAGATTTTCATTAACAAAAGCTTGGCAGTAATATCAGTTTTGATTGCATAATTTGTAAATACTGCACACCCTGGTTATAACTTTGCCCTGCCAGTAGGAGAAGGAACAACAGGAAAGGATTTTCTCCATGACTGCAGAGAAACAGAAAACAGGCGCAAACAGGTGTTCAAAAGGAAGCTGGCAAGATCAATGGAAAGCTCTGGACTTTTTGAGCCAGTCTGCTGTTGACAGCACTATATACTGTGTCTTCCATGCTAAACCATGGCAGGATTCCATCATGACAGATTTATTTAAATATATCCATAAACCACATACTTACAGTAGTAAGTATTTTCTGTCCAACAGAATAGATATGTTTGTTCAAAACCGCATAACTGAGACTGCTGCAAATTATAGTTTGCTTACAATGCTATCTTTCTTCCACTATTGCACAAGTGGATGATCGCCTAGATGCATATTATTATATATAGATGAAGAACAACCCTGCAGAAACAGTAAAAGGAATACTGATGAGATTCTTCTCTGTGTAGCATCTAGGTGATCATCCTGTCAGGGCCCAATGGCACCGATTGAAGTGCAGACCAAGGAGGAAGCTTTGTTGAAGATAAAGTTTGTGGTATCAGAAGGGTTAGGCAAAAGAATGGTCAATCCAGGCAAAGGTCAGTTCAGGCAGCGTAGTTTCAAGGTCAGGATACAGGCAGCGTAGTTTCAAGGTCAGGAAACAGGCAAAATGTTGAAGTACAGTCCAAAAACACACCCAGGAACACTAAGGAGTAGAACCTATAATCGGGAACCGATGTAGGCCTCTGGCATCCTTTTAAACCTAATTTTCATGCCAAAACTTGCACGTTTCACCACAGGCATGTATTCGCAGTGCTGGAATGGTGTGTATTCGATGCACCTGAATGGCGTGTTTTCGCCAGAATGCTGGCGCCTGACAGCCCATGTGGTCCCCTTGGGCACCGCCATTTTGAGTGTTCCTCACACATCCACTATTGCACAAGTGGATGATCAACTAGATGTTACACAGAGAAGAATCTCATTGCTCACCACTATTCCTTTTACTATTTCTGCAGGGTTGTTCTTCATCTGTATATAATAGACAAAAGCCATGAATATCTTGTAAATTATATCCTTATAAACGGTGTCTAGTGATGTCATCAATAAAGTACCCCATGTTGTAAAATATGGCCTTCAGCCTTAGGCCTTTGACCTATGGTTATGAAACTCCTTGGTAACTTATATCCTTTTATTTTACAAGAGGGGGTAATTTATTCACTATATAGTTCCCTACTGTGTAATCCTCTTCTGCTTCTTTTGCTGTACAGTGCTTTGCCCTCAAGGAGCACTATACAAATAAAAATATACATACCTAAGTACAAGTCTTGTGTAAACAGTTCACCTACCAAGCTGTTCATCTGCCAACCCAATCTAACACCTGCAAATCAGTCCACCCCTCCAACAATTCATGGCTTCCCTCAGCACCTGTCAGGTCTGAGATTCCAAATAGGTCATGCCATTCCATACGCCCAAAAAGCCCCCACAGTCCCAATAAATATATTTATAGCATCTTACTGAAGCCGCTTTGGCATTTACCAAACTCTACAGGCTCCCTGTCTGGGCCAGGCACAGTGGTGGCAGGGGCACTAGGCACATACAGGGCCGTTCCTATTATGAGTCAAGGCTAGAGCCTTGCCTCAGGCAGAGGTTCGGATTTGTGTGTAGGCCACAAAGGCCTGGGGCTTGGGAGGCATAAACTAGGGGACATAAAAAGTCCATAAAGTAGCAGAGCTGACAAGGAAAGAGTGCACAAAGTTGTGGAAAGCAGGTTGGTACCAGTGAAGAAGCAGTGGGGGAGAATCTAGTGGGGAAAGGAGTATAAGGGGAGGTGGTGTGAGCAGGGAAATTGTTTTCAAAGTAGCAGTGCCATTGGGGAAAGCAGGTTAAAGTGAGGGGAGGAGCAGTGGAAGGAAGTTTGAACTGGGTGGGTAGGATGGGAAGGGCGCAATGTAAGCAGTGTTATGTAAGCGGTGGTGGGCCTAGGGGTGCAGGTAGGGTTGCCACCTTTTCTGAAAAAAAATACTGTCCTTCCTATATTTTTTTCTTTTTTCCCTATTTATAACATTGGGATCAACCATAATTGATACCGGCCTGGTGGCAAACCTAGGCACAGGCATTCTGAAATCCAGACATTTACCAGGAGCCGCAGAAAGCCTTCTCCTGTAACTTTAAGAGCTGAA
This sequence comes from Xenopus borealis, assembly GCA_024363595.1. Taxonomy (NCBI): domain Eukaryota; kingdom Metazoa; phylum Chordata; class Amphibia; order Anura; family Pipidae; genus Xenopus; species Xenopus borealis. The sequence goes on from CM044445.1 coordinate 69,753,369, forward strand.
TTACCAGTTTTAAAACTGGAAATAAGTGTCTGCTACTGCTGATGGACACGTGTTAGTCCACACCCCTGATTAAGGTACACTATGGGGCTGATTTATTAAAATTAGGATTTTTGGGTTTTTTTTGCACAAAGCTGTAAAAGTCTAAAAAATTTTGGTATTGACTTGTTACACAATAACTACAACGTTTTTGTATTGTTGCACACCCCAAAACCTCTAAAACCATGTTTCAAAAAATCTTCCAGTTTTAAAAGAGACATCTGCCATTGACTTATACAAGATTTTGGTTTTTGCTGGAGTAGTTTCATATTTGGAATTTTCATAGTTTTGTCGTATAATAAATCCTTGGTTTCATTATTTATTTTTTTATAGTTTTTCAAATTATTTGATGCCCTCTTCTGACTTTTTCCAGCTTTCCAATGGGGATCACTGACCCACCAGCCAAAACCTATTGCTCTTTGAGGCTACCGTTTAATTGCTATTGTTACTTTGTATTATTTATTTTTCTATGCAGGGCCTCTCATATTAATATTTCTGTCTCTTGTTCAAACCACTGTCTTGTTGCTTGGGTAAATAAGACCCTAGCAACCACATAAATGTTGCAGTAGCAAACTGGAGAGCTGCTAAACAAAAAGCTAAATAACTAAGAAGCCACAAGAAATAAAAAATGAAGACCAATTGCAAATTGTCATAGAATATCATTGTTTACATCATATTAAATGTTAATTTAAGACTAAAAAGTCAATGGGAGCTGCACTGATCCTATTGGACCTAGTTAATAATAAAAATGTATTCAGACGTTTAGAGATTTTTGGATTTTTGCATTTGTTTGCTAATAATTGTCCGAAAAAGAGGTTTTCAGATTTCTTTAGTGCATGGCTCAGTATTTTTTTTTATTTGTACTTTTATATTTAGATCTAAACCTCTAAAAAAATCTTCATAAACCAGTAAAATTAGAATGTTGGTAAATGGGCCTCCCTGAGTGTGTGTGCTGCTTTAACACTGTGACTATGATTCAAACTGACTCATGGTTAAAGCTTGGTAACAGTGGGGCTGGCAAGAATCTAATAGAACTAAGTCAAAGGTAACTGGACTTTTAGGGGGTCATTTACTAAAACTAGAGTTTATCTTAGTTTTGTATTAAAACAAAGTCAACCAAACTCCCATCCATGAATTGAACTCATTTATTCGTAATTCGAAAAAGTATGAGCGAAAAATTGTCACGACAAAATCAAGCCATTGAATGGTATGATTAAACTCAACTTTATAGCTGCAAAAACCTGATTGCAATGACCATGCTCGATTTTCTTCTGGTTGAGGTTTTTAGGGGGGAAATTCAAATTTTTTCATGGAAAAAACGCTAAACTTTTAGGCATTTATCATACCCCAAAGCTGCTAAAAATATGAATTTGTAAAATACGACACCTCAAACCTGTCGTCATCATGTAGAAGTCAATGGCAGATGTCCTTGGTCCTTTTTTTTCATGACGTTTTGTTTCTCTGATAGAACAATTATTGATAAATGAGTTAAAATCTGCCTCTAAATATTAGAAATATACTGTAGTTCCTCATGGATAGCATGATTATGTTTGAGGAACACTATTAACTTATGCATAACTTATGCTATTCCTAGTTATAATTTATACATAGGTTGTTCACCTTGCAAACACTTTTTTTCAATTCAGTTGCTGTTCACAAGAAATAAAGACTTTTTTTCAATTTTATTCAATTTTTTTGCCAAACCAGAAGTTTCAATTATAGTGTTCCTGTCTATGGTGTTTCAGTCTGGCAGCTCAGTTATTCAGGTACAGACTACAGACTCTGAACTGTTTCTACATTTATTAGATTTATTTCTTTGCAGCATATGTGGAATTTTAGAAACTTTTGTGTCAATTGTAACAGCTGCCTTCAAATGAAACTCTGGGATTCTGCTCACCATGGCTAAATATAAGAAATCTATCAACTAATGTATTCATTTAGAACAGTCACCGACCCCCTCCCAAACTGATTCAGAAAGACATTAGAGGGTGAAAAAATTAATTTTAATTAATATTAGAAAAATGGTCACAAATTACAAGTGATTGAAAAAGTCTTTATTTCTGGGGAAATATTTAAAATCAATTGAGCTGAAAAAAGACATTTTTCACCACCTGTTTTAGAAATTGACTGAATAATGGCACATGGTGTTATTGGGGCCAATATGGTGGGGGCCAATACAGAAAGCCAGTGTTCACCACTCCCTGTTTTTAAACCATATCCTCTTTAAACCACACCCATGTTACCACAAGAACTTTTAATATCATGTCCACAATAATGGGGGTAGACAGGGCCAGAACTAGGGGTAGGCAGAGTAGGCACATGCCTAGGGCGCAAAGCTAGGGGCGTCAGGCACGTACCTTCTCTGACCACTACCTCATGTCTGGTCCTGGCTCTCCGAGACTGCTGATTATATTTCTTGCGTAATTTCACTTCTGCACATGCACACGCTCCGTTTTTTCGGGAAAGTGCATTTGAGTGCCATGACTGGCCAGGTTGCCTAGGGTGGCTCTGGTGGTAGCACACCAAAAAAACTAAATGGTTGGTGCTCACTGCAGGGATATCACTCATATGTCAAAAACATACCCTTAAATCCATATGCCTCCTCCTCCCCTGTGTATAACATAGCAGCCCCTCATGAATAAACACCCTAGGGGCCCCTAACAGCAATTTCCTAATGCTAACAAACTTGGGTCAATAGTTATTGGGACATATTCTGGATCGATACATTATTATAGTGGCAATGTAGATTGGTGCAGGATAAGTGTTCTACTCCTAGCATTAAAGGATACTAAACAGGGGGCTTGTAGCCCTTCCTCCCATTCCTCATTCTCCAGATCTGGAACTCTTAACTCCAACTTGATTTTAAATTTAACTACATTTTTTTTTTTCAAGCAATGGGCAATAAGTCCATGATAAAGGATTCCCAATATTGCACATTTTGACACATGACATTAAAAATGTGGCACACTTTGCAACCAGTACTGAGATACTGTGAATTCATTAAATCCTTCCATAATGTGACTGTTTTGATTAAATACAGAACCAAATAATGAATTTCTATGTTACCTTTCGGTGATAAATTCCACCTGAGGGTGAGCTTGTGCTTTGCATATTTCTTCCCACGGTAGAGCATGCCGTTCCTTAATCGCTTCATTACACTGTCCTATAAATATTTGCTCAGTGACAAGAATTGCAGTGAAGATTTATTTGTAGGCAGAGCTCACTTATCAGCTCTCTGGAAAACTGTACATATTTGTATCTGTTCTTTAATCAGCTGTATGCTTAATGAAACCAAAAGAATGGCAACAGACCTTGAGTTATGAAATTGAGGCTTCTGGGCCCCTTGCATTGCAGGTTAGTCTGTGAGACTCCTTAGTTTTTTATAGAATGGTTCAAGGCTCTATTATATTGCTGAAACTATACTGTTAATATCTATTTATGCCTGACATATCCAGAATTTCTGTTATAAACCCTTGGCTAATCCACTATATGTTATTCATTACCATAGCTGAATACCGAAGTTCTTACGGTGGCGTAACTACCAGGGGTGCAGAGGGTGCAATTGCACCAGGGCCCCACCCCCTTGGGGCCCATCAGAGCCACGATAATGGTTATGGCAGGTGGTTATCTAGGGGGAGATTTTACAGCACACATGCCATCAACACTCCAGCATGGGATTTATAGAGGTAAGGGCCTGTCAGGGGGGCCCAGGTGCCCATCCTGTACTGGGGCCCACCAGGGAGTAGTTACGCCACTGAGTTGATATCTTATTATCTCTCAAGAGATAATATATGACTGTTGTGAAATGGCCCTGCAGCCATTTAATGAGGACAGCTACGTCACTGACAATACACAATAACTGAAGTGCCTGCTGCCCTGGCACTGTAGATGTAGAGGTCAGGGAAAATAATATATGTTCTGGGCTTAGTGCCATCATTCTCACAATATATACATTGTAGCAATGTGTGCAATTTGTTTAAGGAGTCACTACCACTCATTTTGCCTAGATGGGTGGGGTTGACACAATTTGCTAAATTTGTACATTATTTTTATTATTATTATTATTATTATTATAATGCTTTGTTGGTGTGTGTAAAACCTGAATTAAATCCATGCTCTTGAGAAATAAACATAGATGGCACTGGCAGGGGCACTCTGCCATTGAGGCGAGTTGAGAATCTTGCCTCAAGCGGCAGAGCTCGAGTAGGTACCAGGGGCGGCAAAAATTCCGCTCCTGGTACTTTAAGAGCTGAATTTGGCTCTTCTAGTGCAGAGCGCATAATTGCGACCCCCCTCCGGTGCAAAAAAGTGAGCGCACGAGCAAGCTGCACTGGGCACTGGGTAGAGATTTCCACTGGACAGAAGCTTACAAAGAAAATTATCATTAGTGTATGTTACAAACCACCTCATATAAGTGACGAGAATTTACAAATAGAAGCGGTGTCACAACTAGGTCAAGTTATTATTATGGGTGACTTCAATTATCCAAACATTAAGTGGGGTAATGGGGTTGCCAAGTCAGAAAAAACTAGTAGGTTTTTAAATATGCTGAATGACAACTATTTCCACTCATTCAAGAACTTTCTAGGAATAAATCTCTTTTGGATCTTGTAAAAACTAATAATACTGAACTCATCATGTTCTCCTTTGTGATTATGTTGCAGAGGCAATTCTATGGGAGTAACACTAAATTTTACAAGTGCAAACTTTGACAAAAGGACATCTGCAGGACATCTCTGCAGAAAGGCTTCTCACAGGGTTAATCACAGAACAAAAATGGTAAGTCTTTAAAATGCTGCTAATAAATATACACAATAGTTCAGTCAGTTGCTTAATCAATCCTACCCAATTCCTAGCTTATACAAAAGCTATACAATTTATAAAATGCTATGCCACACAAATACA
>CM044445.1:69765502-69779371 GCA_024363595.1 Xenopus borealis
CCCCAACATTTCGGCGCTAAGGCCTTTGTCAAGGGGATCACCTTTTGCAGATCCTGAGTGTTTTGTTTGAGTGTGCACATTCATATAGTATAAATTTATCTCATAAGGCAGCTTTTTTGCCGCCCCTGGTAACCTGTCACTTGAGTCGAGTTTTTCACTTGTGCAGCATCCCTGATCAAATGATCAAACCAGAATGGGTTTATTCTTTCTCCTAATTCAGTTTTGGCAGTTCCTATCCTAATAATGTCTTTGAACGACTCAACTAGTGCTGAACGACGTTAACAAGTGTCAATTACCAAGTACATTATTTGTAAACTCAATAACGTTTTGCTTTGGTTATGGCATCTTCAAGGTTATGTGACTTGATATAAAGGGATCTTGCTACAAAAGGAAGCATCTTTCTGAAAATGCCAAATTAGTGTACTACAGGCCACACAAAGTTTCATGAGTAAAAGAAGTATTTAAGGGGAGGAAGTGGTTAATCCACCGTTACTAAGGTTACCAAGAATCTGTTCTCCAAGATGAAAGTCCACACCTCAGATCTGTATATTGAAGTTTTATTTGGCTTTACTTCCCCTTTACATTAAAATGGTTTCTTCACACACATCCATGGTAATCAGACATGATCATATTCAGTGACATATCTTTCTCCAACACCAGCTAAGCCACAGTTTCCAGTAATGGTTCACTTTCCCAACTCCAGGACAACTTTCGGGACATCCTTTTCCAGGTTTACTCACCAACTTCCGGTACTGACAGCCTGACGTCTGACTACGTCCGCCTGTCCTACTCAGGAAGGAATTTCCTCTGTGACACCTTTCAGTGCTACCAGTCCAACATACGGACCTCTGGCCTACTCCAAAAACTCTAGTCCCTTTCTGGCATAGCCTTGGCTCCTAAGTCACCCTTAGTACCTCCTTGTTGTGGTCAAACCATTATGGCTGGAAACTAACAGTCTGAAGCACCTATTACCTCTATTACATGCCCTGTCACTTTCTACTTCCAAGATGAAAAAGAACCCCTCCCTGTGTGTGTTTGCCCTTTACATACTTTTTCAACTGCAGACACTACCAAGACATTTTCTTTGCATGTGCCTGACACTTGCTGCTCACATGTATCTCACTTACCAAGCACATGAATCCTTCTTCATAGCATTTGTGTGCTAACACTAAAACAGGGGAATTACACTTAACTTTTCAGTAAAATATTTTCAGTCACCCAACATTCATCACACACAATGCACATTTTCATTAAACATTTGGTCACCTTCTTACAAGTATGATCATTTACTTTTAATACACAAATGATGGATGCAGTTTATATTTCAAATGTTTATTCGCATAGCCAGTGATTTCAGCAGCCTTTTTGAAACAATCTATCAGTAAGAGAAGTGGATGTTTCAGAAATTTTAATGCAGAGAAAATATTTTTTTTGATTAATAATACTGATATTTTCCAGGAATGATGAGACTTGTATAGTTCACCTGTAAAACAAATTGCTTAATCATTAAGTCTTGAATACCAAAACATAGTATCAATTTCAAAACAGGGTGGTTATAAGCTTCATAGTAATATAGTCATGTCTACAGAGAAAGATAATCAGCTAAATGTTCTCAAATTAATGCATGAGACTGAATCCTATTTCATGCTTAAACACGGGGGGTGTGATACTATAATACATGGAAAGGTTATGGCAGACACAGTATAAAACACAGTCGATGGTCTCCGTTATAGCTTGTTAGGGATGCTGCTGACTGGCACACTAGATTTAGCAGTCACTTTGTCAGCAAGAGGGTCAATCCACTATCATGTGGGACAGATGAACTGGAATATCCTGAATGGGAGGGGGGGACATTCTAAATTCACAAATAATAATTAATCACAAATAAAGAACACACTTAGCAATTCACATATGCCTTAGATATGCACCTGAAGTTGCATCAGTTAAAACATAGGTGAATCAGGTTTGGAAGACCATCGTAAAAGTTGTAGGTCCCTCTAATACTTAACAGAATAAACAATCATTGAGAATGTCACAGAGATTCATTGTATAGTTTCTGGACTTAGAAGAGAACATTATTTTCAGGAATATTACATATCTTTCTATTTCTATTACTAGTTTAATATATATATCGTTATATGCATTACATGTATTAATTGCTTGAATACATACACATGGAGCTATAAGGGAAACGGCAGATATGGCATTTTGAATTCCAAACATATAAATATAAGCTTTCCTATACTTTTGGAGAAGCCAGGATATTTTAAATTTTATCTAACTGTTACTGTACGTAGCTGAGCGCAAACTATAATTTATTAACAGTCATTTGAGGAGCTTAGTGGCTCACTCACAGAAGGCTGGATGTGCATCAAAAAATGTCTCCATGTGATCACAGACGTCTTTGAGATGTCTACAAACTACATTTGTAATGACCAACAGCTTTTTCACATAAAGCAGTAATTTTTATATAAGAGAAGAAGCAAGAAATCTTATGTTTACAGTGTATCGAAGGCCCATGTGGGTTGGTGCACAATGGTGGATAATGGTTCCCACATCAGAACCATTTATGCAATATTCAATGGTTAGTGTCTTCAAATCAGATTCATAACTGTCCACCAATAGCAGAAGTCAAATCCATTGTAAGCAGTCCCTGTCAAGGTTCCATCAGATCTGTTCTTTGGTTTATAAATCTCCACTTTTTAAATATGAAAAAATAGTAAAGAGTATATGTTTTGAGCATTTGCTGCAGTGATCTCATTCACCCTACAGCTACATGGCTCTCAGTTCTTTGATTCCTCTTGTGTCAGACAGTACTTCACTTGGTGTCAGTTTCAAGAGGGATTTAGTTTATGCCACTTGGTGACCACTTTCTCTGGGTGATGGATTGTGTCAGTCCATTGATCTGCTGCCTCACTGCTGTTACTATCACTGCTAATCCATACCTGCAAATAAACCAAAATGTTTATTAGAATAGCTTTGGAAATCTTACGCTGTATTGGCAGATAACTGTATATCCATTCCATGTATATCTATAGTCAAGTAGTGTTCACACCAGGACATTGTTCTTGGGTTTCTAGTTGGGCTTCTAAGAATAGATGTGTAATTTTCACAACATTTCAACTGTAATTCCACTCAATTACCTACCACAAGTAAGGGAATCCCTTCTCAGGTTAGGTGCTTAATCGGTATATGATCCAACCTGCCACTGGTCAGATGATCCATATACTTGTCCAATATACCATAGCACACTGAGGTTGAGTGATTTTATTGGTTCCAAATTTAGCAGACACAAAAGTGGCAACGTTTCGGGCCTCGCAGGACCCTTTATCAAGCCTCAACCTCAGTGTGCTACGGTATATTGGACAAACATTTCAACTGTATTGATTATCAGGCTGGACCCCCACAACCAATTGCTTTATGTCACCCTACATTTTAGGAACCACTACCCTAGTATCTATGAATGTTCCTGCAGTGCAAACTTGATTGATTTCTGGACACAATCTTTATATCCTATAATAGCCCCTACTGTAGTGATAAAGTCCCTTTACAAGAAGCCAAAAAAGGGTCAAAAGAATGATAAACACCTGCCCTCTGAGTTGCTTTGCATTCTTCTTTAGACTGCAGTAAAATGCCTTACATGATATTTCCCTTAAAAGCGTTGTTCACTTTTGTGCAAACGTTTAGTATGATGTATAAAGTGATATTCTGAGACAAACTGCAATTAGTTTTAATTTATTTAGCATTTTATTCAATAGCTCTCCAGTTTGCGATGGGTCCAAATTACCCTAGAAACCATGCACTAGCAATACATTTGTAGCCATACAGAGCATTTGTTTTTAGATGGCTTCAGTGACCCCTATTTGAAAGCTGGAAAGAATCAGAAGAGGAAAGCAAATAAATTAAAATACATTTATCAAAATTAAAAAATGAAGACCAATTGAAACATTGCTTAAAATTTGTGATTCTATAACACACTAAAAGTTAAATCGAAGGTGAGCCACCCCTTTAACTACCATCAGTCATAAACTTTATGCAACTGCATGAACAACTACTGAAAATGGTGTTCTCTGAAATGGACTACCATTGTTCTATGATATTACTTTTGCTATTGCTGGTAATATTTGGGTAGATTATTGCCTGTAAAGTATTTTAAGGTATAAAAACCAATGTCCAGTCTGTTGTATTTGATCTAAATATTCAGCATACCCATGTCAGAAAGTGTCACGCATAACTGAACATCGCTGTGTTATTTAGTTTCCTGTTGGAGACCTTCAGTAGGTTCCCATTGAACTCAAGTCAAGCTGACACATCTAATGTCCTCTGCTTTCTGTGCATTTTGGGTACGAGCAAGCAGGATACACATTAATTATGTTAGAATGTCAACAGGAAAGATGAAGGCTCTACACCTGAATCTATCACGCTTTCCATCCTATTTTATTCGGTTTCCTGGGGCTGTGGAAAGAAATCTGGCTGCCCATATCAAGCAACAGGAAGGTGAGTGAACCATCCCTTTTTGTGGTTTACATAACAATAACACAGTGCCTGCTGCATTAGGAGAGGCCTAGACAAATGAAAACTTGAGCGTCAGTTTTTGATAGTTTTGAAGACTTCCTTAAATACTCCTTTTCTGCAGGAGTATGCCACTTCTCCTTTCACGGGGTGGTTCACCTTTAAAGGACAATGAAAGTGTAAGAGTAAGTTCAGGTCAGGGGCGTAACTACAGAGGAAGCACACCTTGCAGCTGCAGGGGGGCCCAGGAGGTGCAGGGGCCCCATGAGGCTACATTACAATAAAAATGGGTAAAACAGGACAACCTCTGGATATGTTGGGGGGCCTAGAATTAATTTTGCTGTGGGGCCCAGTAACATGTAGTTACACCACTGGTTCAGGTCCATGAAAAGGCATAACTTTCTCCTCTTTTGCAGTGCTTGTAATTCACATGAACCCTTTATCAGTATAAAACCATCAGTTTACAAAAAAACACAGACTAAAGGGAAAAAAAATCACATCATGCAGCGCTCCACATCCAAGACAAGGAGCATCACAATAGATCTAGACAATAGATTTGTGCATGTACTATTCTATTATGAGCAGAAGCTCATTGCATTGCGCATTATTTGAACAGATGCTATGATGATGACGTATGTGACTGAAAGATGGCACTCATGACAGAGATGAAACGGAGAAAACTGCACAAAGAATCAGCAAGATGTTTTGAACTTTTGTAAGAGGTGACTAATTTAATACTGGCTTATTAAAGGAGAAGGAAAGTCAGAAAACAACAGCTTCTTTTACAAACACCTGCTCGAATACCATTTTTACGATCGAACGTCTCGATCATTTGAATCGTACAAATTTTTGGAGCGCTCGAAGAAAAAAGTACGATTATTTTGTGAAATCGAACGATCGGTATTCGATCGTACGATTTCATCGAGAAATCGAGAATCGAGGAAAAAATAGCCTAAAACTATTCTATAAGCATTCGATAGTCAAATGCTTATCGAATTTCGAATAAAATCGAGGGATTTTTGGGTGAATAATAGTAAATTTGCCCCTTAGTATGTTATATATAGTATGACTAAATCTAAGCAACTATTCAATTAGTCTTCATTTAAATTTAAAAGATTTTTAATTATTTGCCTTCTTCGTCAGACTCATTCCAGCTTTAAAATGAGGGTCACTGTCTCCATCAAAAAACAAATGTTCTGTAAGGCTACACATTTATTGCTACTGCTGCCTTTTATAACTCATGTTTTTATTCAGGTCATCTGCTATTTATATTCCAGTCTTATATATATGGATTTAAGGGTATGGTTTAATATGATTTACATTTTTCAGATATGAGTGATAAGTGATATCCCTGCAGTGAGCACCAACCATTTTTTGGTGTGTTACCACAATTAATGTGGACATGGTCTTGTGGTCACACGGGTGTGGTTTAAAGTGGGTGTGGTTTAAAAACAGGGCTTCCATTTAAAACACTGGCTTCCATTATCGGCCTTCCATCACATAGGCCAGAAAAATTCCAGCCCTCGGTACCACAGAAGTTGGACAGCACTGCTCTATATCATACTAAAAGTTAATTTAATGGTGAACAAACCCTTTCACTCTGGAAATGCACTAAATGTGCTGAAAGGTATGCGCTAATAAACAGGACCCCCTTTACCTCCTATATGGTATGTCAATACTTTTATGTAATTTGTATGTATAAACCCTCTAACTGCACAGTGCTGCTGAGTTAATCTTTAAAAATAATAATTACAAGCAGTATGATAAAGATTTTTATGTCCATTTTGCAACCTGTATTTGCCCACTAATTGCAGACCTCTCTGTCCTAAATTCCCATAACTTGCACCTAAACATGGTGGTTATGCAAGGACAATAATGAAACAGTAACACACAGTGGGGGTCATTTATCAACACTGGGCAAATTTGCCCATGGGCAGTTACCCATAGCAACCAATCAGATTGCTGCATTCATTATTCTACTTGTAGTTGGCTTCAGAAAACTAATCACTGATTGGTTGCTATAGGTAACTGCCCATGGGCAAATTTGCCCAGTGTTGATAAATGAGCCCCAGTATGCACTGACCAGGTGCACTGGCACTGCTGAATGGGGAATTGTAAACATCTGCAGCTAGATGCTTTATTCAAGTAACTGTGACATTCTAAATGCCCGGGGAAAATGTACATACACCCACCTTTTTGGTTGCTTTTGTAGCTGTTGTTTAATACATTTGATGCCATTATTACAAAAAAAAAACCTGCCACCAAAGACTGTTAATTATTTATCCAAATAAATGTGGTTAGGTTTGCATACGTAGTCAAAGCCACGTTAACACAATTCTTATATTTCTCCCCCAGGAGAGATTAGGTTCTCCGCCATTGTCTATAGAGTAAACCAATCTTAAAACTTACACCAGTGATTTACCTTTAACGTTTATTTAAGGGATACAATGAATGAATGAGTTACATTTAAAAAGAGTGAAAAGCGTCTATCCTAGATGTAATTTATACAACTGACATTTCCGTCTCCCACAAGTAATTCTTTGTAAAGTGATATTCTGCAATCTGTACCCTAGTTCACAGTGTGTTTCCAATGAAAGAAAGGCTTGTGTTATTGTTAGAAAGCTTGGGAATGAGATGTTAAAGAAAAAATATAGCTTGGACACACGATGCTCCTAACGGGAAAGTTATTTCGCAACATTTATAACAATTCCATTAAAACATTATTTGCTTTTATATAGTTATAACCTTGATGATGTTAAGTAGCTGGGCAAAGGATACCTTTCTTTGTGAGGAAGGTATCAGAGTGTATTGACAAACGGAAGCACTGCTATTTTTTCCCATCTTTCCTCTTTATAATTGTGCCAGCTGCAATCATAGCAAATCTTTGAGACTTTGGTGTGGGACACTTTGCACATTTGGCTCAATTGCTCAATTGCTCAACATGCCAGCACTTGCACCCTGAAATGAATATAATATTGTTTTCTAGAGGGGAATAAATCATATCCCCGCATACTAGACTTCATGGGTCATTTACAATCAGAAAGGACCAAGAATTGATAAGCTAAGGATGTGCATCCTTAGGGTCCATTTGCTTAGTTGTGTGCACCAAAATAACATGTAGAGGCTACCCACCCCTACATGACTGTTTCAAGTTACTCCCAGGTACATTTGCAGCCAGGCACAAATCTTTTCAGACACTTCTAAAACTGTAAAGATATGCACCTGGACTTCACAACATGGTCAAATAAACATAACACCATACACCTGTTTTTTTTTAAATTTGCACCTTGCCTCTTGGTATAAATTAGCCAATTTGTGTTTTTCTGTGCAGCAATTATGTTTTCTATGTGGGCTAAAACCACACAGAACTGCATGCAACTAGACAGCTAACAAATAATGAATATTATGTACGTCTTATATTCTGTTCACTACTCTGTGAATTTGTCAGATGTATTCTCCTGCCAATGCAGGTGGGCATGCAGGGTCATGTAGTTAAAGTGCAAAGTGCACTAGGGTTGAGCTTGGTCAACTGCTTCTGTTTGAATGAGACTAAAGAATTTCTGTCAGCACTGGCATTGCAGTAAACCATCTATTAAACATCCTCAAAGGGAGTTTTGTTTCAGCGGTGTCCATGAAAGGTAAACTGGGGGACTTTGATTCAATAACTTACCAAGGATTCTGGGAGTTTAATAGTATACAAAAGATATTACAAGGCAGGGATTCTTGTATTACAGGAATTCTGTACATGTATGGTGGCAACAACTCAACTAGCATGCAGTTGATAACAGTGCACACAATATCACGAGTACTAGCAATTCTGAAAGATTACCTTTCATAAAAGTGCATTTAATATTTAAGAATAACATTTTATTTTAAGTGGGAGATACTGTGAAGCTCCATTGTGTATCTGCCTTACCTGCCCGATGAAACGCTTCCGCCTCACTGAGCCCCTGCTGTAAAGTTTGATCAGAAAATTGATCCCCTCTTCTTTCAGAGTTACAGGGAAAATCATGGTCTCACCCCAGTTCACCTGACCATTGGTAACTTTCAGTGGACGGGTCTTTTTCTTGTATAACAGTCCCTCTGTGCTGAACATTTCCACTTTCACAAAAAAATCTAAGGAAATAATAAATATCTTATGAGAATATATTCGCGGCATGTACTGCAAGGTAAAAGAATCCCTGAGAACCTAGGCCCAAGGGTTTGCTAATGCAATTACATTATATTTACAGGTAGGGTTTTACTTTTTCTGTGTATTTTCAGTAAAACCTTCCTGCATAGCTTAATCTGCCACATAAGCCTTATTTATTAGCATTTTTGTTTATTCATATTTATAGGTGAAAGTTGCAATACTTTAAAAGCAGCATATATTGTATTAAAAGTCATAACTGATTGGTAGAATGACAAAAGCTCTGATTATTTACCTACAACTGTTTTGGGATTTTAAAACCTTGCCTTAATCATAGCTTTTTGTGGCAGCAATTAAAGATTTGCAGGATAATAGCAGAGACGTCAGCAGTCTGTCATTAAAGAGACTGTGATCCAGACTTTTTCAGTTCTTACTACTCTTTATGCAAAACAATAGAATGAAGTAAACTTGACAAACCAGGACTAGATTATCTAACTAAAGCCACATAGTTGGATGACTTTGTAATAGTTTTTGAATAGTTTGTGTATGCAATGCAAGGGTTAATGGCTGCCCTTATTGAAAAGTTTCAAAGGAGAGGACTATTAAATCCTATAATCACTGTCATTTTACCCTCTAAAACCTAGCATAACCATTTATTTAATTATAAATTGATATAGTGCAAACATGTTTTATACAAAATACAAAAATATACAAACAAAACCCAGAATTGTTAATGCATATTAAGGGCTATGGCATATCACACAATGCCAGGCATTTTTCTCCCCAGACAATAAATCACTGTACAATGAGTGACAAAAGTCTTGGATTGCCTACCTATTACTTGATGGCACATGTGCTGGAATCATGGGCGTTGTACAAGGTTTCAGTGATTACGTGGATATGTGAGACCATTATTAGATTAGACTACAGCCAGCTCCTGTACAGAATACACAGGGCTGAAGGTTCTTTTGCTACTGAATGAGTTCAGCTGAGTGTGTCTGAATCAGGGAATCAAACATAGATGCCAAGTACAATGGGAACAGAGCAGACAAAGAAAGATAGAGAAAGTCAGAACATACTTATGGAGAGTGGTGTAGAGGAGTTTGGCAGGTTCTGAGCCTTGAGAATTTGTAATTGAATCCTGCTGTTTATTGCCTGGAAACAGGTCCCAACCTGGAGCTCAGCCTGACAGACCTGCACAAAGCAACAGATAGGATATGTCAGGGTAAACAAGCAAACAAAAGGGTCTTTCATAGCAAATTATACACTTTCACTACTGCCCTGCTGCTATCCCAGTGTTGAATCCTGCATGAATAATGATACCAGCTTGTAGCAAAAGCCTTCTCCTATTTCTCTCTTGCTGCAAATGAAAACTCGAAAAGTATCCCCATAACCAGTAATGACTAGGCCACCATCAAAATCTTTGATACATATGTACCCTGCTGCAATCAGTAGAATGTTCAATATATCATATATATGTAATATAGGTTTCAGTGCCAGTCAAAACCCTTTAACAATCACTTAAAAAAAAGGGGGGGGTCTTAGTGATTATCAGCCCCTTGCCGTCTGAGGCGGCTCCTGCAATTGTTCTCTTTGCACTAGTAAAATCGAATTTACAGTTTAATAAGCTGAATTTTTGAATATTTTTATTATGTATAGATAAAACAAGGAAGAATAAAAAGAAGGATAAGAATTTTAACCCCAATTAACCCACTTGCAGTTGATAACCTATAATGAGCTCCAAAACTCTCATACCGATACTTTGGAAGATGGCACCAATTCCAGCCAATGGTCTGTCTCCTCCTCACTCAAATCACGCAGGGATATTGAACAATGGCTGATAGTTCTTTTCCTAGGAGTTAAACTTAGCACCTTGAAAACCAATCTCACTGTCTGCAGGCTTTGTCGCTTGATAGCAAAGACAAAGGTTTCCATAAATTCAATGTCCTGTAAAAAAATAAAAAAAAAACATAGATTGCTTACAGTCCTTACAAATTAGTATTCTGAACGAAAAGAGTTTTGGACTTGATTTCTTATACAACATTTGCGCGATGGGCTTCAGCAGACTGAATCTGTAAATGGGCCCTTAAATATCTAGATCATACCTGGGCCACCAAAACTGAACAGGCAAAAACCATTGAAGACTGTATTTAGAACAAACATCACAGTGCTCTTTTATAAAGAAATTAAACTTTGCTTCAAGTTTGATTTTTGTGTAAAACTGATGGATTCAGATATTCAGACAAGGGAAGATTCACAGCCATTTTTATAGTGGTAAAATACCCTGAAGGCCTTTGAGATAATTAAAGTCACTGCCTAACTTGTCTAACTGTGTCTAACCAGAATCTCTGAAATGCGACATTTTAAATCACATAATGTGAAAATCTATATAACTTACCAGAGAGCCCTCTTTAGCTGAGGATTTAAAAGGCACAGCTTTGGGCAAGGTAATGATACCTTTGATATATATACTGGGATTTTCCCCACAGCTCACAGGCCAGCTAAAGTCTTTGATCTAATAAGAAAACAAAGCAATACATAGATAGATATATAGTCAAGGATAATAATTAATGGTGATTTGATTGAAACACAAAATATATCAATTCCAAATGATATAAGGCGATGTACACATTGAGTAATGCTACTCTATCCTTCTTTAACCAAGTAAATTCTTGCAGAGTTTAAAGACTCGGGGCAATTCATTTCATAAATGATTTGTGATGCCTCCTTTATTGTGGATCAAGTGGATCTCTCCCTGATATGCCAACCTTGAGGTGGTTAATATTAGGCTGATCCGATCGTGGGGTCTAGGGCCCAATGACTGGATCACAATGCAAGCAAAATAGGTGGTTGGAACAGATGTGGTCCTCTATCTGACGGGATTTTTACCCCTGCCAGATCAACATCCTGCCAACTTTCGCCCAGCTATCGATCGGGGAAGCCCATCGGAGGGCCCAACACATGGGCCAATATGCTGCTTAGTCTGTCGGCAGATTTTATTGGCCCGTGTATGGCCACCCTTACACAGGAAATTATCAGACAATAATCTGCACTACTGCACTATATACTGTATACTTGTTCTCTTAGTATGGCTGCAACCATTCATTACTCTGGAAGACTGTTAGGGGGTTATTTACTAAAACTAGTATCTCATATTTTTATTTAACCAAGCTCGACCAAACTCCCACACACAATTTTATCTAATTTATCAATCAAATAACTCCAAAAAGTTCAGTTGGGAAAAAGTTTGATCAGGTCTAGCAAAAATTTAATTTGCGGCCCAAAGTGCACAATTATTTTTCAGGTTATTGCCCAAAAACCCAAAACTTTTCAGATTATTGGACGAACCCCATGGAAGAAGGAAAATGACATCTTTGGGGGTATAATAAATCTAGAAAAATCTGTGTTTTTTTCCCAAAAAAAACTCCAAACAGAAAAAAATTGAGGTTTAGTGAATAAGTGTTTACCGCAATAATGTCAAATTTATCCCCTATCCCAAAATAGACAGATATTCTCTCATTACAGGGATAATCCTTATTAGTAGGCAACAGGTTCCTTGGCGCTAGCTTTAGATAACACTAGACAGAAACATGTCACACTGAAATGTGCACAGTGTGCAATAAGGATTACATGTTTTGCTAAAACAGATGACACTTGCTACCAATAGTATAGAGGGCTATGTTAATCACATTGACTTCTGTATCATTCCTAACTCTTCCAAATATCTACATTCTTATACCTTTAAGCATAATCTTTAACTAAATTCATATTTCAGAAACTCTAAGAATTTTGCCAAATAAAGCCTGTCCTGAGTATTACACTGAAAATAAAAATTAAATAAATAATTGGTACATAACAACTTGCTGAAAAGGCTCTGAAAATGGATCTCGTAAAGAACGCATTCACTAACTGAAAAGCATGTTAAACCATGACCATATCATCTATCCAAAAGGCAAAACAAAATTCATAAAAGTTTCACCTATCCAGAATTAGAAATATTGTTTTTTACTTTTCAAATGTACACAATGCAATTTCCATTCCACTTAAAGTATATATCTTTTAACAAAGTATTTGGCAATATGTATGTATATATATATATATATATATATATATATATATATATACAAGCATAATAACATATGTATGACATTTCCAATAAGCTACACAGAAATAAATCAATGTGGCACCCAGGGGATATTCTTGGGATGCCCAAAAGATATCAGAAAAGTTATGATTTGTGGGAAAATGAGCCACTGGAAATAACTGGAACAACTGGAAAGTTGGTTGGCCATCTGTTCCACTTTTAGTTTAGTCTGGATGGAATAAAGACCCCAGGGCTATAATATCTAGAAACATATGATAATTAACATTAGTAAAGTCAAGAAGTAGAAATATACTGCTGTATTTTACCTTCATTACAGTAATCCAGATTTGTTCAACAGCCACAATATAGCGGAGTTTGAAATGGAGTCTTCCAAATTCTTTCTCATCACCTGATAATGTTATCGTATCTGGAGCAAAAGAAAGTCATATTGGTATCCCAAATAGATAAGAAGGTGTTTCAATCACTGAAATTATTGCTCGTATAAAAGGTTTGCTTCTTGTCTCTGAAGGTTATGTTACATTTTTTTGGTTCCTTGGTCTGTGACTTGACAACCAGATTGCATTTTAAATTGCAGGATGGAGAAAGACAGGATTATAATTATAAAAAAATATAAAATTGAAGGCCTACTGTAATGTTGCTAAACAGAAATCAATTCATAAGATACTAAAATGGCTTTTAACTTTGCATTTAAAGAGATGTTCTTTTGAAAATTCAGGTTCTGGTGCTATGAGTTAAAGTGCTAGCAATTGGTCCAGTTTAGTCAACTGGACAATGTTCATTAAGAAAGTTGGTCAATGCACTAGGAGTCATTGTTCCCATGCAGAGATGTTACACTTACCATCAAATATTTGTTCTGCAAAATTGATAATGCAATTTAGTGAGGTAAGTTAAAAAATATGACTGAAGGTAGAACTCTCATGTACATACAGTAAATAGCATTTTATTTTTCTGTTGTTATGAATCTACAACAGTATGTTGGCTGAACTAGGAAATAGTTTTGAATTTCAAGTTACAGGTTAACAGTCAGTTTCTTAAAGAAGCATAAATTAACTAACATGGATAGGCTATCCTAACATACTTCTGAGGAACCAACAATACAATATAACAAATATATTACTGAATG
>CM044445.1:69788258-69805950 GCA_024363595.1 Xenopus borealis
GGGCTGGAACCGCAGGGTCTGTTTCCTCCATAGTGTTGAAATCCCCCTCCTTGACACTTTCTTTTACTTTAAATTGATGCCTTGGAGGGGGGGATGCACACCTATGTGTGCCAGGCTCACGGCGTGGGCATGCGCTATTTTGCCCCTGCCTATACCTGTATTAGATTATCTTTGCCAACACCCATGCTCACTTACACCACAGTTTTTTAATCCCACCCCTTCTATCCACTCATCCAAAATTTGGAACTGTGGGTTGCCTCTTGGGTTATCTTGGCATGTGGTTTTCCTTTTTTATAGTGTTTACTTTCTAACTGTGTGTTCCTGGAACCTCTCCGGTATAAATGCATACTAATGTTACCAGCCAACCACTTCTGATTCTCACACATAAATACAGAAACACTGCCATACTACAGCAGTAACCTGAGATATTCGTACACTTGCTAAGCTACAATTATCAGCATCTTACAATATCCAAGGAGAATGCAGTTTAGCAGCCACATGGGTTCCACAGGTTGGACACTAAAAACCGTGGCAGACACGCCCACAAAAGTCCATGTCCCAGCAATTAACCTTACCTGAGCCGTATAATCTGACAGAGTCTGTTTTCAGCTTTCCCCGCCTAATCATATCAGGGGAAACATGCTGCAGGACATAGCCTGGGTCATACACCACATCATAGTTTAGATCTTGCTGATACATGGCTGAGAGCTCAGTCTTTCGGTCTGTGAAAGTTGCTCGAGCAGATCCTGGACATTAAAATTCAATTAGAAGTAAAAGTAAAAGTTGGTTGGGGTGTTTTTCACACATGCAATTAAGAGCTCTGTAGGCTGATGACAAGAAGCTTGGAATGGCTCCCCAATGATTTGAACAGCAATCACCTGGAATTACTTGTGCACCCACCTAAGGAGACACTTAGAAACATAGTCTA
Organism: Xenopus borealis; assembly: GCA_024363595.1. Taxonomy (NCBI): domain Eukaryota; kingdom Metazoa; phylum Chordata; class Amphibia; order Anura; family Pipidae; genus Xenopus; species Xenopus borealis. The sequence goes on from CM044445.1 coordinate 69,789,187, forward strand.
TGTATTTTAGGTTAATGGTGCCAACAGCATTTTCTCTGCAGGTGCAAATACACTTATCCACATCAATTATCTTTATGTTAAAGGAGCACTGACAAGCATAGCTTCCACATGCCAATGTGAACATGGGGTGCATTTCAGCACAAAAACACAAAACTGCATTTTTGCAATGCAATTCACTCCACTCCTTGTAAGAATAGGTGGATACTATGCCTGCTAGTGTTTCTCAAACTAGAACAGTAAGTGTTCAAAGGAAGCTCTGTGTGTGCAATTACCCTTACTCTCATTACTCCTATTCATATACAGGGAATAAACTGCCACCAATTGTAACATAAAGGGATATCAGATGTCACTAAGGAGCTCTAAAACTATAGGTGCAAGGTCGCAAGCTGAGTACTTCGACACCAGTCATGCAACTCTGAAGAGAATTCTAACATCCTCATATATTAAAGTAAAGGTACATTTTTTATTATAATACACATTTCAGTGAGTTGTAGTGACTTATGACATCACTAAGCAATGTTTATAATTGATTAAGTGTAGTTTATAAGGACATGGGGTTTGGTACTATACACATTAGATACTATTTACAGACAAGTGTAAACATTTGCATTCTGATGACAATATAGCTCATTGTAACTGTACCTTTCAAGCCATCCTGCTGGCTAGGATTTGCTGAGGCCTTGGGCTGTATATAAGATTGCTTGAATGTTGGCACAATAAATGGAACTTCTCTCCCATCAGATGGTAGCTTGGAAAGCAGATAGTCTTCTGTACACCCAACTTGTTTCTTTACAGAGACAGAGGACATAGGAGGAAGGTCAACAATTTGGGACCCCCTGCCGGCGGTGTTAGAGGTGTCCTCTTCACTAAGACCTGCAAAAAAAAAAAAAAACTTCTATACAATTCAATTTGCATTGCACAGTGGGTGCATGCCAATTGCTTGATCATCTGTTTCACTAGAACTGTGGGGAAAATGTGTAGCGATAGAGATAGCATATAAAGGACATGTGTGTATATGGTACATAGAGTCACTGAGATAGTCAAGACAAAGAGTTAGCCTGCCCAAAGAAACAAGCTGTGTGACATGGTTGGCCTGCCACAGTACCAGATAATCTCCTGGTGATACTTTCTTATTTTCGCCATAGACATACAAGACCTCCTACTAAATTTACCATTTTCTATAACTAACTGAGAATTAGGCCTTAATGTCAAGTTCTCTCGTCATCACACCTCTTCTTTAAAAAGTGTCCTGAGCTGTCTCTTTTTGTTGTGACCACTATTATGCTGGAATTATGAGGGGAATGCAGCATTGTGGGTAAAAGTATATGGTAACTGACAAATTTGCAGTTTGCACACTGTGGTTTGGTAGGTAATTGAGCCCTTATGGTGGGCAAGCATGTTACCATTTTGTATTTGCAACAATATTATAAGGATTCTTGAGGCTTTATTGGATATTATTTAAGTGCTACATTTGTTGCATGCACTCTATAATGATCTGCATACACATGGAACAAGAAGAGGTTAAGTCCCATATGAAAGGCACAAAGTACAGTTGGATGTAACACAAGGAAATAAAACAATGCAACAGCATGTAGTGGTAGATGATGGCTCAGTTCAGCAAAGCAGGGAGAATGCAGGTATGCACTCCTTTAGTAAATAGCAGAGCAAATGTGGTGACTCCCATCAGTTTGGCCTCTGAGTCCACTCTTAGTATGTAAAGTCAAACTTCAGTCTCTTCATAAATATTGCACTGCATAAATAACAAGTCTGGTATGGGCAACATGGAAAAGAAAATGCTCTTTGTATAGGTAACACTATAAAAAACACTTTGGTTTAAACTAGGTTTGCCAACTGGCTTAATACCAATGTTATTAATACTGAAGGAATGTATAAATTTATGAAAGCCAGTTCTTTTCCAGAAAAAGTGGCAAGCCTAGTTTGAACTAGTTTTAAGCAAATTGTAGGCAACACCAAAACTCTAAATAATGCTGAATTCAGAAAAAAAAGTTCCATCATTTCCTTGATTTTAGCACTAATAATTCAGCGATAATTTGAAATTCACATCCAATATCATATATTAAAGTAGACTTAAAGGAACTAAATCCTAAAAATTAATAGGGCTAAAAATGCCATGTTTTATATAATGATCTTATGTACCAGCCTAAAGTTTCAGCTTCTCAATAGCAGAAATGATCCAGGTCTTCAAAATTGTCACAGGGGGTCACCAGCTTGTAAAGTGTCTGTGACTCTCACAAGCTCATTGGGCTCTGAGCAGCTGTTGAGAAGCTAAGTTTAGGGGTTGTCACAAATTATAAAAAAAATTAGGTTGGTCTGTAATATAAGCTGATGCTAGTTACAATGGTTTCTGTGCTGCCATGTAGTGATTATCTGTATTAATTACTAATTAGCCTTATATTGTGACATGTATATTTTATGTGAACTGTATATGTTCCTAAGCTCAATAACTGACATGAGCACAGAGCATGTGCAGGGAATCAGCAGAAGATGGGAGGCTACTGGGGCATATTCCGAGACACAGATCTACTGCTTAATGGTTTTGGTTTCCATGGGCTGGTACAAAGGCCCAAAACAAAAATGTACAACATTTCTAGCTACTTCTTTAGTTTGACTTTCCTTGTCCTTTAATCAGCAGAATTTCCTACTATAAGGATTACTGTCCTACCTTTCCCCTTGTCACCTCGAATGCATGCCCTGCAGCAGTTCTTTATAAACTCTGTGGCCATTGTGCATCTGTGCTGCTGGGTTGACGCAAAGTATACAGCCTCCTGAAAACAAAATCCTGAATTAGGGTTCATATGACATAATCATTAAGGGCAAATAAATAAAATGGTTCTGAATAGCAGAGGGAAAATGTATTCATTATGACAAAAGTAAAGTAAAAATTATTTTTTAAAAATTAACGTATCCTAAAGTAATGAAAATATAATGTACTGTTATGCTGCACCTGAAGAAATAACTTTAGGAATACAACTATAGTTTATATAAATAAGCTGCTGTGTAGCCATGGGAGCAGCCATTCAAAACTGAAAAAGGAGAAAAGGCATAGGTTACATAGCAGATAACAGAAGCACTGTAGCATACAATGGGAATCTTCAGAACTTATCCGTTAGCTACTATGAGGCAAATTCACTAAAGCGCGAAAATGCTCAAGCGACAGCTTCACCGGCGATCGCTGCACTTCGCCAGGCGAATTTTTGCTAGCGCTACGCTAATTCACTAAGATGCGAATTTGCGCTCAGGGCGGTGAACGGTAACAAAGTAGTGCTACCATTACTTCGCTAGGTAATGTGCATTTACGCTAGCGATGCCTAATTTGCATACGGCACAAACTTAAATGTATAATAGAAGTATATGTTACAGCCACTACATTACACTACACTAAGCCCAGGAAACATTTAATAAATAAAATAAAGTTGTCCTATTGCCCTAAACATGTGACCACTGTATAGTTGAGTTGCCATATGTTAGGAAATGTAGGGGGGAAGGAGGGTAACCCCAAAAAAGTTTTCGCTGTTTTTCAGACTATCACCCTACAAAAGGTAAAAGATGCCAGCGTTTTTTGGGAAACTCCTATCTATTGTATTGAACTTCGCCAGGTCTGACCTGAGGTAATGTTCAGTAAAATGGGCATCTTAGTGAATTAGCGTAGTTATGTCACTTCGTCAGTGCGCAACTTCGCCTGGCGTAAGGGTGCGAAGTTGCTCAAGTCTATCTACTTCGCTAGCGAATTGTCACCAGGGACACTGTTAGTGAATTGGTGATGTTGCGAATTGACGTCACACTGGCGTTAGACATTACGCACTTTAGAAAATTTGCCCCTATATGTTCTGTGCTTGAATAGCTGCCCCCATGGCTACACAGTAGCTTATTTTTATAAACTATAGTACTTTTTCAGAAGCAAACACAACAGCAAAACAGTTTTTCCAGTGCAGAGCACCAGTAAATTATATTATCTTTCCTTTAAAACACATTTATTTTTTGATGCTACTGTTCCTTTAAATAATTTATATAGTATAAGGTTTCCAATTCAAGAATTGGAAAGATTATGTTAGCAAAACGTTCTTCCCACTTAGCTTTCTAGAATAACGCGAAAGGGAGATTTTATGAAATGTAATCTTTTAAGCAAGATTTACATGAAATGTTTAGTTTGGCAGCTTCGACATTGAGCAATACAAACAATGGGGGCATCCAGACCCTCTAAGAAATCCACAAGGCCATCAATATGAAGTAAAAAACATTGTTTATTACTTACTATTGAATGAAAAATAAGCATGCAATTTGTGCCTTGTAGGCTAACTCTTCAAGATCATGGCCATTCAGCTTGACTATACTGGCTATTCAGTGTATACTATGTTTTGACAGCATTATGGCAGTTGATTCAAATGGATACAGCACACGAAACAGGGGCGTAACTACCGGGGGAGCAGGGGGTGCGAGCGGACCAGGGCCCGCACCCCTGCAGGGCCCCCTGGCAGATTGCGCTGCGCTGTGCCTGGCTTTAGCCAGCTGCTGGCGCAAAACAAATCAGCATGGTGGTGGTGGTTGGGGGGGGGCCCGGCTGCACGGCCCGCACCCGGGCCCGCCTCCACCAAGTTACGTTACTGACACGAAAATAAAGAACTTTGGAACTTACTCCCAAAATATATGTATTTCCAGTTTTTGCATGATAACCCAGGTTCTCTGATGCAACAGGTAAATTATTAGTCAGGGAACTTTCAGAGAATGTGCACATGGACACTTCCTCTAAGTTTTCTTAGCCTTAAACGGTGCCAAAATATACAGTATTATCATATTGAGCCTCACGATGGAAAAATATGCTCTTTTAAACCAGCAACATTCCAAAACAAAACCTCTGATAAGAAGCTCAGATAACACTTTCTGTACATAAAATGTACCTAATATTTAATGTAAGATAACCAAAACAAGGTTAAGTATCAAGCAGATAAGATAACAGAAGTATGAATATTCTTGGTTCCATATAACATATAATTCTCACTTTTTGCATATGTTATTTAGCTTTATATTCTGCAGCTCTCCAGTTTGCAATTTCAGCAATCTGGTTGCTAGGGTCCAAATGACCATAGCAACCATGCATTGATTTGAATAAGAGACTGGAATATGAATAGGAGAGGGCCTGAATAGAAAGTTGATTAATAAAAAGTAACAATAACAATACATTTGTAGCCTTACAGGGCATTGTTTTTAGAGGGTCAGTGAACCCCATTTGAAAGCTGAAAACGAAGAAGGCAAATAACAAATAATGAAAACCAATTGAAAAGATGGCAAGTCTACTAAAAGTTAACTTAAAGGTGAACCACTTTAAAGTTCGCTATGCAAGGAGGATTGTTATGAAAAAATATATAATTTAAATTTAACATTCTGAATCATTGCCTTTTGGGATGGTTTAGCAATGAGAAACAAATTCAAATTTCCACAACTCAAAGTTTCTCACCTTGTCTCTTTGCAGGAGTGGTTCTGTGTGTGCCAGCTAGGACACTCTTCATTAAATAACATAGCCAGCAGTGACCGGTGGGCAGGATCATGACAAAAAGTCTTGCGTGTTATTAGCCTTACTGGGTTAAGATGGACTAATTCTACTCAAGTTTTCAGCCGGAATAATTTTTTTACTTTATGTTTTTTAAATGATGATTCTTTGTATTTTGCCCCTTTCCAAAAGGTTCCATCTTGTATCAGGTTCCCTAACCCTAGCATGGAATTACCCTAGCCATCTGACCCCTCTCCCTTACTCCCCTTCAAGCACTATAGAGGTATGTGCATGGGTGGAGGTTGTGGAGGCTCAGAAACCCCACAATTGTCCCTAGCAACCAATAACAGATTGACTGTAGGTAGACACACTTGGGCTGACATTCATGTGACCAGGCTAGCTTTATACAGTTTTGCTGTCACACACAGAACGCAGCAGAGGACTCCCATAATGTGATACAAGCATGTAGCTATAGAGCCTGCAAATTCACATATCTCATTAAAAGAACTTTGTCACCAAGGTAATATGAAGTCTAGAATAGAATAACACTAGAAATGCTGTATTTTATATACTAAATATAAACATGAACTTACTACACCAGAAGCCTAATTAAACACATGATTTATACTTTGGCTGCAAAGGGCTATCATCTTGTAATTTTGTTACCAATCTTTGCAAGACCAAGACTACGCACATGCTCAGTTTGGTCTGGGCTTCTGTTGGGAGGTTAAGTGATGAAAACAGCACAAGTCAAATAATATCTGCCATTGAAGCCAATACAGCAAGACTGATTAATAATCAGAATATGCAGACTGCACTGGGTCTGCAGATACAAATCTCTACACTGTTGCCGGCTGCTCTACAGGGAAACAAACAAAGCCGCTTGAGTTCCTTTTGAAAGTACAATAATTTCCCTGTATGAAATGAATGGGAAATTTCCCTGCATACAGTCAGATTTCTCCTAAAAACAGTAGACATTTTTAATTTAAGTATATTGGAGATCTTGTCAGCTCATAGTTGATAGCTGCCCTCCCTGTCAGGTTGCACCTCAGAGCAAGTAAGGCTGCCCTCCTTGATAAAGTCACAAGTGTCTGGCTGCAGCTCTAGCGGGGAAAGTCTGTTGTGGCTCCAGCTGTCTTTATAAGATAGTGGACAGCATGACTCTCTTAAAAGTGTTTAATTATAGTCTTATCCTTATCCATTAAGAAAAATGTAACATAAACTACTGGCCATATATCTGCATTTCTCCTCCTGTGAAAACACCATGCATGTCTTCAGTGTTCCACTGACCAACTGGTGAGTCTCATCATGATGAAAAGTCAAGTCAACCCCAAAATAAAAAGATGAAAGAAAACATAATTTAATGCAACTTTGCAATAATATACATTCATTACAAGTTTTCTATGGTTTTTACATTTTTTGTATATATATTGCTACAGAAAGAAGTGTTTGTCTGTCCCTTTCTATTCGCTGCCCTGGTGACTGTTAATAGAATGTAAGACAAACCAGCTGACCAACAGACCTGTCTTTGCTGGGGAACTAAGACTTTTGCAATGTTATTTGAAAAAGTAACAACCAGGAGTTAAGCAAATACTGCTTTTAATAGAAATTGCTCTTACAAATCACTTTAAAAGCACTGAAAATGTGTAATAAATGTATATTGGAACAGTGCTTAAAATTATGTTTTCTTTAATTAGGAACTTTTTATTTTGTAGTTGACTCGCACTTTCAATATTTTATTTGTGCTACAGATCCCCTTCAACATATATTCTTTAAAACTGGCGGAAGCAAATTGAAAAAATTCCAAAGGTTCTTTCCCTAATGAGATTAAAAATCACAAAAGGGTTTATTTATAAGCTAAAGAAGGCAGAACTAAAATAATGCCGTACCTGTATTACATTGGGAATTCACCTGCAACAATGCCGACTATAAAGTTCCAGTTCTGCAATAAATGAAAAAGAAGATTTTCAGTAATTTTGTACAGGGAAAGCAGAGCTTGCTTGAGCTCTAGATAATCACTGTTCCTTTCATTTGGAAATCAGATGGTAACAGCATCCTCCCTGGCACAGAAGTAACTAGTTTTCTGAAGGAGACTGTGCTTCTATTCAGGTCTGTGGTTCTCAAGACTATAGCTGCTTTCTCATTGGTTCTGCCTGGACAATAGAGGGTTCAGCAGAAATATAGAATAATAGGGATTTGATTTTCCATTATTATAGCCTCTTTTCTTCAGTATTTAATCTACTCTAACAGCAGAACTGTAGCTAAGAAATTTGCTGCATATATATTTTATAATGAATATATATTTTACAATGAATCTTTATTACCTTTTGTGATGTCAAACTAGGAGATGGATAAATGAATTGAGTATCTCTTTCCACATAATGAAAACAAAAAATTGTCAACACCTTCATTTGTGTATATGGTGTTGGATATTTACACAGAATCAATTGATAAAATGAAAGATCCAATTGATTCTGTGTAAATATCCAACACCATATACACAAATGAAGGTGTTGACAATTTTTTGTTTTCATTATGTGGAAAGAGATACTCAATTAATTTATCCATCTCCTAGTTTGACATCACAAAAGGTAATAAAGATTCATTGTAAAATATTTTCTGCTTATAGTAGAATGTATTCTACTACTTAATCACTTTGAAATGATTGTGCACCAGACGTGGTACCCCTCTCTATAAAAATGTTTCAGTCTACATTTCTCAAGCTCACAAGAAGCAAGCAATGAAAATTTACACAACTCTCGGCTCTCGCAAAGGAGTTACACCTAAACCTATTACAATTTGTACTGAAACAAATTGTGTCAGAATGAACAAACAGATAAACGCCTAAACATAATTAAAAGAAATATTGATTGGTAAGTCAGTGCTGCTTTTGCCTGGGCTATGTAAAACATTATTGAGTTCTAATGATAGAATAATAACAGGACTTCTGTTTACATATTCTTTTGTATTCTCTAAGACTCAAACAGCAGATGTTAACTTAGTATATAAATATGGCACAGTAGGTGCGAGCCTGGTAACATAGACCCGCCTAGGGTGATCCCACATTTTGCCATCCCTGCACACTGTATAAGCATATATATATATATATATATATAAATATATATATATATATATATATATATAAAAAGACGGCAGCATGATTCTAAATGAAAGTTCAAAGGTGAAGAAAAAGCAGGTTTATTAGAATCCAACGTTTCAGTTCCTATCTGGAACTTTCATCAGAGAATCCAAAAGATATATATATATATATATATATATATATATACTGAATCTTTTAGTAAGGAAAAGTCTTATGCTCTAGCCAAAGGTAAAGCTAATTTATTTGCTAATTATAATGCTAAAACCAAAAGCAAACATTTAATCAACAGACTTTGAAAAGCATTGTGATTTCTTTCTTGTCCCTTTTGTTTCTAATACCATTTCCTTATTCCCGAGTTAAGCAATGTTTACAAACCAGTTCTGACCTGAAGAAATATCGGCCTTTCCAAAAATATTGCAGTCTCACCTTTTCAAATGAGACTTCAACCACTGTCTCAATACACTTTTATTAAACAATATATTTCGCTGTACATTATGCAGGATCTTCTAATACAATTCATTGATAATTCAATTCTATGCAATCAGTAGATTTGTTTATCCTGCTCCTTACACATTGGAGTGGCATCAAAATTCCCTGTACAGGTATGGGCTTTGTTATCCAGAAAACCATAATCCAGAAAGCTCCAATTTACTCCCATAGACTCTATTTTATTCAAATAATTCAAATTGTCAAAAAGTATTCTCTTTTTCTCTGTAATAATTAAAAAGTACTTTGTACTTGATCCAAACTAAGATATAATTAATCCGTATTGGAAGCAAACCCAGCCTAGTGGGTGTATCTAATGTTTACACAATTTTCTAGTAGACTTATATTATGAAGATCCAAATTACGGAAAGATCTGTTATCTGAAAACCCACAGATACCGATTATTTTGGATATTAGGTCCCATATCTGTATCTAAATACAAGCTCTGATCTTCCTTATTTCAACATACTGTAGTAGAAGTTCTTGCACAACGTCACGAGTTGCAAGTTTCAGACACACTTGTAGAACTTTGGCTATTATGATTTGCTCTAGAATCAACACACCTTGTAACACTCTCATACTTCCATCGCCTCAAAAAGTTCGTAGAATTTCTATAAACAGTATTCCTATAGAATCTCAAATATTGCATGGAACTCATGCTGAATGTAGAGCCCTGTCTTATCTGAATCCTCCCACAAAATTTCCACAGAGTAAAGCACTAGCAGGTCAAGTAGAATTAAAGGGGAAACTATACACTTACTAAAGTTCTATTTGTACTTTTTCTGAAGTATGTTAATGAACAAATACTGAGTCTTTACATTTTAATTGGAAATATAGTAATTTCTTATTTGCAGATACAGTTCATCAGTATGAGGTTAACACTTACAGCCATGCATGTCCTGACTACTCCCTTACCCTCTCTTTGATTTAATACATAATGCAGAGTATTATCAGACCAAGTCAGCAAATGGCCTCCCAAACTGATATCTGGTCAAAAATTGGACAGATACTATCAACCAGGTTTGAAAATCCCATTGTGCCAATCATGATCTGATCATTGGCCAAACATATCATGAACCAACACTTTAACATGTCCTTTGCAGTTGCATCAATCACCCTGGGCTCCATTCATTGTGATCCTTCTATAGGCTGTACTGTGTTCAAAAGCCTATACAAGGATCACACCAACCCACAGACCAGTGTGACCATACATGAGTGGCCATACATAGGCTGATAAAAGCTGCAGACTAAGTTCTCCTTAATATCGAGTCGGCAACTTATTGGCTGGTGTACGGGACTCACCAACTGATCTGCCCAACTCATATATAACCAGAAATCAGGTAGGTATAAATTTGAGTATGGCCACATATATCCAGACCCTACCTAAATAGCCATAAATCTAGACAGAAATGATTTTGTTTTCCAGTCCAACATCTAACAAGAAATACATTTATCTAAGGAAGCAAACAAGAAAGCAAAGCTAGTAGAAAACCCACAGATTTAGACCTAAATTGCTTGTACACTTCAGGCAAGCCCAGATTGGCAATATGTGGGTTCTGGCAAATGCCAGAGGGGCTGCTATACTATTCCATAGAAATTCAGTATTTAGTGGGCTGGTGGGGGCTGTTTTGGCCTGTGTGTGGACTGAGTGAGCCTCTGTGTACCTGAAATACCAGGGCTTATTTTGACTCTCAGTCCAGGCCTGACTACAGAGCATTGTACTGTAATAATATTATTGATAATATAGTGGATATTGTTGCTGTTTTTTTTTAACAGTAACTTGTAGAAGGAGGTTTGAGCCTGGATGTGACAGAGCCACTGCATGTTATAAGACATCTTTTCAATATGCTCTTTAACAAGCAAAAAAAGTAATAACAAATAATATTATAGCACAATAATAGCACATATTTTGTTTGCTTTCCTTCTCTTGCTAAACTACAACTCCCCCTTACTGTGTGGGCTGCTAGGAGATGTATGGGCTCACTTGCCATCACTAGGCACAGAAATGGGAAGAGAATTTCTACCAAACACAATACACATCTTGCTTGTGCCAATCTTTAAGAGCACTATGTCATAGTCTAGAAGGAACAATCTGTGAGACTCTGGCATCTGCCTCAGAACTGTGCGACTGTTATTCCATTGCTAATAAGTTTAAGTTAATAGTGAAAGTATTCAGTAATAATAAGGTTAACGCTCACAATTGCCTCAGTCCCCTATCAGCTGGCTATACTATGAAAAATGCCATGACTACAAGCCACAGGCTGACCTACCACTCACCTGCCATAGAGGTGCAGCCCTGGTCCTGACAGTAACCTCAGCGGCGCTCTCTCTCCCGCAAACAGCCCGGAGACACTAGCACAGGAGAAAGAGAGAAGGCAGCGCTGGGAGGAGGGGCCGGGCTCCCAGTAGGGAAACACCCGCAGGCACACGTGGAGGAGAAAGGCTTGGGTGGGTGCCAAGAGCTTGGGTGCCAGCTGGGTCGCAGGCTGATAAACGGGAGGAGGCTGCTGTTAGTATGCGGAAGCCAGGCTGCTGTATATGAGTTAGAGCAGGTGGTTTGGGGACAGCTGCCAGTTAGCCAAGGAACTCCCTCACTTGCCCCTAAGCACATGCACGTTATGTCTCTGAGGGAACCGAGGGGATGCTGCTGACTAAAATGACCGTGAATCAGAGGGAGGTGCGCTTTTTATACATGATGTCTGGTATTACTGGGGATTGGCTGCACACGTCTCAAAATTTTGGAAGCAAAAAGAGGGACAATAAAATTTTGGGCGTGTAAAGCAGAAACATTTTTTGACCACGCCCATTTTTGTGGCCAATTTCCATGTTCATTTTACAAAATTTGGCAGGTTATGAAGGTCTGAAAATATTTCTCTTTATCTAAACATTTACAATTACTTATTTTCTTATCTCAAAATTGTTTGCAAAGTATCTTATTTGCCCCTATTAGCTGTTCTGGCCAAAAGCCAATGACGTTAGAAACTTTGTTTCTTTTTCTGGCTGTTCAGTGCAGAGAAAAGAGGGACTTTCCCGTACAAATGAGGGACTGCAGGTTGATCTGTCAAACCAGGCACTGTCCCTCTGCAAAAGGGACAGTTGGGAGGTATGAAGCTGTGCCATAGTAAATACAGCAATCTTTCAGACTTGTGTCTTTATTGGGCTTCTTCATGGAATTCATGTATCCTCTAGCAGCACAATAAACTCCTAGTCATTAAGCATGGAAATAACCCATAATGAGGCGGCATTAAAGGGGTTGTCCATCTTCAAACAACTAATTGTTTTCAGATAGATCTCCAGAAATAACAACTTTTTCCAATTACTGTCTATTTTCTATTTGTAACCGTTTTACTAATATTGACCCCCAACTGTTCTAAACTGATACATTTAATGGATACATTTCTTATCTTTGTCCCTGCTGAGCAGAATCTCTGGGTTTCATTACAGGCAGCTGTTACAATTTATACAATAGTTGCTAATACTACAGAGATGTTGCTATGAAATGTATCAATTAAATGTTGCAAAATTGTATCAGTTTAGAATCTGAACCTGAATTACTGAGCTGCCAGACTCAAACACCAGAGACACCAACCTTCAACTTTAAACTTAGATTTTGGAAAAACAGTAAAAAATAAATAATGGAAAGTAATTGAAAAAAGTCTTTATTTATGGAGAACAATCTGAAAACCACTGAACAGAAAAAAGTGTTTGGAAGGTGAACAACCCCTTTAATGCACAGACATGCTGTGGACACATAAACCTCACAGATATACAGTATGTTCATTTGCAACAAACTATAGGAATAAATATGAAATACAGCCTCCTTTTGCAGCTGTAACCAGGGAAGGATTTACATAAGGGGCGCCTCTAGTACTGCTGCCCTTCATTGCCCCAGCTCCCTCCCATTTATCTCTGCAAATTTTCATTATCCAGTCGGGAGCAATGTGGATTGGCAAACAGGAAATTGAAAAACTGTTGTATGTCCAGCGCATCCCCAGTGTTTCTGAACCAATGTGGGTAGTGGTTGGGCAGCATGTGCCCACTAAACTCCTGCCACCCTGCCTAGACCCGGGACTTGGTGACCTTTCCAGAAATCCAGGACTGGCTGTAACACCTCCACTCTTCTGCAAGTCTTACCATTACATTTAGCAAAATATTTGCAGAGATTTACTTCCTCAGATACTGATGTTGGGCAATGGGCACTTGCTTTACTGGTGGGGGTGAGTGAGAGTGCAACTACTGTCCTCTCATGGAGCTGAGGCTGATCTGTCCTCTCATGGAGCTGAGGCTGATCTGTCCTCTCATGGAGCTGAGGCTGATCTGTCCTCTCATGGAGCTGAGGCTGATCTGTCCTCTCATGGAGCTGAGGCTGATCTGTCCTCTCATGGAGCTGAGGCTGATCTGTCCTCTCATGGAGCTGAGGCTGATCTGTCCTCTCATGGAGCTGAGGCTGATCTGTCCTCTCATGGAGCTGAGGCTAATCTGTCCTCTCATGGAGCTGAGGCTGATCTGTCCTCTCATGGAGCTGAGGCTAATCTGTCCTCTCATGGAGCTGAGGCTGATGGGGGGAAGTATAATAGCAAAATAGTTTCCCCCACTGGAAGCACGGCCTAAAAGAGATTGCATTTTAGTTGGCTAAACTATTGTGTTTTGGTTAGAAGATGCTCCTAGTAACACTATACTGTACAGTATAGATACAGGTGACCATGTTTGCTCTCATGCATGTGCATAATAAGTGAATCTCAAGGGTTACGGGTTATGTACTTTAGTTCTATAAAATCAGGGAGGAGCTGACTGATCACATGAGTAGAGTACCAACATGGGTGCCCAAACAGAAAGCTCTCTTATGGTGCTGGAGGCATAGCACTTGCTAGGGTTGTTTTCTTGCTACAATAGTGTTGCTTACCCCACCTAGAGTCAGCCTCCTGTAGTGGTATTGTTTTTACATTTATAGATATATCTATTCTCCTATCCTACATTAGCCTGTTTTATTTTCATTTCCCCATTTTCCAATCTGCCAGTGCACCCCATCTGCTACAAGAGCCAGTGTCCTGCTGTGAAGTATTACCAGCCAAAAACCTTTGTCACTCACACTTTTTTCCTTGCAGAGAGTATGGCAAGGAATCAGGTACGTTGGTATAAAAAAGAATTATATTTATTTTTGGACGTTCAGATAGTGTTTGTGCACCATTTCTATATAAGTGCAAATTAATGATCTCGTCAAAAAGGATGGTATTTTTACCCTTTAACACCAGGGCGCTTCAGCTCCTATGGTAGATGGATGCACTTCAAAGAAGTTTTTAGTCAGCACCCATAACCTTCAAATTGCTCAAACTTGATGCACGTCAAAACATCTTCCAACTCCAATCCGTGTTAAATGAATCTCTATATTTTGCAGACAGCACCATTCAAGCATATCTTTCAATAAAATGCCTTTATTGAGATATGGGCTTGACCCAGTACACTGGCAGTGTTCTGGGTCAGAGCCCATGTCTCAATAAAGGTATTTTATTGAAAGAAATTCTTGATTGGTGCTGTCTGCAAAATATAGGGATGGATGCACTTCAGCTGTCCCTAAATATTCATTTATTCAAATATTTGACCATGAGAAATGTACTTTACCTCCAGCAGCATTCAGTTTGTAAGTGCAAGATACCATTTCTAGATATAGTGTTACTCACATTGTTCAGGTCTAAATAAATAAAATATACATTTTCATTTGCTAATGATTTTTGTCCAGAGTATTGTAATAAAGCAAACATTGTTGGCTTGTTATTAAGGAAAACATGGGCATGTGAAACAAGAAAAACTCCCAGAGAATAGTGTGTGTGTGAGAGTGCTGAAATTATAAAACTGTTAACAGATTAAATCCTAGTATCCAGTTACATGCATATGAAAATGTGCCTTTTTTTTTTTTTTTTTTTTTTTTTTTTTTTTTTAATAAACTCATATTATCGTTTGACCTACATTCTTTGTAAATTTGCTTCAAGGTCCCATTGGTTAGCTGCTTCCTAATGCAGCAAAAAAATAATCATTAAGCTCCAAATTGATGTTACAAATTACTAATTAGTACTAATCATTGAGCTTGCTTGGCAGTTACCCATTATGTTGAGTTGTAGCCCTAGTAGACATATAAGGCAAGACACATTGTGTGTTCATCACTTGCTGCTCTGCTGGGAGGTACTGGAGATGTTAGAGCTTTTAGGGCCCTTACACACGGGCGTTTTTACCTGCGCTCCCCTGCGTTGCGTTTCGCTGCGTTCAGCCGCAGGGGAGCGCAGGTATAGACGCACTCAATTATTTTCAATGGGGCTGTACTCACACAAACGCATGTAGGCGCCGAACGCAGGAAAAATGCAGCATGTTGCGTCTGAACCTGCGTTCGGCACTTACACGCGTCTCGTGGGTACAACCTCATTGAAAAGAATGAGGTGCGTCTAGACCTGCGCTCCCCTGCGGCTGAACGCAGCCAAACGCAACGCAGGGGAGCGCAGGTCCAAAACGCCCGTGTGTACGGGCCCTTACGTAGGTGGAAGTTTTAGGTAATGTGAACTGCCAGGGGGAGTTGTCAGCTGCATCATTTAGAGGTGTGGACCAGGTCATATGTGTTGCAGTTTTGTACATCATGTCCCATTTATAAATTTCCAAAACTGATAAGCAGTTATAGGACTTCTTTCTACACTAGAACACATGGCACTTAAAGTATCCGAGGTTCTGTGCACTAGCACTGATAACTGAGCCCTTTGTAAATCACACACATGTAAATCATTTAGAAACACTGCGCAAATTTGCACATGAACAGTAACCTATAGAAACCAATAAGGTTTTTGCTTTTATTTTTAAAGCTGCAGCTGGCTGAAAAAAAGCTAATGACTTACTGGTTGCTATGGGCTCATTAACTATCAAGCAACCCATACAGGCCGATAAAAGCTGTCAGCACCTTATTGGCCTATGTGTGGGGTTATCCAACAGGCTTCCCTGATCAATATCGAAAGTTGGGCAGATCTTGACGCATCTGACCAACTGTATCCGATGCACTATGAGCCGATCGTTAGACCCTAGGGCCAGTGGCGCTCCGCCAATGAGGCAAGCGGCAGCGCCAGCTAGGTCTCCAGGGGAGGCAAAAAGCTGCTCCTGGTGCTTTTAAGAGCCAAATTTCCGGTTTTTAAACTGGACATTCTGCTTTTATAGTGAGAGAGAGCGTTGCTGCCTCCCCCCAGAAAAGTCATCGGGCTCATGGGGGGGGGGCATTACTGGAGCCGCGGCAATGTCTTCAGGAACAGCACTGCCTAGGGCCCATGATTGGATATCACCCAACCTCAATGTGGTCATATCAGGGAGAGATCCACTCGGATTTCTACATCTATGGGCACCTTTAAGCCTGCATTATGTACTCTTAATGCTTAATCTGGTTCTGTTCATTGACAGAAGAGGGGGTCATCCTTGGTTAATTAATTCATGTTAATATGTTGAGAAATAGTTAACACTTCTGGACTGATAGTGTTTGACATCGCATTTGGGAAAAACCAGGCCCCAGTTATTCATTTGATGTTAATGTTTGTGCACACACATATGTTTACACTTTAGAACTGCAAGATCACCAAGTAATGCAATAAACAATCCTGCTCTTTACTGATGTGAAAGACTTTATTATAGGAAATGTCTACACAAAATA
>CM044445.1:69818643-69839453 GCA_024363595.1 Xenopus borealis
TGTGTAAGGGCCCTGACTCCTGGTTGTTACTTTTTAAACAACATTGCAAATGTCTTAGTCCCCAGCAAAAACAGGTCTGTTAATCAGCTGGCTTGTCTTACATTGTATCAACAGTCTGAGAGGGGACAAATAGAACAGGACAAACACTACTGCTTTCAATAGCCATACATATACAAATAACCATAGAAAAATATTGCAAAGTTGCACAACACACTTAAAATTTAACTTAAAGGTGAACTACCCCTGATATTTTTTAGAATTGTATATAGAAAAGGTTCTAACAAATCTTAAACATGATATCTGCTCAGTTTATTGTAAAAAAACAAAAAAACAAAAAAAACACCACTTACCAACACAAAGATTCAGTTAAAACAATACACAGTTTAGAATTGACCAACAGTTAATTTTTAATGAAACTCTTGCCAAAAACATCATAACAATTAAACATCAATTTGTTCTCTTTCTAAACAACACACCAACTAAGTATGTGAAGCAAAACTTATGCAAAAATACATCTTGCTCTTAAATACATACACAAAGTACATACAGGGATCTGTACGTGCTCATTACTGCTGGTAAGGTAGTGTCATACTGAGAGACAGGCTTATTAGGTATGGTATAGATGATGATGTTGGCAATATCGTAATAAGAGTAGACACATTTACGTTCAATCAGCATGTGACACTTTGGTACTCTGGTAATTCTGTTTCTGTTTCGTGGAAATAGGGCAAGTTGTATTTTAGCTTTTGTTCCCGTTGCCTTTCCTGATGCACCAGGATATGAAATGTTTTAGGTTTTGGGGATTTAAGGTATATGCTGGTATCATCAGTTTCAGGCACATCTGAAGTTGACAGACCTCCTACTTTCCTTTGTTCACATTCTCCCATTCAGGTAATTGTCCCAAATAAATTAAACAAATTGCTATTGAACCATCTGCACGAATGGGCAAATAGTATAATAGCCAACAGTTGAACTTATTGGCTCAATAATTGCCAAGTTAAAAGGCAGCAGGCAGGAAGGGCAAGAACATGTACTTAAACATTGTTAAAGTGTATGTGATTCAAGTGGCACAACATTGAGCCCCTATAGGCTCAATAAGCAAATATCTGTTCTTCTTGTCTGTTCAGAGCAGGTTGTAAGGTATAAGGATCCATTACATTGGAGTGTGCTGCACTGATACTTGGATAGATGATCTTAAGTAGTCACAGTCATGTTGTAGATGCCCTTTGGCTGTGCCCATTTTTGTGCCTAGCTCTGAGCCTACAGATCACAAATTAGTCTTTTTTTTTAAAATCTTTTTAACCAGCACTTTGTGATCTTTCATTGGTGATTTGCTTAGGAACGGAAATCCACATTAAGCCTGGACTGGGAAAAAATGTATCTAGGAGCCCAGAAATTGCTCATATTGTTGCCCCTACATCCTGTGAATTATATCTACAATATCAACTTTAAGCTCATTTAGGATGCACCTGCATTGATATTATTACTGGATCAAAAAGCAAACAGCAATCTGAATTTTATGGGTCCACCAACCAACTGAAATTTTCATATAAAAACACTGAATATGTCAAAATGTGTATGGCCAAGCCATCTTATGTCTGCTCAAGAGCATGGAATCTTATTTTGGTGGGAGGTGAGCGAGGGGAGCGGGGTTTGAGATCCTCAAAGTAAAAAAGATGCAGCTACTGCCATGAAATGTGCCTCAGTTCATGAAACCCATTGTAGAAATTAAGATTTAATTGCTTTTCGACAGAAGACATGTTGCTACAGGTTATTCAACATGGAGCAAATCAAAAGAAAAATAATAATACCTCCAGAAGTAAAAAATGTTCAATGTGAAATAGGTTAGACACACAATTATATATGCATAGGTTAAAGCATAAGGGTGAATAGGGTTCATGGCCTTGCCTGTGTAATACCCATGAATCCAGTCATTCAAGAACTTGAGAACCAAAACAGGGGCACATTTCCTACAGACTACAGTTGCAGAGAAAAGGTCATTTGGAACATCTTCCCAGGTTGTGGCACTATATGTGGAACCAATACAACACACACTACTCATAGGGAATGTTTACTATATAACCCTACTTTTTTCTGAAATTCAATATACCTTTGTTTAGATTAATAACTATATATAGTAGGCAACATTGGTTTCTATGTTTATCACTTTATAATGAATAATAAAGAAAAGTAATTTGCAGAAAAGTGGTGTGTACTGGTTTGGTTTGTTTAGTTGTTACCTTTGAATAGCATTGGTAAGAGCAAAAGAGACACTCACCAGTGTTTTATTCCAAGGCATTTGGTGGGGTATGATTCCATATAGTGGACATGCTTCATACTGCAAGGTAAAATGGGATATTCTAAAGTCTGCAAAGACTGCATTACCAAAGGAACTAGGGGGTCTGCTTATATTTACATATGTTTGGAGGAATAGAGACCAATATCTCAGGACAAAATCATATTTTTAAAGAATTTATCTATGGATAAACGTTTGTTTTGTCAAGATATGGAGGAAGGCTCAAGAGGAAGGAGTGGAGACCAGGTCCATGCAGATTGAAGCTGTCACATTTTTGAGAGGGCAGGGACATCAGGAAAGGACACAGCAATGAAGCCAGGACTCAGAATAAGTACTGAGACACAAATATTCTTAGTCGAATGACAGAGCTGCCTCGGAAGCTGACAACAGTGTTCACAGTCACCATCTCCAGGTCAAGCACCAAGTCCCGGGGGCCAGTGATTGGTCTTGTCAGAACCAGCGTGGCACTGATGGGCCCTGTTTGCTGTGTGCAAGAGATGAGAAGGAGACATATTACAATAGAAATACATGAAGAAGAGCCATGAAGAAATCCACGCAGGATCCTCACTATACCCTATAGGTAATAAAAGTTTGCCCAGCTGCAGGAGCCCATAAGAACCAATAAGTTATTTGCTTTTAAACAGGTGACCAGTAATTGTTACCTGATGATTGGTTGCTATGGGTTACTAGACACATAAACTCTGCATCTTTTATCACATAACCCATAAGGCATTAAGGGTTAAATTTATCAAAGAGTGTAGTTCTGCCACCAGAGTGAAATTCCACCACTCTCCATTCATTTCTATGGGATTTTGAAAGGCCTATTTATCAATGGGTGAAGTGAAAGTTCACCCATTGATAAATAGGCCTTTCAAAATCCCATAGAAATGAATGGAGTGGCAGAATTTCACTCTAGTGGTGGAACTTCACTCTTAACTTCACTCTTTGATAAATATACCCCTAAGTAACTAAAGAGCTGATAGTAACACCAAAAAATTTAAGTTTATTTAAGTAATGAAAATATCATGTAGTGTTGCCCTGTGGTAAAACTGATGTGTTTGCTTCAGAAACACTACTATAGTTCATATAAACAAGCTGCTGAGTAGCAATGGCAGAAATTGAAAAAAGGCTATATGGCACAGGAAAAGTAATGGATAACAGATAACATTATATTCGACACAGCTTATCTGCTATCTGCTGTGTATCTTGAGCTTTTTTGCCTTTGAATAGCTGCCCCCATTGCTACACAGCATCTTATTTATATAAACTATAGTAGTGTTTCTGAAGCACACACAGCAGTTTTTCTAGAGCAGGGCAACACTGTATTATATTTTTATTCCTTTAAAACAATTTCATTTTTTTAGGTCACTGGTCCTTAGAACAGTGATCCCCAACCAGTAACTTGTGAGTAACATGTTGCTGTCCGACCCCTTGGGTGTTGCTCCCAGTGGCTTATGCTTATTTTTGAATTCCTGACTTTAGTTGCAAAAAAAACCATGCACTGCCAAACAGAGCCTCATTTTGGTTGCAAGTCCACCAATACCCAATTACAGCCTTTATTTGGAAGCCCCAAGACCTTTTTGCATGTTTATGTTGCTCTCCAAGATTATTTTACACTTGAATGGGGCTCACAGGTAAAAAAAAGGTGGGGACCCCTGTCTTAGAACTTAAGCCCAACAATACTGTACTGATCCCCTAATGGGGTAAATTTAATTTCTGGGGGTTACAAACACACTATGTAATGGCATGATCAAAAGAGCCAGAGGGCCCAAAGCAAATAGCCCTGAAACGGACCCAAGCTCAAGTACCCAGATACCCTGAAAAAATCAAGGGAGTTTGTTACAGTTACATAAACACCATTCATGATAGTTAAAGAGAAACTGCAAAAGAAATGTATTCAATATGAAAATGCAATGCAATCCCCTTCAGCATGTACATAGAGGAAACAAACACTTAATCTGTGGTGTAAGTTTGTGGTGTAGCGGTTACAGAGTACTACAACAATATTTTCACACACAAATACTGGAACTGTACATCAGTCTGGAACAGAGGTCATAAGCCTAAATCTTTTCATCATATGTAAATGCTTTTCTATAAATCATCTGGTATTTAAGTCTCATGTTCCTTTACCCACAGTGCTGATTACAAGTAACAAGAATACAAAGAGAGGGGTCAGGCAGCAGTCAGTTGAATGCACCAGTTAGATGGCTGACTGCCCGGACAGCTGGGTTGCAGTACAGGACTCTGAGAAGATAAACATGATGTTGACGTCAAAGTCAAAGCTTAGAGTAAATGTTAAAAAAGTTTAATATAAAGGTACAAGCAAAGCATCAACCAGTCATTTATGAAATGTGTTGAATTTTTATCCAGCATGTTTTTTTTTTACCCACAATGCAATGTATATCCCAGTGTTACTGTACACGTTATGCTCTTGTAAATTCTTGTACTTGCCAGGTGCGAGCCTAGGGGAAACTTTTGTAGGTGGCATGCTGCTTTGCGGTTCCAGTTTTGCACAGCCCCCCACCCCCATTCCATAGTGCAGCCCTGATCTCCCTTTAAAACTGTGCAGAAGGTGATAGGAGGATGGGTTTCTGTTGAACTGAGCTGTGGGCAGAAGGAATAAATATGTCTAGGAAAGCATAATCTCAAAATGTGGCCTTGGTATTTGTTTTGTAAATGATGTTCTAGTTTCATTATGCATTTCAATATGAACAGTCTTGCCAATGCATCTCTCCCCCCTCCCCCAATATATTTCTCCTTCTTGGCCACAATTCCTATTTATAAAGGGGAATAAGGGTCCCTTTGAAGCAATTCACTATCCAAAGGTCAGAACAATTGGGCTCTGAATTTTGCACTGGTTCTGCCATTGTTGGGGCATCCAACATCTGGTACAGTGCTGGAGTGTTGTCCTTAGGTATTAAGTACAGGTCATGTTCCTTGTACCACAAGCACTTTATCTTGGGCATTAATAATACCATGCAAGTAAGGGGCATGCATGTAGATGCCATAGACTGCTTACATGCCACTTTTTATATGATTTGGCACAACCTGTTTTTCGCCAGTGCACCATTCATAGGCTTTATGCCTGATATTCCAGTTGCAAAGATTTGACCTGAGAGTAAAAACAAGGTGCATCACAGGCTCAAAAATATGGGCATTTGCACCTGATTTTTGCACTTTACAATTTGTCTGACTTTATTAAACAGGCCAATTAGTTCTTTCTGTATAAATTGCTCATATTGCTAACAATAATCGCTAACAATGATGTTAACAAATAATGTCCCATTTTCTTCCCTATAATTTTAGAGAAAACAGGCAACACATTTAAAGGGGATCCCAAAAAGGCAGTAAGTTACAAACTAAGACAAATGAATAAACACTCTGTATTTGTAGCTAACTTTGGTATCCCACAACTGTAATGCCGTCACTCTGTTTATGTGTAAATGGTTACTCTTACAGTAAATGCTACGTAAATATTTGGGTGTGTGAATGTTTCTAGTTCCTTATTACACAAATGCATAAAAGGGTTATAGAGATTTCTATTTGCCAACCCATTTAACTTAACATGTTGTATCGTACATATTTTAAGTCTTCCTGATTTATTAGCTCCTGCACTGGATGGAAAGCCCATTGCTTATCAGTTGTCTGCTTAAGAATATGGAAAAACACTCAAAATAGTGGGTTCAGGAGGGCAGGGGTGGGCCAAGGGGTAGGCAGAGTAAGTGACTGCCTAGGCCACAATAACTGGGGGGCGCACTTTTAAGGAGAATTTTTTTTTTGTTTTTTTATTTTTACTTTTCGGTTCACTTGGCTTGTTGGCCTTTATTAAAAGCATTCTAATTTGTAAAAACTGCATGCCCCAACCCCCTCTGGGATTTGTTTTAGCCCGCATTGCCGGATTTGCAGGGCGGGTGCCCCTTAGCCGCGCACAGGTGCAAGAGCCACAGGTATGGCGGGGCATGGGCTTGGGGCCTTCAGTTGCAAACTGCAGTATTAATGGATATGGCTGGGCCTGGTCCCAATGTTGGCTCCTGGCCTGGCAGTGGCACAAGGACAGATCATGGGGTCTTGGGATGGGCACAGCACAGGTACAGGAGGGGGCGTGGGCTTGGGGCCTGCAGTATGAATGGTGGATATGGTTGGGCCTGGATTGCGGGGGGCACTGATTGGAACCCTTGCCTCGGGAGCCTAACTACCTTGGCCTGGCCCTGCAGGAGGGTGCATTTTGGCATATATCCTTTGCAAACTCAAAGTGCTTTACATAACATTCATTAAATAAGCATTAAGCGCCACCTGCTGGTTAAAAGTGAAAAAACTCATGAAAGAGACACTATGGGGCAAATTCACTAAAGCGTGAAGCGTCTAACGCTAGCGCTAATTCGCCAGGGTGACGTCAATTCGTAACTTCGCAAATTCACTAACACCGACTCTTGCAAATTTCCGCTAGTGAAGTAGATAGACTAGCGTAACTTCTCACCCTTACGCCAGGCGAAGTTGTGCACTGACGAAGGGACGTAACTACGCTAATTCACTAAGATGACCATTTTACTGAACGTTACCACTTACGCTAGACGTTACTTCGCCAGGTCAGACCTGGTGAAGTTCAATACAATAGATAGGAGTCCCAAAAAAACTCTGGCGTGTTTTACCTTTTGTAGGGTGATAGTCTGAAAAAGAGCAAAATTTTTTTTAGGGGGTTACCCTTCTTCCCCCCTACATTTCCTAACATAAGGCAACTCAACTATACAGGGGGTACATGTTTAAGCAATAGGACAACTTAATTTTATTTAAAGGTTTCCTGGGCTTGTGTAGTGTAATGTAGTGGCTGTAACATATACTTCTATTAAACCTAGAAATTTGCGCTTTATGCAAATTATGCATTGCTAGTGTAAATATGCTTTGCCTGGCGAAATAACAATAGCGCAACTACGCTACCGTTCGCCGTCCTTAGTGTAACTTCGCACTTTAGTCAATTTGTGTAGCGCTGGCGAACGGTAGCGAAGGCAACGCTAGCGCATTTTCGCCGCTTAGTGAATTTGCCCCTATGTGAGACATTTTGCTAATTTTTTAAAAATATTCTTGCTGCTGTGGTTATTTAAATGTGAGTGTTCATTAGTAAGCTGTTACAGGACAGAGCCCCAAGTGAGGCTAGAACTGGAATTACCTACTGGGGATTTATTGCTGTTCTCCCATAAAGTAACACTGACAAAAGAATCATACTCTTCCATTACCAGCGAAATGATAGACAGATATTGGAGTATTTTTGTATCTAGACTAGGGCTCCACAGATAGGTTGTAAACATTCTACATTTAGATTTTGGTTATCTCTGTTTGCTAGAACAAGGTTGCGTTGGGCTCCACCCACCTTGCTGGCACATAGAGCTGACTGGTTTTATTCACAATTAACCTGAATATACAGTTCCATTCCCACACTCATTTACAGCAGTTTTACCATTGTATTGTTCTACACAAATAGCACATTTAGAGTAAAACAACAAAAGTAAATTTTCCTGGAAACCAGTGACGTAACTAGATATTTCTTAGAGGTTGACCATGTTTTAACCAATATTTATTGAAAACATTTATGAATTAGGGCCTCATGGGGTCCCTATACTTCCTGGGCCCTCTTGCAGCCTCAGGGTCTGCTTCCTTATACTTACGCCCCTGTTGGAAAGCTATTTAACAGAATACCATGTATTGTTCTGAACGTCTTCACAATCAGATCAAGGGTGAGAGATCTCTGTGTTCCAGATGTTTCCCAGGTTAATATTCTAACTGGAACAGATTCAACGTGCTTGCAATGTACAGTGCCAGTGTTCTTCCAGCCCCCGGGAGTAAATACCATACAAGCTTTCCTGTGTTTCTCTTTATAACACTTACATAAGCTGTCTGAAATAAACACTGGAAAATCCTTGTCTGGAAAATTCTCACTTAAAGTCAGAATTGTTTACTAGGTGCACTTTTAATTAACAGGGCCAGGTCATAATTTTACACAATGACCCCCTTCTGTGTTCCAATTTGCTTCCACATATATATAGCCCAAATAAACTTGATCTCAGTGACATTTCCTGAGACATTATGTATGCCCATTGCCTTGAGTGGAGTAACTTTCTTAGGAGTTTCCCCATCAAATTACTCATCTCAAAGTTTCTCTTCAACCTCTTACTTCAAGAAGTGGGCAGCTACTAAAGAATACAGAGGATGACTGTGTCTGAACACAGAATGAGCTGGCTGTAATATGAGACTCATGGTAGAATGTTCTATCCCTGCAGTGCAAATTGTTATGCTGTGCAGTGTGCCACCTGACTATGTGGCAGGTCTGGACTGGGAGTCAAAATAGGCCTTGCCATTTCAAGTACATAGAGGCCCAAATAGCCCTCAACCAGCCCACTAAATAGTGACTTTCTATGGCATCGTACAGCAGCCCCTCTGGCATTTGCCAGAACTCACAGATTGCCAGTCCGGGCCTGCTGTGTGGTACTTACCCTCATGTAGAACTCTCTGCCTTCATTCCCCGACTTAATCTGGAAAATGTAATAGGCTCCAGGGAAGCGGGTGGTGGCCTGCATCTGGAATATGTCTGTAGGAACACTGCGGGTGGACAACAGGTCCATGTGTCTATGGACAATGGTAAACGGCTGGTCTCTGCAGGCTGTGTTCTCCACAGGACACATGCACCGACTAGAAAAAGACAAAACTGACTGATGATTAGTTCAAAAAAAGATCTTTCTCTTCTTGCCTCTAAGTTTGCACCCAGGGCAGTCTTCAGGTGGAACTTGTGGTTCAACTGTAGTACTCCCAGTCCCACTCCCAATACTTATGACTATTAATTATGGCACTTGTACAGGACTCCAACAGAAAAGTGACGGTAGCTTTAGTTCCAACCAATAACGTCATATATAGCATGGTTTTTCATATATATATATAATATATTTACTTTATTTAGTAAAAGCATGCCATCGGGCAGAAAGACAGGCAATCTAGCTCATTATTGATGCATTACATGGACTAATATAAGGGATTATTTATGATTTTATGTATTTGCCTTCCTGTTAACTTGCTGAGGGCTGATTTTGGAGTTCAAAGATCTGTGGTTGCCCCCATGAATACTATGCTTCCTACAATTGTCAACACTGTATTAATGAGTGGGGAGAGGGGGGAGGGTTTGAACGTAGACATCTTCATTCAGTCACCTAGCAATAGCCATATCTTGTGAGTCATTGACACTTACAGAGCTGCTCTAGTAAAAGCAATTGTATCTTATTTGTTGGTAGGTCTTGCTGCAGGGAGTAATAGCTTTGGAGTAAAATGTAACCTTGTTTTGTGCATTACCAGAATGTTTTTATATTTTGATTAAGAGAATGTATATTTTCCTATTATATCATAGTGTTAGCTCATTGGCTGATATCAGTTTGTCCTGGGTACATACTTATCATTGATCTGGATGTAGGGTTCTTCACACCTCACTGGATCTAGGCACCTGTAGTTTCCAGGAATATTGAAGCACAACTGTTGCACGGTGCAAGTGTTGTTCCCTGTGTCACATTCGTCAATATCTATAACACAAGAGAACCTGAGAAATTATTAGGAACTCTTCATTCAGTTCCTGTAAACTACAAACCATCAAATAATGTACATCTTACTTATATGCTGTTCATGTACTTGTTATGCAAATAGTCTAATAGTAGCACAGCCTGTAAGGCATATTGATATCTTTAGTACATATACACATTTACACACACTTTCTCTCCATTAGTGACGCAGTTCAGCCCACCCCTGTATTGTTTGGATGTTATTTTCTGTGTACAGGGCCGGATTTGTGGCGAGGTCACAAAGGCCCAATCCAAGGGCAGCAAAATTTTAGGGGTGGCTACAATCTAAGGAGCACTGGGGACATGTAATCCCCAGTGCTGTGGCACATGTCCCAGGGGAACAGACTCTCGAGTGCACAGGCGCTAGGACCCAGCAGCCTAGGGAGCCCAAGCCCAAAATCCCAGCCTGGCTGTGTAAGGTGCTGAGGTCTACTGACCTGCCTGTGCCAAGGGCTTTCATTAATATATTCATTGTTCTTGATTGAGCCTGGCATTATGTGACCTGTCAGTGCCATTCATAATCAAAAAATGGTGCATAATATGTCATGATGAGATCCCAGTCTTTAAAATTCCAAATAACTCCATCGATGATGGCACTCCATAATCAATCAGGCTGAGGCAGGAAATCAGATCATTCATATTGGTGGACCAACCTTTCGATTCCGTACAGGAATCTTCGTCAGGGTGAGAGAAGTGCCAGAGCAAAGAAAGCCAATTTAAATATACAAAACGGCACCAATTTCTTGTTGCTAGAGTGCCTAGCATCCAGTGTGTGAGCTAGAAAATGTGTATAGTGTTACAATAGAAATAGAAACACGCAGCATTGTACAGTGCCCCCTTACCTGGTGTTTGCACGTTACCTTGTGGCTTTGTGTGTTCAGGCACTTTTCTCATCCTGGCGAAGACTCCAGTACGGAATCAAAACGTTGGTCCACCAATAAACCTCTGAATGATCTGATTTCCTCACACTCCACTGCTGGTATGGAGTGCCATCATCAATGAACTGCAAAATTTGTATATGCACATGGAACCTCTCTTCTCGATATATATATATATATATATTGTGTATATATATATACTGTGTATATATATCGAGAAGAGAGGGTCCATGTGCATATACAAATTTCCTGCATGGAGTGGATGAGTCTCCATAGTAACACATTTAAGTCATCCGCTGCTGGTATCTAGCAGCCCAACTGCAACTGGCCACACTAGTTCAGCCTTCTCACCTTGGCAAGTTCTGCTATCATCAAGCAAGACGTAGCCTCCTGGGCAACTGCAGTAGTAGGAACCTGGCTCATTGACACAGTCATGCTGGCACAGGAATTCTGAAACGCTGCATTCATCCATATCTGCCAATATAAAGCCCACATATGAAAATGAAAAGTTGTGTAGTATAATGTACATGATCTTCTTATTTATGGTTTGTGGAAATAACTGTAAAAGTTTTTTGACTCCTAGACCCCTAAAAAAGCAGTTATTTCTGGCTGCACAGAGGATACATTGCATTTTACATGGAATGTCAAAATTGTC
Source organism: Xenopus borealis (assembly GCA_024363595.1). Lineage (NCBI taxonomy): Eukaryota > Metazoa > Chordata > Amphibia > Anura > Pipidae > Xenopus > Xenopus borealis. The sequence goes on from CM044445.1 coordinate 69,830,065, forward strand.
AAAATACATCTTTCAGATCACAGGTTGGCATTAAAGGGCATATTTATGATCATGCAGGATCATGATTGGGCAAAACAAAGGCAAAAGGTACAAAGGAGTTTCTAAACTCACTTCCATTTTCTGTGGTTTTACAGAGACTGTTTTTTTTCTTATTAAATCTTGTTTTCCAAAAAAAAATAAAATAAATGTTTGCCAAATAAAACAGGGAACCATTTGAAAAAGAAAACATTTTGTGTGCTGTTCTTAGCAATTGCTTCTTCTTCCACTTTCCAGTTGGGGGGGGGGCACTGACCTAGGCAGCTAAAAAAAACACATTTTATCAGACTCCCTGTATAAAAGGTCTTTTACAAAGACCCCAGACAAAAGTGAGCTCCTGGTATTGTTAATCCAGAGAGTACTTCTGTTTACTGCAGAGACAGACTGCACCCGTTTTTTTCCAACCTACCTAGCATGTGGTAAGCGACACCTATAGAGTACAAATATGTCCATTAAATGCAATGATGCTATACGCCTCTGAGCAACTTGCATTGGCTCTAGCACAGGAAACATAGAAATGTCTCAGTCAGTTGTGTACATGTGCTACATACATTGTTTAACAGAGTGAAATGTATTGAGATCCAGCATACAGGAAAATACATTCACAAAGACATACAGAGATAATGTGTACAGGGTGTGCAACAGAAGCAATTAGTGTGGCTTAGATATGTTACCGCTGCAGTTGACTCCATCTTCATCTAACTCATACCCTGGTTCACAGCGGCACAGATATGATCCATACGTGTTCATGCATGTCTGCACACATGGGTTATCAGTGATACATTCATCTACATCTGGAAAGATATCAGAAGGCTCAGTTACACACACCAACCTCAAATGTGAAATCTACAGTCGTATTAAAAATAGTGGAAGCATTGGGCAATTCAGTAAAAGAAAAGTATAAATGATGCAAATAAATGTCCTGCTCTTGAAACTAACTGAATGCAACAGAAAATGGATTTGATGAAGAGTGTGCAATAAGTACAAGAGACACAGAGAATTGAGTTGGATGGCGAAAGTCTGATCCTGCTAATTGCTACAGCTCACATAATACATGGCAATGGAATACTGCTTGGTGTTTTCACTGCCGTGTCTAGTAGTACAGTAGCAGATTTAAGCTGTTGATTTGGGGGCATTTCAGATTCAGTTGTTAACTTATCTTGCAATTTATGTGTCCTCCCCAACTGCCTCCCTGAGAGATCTCTGTTGGAGAGGATGGAAAAACCATCTGAACATCAACACATCAATGCTGTCCTCTCCCAATGGCTCTGCATAGGTGTCAGTTATAGTCCCTGCTGTCTGGCTCCTAGACTGCTAAACTACTTATAAATTCATCCAATCCCAACTATAGACAGGTTTTGCTTTTGCTGGGCTCATCAGTGTAGTACAAGGCCAAACATGTTTTTTATCTGGGACATACTGCACAGCATTTTAGGTAAACAACTAAGGCGATGATAGGAGTAACCTGCAGTGTCGGACTGGCCCACCGGAAACCAGGAAAACTCCCGGGGGGTCAAGGTGTCAGTGGGCCCTCATGCTGCTAAACTTTTGGACAATTTCATGGCCATTCCCTATTTCTATGAGTACAAAGAGGCTAAATAGATGGAATAATTGATTATAGTATGTAAACAAAACAGAATAGAGTGAGGAGATGAAGAATATTAGTACTGAGAGTGGGCCCCTGGTCTAAGGTTTTATGGTGGGCCCCTGATCTAAGGTTTTTGGGTGGGCCCCTGATGTCCCAGTCAGACACTGGTAACCTGCCAGAAAGCAGTACTGGAGTTCTCTATTTGCAGCTAGATTTCTTATATTCATTTCTAATAACATTGGAATAAGGAATCATATTTATTGGCAGGATTCATGCAGCTTAGTTACTATCAAGCACATTGAACTGTTTTGTTGTTATTTGTTGTTATATAGAAACCAGAAATATATTTGTTTGAGAAATAGGAAGTAGATTTGGGAATTCAAACCCAGCAACAAAAATTCTCTCATCAATGGCTCCACTAGATTTAATTTACAAAATGCAAGAAACACTCTATTCTTCCTACCTAGCTCATTCTTTTTAACATCTATTTGACTTATTAAAATACAGACCCCTGCGACAAATATGATATACTGTGGCTGACCAGGTGAGTTACGGCTTTTCTTTTCCTTTGCCTCATAATTTGACTTCATAATATTGATAACCCATTAGAATATTGGCTGGGATTCTATGTGTCAATGTTCTCAACACTCTCTCCATTATTTGGTTTTCTTTTTACAGTTCTGTACTAAATTTATTATATAATTCTTATGGCTTTTTCTATTCTGATATTACGTTATTATGTTTTCACTATGCTATTTCTTTTAACAGTTCTGTACTACAAATATTATAGATCATTCTTATGGCATTTTTTATTCTGATATTACCGTATTAGGTTCAAAATGGACTCTATGGGAGATGGCCTACATGTAACTCCGAGATTTCTGGATAGGAATAACAATTTGCAATAAAACGGCTTTTGAAATGTGCCTCCTGATAAAGCAAAGTAAAACCGACAGGGTAAATACGTTCATTCTTTCAGTCTGTTCTGGCTGTTGTAACTGAATAACTCCTTTCTTTAGATAATTAGGCCTTCTGATGTCATGTAGCTTATCATTGTGTATAACCTGGATAGAATTTTCTACATTGTACTGTACTGTATTCTTTATACAGGATATTTATTGTTATTAGAATTGCATCAACAGATTACAGACTAGAAAGGTAAGATATATAATAGTTTCCCTTGACAACTATGAGCCTAAATGAGATCTATGTCCCTATGCCCCAATTTTTCATAACTCCTCTCATTACCCGACACTGCTTTGTGCCTTTTTACTGCATGTTATAATCACTGTGTCAGTGCCTATTATTTATATATTCATACAGCTAGCAAAAACTTTGGTTTTACATGGAATGTAATAAAAGGTTTTCACCAGGTCTAGTATTTACTGGTCCTCTGTTAGAGAACAAATGTCTGATTGGGCGTTATGGGTTAGCAGAGAGAAAACTCATAATGGGTTTCCAGTAATGGGAGTTTTAGCCTACATCCTTGGGCAAGTGGCACCAGAACCTGGCTTGCATCAGCCATCTGCATACCTTGGCAGGACCTCCCATCAGAGTTCAGGATAAAGCCAGGATTACATGTGCAGGAATATGATCCTGGTACATTGGCACAGAGCTGCTGGCAGTATCCATACCGACATTCATCTATGTCTGGAAATAGAAAATATTTTTTTACTTGAAACCTTGTTAATAAAAAAAAAAAGTTTATTTCATGAATGATGAGCAAACAGAAATAAATACCAATTACATTTGCCAAATACTATATGTAAAAATCAAATAACGGCTTGGTCTAACCTTGGCTTTAAGGGGAACTATCATTAAAATGAAAATGTAATTTAAGCTTCATTCCTGGAAATAAGGGATTTTGCAAATATAACCAGTAAACGCTTCTGCTCCATTTCAGGAATAATCCAGATTTTGACATATAGGTTAAATGCATCACTGGTGTGTTCTCCCTGTGTCTAGACAACGTATCAGAGTTAACCGTCTCTAACTCCAACACATAACCTGCATTTAAGGAGACTAAACACTAGAGGAAAAGAGTACAACATGTTTACCTGATCATATTCATATAGTTTTAGACACTCCCTATAGTACATTTTCATTGTCACATTAGTTCCCTTTAAGTAAAATTCTTTATTTTGTGTGTACACAGGGTATTTTTCATTTATTATAAAATTATACAAAAGAAGGGCCAGTGTTTGGGGTCGTTTTGCTCTTGGGCACCATATTCATTGTGATGTATGTAACTCCATATGTTCTATGTATATAATTCATATGATTTATCTGTATAAACACATTTACTTTACAGCGCTACATAATCTGTTAGTGCTATAGAAACACATGTTATTAATAATAATAATAAAATAATAATAAGAGAGCAGGCTACCACACCATCACCACAGAAAGTCATGCTCTGATCTTTCCTAACAATATTACCATAATCTCTCTAAAGAGGGAATTTTCTGTAGCTTCCCAGAGATCAACTTTCAGATGACATGTATATTTTATATTAAATATGATTCTGTTCTTTAAAAAAGCGCAATGACAAGGTGCAAGAGTGGGACCCCACTTGCCTGTAAGAATTAAATTTTTACTTTATTGTTATAGGCATTTCTTTGGCCAGGACGGACACATTGGAAAGTTGAAACATGCTTTGGAAGGTGGAAGAACATACTGTAGATGGCATAGTGCTTAGTGTTGCCTATTTTCAGTTTTAGGGGTCCTGGGTTTGATTCCAGTAAGGGTACTATTGGGTGAAGATACAATTTTCTTTTGTTTGTCTGGGTCTCCTCCAGGTCATCTGTTATAGTTCCACAACTCAATAACATACTGATAGGTTGAGGGTACACATATTTGGCATCTACAATTTTTTAGTTAGCATTTTTGCTAAAGTGCCCTGTGGTTTAGTATTATACAATAAAAATTGTGCATGTGCTATTTTTATTGCATTCTGTGTTAATCTGCAGTCTAATGGGCTACACCGTGTGAGAGGTTAGTTATAACGTTGTACATCCCTAGACTGTAAAGTGGTATGCCTGACAGATCTTCCACCATCATTATTGTGCGCAGTGGAGAAATGCCAGTGCCCAGCTGAAAACTCACCCTAGTTTTTTTTGTGATGTAATAACAATTTCATGAAACCCATGATGGATGAGGGCTACTGCACTAGGCTTAAACTGAGACACAAAGCCAATGGGTTCTTAGTTTCTGTCAAAACAGAGAACATTTTTTCATTCAGGCTGCAAATTCCATTGACACAAATGAGCCAAGTTTCTATCGACTACAAACAATTTATCCTCAGCTCCAAGTTATGAAAAGCAACTTCAAACATTAGCTGAAGAAGAGACCAAACTAAAGAAAGGATGTCAAGTCCAATGAATCATGACTGTACATTCAGGCAACAAGCAAAATGCACTGTAACAATGACCATCAAAGTTACTGCACAAATGGTTACATTTTAATTACTCGTTTCCTTACTGATCTCTTGGAGAGGGAAAGCTGCACATGTTTCCACTTTACGCATGGTACACAGTCATCTGGATACAATTTGAGGCTTGCTTGTGCCATGTATTTGTGAAGTACTTCATTTTCAGCAAGAGATGTGAACATTATATTCTGTTTGAGCAAGAAAGCAAGCTGTCCTTTTGGGTTGAGATGAATTGCAGGGCTTGTCCCTTTTAGGCAATAAGTGTTAATGCCTGGGCATTCTATAAACATGATTATGGGCAGGCCATAGACCAGTGAGTGAAGAATGAGTTTTTAATGCCTGCCAACACCCTTCAGTAAATATCAAATACATGTGTTGCATGTAAAACAATTTAAAGGGGTAATTCACCTAACTTTTAATATGCCAATTATAAACTTTGTCTATCACTTTTTCTTTTATTATTGTTTTTGAATTATTTGCCTTCTTCTTCTTCTGACCATTCCAGCTTTCAAATGGGGGTTACTGACCCCATCTAAAAACAAATGCTCTGTAAGGCTACAAATGTATTGTTATTGTTACTTTTTATTGCTCATCTATCAATTGAGGTCCTCTCCTATTCATATTCCAGTTTATTATTCAAATTGATGCATGGTTGCTAGGGTAATTTGAACCCTAGCAACCAAATTGCAGAAATTGCAGACTGGAGAGCTGCTGAATAAGAAGCTTAATAACTCAAAAACCACACAAATAATATAATAATATTACTGTCTACATCATACTAAAAGTTAATTTAAAGGTAAACAGCCCCTTTCAATACATGGCAAATATGTATGTATGTATGTATGTATAACTTTACAGAATCATATCCGGACAAAGAGCTTAAGTGCTATGTGGTAAGAAACATAAGGATTCACTAAAGTGCAAAGTGGCTAACACTGGCGACAATTCGCCATTTCACAAATTTACTAACTGACTCTGACGAAAATTTGCTAGCGATGTAGATAGACTAGCGCAAGTTCGCACCCTAATGCCTGGAGAAGTTGCACTCTGGCGAAGGGGGTGAAATTATGCAAATTTACTAAGATTTTCTTTTTTCTTAACATTACTTCCTTCGGCAGAGTTTACTTCGCCAGGTCAGAGCAGGCAAAGTTCAATAGAGTTTGTAAAAAAAATTTTGAAAATGTTTCTAAGTCCCAAAAAGACGTTGGTGTTTTTTGGGTGATGGGCTGAAAAAGATCAAAATTTTATTTTTGGGTGCCCACCTTCCCCCCCCACATCTGTTAACATATGGCACCTTAAAAATAGTGTGGGCACGTGTAGGGCATTAGAACACCTCTATAAACTATTATGTTTTAGTTATGTTTCCCTGGGCTTGTGTAGTGCTCTGTATTTGTGCAGCATACTCGTACACTCAATTTGAAATTTGGCGCCATATGCAAATTAGCATTCGCTAGTGCTACTTCGCTTTGCCTAACTAATTTACGCTAGCGCAACTTTTCTAGCTTTGGCTCCCTGGACTCAACTTCGGATCTTCGTGGATTTGCGCAGCCTGGCGAATCTACGCCTGGAGAAGAACAGCGAAGTGTATAATGAGAGCTAATGAGATCAATCTACAATCCCCACACAACCTTCAATTCCAGCTTTAGTGCATTAGACTTAAGTTATAAGAACAACTCGTGATTTAAAGTGTATATTCTTCAGCTTTCTTTGGTGAGAAGTCACTACAACTGTATAGCTGCAGATCCTGTAACCAATCCACAATTTAGATCAATGAGAAAATACAGGGTACAATCATGGAGTGATCAGTATAAACTCACAAAAAGCAGAGCAGTCCCTTCTATAGAACTGATAAAAGGACTATCATCCAGTCCACCCAGAGTTTTCTTGCTTCCTTGGGGGACTTCTCTTTGGGTGCAACCGAGGTGAGGAACTATCTTGCCCGTAAAACCTGCACACTGGTTCCCTTTCTAGGCTAAAATACCAAAGGTTATCTAGCCCCTTCTAATACTCCTTGGCAGAGCCCAAGACTGCTAATCCTTGAGCCTGACTAGTGAGACCTGTGCAGGCCCGGACTGGCAATATGTGGGTTAGGGCAAATGCCAGATGGGCTGCTATAAGGTCCCATAGAAAGTCAGTATTTAGTGGGCTGGTGGGGACTGTTTGGGCCTCTATGTGAGCTGATTGGGCCTCTGTGTACCTGAAATGCCAGGGCCTATTTTGATTCTCAGTCCAGTCCTGGACCTGTGACAAGAGATAGCTGCCTGCTCACTAAATCTTGCACTAAATTTGGGTTCCACAGTTGACACCCTTCCACATAGGGATGTCTCTGACCAAAAGCCCTTAGAAGCACATGGCTTTTATTTACATATTTTAGCATGCTGCCACCTTGTGGCTAAAGTAGGTAAAGCTAGGGGTCATGGCTCCCTCCATAAAGTAAGGGGCCAAACAGGGTAACTAAATAAATAGGGTAACTCTTCATAAGTCCCCTACACTATATCACTTTATATATGGACCAAGGCTGATGGAAAAATAAATTATAGATCCTTTATTGTTTAAAACATTACTATTAAACTGAAAATGAAATGGTTCCCCTCACTGATTCTAGAGATCAACACCAATAAAATGTCCTTGGGTTTAGTGGCAGGACTTAATATAACCGAGTTTATTCAGCTTTTTTTCAGACTCACCTAAACACTGTCCCTCCAGTAGCCAATATCCTTCTGTACAGGAGCAGGTGTATCCTCCTTCCGTATTGATACATATCTGAGTTGGGTTACACTGGTGGGACTCACTGGCGCACTCGTCTACATCTGTAAGTACAAAACAAGGACATTTTAGGAAATGGGACTGGATTTGTAACAGAAGAAACATTGGGTTACTGTTTAAAGGGGTAGTTCACCTTCAGGTTAACTTTTAGTATGTTATAGAATGGTCAATTCTAAGCAACTTTTCAATTGGTCTTCATTATTTATTTTTTATAGTTTATGAACTATTTGCCTTCTTCTCCTGACTTTTTCTAGCTTTCAAAAGGGGGTCACCGACACCCTCTAAAAACAAATCCTCTCTAAAACGTCACATTTATTATTATTGCTACTTTGTATCGCTCATCTTTCTATTCCAACCATCCCCTATTAATATTCCACATTCTCATTCAAATCAGTGCATGGTTGCTAGGGTAATTTGGACCCCAGTAACCAGATTGCTGACACTGCAAAATGGAGAGCTGCTGAATAAAAAGCTAAAAAACTCAAAAACCACAAATAATAATAAATGAAAACCAATTGCAAATTGTCTCAGAATATTGCTCCCTACATCATACAAAAAGTTAACTCAAAGGTGAACAACCCCTTTAAGAATTAAGACAGTACATCTAACATATGCTTTTATAAAGAGTCATTGTGCTCTCAGGTAGGAAAACAATTCTTGAATCTACAAATGCAGTAAAATCAGACTGGCCCAATACAATAATAATAATACTAATAAAGTATCTGCAAGACTGTAAACATAATAATCAGCAATTAAAATTGCACAAGCCTGGAGGCCAACGATTGTAATGCTGCAGTGCATATAGATAAAATATCAGACCTTAGCAGTAACTGCAAATTATTTTAATGAAATCGTTTAAAAAACATGTTTTCTCTGTAATAAGAAAACAGTACATTGGTACCTGATCTTCTACCTAAGATATAATGCTTTAATAATGCTTTGTCTTTTTATCTAGAAAACTCCAGGTCTCAAGCATTCTGGATAACATGTCCCATACGTGTAAACTAAAACATCTATTATTATCGAAATCAAAAAAACAGATACAGCCAGAAAAATTCTGTGTATGGTTGATATTAGGATTATGATCTTAGATGGTTTACAACAGAAAGTTGTCAATAAAAAAAAACTTGCATTCCCCATTCTGTTAATATTCAGCTCATGAAATACCCTTACCCCTACCCATCAGCCTATAGATGTCTGTAGAAAATACCTAGTTACCAGATAGGAGCTAATTTACTATCCAGTAAGAACAGCAAATTAATATCCAGCCAATCAGTAGCACTTCACTTGGTCCATTCAGCATTTGCACTAATGGTCTAGCAGCATGTTCAGAAGCTCATGACTTTCAAAGGGATTTACAAACAGGTATAAACTTCAGAGAAATAACCTATAATAGATTGGTTGCATTGGTTTTTATTACTGCAGTTGACAGTTTAGTGTTAATTGCTAATTGATGGTTAATGGCTATTAGTTCAATATCACTGATACAGCAAGCGAGTGTGGGAGCTGCTACAGCAAGCGAGTGTGGGAGCTGCTTAGCGAGTGCTGCATGTGATCTAAGTGTTGCAT
>CM044445.1:69858166-69912391 GCA_024363595.1 Xenopus borealis
TATATATATATATATATATATATATATACACAATTGCATATGCTGTAATGTCTGGTATCTGTGTATACTATGAGTTTTCCATTCATGTGACAATGATTTTTATGACAAATACTTTAGGTCTACATTTCAAGCAACACTCCTTTAAGTATGTAATAAATTAAAATTAAAATTTTTATGCTTCAAAATGTAATCCATAACGAATCTGATAAGATAAATTAAAGAGTTTCAAAAAAGTATAAGAAATGTGGGCTCTAAAAAGAATGGTAACTCCAAAATGCCAACTCTTACTTGTATTCATCAGCACAAACCTACAAAAGAGTTAGAAATATCAAACTAAAATTTTTTTTTTGTGATGATCACTTAAAACACCAACTAATTTTGCCTTTCTCTGTTTCTCATTCAATTATATTGAGATACATCATTCCCAGTCTATACACATTTGTCGAACTGCATGCCCAGAACAGGTATGGGATCCATTATCCAGAAAGCCCTGAATTATGGAAAGACTGTCTCACATAGACTACATTTTATCCAAGTCATATACATTTTTCTAGTAGACTTAAGGTATGAAGATCCAAATTACAGAAAGATCCATTGGCTGGTCCCAACATTCTGGACACCATGTCTTATTCCTGTATACGGGTCTGACATAATAAAGGTCAGTCACTGGCAAATACTTGCCCCATTCTAGGCCAAGTTTAGTATTTCTAGTTTCAAACTACATTTGGGTTTTTTTATTGCTTTTTCCCCCTATAGCAATGAAAGGCTTAGCTGATTTAGGCTTATATAAGAAATGTATAATAAGTACACTTTTAATAGTATACCACAGGGCTTTGTTGGCAACTGCCGATTATATAGTACATAGTTAGTTAGTTACATAGTTAAATTGGGTTGAAAAAAGACAAAATCCATCAAGTTCAACCCCTCCAAATTAAATCCCATCATACACACACACACACCCCTCTATACCTCGACATAAATTATATATGCCGTAGAGTTTAGTATCAAAATAGCCTGATATTATGTCTGTCCAAGAAATCATCCAAGCCCCTCATTAACAGAATCAGCCATCACAACATAACCCGGCAGTGCATTCCACAACCTCACTGTCCTCACTGTGAAGAACCACCTACTCTGCTTCAAATGAAAGTCCTTTTCTTCTAGTCTGAAGGGGTGGCCTCTGGTGCGGTGATCCTCTTTATGGGTAAAAAGGTCCCCTGATATTTGTCTATAATGTCCCTAAATATATTTGTAAAGTTTAATCATGGCCCCTCGCAAGGGCATTTTTTCCAGAGAAAACAACCCCAACCTGGACAGTCTACTCTCATAATTTAAGTCTAACCAGTTTAGTTGCAAGTCTCTGCACTCTCTCCAGTGCATGTATAACCCCCGATCAATGTAGGTCTCTATAACAAGATTTTGCATAAAACAACTAATATGTAAAACCCTGCTTCATGCAAATAAACCATTTTCACAATAAAATACTTTTTAGTAGCATGTGCCATTGGGTAATCATAAATAAAAAATTGCCATTTAAAAAAAGAAGCACAGCCTCCTGGGATCGTATGATTCAACGGTGCACACAAACATACCAAACAAACTATAAAGTTAGGTCACATGAGCCAATTAACAGACAGAGTTGTGTCTTTTGCTTCCACACTTCTTCCTGTTACAGTTACAGTTGAAATATTTCTGGTCAGGTGATCTCTGAGGCAGCACACAGACCATCACAAAATGATGGTTCAAGACAAGAGATGTAAAAGGGCAATATTTACTTAAATATATATTCCAGTTTGCAAGACAGAATTTTATTTGCTTTAGTAGCTACAGAATGACACTGCCCAGAATTAGACAACTTGTTATCTATAAAAACCCCAAGATCCTCGTCATTTAAGGACATTCCCAACACACTGCATATGTATCATGTTTACACCATTTGTGTCTCCCAGGTACAGAGTTTGCAACAGAACTATGTATGTAATGTGGCGTCATCAGAACTAAAGGCGGCCATAGACAGTACAATTACGATCTTTCTTGGAAAAGATTGTTGTTTCAATACTCGTGTAACAATAGAATTCTACCTGTATATGACGATTCAGCACTAAATAGTCGCTGATGTTTTACTGACCGACATCCAAGTCTTTTGCCATTATCAGTCGGCTACTATGCCACCATATACACACCGAATACTGTACAAAAATTTATTTCCTACAATATTATCTGTACTTCTATGGCCACCTTAATACTGTTTCAAATGGCATCATTCTCTGTTAGACAATGATGTGGTATTTGGCAGGAGCAACTTCCACTCACCTACACACTGGTTGTCTTCATCAAGTTGATACCCAAAACGGCAGATGAGGGGCCTGACAGGTGATGGGAAATTTGGAGGTGGAAGTGGTGCCGCAGCAGCTGGTAGAAATGGGTTACGGAAGGTAGGTCTCAACATAGTGTTGGTGCGAGGAATGCATAGATATCCTCCATTTTGATTAACGCACATCATATCTCCTCTGCAGGCATCCAGAATAGTCCGACACTCATCCACATCTAAGAAAAGCAGGCAAAACCGAAAGCTATATCAGTACTCTGGCAGAAGTATCCCATTTTCATGTTAGGAACCCCAACTAAACTGGCGTATTTAAAAGACTCTGAGCCAAACACTGAAATTCTCTGCTGAAAGGCTACACAGTAAGAGTAGCTGATTATATGTGGTCAAAGTTACTCTCTTTTATTCCTTTTGGCTTGCATTCTTTTATCCTCATTACTTGTCAAAGACATAGCTGTGCCAAGCAAACATTTTTACCACTGAAATGGAAACCCTGACCAAAATCATGTTTTCTGCACTCCCAGTCTATACACATTTGCACAATTGCATGCTTGGTTTATCCGTCTGACATATCCCAATAACATAAATGATCAGTCATGAAAAATATGGTATGCCACATTTTAGGCCAAAGTGTATAATCTGTAGTTTTAACCACTCCCCTTCCTTCTAAATAAATAGGTTTTCTGAATCAAATAAAAAGAATTTGTCCATGCTCTGTAAAACATTGGAGACAAACATCACAGATAATGTTGACCATAGCAACCACTCAGCAATTCTACAAATTAGAAAACAAAAGCAAAGATCTGATTGGTTGCTATGGGTAACATCACTGGTGATGTTCGTCTCCAATATTTTACTGAACATGATAAATAGGCCCACAACAGATATGAGGAGATAACAATGATAAGGAGAGTAGTAGGGATGCACCAAATCCAGGATTCGGTTCGGGATTCGGCCTTTTTCAGCAGGATTCTAAATCAAATCAACCAAATCCAAATCCTAATTTGCATATGCAAATTAGGGCCAGGGAGGGAAATCGCGTGTTTTCCCCTTCCCACCCATAATTTGCATATGCAAGTTAGGGTTCGGATTCAGTTCGGTATTCGGACAAATCTTTTGGGAAGGATTCAGGGGTTTGACTGAATCTAAAACAGCAGATTCGGTGCATCCCTAGAGAGTACTATGGTGCATAGCCAAATAAAATGCCTACAAGAGGACATCATGAAACACCAATGTAAAACAATGCAAAGCAACAACAGTCCTCTACACTTCCCTCCTGCACTACCCATACATGATACTACAATTGTAAATAAATAAATGGGAAAGAAATCAGCAAAAGGCAGAAATCCTCTGCAAGTGCAACTTATTCAGATAGTTTTTGTGCTAAGTGTACGGTGCCCAAAGGCTCACAATTTAGCCCCCCTTACCACATAAATAAGACCTATAATCCTTGAACTCTAGCTCACATTTTCTTATAGAACCATTTTAGGGTGCAAGGACTTTGCCATACCTAAACACTGCCCTGATGACCGGTCCATCTCAAAGCCATTGGTGCACTGCTGGTGAAAAAAATACAAATGGTTATGCTCACTGGAAATCAGATACTGTTGGTTTAAAAATGCAGTAAAAGACACTGGTTCATGCAGTTAAAACCTCCAAAGCAAGTAGATGTTTAATAGCATTAAATAGAATTTTTTTCCCCATGAGGGATAATAAATGATGTATTATTAATTATCAATATTTCCAATCCTACAAATGTTTGTGCAGCTGGAGACAGTTCAAAGTAATTGTAAAACAGATTCATTAAACACCTCCACTTTGTGGATTTTATTAACAGTGCCCAGTGCATTACCTGTAGTTTATCCTTATTAATATTTACGTATTCTCTTTTTAAATAAGTCAACAGAGTACTGTATGGCGCTGGGATGGATAAACGGGACAAATGTATGTATGAGGCTACTCTTTTTTTTTCACAAAATGGAGACTTTGATGAAGGGTGCATGATCCTCCATCTGGACCATTTTTCATACTTTTGTTTGCCCTGTTTTTTAGGTTTCAGAAAAATCGATATTTGCAGAGGCAAGTTGCTATTAAATAATACATGGAACACAGAATGTTTTGGTTGTGCATACATATGACTGATATTTTCTTGACCAGGCACTTTGATTGTGTTACGGGGTCGACCTAGAAATCTAAGATGCCATAATGAAGACAGCGGGGCAAGGCATTAATTGTCATTCTATAATTAAAAGAATTTGAAAAATGAAAAGGTATATATGGAAAAGTGCACTGAAAGACATATTAATTCAAATCTTTATTATAATTATAAATTATAATAATTATTCACAGTTTGCATTGCATTCTGGCTGGAAAACAAAAGGGATTTTCTTGGTTATAAATTGGAATATTGTCTTATTCTCTTAAAATATGTTGGTTTGGCATTAACATTTTTCTCCTTTTTATGTGCATCTGGCAGAGAAATTGTACAGCTTGCCAATAGTTTAAACAGCCATAGAACCCCAAATTACTGGCTCAGTTACACTGGCATGTGGAAATGAAATTAGATAGAAACATACATTCTGACAGCAGAAATGAACCAGTTGGCCACTGTAAATGTATATTTCAGCTCTAAAGGTAATTTGTCTTCTTTTTAGGCCTTAAAATTGTGTTATTTTATGATTAATTTCTTTTATTAAGCAATCCACTTGCTAGAAGGCTATTTTAGTATTAATTGCACATATTGTATATAAGCAGTACGTCTGCATATTACATTTTCATTTACCATCTCAAAGTGCCCTCTTATCCACCCTCCTCTTTTCAACATGATTCCCTCATAAACTCTTATTATAGCATTCATATATAATTAGAGAAAGTATCTATCACAGAGCTTTTGGGTTTCTGCATTTGGCCACATTGGTTTTTTTTTTTTCCTGGGGGGGTGTGTGTGTGTGTGTGTGTGTGAGCATTTAAGGAAGCTCTCCTCTATTATACAACCTCTCCTCTAAAACTACACCATAGGCATGTTCTTTTCCAGTAGTGCTTTCTGTGCTTTCTCCTCTCAAGTTGTTAAATTGTTTATTGTAATGGCACTTAATTGCTATTTGATTTGTGTTTCTGGTACTTACATTATTTATTCATCAAACTGTTGGATATTTTTACATTCAAAACCACACCAAAACGAGAGTACTTTCCAATAAATGGATAAGAAGCCTGGTCCTTACCTGTGCATGTGCTGAATCTGTGATGCAGAGACAGAAGGTGATCAAAGTCAATATTCTGAAATAAAACCAAAAACTGATTAGGAACATTTGCATCACACAAAGGAACATATTGAATAATGGGTAAACTCTTAAATGCATTACACAAGAATGAAATATTGGTTAGTTCTGTGAAAATTAAATATTTATGGGGAAAAAAGTTATTAGAATGATGCTAATGAATTTAAGGGTTGGGCTTTGGCTTGGCAGGCACTTGGATTCAGGCAAACTGACTCCTGCTGAAAAATGCTTGATTTTAGCAGAATTCTGAACTGAATCTAGAATTCCATGCATTCCATGCATTAGTAGGACCTCCATATAAAGACAGACAAACCAAGAAGTAGAGGCACTTTAAAGTAGTGATGGAAGAAGATAGACTATATGTTAGCAATATACTGTATGTTATGGAAGAAGAGCTGAGACAGATCTAGGGGTAGGTATGGTAGATACCTACCTAGGGTGCAGTTGTGGGAAGAGCTGAGTTCCCAACAGACTCCTGGCAAAGGAGTGAGTGACAGTGAGTGACAGGGGAGGGATAGTAAGGGAAGGCTGAGAAGGGGAAGGTTGCAAGTGTGCAGGGGCAGGCTGGCAGGGTGCTGGCCCCACTAGTACTGTCTTGGGCGGCATTGCTACTTATCCTGGTTTTGACATGTAATTTATGGTAGGGATGGACCAAATTCATAATTTTTCTTTTCTCACTGTCTTACTTGCATCCATGATTATGTTAACATTAGTTACCATAAATAAAGAATGAAAGCTTTTACTGATACCTTATGTCTGTCATTGAGACGTATGGAATGTGTTGGTGCATTCATTTGTGGTGCTAACATGCTATGTAAAACAGGTTCATTTACTAAATGATTGTTTTATGTGGCAAGCAGATAAAGTCAGCACATGCAAATTTTAGGTAGAGATCTCTGACAGTTTATCTGGCAAACATATTGTGTGACTAAAGGTAAATAATGTTTGAAAAAGAAGAACATAATCTGATCATTGTTCTGCTGCTCTCTTGGGATCTAACTACTGCCAGGCTGACTGTGGTAAGGCCAGTTGTGTAGGGGGTAGCCAAGTGAGGGATACACTCTGTTCTCACTTCAGTCAACTTTCAGCCAACATTCTCTCTAAAGGACATGAACTTAACAAGATCTCAGGACAAATAAAGCCTAATGCCTGTAGAACAAGTCTGATACTAGAGCTTCATTGTACCATAGGTTGAAAAATTATACATATCCACCAAGTTCAACCTTAAGTCTATGTATAACCTGCCTAACTGCTAGTTGATCAAGAGGAAGCCTCTCTAATTTGCCTCAATGGGGGAAAATTCCTTCCTGACACCAAAATGGCAATTAGACCAGTCCCTGGATCAACTTAGTATATTTCCTCCTGCTAAAAAGCCATCCACCCCCTTCTTGAAGCTATCTAATGTATCTGCCATTGCAACTAAGGAAGAGAATTCCACAACATCATCAAGCAAAAAAAAAAAAAAAGCTTTCTGATTATTAAGATGGAACCTCCTGTTTTTCTAATTGGAATGGATGCCTTTTTCTAATTGGAATGGATGCCTTTGTGTCTACTGGACCTTTGATTTTTAAAAGGACACCATTAAACACACCATTTAGTAAGGTGCACCTTATACAGGGGCGCTGCGGCAATGAGGCGAGTTCAGGCGCTCGCCTCAGGTGGCAGGGCCCCCCTGGTTACCATGGGGGGGGGTAAAATGCCGCTCCTGGTAACGAAGAGCAGAATTTCAGGTTTTCAACCCGGAAATTTGGCTTTTCTAGTGCAGAGTGCGCACTAGTGCCGTGGACCCCCTACCCCTGTTCGGCGCTCACTTTTGAGCTCCGTGGGGAAGGGGGGGGCGCAAATTCAAGGCCGCCTCAGGAGGCACAGTGCCTAGGATTGCCCCTTACCTTATGTGTGTAATGGCAAGTAACCTCCAATTCTGCAGATATGCCAGTACAAATATCACCAGATCAAGTTTTAAAATCTTTAAGATGGCAAAAGCTGTGTATTATATTTTTGGAAAGATTAAATATGGAAAGTAATGCTTCCAGCAATTTTCAATGACTAAACCAGAAAACACCTCCACAAACCGTTCATAATTGTATTTTGTGAATGTGTAAACCAGACTTTAGTTATGGAATTTTAAGCAAAATGTTATTAAACAGATCAGCCGTGCCAACTCACAGTATAGCCGTAGATCCATCACATTGAGGGCCAGAAAGACTTTTCTCCTAATTAATTTCCAAATTTCCCATGGAATTCCATGGATATTTCATGTGATAAACCATCATTAATTTGAACCTTGCCATAAGTTGCTATTCAAGTAGTTTTCTTCAGTGGTTTGTTGTGTGGCTGGAAATGGTTGCTACCTTTTCTAGCTACATGGAAACAAATTAACTACAGATCTCTAAATTTCACATTTACAAATAACCTACTAGTTCTATGGCCTTGAATGAAGGTAATTAATTTACTGGAAAGATCCACCAGAAAAATAAGGATAGTTGTGGAATTCTCTCTTATTCTTCTTCCGTGTCCTGACCCTTTATTATGTCTAAAACAGCACAAGCATCCATATAAACCCTAAATGCAGCAAATCATCCTAAAGCCTTTCACTTCTCCAAAACGGTGACAATTTTAGCAGCTGTATGCTCTGGACCGGAGAAAAAGAACATCTGTAGAAGTTGTTGCCTTGAGTTATGAGTGAGTGGGTGTGCACCTAAGCATCATGGATAGTGTGGATACCCAGGGGAGGCTGTGTGTGATTACTTACATAATAACATGAAAGAAGACTATTTCTAATCAATGTGCTTTGCAGGCCTGAAGATTGAATGCATTTTTTTGCCATTGGAGATGTTGTTTATATAATTTGTCAGTGTTTTGTAGATTCAATTTTTATTAAGTAAAGTAGTGGGGTACAAAAGGGAATTGTTTCCCTGGCCATAAATAGAAAGTTCCATTCATTTAAGAGGGTTTTGAGGTGATGCCTTTTGTGATTGGGATTTGACTTTATCTTACACACTACAATGTCATTATTGATCCACTTTGACAATGCCCAACCCTATTCACTACCACTGCCAATTACTATGCAGCCAAAATCAATTTATATAATGAAACATTCTTGCTACAGTAATAGTTAAAGGGAAATTGTCATGGGAAAACATGTTTTTTTCCAAAACGCATCAATAGTGTCCCTATCATAGTTCCTTTTATTTTACATGCATTAGTTAATAGTGCTGCTCCATTAGACTTCTGCACTGAAATCCATTTCTCAAAAGAGCAAACAGATTTTTTTATATTCAGTTTTGAAATCTGACATGGAGCTAGACATTTTGTCAATTTCCCAGCTGCCCCTGGTTATGAGACTTGTGCCAGCACTTTAGGAGGGAACGGCTTTCTGGCAGGCTGTTGTTTTTCCTTCTCAATGTAACTGAATAGTACACAGTGGGACATGGGTTTTACTATTGGGTGCTGTTCTTAGATCTACCAGGCAGCTGTTATCTTGTGTTAGGGAGCTGTTATCTGGTTACCTTCCCATTGTTCTGTTGTTAGGCTGCTGGGGGGAGTACAGCAGTAAAGAGTAATTGAAGTATATCAGAGCACAAGTCACATGACTTGGGGCAGCTGGGAAATATATATGATATAATAGATAAGTCTAGCCCCATGTCAGATTTCAAAATGAAATATAAAGAAAATTTGTTTGCTCTTTTAAGAAATAGATTTCAGTGCAGAATTCTGCTGGACCAGCACTATTAAGTGATGCATTCTGAAAAGAAAAATTTCCCTTGACAGTATCCATTTAAATGTGTATGAATGTGACCATACTATTCCAGAGGTAGTTGAGATGCTGTTGTTAATGGGCTGCAAAAAAATGCAGGAGTTGTATGCGACAGTGTTAGAAACATATTCTTTCTCAAATACTAATTGGGCATTCTACTGATGCAACAGGCAGTACCTTGCCAATAAGAAAGCCAAACAAGCCCCATGTTGTAGGCACCTGTTTAGTGCTAATGATATTTCAGGTATCAAATAAATCAGAATAGAAAAGAACAGAAAGGGTTAGTGATCATTTCTTGCTATGAGCAGAGGAAAGTTTGTGATGACTGTTATATGGAACTGAACTCACTAACATCCTGCAAGTTAAGTAGAAATAGAATGTGCACTGCAGATGGGATACCCCAGAGGAAGGTTAGGCTTGGTAAACACAGAAAGGGGAGAAAAAAGAAACAAATACACCCCTTAATACCAGTTGCCACACATAGCGTTTCATACAATGAACAGTATTAGCAGCTCTTGGGGGAAATATATCACATGTACAAATAAGTGCACATTAAAAACAAACTGCAAGAAATTTGTTAGCAAACAACTACAAAAGCCCTCTGAAAACAGTGATTTACAACATTTATACACCAGTCGTATTCAGTATAGCCTAAATGCTACATCTTTATGTCTATCACTCAAAAGTTAAGCTTTTTAAATGCAAAGCTCCCTCTTGTGCAGAAAATTGACAAATGCAGAAATATCTCTACCTGAGTTTCAGCATATTCCGTTGAATAAATGTTCCCGGTGCATGTGCATAAAGCCAGGTCGTGATCAGGTTCCTTGTGTGCAAGGTCAGTGTGGGTCCGATAGTGATGTAAGTCCCAGGGAGAGATGTGTTGCCTGCTCTGTAACGTCTGGAGTGAGGACTGGAGTGGGGGCACCTGGTTCAGCTTAGCAATCTTCCGTAATACAGCATTTAGACCAATTGCTGCAGGAATGTTAAAAATGAACACTTCATTTTCAGAGTATGTCAAACAATGCAAATGGGGGCCTCAGTCTGAAACAGATGGTTTTGATTACTCAGTTCACCAAGTGGCCAGACTCCTCACAACAATTTTGGGGTGACTGCCAACAAGAAAGGGAAAGAGGAAAAAAAACTTGCTTAATGCCTTAACCATTGTGTGGCCGTAAGGAAATGTGCTGCAGATAACTTTTCTTAATGACTTCATGTGTATAATTATACTAGCACATTGTTGATTGATCAAATAACAATACAACAGTCTAGCAATCTAGTAGGGAACATATCCAGTGTTCTGTACTGCACATTGCTGTGTAATTTGGGGTGCATGCTCAGAGTGGGGCTGAAACTGCTACTGAGACACAATGATGATATCACCTTGATCTCATGGAACCCAGAAAAGGGGCCAATTCTTTATCTGTTTGAAAATGTTACTAAGCAGTAAATCATTACCAACAATTTGGCATTCATCATTTACTTTCTGCACTGCAACAAGATGGAGATTCATAGACTCCCCACCAGCCAAATACAGTAAATTGTGATTTCATATGGCATCTTACAGAAGTCCCTCTAGCATTTACCAGAATCTACATATTGTCAGTCCAGGTCTGGCTGCAGCTATTCAGGGATTAGGAGGCAAAATACACCTCAAACAATTTAAAATCAATAATGCATCAAGTTTTTATTCATATTTGCTACTGTGGGATGGCATTTCACTGTATGATAGACCCAGCCTAAAAGGCATGGGGCCCTGTGTTATTAAATGTAATTAAAGTATAAGGAAAAGTTAAATAATTGAGAGATGCCAAGTGTAAGGAACCCTCTATAGATTCTAATCATGTATGTGATACTCCAGGCTGGTACTCCTGTTAGCAGAAATCTGGACCAGCCTAAAGAACTTCTTAGTGTGTCTGCCCAGGGCACAGGTCAGGGGTATTATATAAGTGAATATAGTCATTGGGGGTACCTAACATTTGGCACATGTAGTGTATTATTTGCATGGGGCATCTACATTGCAGTTCCATTCACAGCCACAAATAAGTGTCAGTAATGCATACATGTACAATTCAATTTTAACTTTTTCCCATTGCTTGATCCATTGTAGAGCAAGTTATTTTAAAGCAATGATCAAACACTAGGTGCCACGTTGCAACTGCAAGAGAGAGGTTCCAAGATTCACTGCAATGAGTGCAAGTGCATTATGTTGTTAGTCTTGTAAAGTCCAACCCTGGTCTATGGTGCCTCAGTATTTACACAGAGACAAAGACTGGCTGACTGCAGCCTTAATAATGTAAAATGACGGAATAACACATATTGCTATACATTGGAATGTAGTCCAATGTAGTTGGAATGTAGTCTATCCTACATGCTAATCAGTTGAATAGACTGTCAAAAATGTGTCCTATTGTGAATTAACTCACCATCTTGATAGGCTTCAAGTCTACTTTGAACAATAAAAAAATGTGTTTTGTCTATACAGAAATGGTAAACTGGGCCTTGTATCTCATCCTATGCTTTATCTTAGGATACTTCTGTGCTTAATAGTAGGAAAAAAAGCCAATACAGACTGATTTAATAAGCGCCACTCATCACTTCATTATGCATGGGCTTGAACAGAGGCCCACTCAGACTTACATCCTTGTCTGTAAAAGGAAATCTGTTTGCTAACAGATCTATAGTGAGGTGCAGAGAGACGATTATTGCTGGAAAAACTTCAAAAGGCATTGTGACTAGTAAGCAAGCCTGGGAGGAGCTTCATTTTTAACCCATTACATAATTAGAACAATTATAATTATTGCATTTGAAGGCCAAGGACAGGAATGTAAAATCCTCAAGCTTATAACATTTCAGACTTTAATTAAACATCTACAGGACTGGCATATTTTGTATTCTTAAAATACACAGCAAAATTGTTCAATATTCCCCTACAAATACAGTTATTTCTCACCAATCAGCAACATGATAAAAACTATTTAGGTATGTCCTTTAGGGAGGTACCCTTGCATTCTATAGCAAATATATTTACTAAAGGTAGTCTTTGAATAATTTATGGAAAAATATGTTGCTAAAACATTGGATCTTTATTTTTCAGGTCATAAAGCATAGTTGAATCAGCAAAATTAAAAGATCAGCAACCTGAGGCTCTGCCTCTGAACTGCCATATCCAGCCTACAGACACAGGGTACAAATACGAATATCTTTTGGCAATAAATGGAGAATCACAGGAAGTTGATACCTCATAGCAAACCAAACAGCCAAATGTGAATGCCTGCAATATGTGCTCCCAAACTAGCATGGCTGGAAAAAATTCAGAGGAAAAAAAAAAAAAAAGTAAGTTTTGACAATATGTTCCAAGATCTCCCTGTGGTAACTCTGTTTGGACAATAGTGAATGCATTAAGGAGAAACTATGCTTGGAGGAAGAACTGAGGCTGCACCATCCATTCAGCTGTGTTTGCCTGGCTCTGTTTATGCCCATACCTACCTCATGTGCCTGACACCACCTATAATTAAGCCTGTATTTACTATGTTGAATTGCATTTATTGCACACTATAGATTAGCACAGTTATAGTTTATGCTGAATTGTGGCTAATAATATCCATAAGGCTCAGGCCTGACAGGAAGTTTTAGGGACATTCATCGCCTGGCGACAAATCTCCTCAAATCTTCCTGTCTGGCCTTACCCTAACACTTAAACGGATCCTGTCATGGGAACATGCATCAGTTAATAGTGCTGTTCCAGAAGAATTCTGCATTGAAATCCATTTCTCAAAATAGATTTTTTTATATTTCATTTTGAAATCTGACATGGGGCTAGACATATTGTCAATTTCCCAGCTGTCCCAAGTCATGTGACTTGTGCTCTGATAAACTTCAATCACTCTTTACTGCAAGTTGGAGTGATATCACCCCCTCCCTTTCCCCCACCCAGCAACAAAAACACAATGGGAATGTAACCAGATAGCAGCTCCCTAACACAAGATAACAACTGCCTGGTATATCCAAGAACAGCACTCAATAGTAAAACCCATGTCCCACTGTGTACTATTCAGTTACATTGAGAAGTTAAAATCAACAGCCTGCCCGAAAGCAGTTGTGCTGGCACAAGTCACATGACCGGGGCAGCTGGGAAAATGACAAAATGGCTAGCCCCATGTTAGATTTCAAAACTGAATATAAAAAAATCTGTTTGCTCTTTTGAGAAATGGATTTCAGTGCAGAAGTCTACTGGAGCAGCAATATTAACTAATGCGTTTAAGAACTTACAATATAATTTTCTGTGTTTATGATAAAGGAACTATGATAGGGACACTGAAAATAAACAGCCAATCCTGCTGTAAAGTGCAACAATTTTAATAGATCGGAACTGGTCCTGAAGCCTTATCCAATACAGATCAATTCAAGGCATACACGCACAGCAAGTACAGTTAGAATTTATTTTGTTTTCAGGAAGCAGCTAGAAGCTCATGGGCAATATTATGTGTTGCCAATATTACACCTCTATCTCTCCAACAGTCACTAGTTTCTTAAAGACTAGAAAACTGGTTAAGAGATAATTTTAAGAAACATTCTAAAAATGTTTAAATATTTATTTTAAAGTAAAGGCACCTTGGAAAAAACAGATGGCCCCGGACCAGCCCCAGGGCCCACTCCCCTCACCCAGATTAAAGAAAATTAAGGGGAAGGAAGGTAAATGGTACAGGACGGAAGCATGCATATGTGTGTGGAGGGGAAATGGGGGACACTGGGAAAAGAAACAGAGTTCACCTGGAGGGTCAATGAACTCACAGCTCTGGTGGGTTCGGGACACCCCAGTCTAATCCTGGTGGGGCTGGGAGTAGGGTTGCCACCTGGCCGTTATTTTACCGGCCTAGCCGGTATTTTTGTTGGCTGATCCCAATGTAATTCATTGGAAAAAAAGAAATATATAGGAAGGCCGGTATTTTCTTCAAGAAAAGGTGGCAACCCTAGCGGGGAGTGAACATGTTGGGGCTGAGTAGGAATTGGCCCTGGGCCCCTCCTATGATGTTTCTGCTGGAGGGCTTGGCACGGACTAGTTACACCATAAAACAACTATTTCCTGAGAATTAAGAATAGATTTAAAAAGTTTTCTATTTATGCTTAAACTAGGTATTGTGGTTCTCTGACCACCAAGAAAAGGAAATGGATAAAGGCAAAAAATGATTCTAACTTTAATGCTATGGGCACACAGGCTGTTGTCAACCTGAATATTTTTCCAGGCTGAGAGAAGCAGATCTGCTCAGTGTCCCTGCTCCATTGATTTGAATCTGATCAGCCTGCGTGCTGTCACACAGCGGAGCTGAAGCAGAGGTCAGTTTTTGGGTTGAACTTGGCCTGAGAATGACTGCACACAGGCAGATCAAATTCAAATCAATGGGCCAGGGGCACTGAGTACTGCTTCTCTCCTGTAAAAATATGGAGGCTGAGAACATCCATAGAAAACTGTGTGCCCATAGCCTAAGATGGTCAATCTTGCATTGGATAAAAATAGAACTGTAAAAACAAGACCCTCTATTTTCTTTTTATTATCTATACAGAATATTCATACAACAGATAGCAAGCTATATCAGTACTCATCAAAATAAACAAGAAACAATTGTACATCAGTAAATGTATTAAATAACAAGAGATCTGCACATATACCATGTGCAAGGGCAGACTGAATCCTTCTAGAAACTGTATATGGTAGTTTTAATGCGAGATGGACTGAATATTAAATATATAAAACAGGCTGAGAAACTAGTGGTGCTTAACTGAGCATCTGGTACATTAAAACAAACATATATCACTATCCCGACCCTCAATATGTAGCCTTTTGTGAAGAAAATCAGCTTTGAGAGGTAATATTTTTGATTATCTTCCCACCCCTTTTCTTAGAATCAGGATTTAAGAAATACTACAATTCTACGGATCTCTGTGGGCAAACAATTTAATTCCTTATAAGTAATCATTAAAATCATTGCTGTTGAAGACAGAAATTTTTGGAGCTTAAAAAACTTAATACAGAGAGATTTTATTGGAGAGCTGATAAATTTCAGTGATTATCACTCATCATCTAACTGAAGGCAGAGGGCCCGATTTGGAATTGCTGGGGGCAAATACCCTGCACTTAACACTCGTCCTAGAAGGTTGACATTTGGCAGCTGAGAAGTACCCACCACTTGAAGTCTTTGTTTGCATGTTCTAGAAGCAGGGTGAATGCCTCTTGATTAAATACACTCTTTAGTCAGTGCTGATCACACTGTTACATTATACAAATGACAAACCAAGCTTTGCAAAAGTTTAGGCTGTCGCCAACAGCAAAATTAATGTGCAAAATATGCTGGAACAAGACGATTTATGAGTTATGGATTGATCCAACATGTGCAATAATTTGGCAGCTGCTCCATAATAATCCCTTATGACAGATTTGTGTGTTTTTCACAGAATATCTATAGGTTTAAATAAAGGAAATGTCATGATATCCGTTATCTGATTGTACAAAAGGCCTCTTTGGGATCTATTATATACAATAGCTTTTTAAAGTGCTACAATGCTCCAGACACTGGCGTCTTCAGTAAGTCTATTGCTTTAGGAGATCCTTCAGCACTGCCCCTGCACTGGATTCTGAGGACACTGGCAGAGGGGTGAATGTGGGCAAGTTATCAGATATTGGCTTCATGAGGAGGTGCCCCGATGCGCTGCCTCCCAGGCTGGATGTTGAGATCAGTGGAACTGCTGCAGAACGGGGTGCCAGGAAGGGATTGGACTCCTGTCTTCTAGATCCAGACACCGTTGTTCCTGTAAGGTAAGGGATATGTTTCAAACAAGGCTCATTTTCTGCTGATTGTTAGTCACACAAGAGGCAGACATGAATAATTTTAGAAAAAGGCACTGAAAATAGTGCTGCAATCAAAGTCAAAATGAGTACAGGGCTCTGTCATCTGCAGAATAAACAAATTCAACAAGGCCATGAAATCTGCCGCAGGAAAGGGGCACTGAAGTGGGGGTCCCTTGGATGCACAGGTTCTAGCACAAAGCTCAACAGAAACAAGCAGTTACTAACACACTGAACTTAAGGGTAACTGTGGTGTACTGCAGATCAGTGAAGTTTTGATCCTGAAAAGGTTACAACAAATCTATTTTTGTTGGCATGCATGTATCCTGCACATCTGCATCAACTATTGACAAAAAGAAAGAAACAAAAAACATTGGCAACTTCACAGTTGTCCAGAGCTTTCAAGTGACCTTAGTATCCAGTTGTCCAGAGCTTTCAATATAACAGAAGGATCAATTTACATCAGGCCTAGTAAACAAACCAACCAAACTGTTGACCACATTTATTATTTACGGATTGTTTTCTATGAGTAAATTAATCAATAGAATAGCCACAGTATAGAATACAGTCTCTCTTTTACAGAAACAAATACAGAAAAACCATGTCCATGAGAACCGCGCCAGTTAATTTAACCAAATTCTAATCTTGCAAAAAAATCTACCAAAAAGAATGTACCCAAATCCTAAAACTAAGTCTGAATTAGGCATATTGCTAATAATAAACAGAAAAACCCTAACAAATTATGGGAACAACTAGTGACATTATTTTAATTAGATAGACTAACAGAACAGGTGTTGAAGTACCCCTTTGTTTCTATATAAAGTAACCATGAGACCTGAGTTAAGAGAATC
This sequence comes from Xenopus borealis, assembly GCA_024363595.1. Taxonomy (NCBI): domain Eukaryota; kingdom Metazoa; phylum Chordata; class Amphibia; order Anura; family Pipidae; genus Xenopus; species Xenopus borealis. Next base: position 69,875,220 of record CM044445.1, read on the forward strand.
GGAGTACCTACCTTTAGCAGGATATGGGATGGAAAGCAGAATAGATCTGTTTTGCCTAATGACAGGTAGAATAGATCTATTTTGCCTAATGACAAGTCATCCTGCTAAAAAGAATAATTTTTTTAAATTCTACTAATTAACACCATTTTTGTGCTTTTACTTTTAATGTTAACTATTTATTGTAGGAATGATAGCAAGGTTTGTGTGCTGACAAAGAATAAGTGTCAAGGCCGGTACCTGGAACACTGGTGGAGAGGGATCCACTTGGATTCAACGTGGAGACGGGTCTTGAAGGGGTCAGTTCTTGCATAGTGAGTTTGGGTGGAGGAGGTGTGGGGCGTGATTCTGTTTCCAGGAACTTTAAGAACTGTTCGGAAAATGACTGCAGAATATAGTACATAGTCAGGAATCGTGTTTTTTTGAGATTGAAATATATGTACAATCTATAACTCAGATGCACTTAGAATCACTAGATGATATTATTGTTTCTACATTCAAATTATCTTTTATGGCCATGAAATTATATTCCTAAAAATTACTTTCTGCACATTTATGTACCCAAAATCAGCTTTAGACCTCCAGCTAGGTATTTTTAAGTTACAGTTTTATTGACATGCTTTCACAAAAACACTTGTGGTGACCTCATAAATAAAAACTGCCCCAGAGAAGCAGCTTCCGCAACACCCCATGGTGAAATTAGGCGAGAAATTAAATGTAATATTTTAACATAATTATTTCACACCGCCCAACATTAAACATCTGCATATCTTTCTTTTGTACTTACCGTATTGAAAAGTGAGGGGTGGTTTGGCCTTTGGGGTGTACTGGGTACACTTTTGGATCCTCCTCCTCCTAGCCATCCGGTCACCCATCTGGAAACACCTCGATGTTCATCTACTAGGAGCTAGTTCAATTGTGAAATATTATATAATAGTGAAAAGTTATTGTTACAACCCCAACCCTCACCATATATGTTGTATTGTAATGCACTGTAAAGCCTCTGCTCCTGTAATGACTGTGTACAAATACTTTGCTCATAATGATAATTCTCCACTGAAACCATTTGTATGTTTGGTGCACAAATTTGACCACATACTCATTTCCAGCAAAACAAACTAACTAAGCAGACTGGCTTCAAAATTTCACTTGTGCCCCATGAGAATCAGGAATGACTTGCCCTTCTTTGCTGTCATCTTACCTCATCCATTTCTTCTTTCCTCATGCCAAGAATGCTTCCCATCAATTTTAACACTTCATGGCGTTTATTTTTTGGAGTATGGAAGTGTCCAACAAAAAGGTTCCGCATTAGGACCCTGAAGAGTTGATAGACAGTTAATCACCACTTGCAGTTCTGCTGTAGTGACTAAAGGCAACATGCAGCTTTCTGAATGCATTGTATAGCAATAGCAAATGACTGACATAACGTCAAAAATGGGTAAGAATGAATCTTCATAGAAAGAAAAATGATTATGGGGGAGGCTGCTATAGAGTAATAACACTGCAAACCAGAGTCCAGGATACTATATAACTGAAAGGTTTAAAGTCAAAACAGCAGGTAACGCCATCTCTTACAATGATGTTTTGTCTGCAGGTTATGCACGTCACAAGAGTTTAAGCAAGATTACTACACGCACTTCTCTGGACTGACTGTAACATTTGTGGTTTTACATTAAAGACAAAAAACAATAACAGTCAGATTAGTAAATGGATAAGAAGGTTAAATATGTGGACAGAAATTATGGCTCGTGATTTCCACAGCTGGAGACTGTGGAGCAATTTTGGGTTTCTGGAGTAGGAGTCCCCAAAAATGCACAACGTGTCTACTAATAACTAAATACAAGCACTGAAAATAATCAAATCAGATTTAAGAGCTTCTGTGGAGGAGGATATAGCAGAAGCAATACTGTTTCTAAGAAGAATACTTTAGTTAGTTGTTTTAGGTTTTTCCAATTGTTTTAGGTTTATGTAGTTTGACTTTGGTTTAGAATTACCAAAGGATGTGGTTTATACTTGTGAGCTTTGCCAGTGATAAAATGTCTTGTATGTTTTGTACTTCCCCTCCTTCAATCAACATATATATATATATATATATATATATATATATATATATATAATATACTGTTTGCATGCACTGGTAAAAGCTGTGTGTTTGCTTCAGACTACAATAGTTTATAAAAGCAAGCTGCCGTATATCCACGGGGGCACCCATTCAAAACTTAGAAAATGCACAGGTTACACTGCACATAACAGATAAGCTATGTCCAATATAATGGTGTTTTATTGGTTATCTGCTGTGTAACCTGTACCTTTTCTCCTTTTCCAGCAGCTTTAGTGGCTGCCCCATGGCTACACAGCATCTTATTAATATATATACGCAAAAGCTGTGAATATCTTGTAAATTATGTCCTTATAAATGGTGATGTCATCAGTTGTAAATGGTGAGTTCTGATGTCACGACTCACTGAAACTTGTGTATTATAATAAATAAAGTCACCCCAGTTGCAAAATATGAGGATATTACAAGTCACCTCGGAGTTTCATAACCTGTCTAAAAACATTTTTATATGGTCATGAAACTCCTCGGTGACTTATATAGTTGTAATTTACTTTATTCACTATATAAACTATAATAGTCTTTCTGAAGCAAACACACACGTTTTGCCAGTCCAAAGCAAAATTACATTATATTTTAATTACTTTGATACATTTTCAGTTTTTTGTGTTAGTGTTCCTTTACAGAGGAGTCAGGTACCATAAATGAAGGCATCAGAGTCGAAGGATTTATATACCGACTCCACAGCCCTGGTGATTTCCTTTTTGGTGTGCTTTTGGGCTGTAATAATTGTATTTCATTATCTGCGTGTCTCGTTCACATTCTATTTATAACGTCGCTCCCTTCTTATACCTTTTATGGTATACACTTTATTTTTCCCTGAATTCCCTGTTAATTTTCAGTGGAGACAAAACAGCTGTAAAATACAAAAAAAAAAACAACAAGCCCTGGACTTCTTTAAGGCACATTGAAGGAGTTTTTAGGATATGTTTGCCTTGTAATGGCAAAGAACAGTGTGCAGAAGCCCATTTTTCTCTGCATTAGGTAGATATCTAACAATGGATGCATAAACAAATTAACCCTGTTGAAAGGGTCAACAATAAATAAAAACCTTTCTACAGTGTTAGTAAGCAATTCCCACGTTCACATGGTGGCCGCAAGGAAAAATGTTATGCATACCTTCTCAGTACCGGTACTCCTCTATCTTTATGAACACAACCATATGTCAGAATCTCTGAATGAGATTACTTTTGTTAGGTAGTTAGTCAGTATACATTGGTAACTATGAAACTTGTGTCCCATAAATCATTGTTATGGAGAGATAAAATGGCTCATATGGGAAAATGTGAAGTTTATGGGTTTCACATGGTCTAAACCTTACTAGGTATCTTTTAAGAAATCTAATAAAGTCTCATGTTGGGTTAATAAATGTCAGTATAAATGGTGCATGACTGAACATGGCAGTTTTCCCCGTGGCTTATGCAGCTGCACAGTTTAATCTAAAGAAAGAGATAGCAGGGGAATAAGGAAAATCCTTGTTGGTTTGCTTGTATTGAAACAGAAAATAACTTTGTACAGACTCTGTGTTGGGTCCAAGAATTCCCGGCCATCTGGAAGCAATTCTTGCTACATCAAACTGTTGTAAATAAGCTTAGAAAAAATCAAGTGTGTGCATCCATAATGTTCAGTTTCTAATCAGAAGCTTGTGGATACATAAAATTCAATGTGAAAAAACAGTTTATCCCCCAGGTTGCAGCTTCACTTATTGATCTCTGTCCACAGTGGTCAGATCCCACAACTTGTTGAAAGCATAGCAGATTTGATTTAGAGCTTCTTGAGTACAGTTTGACTGACTCATGTAAGTTCATGGTTTATATCCTAGACCCTTGCAGTAACTTTACAAAGAAGTATATTCTAACTGTGGTATGTGAAATGCTTTATTCATTGGATATGTTATTGCGTTTCAGATATTCTTAGCAAACATATTTTATACTCAAATAACAATTAGAGAAATGTACCAGTCAAATGTCATATAACTCTCTTTCTTGGGACAGTGTAGGCCATAATTACACTGATTTAGTATTCAGCTAAACTTTTATACCTCTATAATTTTTAACTCATTACTTCTATCTATCTATGTAATACCACATAGATAGAAGTACTAAAACAACAATATTCAGTTTACACAGTTTACAATCAGGAACTTGGGTCTCTTAAACAAAGATTCTTAATCTTTGGGTCGGACCCCAAAATCTCTTTTCCATACAGTTAAAGGAACAGTTCAGTACAGAAATAAAAATGGAGTAAACAGATAGACTGTTCAAAATAAAAAGTGTTTTCAATATAGTTCTTTATCCAAAAATTTAATGTATAAAGGCTGGAGTGACTGGGTGTCTAACAGAATAGAACACTACTTCCTGCTTTGCAGCGCTCTTGGTTTCCACTGATTGGTTACCAGGCAGTAACCAATCAGTGACTTGAGTGGGGCCACATGGGTTATAATTGTTTACTTTTGAATCTGAGCTGAAAGCAGAGGATCAATTGCAAACTCACTGAACAGTTAAGTCCCATGTGGCCCTCCTTCAAGTGGCTGACTAACTCAGTGTTAAAGAGCTGCAAAGCAGGAAGTTGTGTTCTGTCCTGTTAGACATCCAGTCACTCCAGCCTTTATACATTAAATCTTTGCCTAACTATATTAGAAACATTTTTTTATTTTGCACATACTATTTACCCAGTTTTTATTTTTACAATTAACTATCCCTTTAAGAGCTCTATATTGCCAGCCTCAAGCGAGCCAAACGAGTGGATCTCTCAGTGTATGGCCACCTTTAGCCTTGATATTCGATATTCTCCTCTAAATATGAAAGAAACAAACTGATCCACGCCATTTGAATGGTGTATTATTTAATCATGTAATGTTCATTAGCATTGTATGCAGGGAACAGAGATACTTGTTGTTTAGCTTAAATAATACCGTGTATCCTTATAACCTTGTTCTTTGATTTCTCTGCTTTGCTTTCCAACTTAATTTACCTTTCTTTTTTTTCTGTTTTTCTTTTAATTTTGAGTTGTACGACTCAAAAAGATAATTAAGAAAATTATAGATAACAGATACTTAACCTTAAAAAAGGCAAAGATATTGCTATACAAGGAAATATAAGGAGTAGTTCAACATAACTTATACTTTAAAGGGCAAGGGCATTCATTAGATCTCCCTAATCTGTGCCTTCCCATGCGACAGTTCTGCACGCATCGCTTTCATAATCTGCGCCTTGTTTTTCAAAGAATAATCCTTCTGTCCTTGTCGATAGTCGCCATCTTCATTGCGCCCATGTCACTTCCCCCTCAGTTTTCTGTCTAATGCGAATGCGCAAGTTATTTTTCCAATTGACCCAGCAACGTCATTATGCATACGCTGCATTCCTCCTCCTCACTTACCTCAATCTGTAGCCTAATTGCCTGACGTGTGGCGCATTTTATAATACACATATGAGCATTCAGGTAATCTGTTTGTGGTCATTTTGTGGGCAGAACAGAGGTAAAAAATAACGTAGGCAGGGAAGAGGCCGTTCAATATGCGCATGCTCAACAGTACTTGAGAGAGGAACTGCGCATAATCCAAGTCCTGAGTCGCAATAGGAAGATGGACACGATGGGAAAATCCCTACACCTACTCAAGACTATCTGTGGAAGCGGATCAACAGAGCTGCTACATGAAAGCACAGAAAGGTACATATAGCACACCGGTGGACTTGTAGTAAGACAGCCTCTTTTTTAAAGATTCATCATATTTGTGCTTTACAGGCCCTTTAAACTGATATTCTGAGACAACATGCAATTGGTCTTGATTATTACTGTTTTGCTTTCTGGTTGCTGTGGTCCAATTTGCCCAACCAGGCAATGGTGTGAACAAAAGTCAAAACAAAAAAGAAAAACAAGAAAGGGCCTGCATAAAAAGATATGCAATAAAAGGTACCAATAATAAAATTGTAGCCTTTTGGCTTCTGGGTTCAGAGATCCCCATTTGAGAGGTGTGAAATGAAATGCAAATAATGTTAAAACTAAACAAAATAAAACCAACTGAAAAGTTGCTAAGAAAAGGACACTCTGTAACATACAGTAAGTTAATGTACATATGAACATCCTTTTAATGCAAGATAAACTGAACCAAAAAGTATAAAATAAGGCCACAAAAAGTAAAACAAATGGAAATGTACTTACTTGTCCACTTTTCCTTCTGTGCTGTTCAGAAGATTCATTAGTTTGTTCTGAGCATCTTCCAACATCTCTTGCTTCAGATCACCTAAAATATCAAGAAAAACGGTTTACCTTTCTACAACAGGCATATCTTTGTTGGATTAGTTCATTAAATTGAAGGACAATAGAACAACTCAACAGTTTCTGCTTTTCACATGGCCCACAGCCAGGGCCGCCAACAGGGGGGGGGCACTAGAGTTACTCCTACACTGGACCTTAAGGGGGGGATCAAAAGATTCTGGATAAAAGGATTCTGGAGAGCGGCTCCAGACGTATACGGTATGTATAGTGTGTAAACAAAACATTACTGGGCGATATCTGAAAAAATTATGGGATCTGTTATCTGGAAACCAGTTATCCAGAAAGTTAAGAATTACGGAATCCAATTGGATTCCATTGTAATCAAATAATCCAATTTTTAAAAAAGGATTCCCTTTTTCTCTGTAATAATAAAACAGTAGCTTGTACTTGATCCAAACTAAGATACCAGTAATCCTTATTGGAAGCAAAACCAGCCTATTGGGTTTATTAAATGCTTACATGATTAATAGTGGAATTAAGGTAAGAAGATCCAAATTACATAAAGATACGTTATCTGGAAAACCTCAGGTCCCAAGAATTCTGGATAACAGATCCCATACCTGTGTTACAATTGCCTGATTTGCAGAAAATAGAAATGTATACTTATACCGTATAAGGCAAACAAGGCTGCCTCAGAATTCTTCATTTTGTAATTCAAACTGTCCAGCATTTGGCAACAAAATACTAGTTTGCGGGCACAGCAATTTTAATTGCATACTGGAGCATTTATTACCCTTAAAACCCATTTTTTTAAATCATTAATGTTCCGATGATCAACATTGCTATTGTGCATAGCTAGAAGCTCCTTATGGAAATTCCAACTCCACTTCTACCACTGCGGTTTTACAAGAAAGATACAATGTCCTTGTTTCCTAACATCCATGCTTACTATGAACTACAAATAAAGCATACAGAGCACTGTATTATATATTTGGCATTGTGGAAATCAAAAACCTTAAAGGGAAACTATACCCCCAAAATGAATACTTGAGCTAAAGATAGTTTATATCAAATTAAGTGGCATATTAAAGAATCTTACCAAACTGGAATATATATTTAAGTAAATATTGCCCTTTTACATCTCTTGCCTTGAACCACCATTTCATGATGGTCTGTGTGCTGCCTCAGAGATCACCTGACCAGAAATATTTCAACTCTAACTGTAACAGGAAGAAGCGTTGAAGCAAAAGACACAACTCTGTCTGTTAATTGGCTCATGTGACCAAACTTTATAGTTTGTTTGGTATGTTTGTGTGCACCGTTGGATCCTAGGATCCCAGAAGGCTGTCCTTATTTTTTAAAATGGCTATTTTCTATTTATGATTACCCAATGGCACATGCTACTAAAAAAGTATATTATTATGAAAATGGTTTATTTACATGAAGCAGGGTTTTACATATGAGCTGTTTTAGGCAATATCTTTCTATAGAGACCTACATTGTTTGGGGGGTATAGTTTTCCTTTAAGGACATGCAACTTTAAAGCTCTTTACAACTGAACACAATGCTTTGTTCACAAATGATTCAGGAGGTTTTCCCCCACATCTAAATATGCATGTTGGGTTTGTACTCCGTTTGGTATTCAACCAAACACACAATGCAAACACAAAAATTATATCTCTACTACAAATAGTCTTGTTTTGTCTTCTGAAATAATTTCTGATTCAGAGTTTGGATACATATGATACTGGTTATTAAGGATTTAACAAACTCTTATGCACCAATAATGGCTGTGCGACTGCACATAAGGAAGTTATTTATTTATTTACAGGATGAACTTAATACAAACATAAAATAATTTTTTTAATACCTTGCATACACTGCAGAGGCACTTTAGGGGCAATATAATAAAACACTTGTAAAGACCACTCAAGCACTATAATCTATCACGTTGCAATAGACGGCTGTCAGCGTTTAACAAGGCCTTTCAGCAAACTATTATGTTTTTAAAACCTGTTAGCAATGAGGCAAAATCATTCAGTAAATGCAGACACTAGTACCTCATAGATCTATCTGTTAACCATTTATGGAAATCCAGAAAATGCATCTGGTGGGTCATGTCTTTCTACAAACATTCACTGTGTTGCCAACAAAGCCATACAGAACTTCATCACATTTGGCTGCAGCCTTGTCTGAGAATGCATTTAGGAAAGTTTTCAAAAGAACTTTTTTTTCTCATCAAGTCTATGGCATAAAGTGAGTAACTGTTTCAGTGCTGGCAAGTCTATTCCAAGAAACAGAAACATTATTTAAGGGCAGCTACAGACTACAGTAGCCTCAGGTTGGTGCAAATTAAAACATTTTTAATTTGTTTGTTGAGCTTTAGTTCTCTGTTAAACACCAAATTAAAGGGAAATTAAACAATAATCCTTCCTAGATAATGGCCATGATGCAAACAGTTGGTTTTCCCCTTCCCTGATGGCATTACAACTGTAAACTGATACAAGTCCATTTAATCCGTTTGAAAGAAATGGTCTTAGTAAAGGAGTATTCTGCTCAGTCATCCCATTCATTAACTGGTTAGGTGTTGCATTCTAAACATTTACTTTATGAACATGAACATTGATAACTTCTTATATGTGTGTGTATATTATATATATATATATATATATATATATATATATATATACACACACACACACACACACACACACACACACACACACACACACACACACACACACACACACACACACACAAAACCATAGTCATACTCTTAAATATAGAAGGATTGTGCTTTTCTAAAAATTCGTGCTTCAGGCTGATTTATTGAATATTTCTGCAAAAACCCTATTAGTGCTGCTCGTTTCTTTCACTTCCCGCTGCCTCCTTTCCCAGGCTGTGCAGGGGAGCTGGCAGCACTCAAAACACTCTACTGCAAGATAGGATCAGGTCCTGATAGGGAACTGAAGTCAGGCTTTGCTTGTGTGACCTCAGGGCTGTGATTGCCTGTCCCCCTCCTAGTGTGCTTCTGGCACTGACAGTTAGGACACAACCACCCGTCATTTGAAACAGGGACAGGGATCAGAAAACATCTATAGACAGTTTAAATAAAGGGGTTACAGCCAAAAGTATCACCAGCACAATTTAGTATACATCATTCATACCTCCCAATAGAAAGAGGGACAAAAACATTTGTTCATGCCCATTTTTGTGGCCACATCCCCTAATTACCATGTTCATTTAACAAAAATTGGCAAGTTATGAAAGTTTGAACACATTTCTGTGGTTTTATGCCTTATTACAGTTTTGCTAATGAAGGTGAATGGACATTTAAACTGCAAGTCATGTTTTCTGCACAAGACTTGCTTATCTTAAATTATTACAAATGATGTTTTGCTAATCTAAAATTGTTACAAAGTACCTTATGCACCTGCCACATATTCTGGGCTCTTTGCCAAACGCCAATTAAAGGAAAACTATACCCCCGAACAATGTAGGTCTCTATAAAAAGATATGGCATAAAAAACTCATATGTAAAACCTTGCTTCATGTAAATAAACCATTTTCATAATAATATACGTTTTCAGTAGCAATCCTAAATACAAAATTGCCATTTTAAAAAATAAGGACAGCCTCCTGGGATCCTAGGATTCAACAATGCACACAAACATACCAAACAAACTATAAAGTTAGGTCACATGAGTCAATTAACAGACAAGAGTTTTTTCTTTTGCTTCCACACTTCTTCCTGTTACAGTTGAAATATTTCTGGTCAGGTGATCTCTGAGGCAGCACACAGACCATCATGAAATGGTGGTTCATGGCAATATTTACTTAAATATACATACCAGTTTGGTAAGATTCTTTAATATGCCCCTTAATTTGATAAAAACTATCTGTTGCTCAAGTATTCAATTTGAGGGTATAGTTTTCCTTTAAGATTTAGAAAAAAAGTATCTTGTTCTGGCTGTTCAGTGCAGGAGATCAAAGAGACATTTCAGCAACAATTATGGACAAAAACGGGACTGTCCTGCGAAAAATAGGACAGTTGGAAGGTATGCATTATTGCCTACAAATTGAGGGGTTTTCAAATGTATTCTATAGGTCTTCTTTAAGAAAATGCTGTAAGCATGGAGTTATTGCTGTGTTTATGTATGTGTGTGTGTGCATATATATATATATATATATATATATATATATATATATATATATATATATATGTGAACTATTCAGTTCAGTGAAAACAATAAGTCTCCAAGGGTTAATGATCAAGTCATAATGCATCTCTGGCACAGTTTACTCGAACTGCAACCTAAATCGCTCCGCGTCTGCATCACACAGAGTGCCTGTATATTAATGAGCAGAAATACATTAATCTATCCACAAAACAAACAGTTCTACAGGGAACTTCCTGTCTAGTCTAGTTAATGTGTTTAGAATACTGAGCATTTTATTATAAAATCAACACCTAAAAGGCATCTATGGGGAAAATGGAAAAGAAAAACAGACCAATCTATTCTTTTTCAAGTCTGATAATCTAATCTTTATGCATTTTTCATAATGACAGGAAAAGGGAATGTATAATGATAGATTTCAGGAGCAGCGGCCAAAAGCTCCTACAATGAGCTAAAGGAAAACCAAAATAAAAGTGAGTAAAGCACAGGCAGCATTGCTCGATTCAAAACTATCCACTAAGTACCAGCTAAAGCATGTAAAGCTATGGACCTGGCAAAGCAGGCTGGCATCAATAAAGTAGAGCCTTTATCTTTCAAAGGTGCAAAATAAATAAAGTTTTGGAGTAAAGGACAAAAAACATCAAAGAAGGCAACTACAACAGATAGTGCTGTTAGATTTAGTATTGCAGATCTGGTTCTGATTTGATGTTTTAATATTAAAAAATGAAGATTTGGAGGTAAATATATGCAGTGTATTAAGGAAAAAAAGATCCCAAGTACACATGGGCCCCACATGCTCATACCCTGAGCCTTTGGCAGCGAGAGTGAACACATTCAAGATTACAGCTAAGCAATGGATGTCTACTTGCAAGAAATCTTGATTTGTGCTTTTAATATGAAATATGTCAAACTCAAGTAAAATATTCATATAACGTCTTATACTTTATTACCGAGAATAAAATATAATAATTAGATAAAACAATGCAGATCAGGATATACTGGAGAGCAGTACCAACCTCCAAATTACCATATTTACATGTAAAAAAAAAATGACCACTGTTTAAGAATGAATATATTAATATTAACACCTGAGTAAGCACATTTAACAGATGTAGAGCGCAACACCTCCACAAATAATGTCAAGAAAAATGCATCTAAGTCCAAAGTCATATTGTTTTCTATTTGTATAACTCTATGTTTGTGTTTTGAAGACAGGTTATAAATGTTTATATGGATAGCAGGAAATCAATGATTCTGCAGGTGTGGTTAGTGTCCTACATCTGCAGCAATTTGATCCCCCCATCTTCATACGAAGGTCTGATATTGGTCCAATCTGTTAATTAAAACTAAATTGAAGCCGGCGCTCTGGTGGCATATAACCCACATTTGAATAATAAAATGAGACAGGAATTTACAGCAGTATACAAACTACATATCTCCTCCACACAATTAAGTTTACTATTTGAATATGGTTGAGAGCCATAACACAACTTCCTCATCAATCACTAAAATATATCACTGATTATCACTGCATTGGCAAAAGCAGGGATCTTCCACATATGGAGTATTGTAACACTTGAAACACTGCAAGAGGTGAAGGCAGGAACTACAATATCAATACATACATATTCCCAAATATACCAGACTCGATGTGGTATTGCCCTGTTATGGCCTCTTGTTGGGCAAATTTAACGGCCCTTCTACATAAAGCACTTTTTAATTAAATGGGATTTAGGGCAATGTTTTATGTGTTAATACAGTTTTGCTACTGAAGGTGAATTGCCTTTTAAGCTGCAAGTCTCATTTCTCTCCAAGAGACTGACTATCTTTGCTTATCTTAAAGCCTATCTTCTAAGCCTCTCAAATATGTTTTAGAAACTTTGTATCTTTTTCTGGTGTCAGTGCTGCAGATCAGTGTGAAAAAAGTAAAAACGGTTATGTCCTGTGAAAAATGGGACAGTTGGGAGGTATGCATCATAACTAGCATTGCAATAAGAAAGTGAAGAAAATCCATTGTTACACTACAACCTCAAAAGTGATGTAAACTACAAGACCACTCACGGACTACTGTGAACATACCCAATATACGAAGACAGATTAATATAAAATATGCTTACTGATATATAGATAAGAGTCATTATGGTTGTGTCAGAGGTGGGGTGATTAATTAGTTCTCCTCAAGACAATATCTGCCCTATTTTACAACTCAAGAGTCATAGTGGTGCACTGGCACACTGGGAAAAATCCTGGTGGGCACTGGTCCTTGTGCCCTGCCACAAGATTCCACAGTGGAACACATGGTCATCTTTACATTTTCCACAAAGGTGCAGCCTGATATTGGGAACAAAGTAGCTGTGTGTTGTGGAGCAGTGGAAAGGGGTCATCCAGTAGTTGGGGTAGGGTATTTCAGTGTGACTGCTGTTGGGTGGTGGGTCCTTGACTTGGGTGCCTGGTGGGATCTGGGTCCCCTATAGCTTACTCTATAGCGTTTGAATCCCCTTCCCCACCACTCTTTTTCTTCTTCAAATTGAAGGGGCTTTGCAAACAGGGGTGGGTTGAAAACAGGGGTGGGTTGAAAACAGGGGTGGGTTGCAGGCAGGAGTGGCTGTGCTCGCTGGGCCCTCCAAAAGTTTCACAAGTTGGGGAGGGGGGTGGCATGTGATTGTTACTCCCCTGTCGACATCAGTTCAATCCTAGTGCAATGATTAATCCACCTTCTATGGCACAGTTAAAGAACCAGTAACAAATTAAAACAAAATTCATTGGTATACTACGAAAAAAAACCCACCAACACATATTAAACTTTAAAAACACAGTCTTTATGAAGAAATAACTAAGGCTAAGTCCAGACGGGGAGATTCGGGGGCGATCCGTCGCCTGGCGACTTTTCGCCACGACGGATCGCCCCCGAATCTCCCCGAATAGGTAGGCACCGGCAAGGGTTAAAAGCGCCGGCGCGTGTTCACACGCAGCGGCGCGATTTTTAAAATCGCTCCAAATTGCCTCACCTTTTCTGAAGAGAAGCGCAAGCGCAGTTTTGGTAAGTTATTTCTTAGTAAAGACTTTGCGATTTTAAAGTTTATTATGTGTTGGGTTTTTTTCCCGCAGTATACTAACAAATTTTTTTTTTTTTAATTGTTTGATGTTACTGATCAACAAGTACAACAACCTAGCACCGAAGAAGTAAATTAGTGTGAGGAGGGCTAAGAAAGGCAGCACATTTCTTCTGATTAGATCACAGAGGCAGCAGCAGATCAGTGGCCTACCTTCTACAATCCATGACAGCTTTCAAAATCACAATGCATTAGTTAACTATAAATCAGTGTACATACTGGCTGAGAGTGCAGACTATGTACTTACAGTCCTGTACATATAACTCGCTCATAAAGTTTGATTTGCGGCCGATTATATATAGTACTGAAACAAAACCTTGGGTAACTGTATTTTCATTTAATTCATACTATAAATATGAATGATTCATAAAAAGATTAATGAAAATAACAATGAAAGTTCCTGTGTACCCCCAAAGGCATTATTAGAAGCATTGACACCCGAGGTTTCTATACCTACTTTTCAATCTACACTTTTACACACATAAAATGAGAACAGAAGTTTAGAAACTCCTTATTAGCTGTAAATCCGAAATAAAGAGAACAAAGAGTTTTTGAAACACAAGTAAAGAAGACGATGTAAAGTCTAATAAGAAATGTGCTTTTAATTTGTTTACCTTGTCTTTTCAGCTCCTCAATTTGCTCCTCTTTAATATCCAGTTGCTCAGTGAGCCGAGATGCTGATTCCAAGGCAACGTTAGCTTCATCCAGACTTTCCTAGTGAGAAGAATGTTAAGATATTGTTGGGCAAAGAAACCTGAAAATGTATTTACTAACTTAATATAACATTAATTGCACATGGGCTAGATTGTCTTTCACTTTTTACTGACCATTATAAGATTTATGAATAATGCATTTATAATCATTACCAAGAATCTAAATATGTAAGAGTACTTTAAGGCTTAATCTATCTTCGTTTTACTTGAATATAGATAAGTTAACCAGCATGTCAATAACTGTGCTGTATCCAATGTAAACTACTGTGTTGCTGTAAATAAATATAAAAATGGGAGCCATCTGGTTCAGCTAATAACAGCTATATAGTGTGCACAACCCCAGAAAATATGTCACTAATATACTAAAGTCAATAGCTGGGAATATTTCTTTCACAACTGAAACCTAATGGCCACCCATGGCTATGTTACTAAAGGGAAAAAAAAAAAAAAAAAAATATATATATATATATATAGAAACCGATGAAAGCACTCACAGCTCATTCCATTCGGGTTACTTAAAAAGGTGATGTTTTATTTCAAGCTCTCATCAACGCGTTTCAACCCACAGGGGGTCGTCATCCTAATGACGACCCCCTGTGGGTTGAAACGCGTTGATGAGAGCTTGAAATAAAACATCACCTTTTTAAGTAACCCGAATGGAATGAGCTGTGAGTGCTTTCATCGGTTTCTATATGCCTTACATCTGTGGTTAGCACCCGGCCTATGCTAAATGAATGGTGAGTGCCGTTGGACTATGCTGTATATATATATATATATATATATATATATGATGAATACAAGACGGTGTGAGAATAAAAACAATTACAATAGAATTATTTCACAGCATCCTATAAAAAAGGATTTAGAGTGTAGAGGATTCCGAATGAAGAGACAAGACAATGAAGTCACTGTTGTAGAATATTTTTTCAAGGCATTAATGAACACCCGCATAATTCTGCAAATGTTAACGTGAAAACATTCCAAGAACCTTTCCAATGTTATTAGCAATAACAAACCAACAAAGCAAGAAACTTAATGTAAAGGAAATCCTGTTATTGCTTTTTTTTTTTCCTTTTTAAAGTCCCAGAGGAAACACTGTGCCAAACTTAAAATTTACCATATAAAACCCACTATCTTTAAAAAGCCTGGGATTTACAGCAAATGTGAGTCCTGTCTTTTCTCCACATCCCTTCTGGCAGCACTTACTTTGTGAGAGCTAAAAAGCAGTAGGATTTAGGTTGGGCAAGAAGAAATATCAAATGGCAGCAAGAAACAGCTCTAAGTTACCAAGAAACATCCAGAACAGAAGCCATTCAATACACTACAACAGAGGCCAGCCTGTCTGTAATACAGTATGTCACTATAAGAGCTATACTGCAACACACTTTTACTGATGACATTTTTCTTTCACTCATGTTTAGTGGTTGGCTAAAGACATTTATTGTCAAGCAACTGTGTTTACTCTTTTGAAATCATAATCACTACACATACTACCCAAATGAGCCTGATCAAAAGTTTACATACCCTGGTGATTTGGACTGATAACATGCACACAACTTGACACAAAAGGGTTACAATGGCTATTAAAGGAAACCATCTTCACCTGTGGTGATCTGTTTGCTTGTAATTTGTGGGTGTTTATAAAAGGTGTTTATAAAAGACTTTCTGGACTCCTGACAGACCCTTGCATCTTTCATCCAGTGCTGCACTGAAGTTTTTTGGATTCTAAGTCGTGGGGAAAGCAAAAGAATTGTCAAAGGAACTGCGGGAAAAGGTAGTTGAACTCTATAAAACAGGAAAGGGATATAAGAAAGAGATTATTGTACTCACCGTTAAATCTTTTTCTCTTGTCCTATATTGGGGGACACAGGAACTGTGGGGATGAAGATCCTGCTGGAGACTGGACACTAACTTGTTAACTTAACTCCTCCTGCTCTGGGTTCCATTCCCTGCCTCCTCCTACATTCCCCAGTTTCAACCGAAGAAGGAGCATAGCTGACCCAAACCAGAAGAGGAGAATCTCTACCCCGTCAGAAAATTCAGAGAAAATTTTGAGAAATTTTTGAGAAATTTAGAGAAAATCCCATGTAATACCCCCAACCTGGAGTAAACTTGAACCGTTAAAATTGTGTATTCAGTGTCGATACAGGGAGGGAAGGCCTGTGTCCCCCAATATAGGACAAGAGAAAAAGATTTAACAGTGAGTACAAAAATCTCTCTTTCTCTTGCCTAATTGGGGGACACAGGCACTGTGGGGATGTTCTAAAGCACCCGAGGGTGGGACACTGAACCCCATGAGGTGTTTAACTAAATACAGTCTGTAACACCTTCCTCCCGAAGCTGGCTTCGGCTGAGGCCTGTGTGTGAAGCCTGTAGAACCGTGTAAATGTGTGTAGGGAAGCCCAGGTAGCCGCTCTGCAAACTTGTTCTGCTGTTGGAGTGGGCCTTCACAAGCGTTGGTGGTGGTTTCCCTCTTACTGCGTAGGCTCTTAGGATGGTGGCACGAATCCACTTGGCAAGTGTAGTCTTCGAAGCTTTGGAACCGCATTTAGGTCCATCCGGAATGATGAATAAGGCATCTGTTTTCCTTAAAGGAAAACTATACCCCCCAAACAATGCAGGTCTCAATAGAAAGATATTGCCTAAAACAACTTATATGTAAAACCCTGCTTCGTGTAAATAAACCATTTTCATAATAATATACTTTTTTAGTAGCATGTGCCATTGGGTAATCATAAATAGAAAATAGCCATTTTAAAAAATAAGGACAGCCTCCTGGGATTCTAGGATCCAACGGTGCACACAAACATACCAAACAAGCTATAAAGTTAGGTCACACGAGCCAATTAACATACGGAGTTGTGTCTTGCTTCCACACTTCTTCCTGTTACAGTTAGAGTTGAATATTTGTGGTCAGGTGATCTCTGAGGCAGCACACAGACCATCACGAAATGGTGGTTCAAGGCAAGAGACATAAAAGTGCAATATTTACTTAAATATATATTCCAGTTTGGTAAGATTCTTTAATATCCCACTTAATTTGATATAAACCATCTGTTGCTCAAGTATTCATTTTGGGGGTATAGTTTTCCTTTAAGTCTCTGGTAGCTCTCAAATAGTGATCTATTGCTCTAACCACGTCCAGATTTTATAGCCTACACTCTGTCTGGTTCTTGGGATTTGGGCACAGGGAAGGAACTACTATCTTCTGGTTAAGATGGAATTCTGAAAACACCTTCGGTAAGAAGTCCGGAGTGGTTCTGAGGACCATTTTGTCCTTATGGAAGATGGTGAAGGGTGATTTGCACGATAGCGCCGCCATTTCTGAGACTCTCCGGGCTGATGTAATTGCCAGAAGAAACACCCCCTTTTCCGTCAGCGTAGATAATGGAATCTGGTCTAACGGTTCATATGGATCATCCTGAAGAACCTAAAGTACTAATTTGAGGTCCCAGGGTGGGACCGCGCAACGATAAGGGGGGATCAATCGGGTCGCCCCTTGAAGGAAAGTTCTAATGTTACTCTTCAAGGCCAGCTTCTCCTGATGTAGTATAGAGAGTGCTGAGACCTGTACCTTCAGTGAGCTCAGTGCCAAACCTTTCTGCAAACCATCCTGAAAGAAAGATAGAATATCCCTTTCTTTAGCCCTCTGGGGATCTATGCCTGAGCGTTCACACCAACCGATGAAGCTTCTCCATACTTTGTGGTACGCCTTGGCAGATATTGGCTTGCGTGCCCGCATCATTGTAGGTATTGAGTCCACAGGGGCTCCTGCTCTTTTTAGAATTAAGGCCTCAAGAGCCATGCCGTTAAAGCCCACTGTTGAGAATTCGGGTGGACGACTGGACCCTGAGTCAGTAGGTCTTGTCGCTGAGGTAGGTGGAATGGATCATCTTTCGCTAAGGCCACTATTTCCTCGAACCATGCTCTCCTGGACCAGTATGGTGCTACCAGAATAATCGTGGTTCTTTCTCTTTTGATTTTCTTTATTACCTTTAGAAGTGCCAGAGGTGGAAAGATGTAAGCCATGGAGAACCGCCAAGGTATTACTAGTGCGTCTGTTGCCTGCGCTAGTGGGTCTCTGCTTCTTGCTACGAACTGTGGGAGTTTTCGGTTGTTTCGGGATGCCATGAGATCTACTTCTGGTAGTCCCCATCTCTCAACGAGGAGTTGGAAGCTCTCTTGGTGTAGGCTCCACTCTCCCTGATCTAGGGTTTCCCTGCTTAGGTAGTCCGCTAACTAGTTGTTTACGCCTGGTATGTGTACCACCGATATCGCTGGAACTTTGTTCTCCACCCACTGCTGTGTACTTCCTTTAGTGCTGCTGGGCTTCTGGTGCCGCCCTGATGGTTGATATATGCTACGGCCGTTACATTGTCGGATTGAATCCTTACTGCTCGTACCTGGAGTAGGGATGTCAGTCTCCAGTGAGTAACGAATCGCCCTCAAATCCAGTAGATTGATGGGAAGTAATCTTTCGTCCCGCTTCCAGATGCCTGGTCCAGATGCCTTGGTCCAGTACACCTCCCCATCCCCGTAGGCTGGCGTCCGTTGTGAGGACTGTCCAGTGGTGTGAGGGAAAGTGCCCTCCTGCCGCTGATGGGGCTGTGTCCACCATTTGAGAGATAGTTTTATCTGGTCTGGGATAATGATCTGGCGATTTAGGTTGTTCTGATTCTTGCGTTGGTGCCGTAGTATGACCGGTTGTAGTGGTCTGGTGTGGAATTGTGCATAGGGGATTGCTGGGAAGGATGCCACCATCGTGCAGAGCGCTTGCATGGCCTTTCGTAGGGATATCATGGGGGTGCTCTGTCTGTACTCGCTCCTGTAGTGTGCAGATCTTGTCTCTTGGAAGAAAGTAGGTATTCTATTGCTTGGGCGGGAATAAGCTTAGATTTGTTGAAGTTGATCAGCCACCCTAATTCTGATAGGGTTTGTAGTACCAAGGATGTGTGGTGCAGAGGTGTTGTTGCCGAGTTGCCTTTTACGAGCAGATCATCCAAATATGGGATGAGTGGTACTCCCTTGAGTCTTAGGTCCTCTAAGGCTGCTGCCATTACCTTGGTAAACGTGGGGGGGGGGCTGATGACCGTCCAAATGGGAGTGCTACGAACTGCCAGTGTTGACCATTGACGAAGAACCTGAGAAAGCGTTGGTGGGCTTGGTGAATGGGTATATGAAGGTATGCATCCTTGATGTCGATGACTGTCATGAATTCTCCGTCTTCCACGGCTTCCAAAACCGATTGGATTGATTCCATCTTGAAATGACACCTTCTTACGAAATGGTTGAGATCCTTCAGGTCTAGCACCGGTCTTAGGGAGCCGTCCTTTTTGGGGACCATGTAAAGGTTGGAATAGTACACCCTTCCCCTGTCTGTTTTTGGGATGGGTTGTATTTTTCCTGCCTTGACAAGGTCTTGTATGACAGAGGAATTTGTCTCTGTCGAAGGGTTGACTGGGTATTCTGGATACGAAGAATGCTAGCTGTTTTAAGCCCTTCGAAGAGTCTCTCCCTTGCCTAGGCAAACAAGGATATAGACGGAGCGACCGCGCATATAAATGTTTGTGAAGGAATAAACACCCTGAGGGGTGAGGCGCCTCTGCAGGCCTCCGGAGAGCGGGAAGACGGTGCAGGGAGACAGGACCAAGCATGCAGTCCCACTAACAGGTGTGTCTTCTCCTTCTGAGGACACTAACGAAACTGGGGAATGTAGGAGGAGGCAGGGGATGGAACTCAGAGCAGGAGGAGTTAAGTTAACAATTTAGTGCCCAGTCTCCAGCAGGATCTATATCTATATCCCCACGGTGCCTGTGTCCCCAAATTAGGCAAGAGAAAATATCAAAGGAATTGAGAATGTCAATCAGCAGTGTTCAAACTCTGATTAAGTGTAAAATTAGGGGTTCTGTTGAAACCAAACCAAATTCCGGTAGACCAACTAAAATTTCAGCCACAATTGCCAGAAAAATTGTTCAGGATGCAAGGAAAAACCGACAAATAACTTCAGGTGAAATACAAAAAATACTGTAAAATTTGCACTCATCAGCCCGGAAGCTGCACATGGGGCGTACTTGGTCACTTGGTCATTGGCTACAGCAAAATAAAGTGAAGGTTCTGGTCTCCTGGCCTCAATATCATTTAACCACTCTGGGGAGACCTCAAAGATGCAGTTCCTGCAAGACAGCCCAAGAATTTATGGGAACTGGAGGCTTTTTGCCAGGAAGATTGGGCAGCTTTACCGTCTGAGAAGATAAAGAGCCTCATCCACAACTATCACAAAAGACTTCAAGCTGTCATTGATGTTAAAGGGGACAATACATGGTATTAAGAACTGGGGTATGTAAATTTTTGATCAGGGTCATTTGGGTAGATGTGTAGTGATTATGATTTAAAAAGAGTAAACAGAGTTGTTTGACAATAAATAGCTTCAGCCAACCACTAACCATGAGTGAAAGAAACTTTTTTGTGTTATCATTCATATTCTCTGAAAAATGGTTAAGAAATCATAAATTCTGCCAGGGTATGTAAAGTTATGAGCACAACTGTAATAATTGGAGGGGAGCGATCAGTAAAATGAAAATTTAATACAAGCTTCAATAAGCAATATTTCTAAACAGAATAATTTAAAAATTATGTATAGTTTTTGAAATAATCAATTTACTCTTCACTATCCTACATTCAGCAATGTATCTCTCTAGATGAAGCTGTATATAGGAGTTGGTTATTTCAAACAGTAGCTCTAACACACAAAGCAAATATTTACATATTTTTTTCCCCATGAGATGAAATTTCTATAAATTTTCCTGATCGTTCCCTTTTAAATATATAGAACATTAAAAGTTACACATCATGCAAAAATTCTTTGCAGCATAGCTCTATACTGTACTGTCATGGAAACCCCTCCATGAGCAGCATGCCACCCTAAACAGGAAGGAGCTCCCTGTATGGTGGCCACGTTGAAGCGCAATCTAATGAGCTGAGCTCTACAGTGGTTGAAACAATGTTTCTATGATAGGTTCCACTAAAGCAGGAAGACAATAATAGAATACTGTAATATCCTTTCTGCCAGCCACTAACCTGTAAAGACAAAGCCTTATTTTCTAGATATTCATTCTTTTGTTTCAATTCACACGTCTGCTTTTTGTGCTTTTCAAGCTCGGAGGAATACATGGCTTTCTCTTCTGTAAGGAAATATATATGAAACTTAGTTTAATAAAAGGACTACACAAGGGCTCTTCCATCAATCAGAAATGTGAGGGCAATGGTGGAGTGCTGTTTTAGGCACTTTCAAAATGCAGACATAAAAACTATTAGTGAGATGCTCATTATCACATTGATTGCCTGAAGCTATCAAACTCTTTCAAAAAAAAATTAGGAAAGGTGATCTTATTGATAATTTTACATTCAAACGATGGGGCTTTTATAGTTTATAATGTAAGCAAGACTAAGGAGGCCATTTGCTATGAGGGGCTTAACAAAAACAATATTGTTTAAAGGGGTGGTTCACCTTCAAGTTAACTTTTAATATATTGTAGAACGACCAATTCTAAGAAACTTTTCAATTGGTCTTCATTATTTATTTTTCATAGTTTTTTTAATGATTTGCAATTATCTTCTGTTTCTTTGCAGCTTTCAAATGGGGATCACTGACACCATCTTAAAACAAATGCTCTGTAAGGCTACAAATGTATTGTTATTGCCACTTTTTATCACTTATTATTCTATTCAGTACATCTCCTATTCATATACCATTCTCTTATTCAAATCAATGCAGAGTTGCTAGGGTAATTTGTACCGTAGAAACCAAATTGCTGACACTTCAAACTGGAGAGCTGCTGAATAAAAAGCTAAATAACTCAAAAACCACAAACAATAAAAAATGAAAACCAATTGCAAATTGTCTCAGAATATCACTCTCTACATTATACTAAAAGTTAACTCAAAGGTGAACAACCCCTTTAAAGGATCAAACTTAATTTTCACAATAACACTACATCAGGATATAATCTGCAGCATTGGTTACAATTTCAAATCTGCGTATTTGTGCATTGCATAGTGCAGACAAGCATTTATACAATGCCAGTTGCAATGCCACAACTGCCATCTTTACCATGTAATTCATACCTGACCACCGATAGCTGATTTTTGGTCTCAATTTGTAATCTACAACAAGGAAATTAGCTTTTAGTGTTTCATTTGTATTGATCCAAAAGTTTGTATAGATCCACTTACTGGATACTTTGGGGAGTTCACCTTCTTCATTGTGAAAATTATATATGGGTCACTTAGCCTAAGTAACAGAAGACTAGCTGCACCAGATATCTGAATGAGTGCAAATATAAGAAAGTCTCAAAATTGTTGAAGGGTCATGTAGCAGCATTTAACCACTGACACAGCAACAAAACAGGTTTTTAAGTGGCTCAAAATCCAGATGCCTGCAGAATGGAAAAATTGTATTGTGGGCTTATGATTTCAAGTTTGAAATTATCAGGCAATGTTGTTGAATAGTTGAGAGAATGAATTCTCAGTGTTTGGGGGACCTGTATAAAGTGTCTGGAATTCTGTACCAGAGTTAGCATTATTCAAGCTGCCTTATATCCACTTGGTATGAGACGTAAATGGGCGTCCCTTTGTGATGTAACAAGATAATGGTCCTAAGCAAGTTTCCAAGCTCAGTCAGAACTATTTAAAGAAGGAAGGAAAATAAAGGAAAGATAAGAGCAATGATCTTAATCCCACTGAGGAGATTTGTGATGAACTGGATAGAAATCGTAAGGGTAAGACCAGACGGGGAGTTTTCAGGGAGATCTGTCGCCTGGCGACTTATCGCCGCGACAAATCTCCCCGAATAGCTTGTTAGCGATGCGCACCCGCTAGACGTAAAGTCGCCTGCGCTTATTTACACGCAGCGGCGCGATTTTAAAAGTCGCTCAAAATTGCCTGGCGAGGCAATATTGAGCGACTTTTAAAATCGCGCCGATGCGTGTGAATAAGCGCAGGCGACTTTACGTCTAGCAGTGCGCAGCGCTAACAAGCTATTCGGGGAGATTCGTCGCGGCGATAAGTCGCCAGGCGACGGATCTCCCCTAAAACTCCCCGTCTGGCCTTACCCTTAGGGTGGTCATAAACAGGCATATAAAAGCTGTAGATATCGGTCCTTTAAACCGATTCGCCAGCTTATCTGCCCGGGCATTGCAATTGGGTCTCCCCGATCGATATATGACCAAAATATCGATTGGACAGGTTTAATTTTTATTGGCTAGTTGATGCAGTCAGTCATTGTGCCGTAGGCCCCTATTCTCAGCCCTCCCTAGGGCAGAACAAATGGATTTACCCAATTTTGCTCTTTGGGGAGCATATAAGGTTAAAAGCTTATTGTGTATGGCCATCTTAAGGGTAAACAGTCGACTAGTGCAGATGATTTGTGGCCGTTTTGCAGTAGTTTTAGAGTCAGTTTTCAGACTAATACATCAAGTCTTTGTTCTGCTGCTATGATCTACTTCCAAGTGACTGCACCCAGGCTCCTTAAACTACATATACAAGAGTGCAGGCTTGTTTGATTTCATTAAAGCAAAGCAAAATGTCATATGACTCGTGTGTTTTACTAAATAAAGTACCCCCTGCTGCAAAATAAGGAAATTAGAAGTCCCATGACCTGACCCTTGGCCTTCAGCCTCGTGTTTTAATATGGTCATGGAACTCCTTGGTAACTTATAATATCCTTATTTTTAACAAGAGGTGGTACTTTATTCACTATATAAATATATGTGTCTGTGCTGTTTGGCACCAATATGGAATCTAGCAGCTTAGTTAGAATAAGTATAAGTTACAATTTTAGTATTACAGAGAAAAGGAAAATATTTTTTTTAAATTAGAATTATTAGCTTAAAATGGACTCTAAAGAAAATTGCCTTCCAAAAATTTGGAGATCTCAGAAAAATGTGATTCAAGAAAAAGAGACCATTTCCATTTATAAAGAAAGTTTAAGTGTAAGCACCAATCTAGTAAATTTTACAAAATATCTGTACCTTGCTGAAATTGCTCTAGCACCATCTGTAGGTTGGTGAGGGACAGTGCATACTGCTTGGCCTGCTCTTGTGAGAGATTAAACTGAAGTAAAGCTTCATCTCTTTGTCTTGATGTCAAGTTCAGTTGCTCCTGCAAAGATTCCACTTGCATTGATGCCTGGTGGCTAAAAGTAAATTAAAATACAAAAGTGATAAGTTTACTCTCGGGAGCCTTAGACAGTCAAAATAAAAATGATCATACCAGCTAAATACCCAATGGATGTTTTTTCAGACGAGTACTGCATGAGCATTTAAATCAAATGCATCTGTGTAACCATCAAATACCTGGCATTTTCAACAGCAGTGGATGAGGACATCAATTTATCTTCCAAATGAGAGACTTTTTTTCTTAGATCGGTCTCTCTGTCCTCTGAAGCTACTGCTTCCCGGGTATAATTTTCTTCCATTTCCAGTAAATGATTTCTTAATCTATCTAATTCCTGATTTAAACGCTGCTCCTTGTCCCGGAGGTGTTGAACCTGAAAGTATGAAGTACCGATTTAACATGAAAAAATGTTTAAAGGAAAACTATACCCCCCGGACAATGTAGGTCTCTATAAAAAGATATTGCATAAAAACAACTCATATGTAAAACCCTGCTTCATGTAAATAAACCATTTTCATAATAATATACTTTAGTAGCATGTGCCATTGGGTCATCCTAAGTAGAATATACCACTGCGGCTTGAAACTTCTTTCTGCAAAAGCGTGTCATGTGCCGTCAAAGTGGTATCATTTTGTGAAGGAGTGGATGGATGTCCACGTGGCTTCCTTGCACAGTTGTTCTGCTGAGGCCTGATTACGGAAAGCCCAGGTCATGCTCATCATCCTTGTGAAATGAGCCCTTATCCCATTAGGAGGCATAAGTCCTTGGGCTATGTATGCCCGCTGAACTGTTTGCTTAATCCATCTGGAAATGCTTGCCTTTGTGGCTGGCGAACCTCGTCTTGGTCCTGAAGGAAGGATGAATAGGGAGTCTGGTTTGCGTACATCACGTACTCTATGTAAATAAAACTTTAGGGTTCGTACTGGATCTAATGCGTGGAGGGCTGCCTCCTTAGATTTTGATGGTGATGGGCAAAACGTGGCAATGCTTATTTCCTGATTGATGTGGAATGATGTGATCACTTTTGGTAGGAACGTGGGAACGGTGTGAAGTACTGCCCTGTCATGGTGGAAGGTGAGAAAGGGTGGTTTGCACGATAGAGCGCTAATTTCCGAAACTCTTCACGCTAATGCAATTGCAATTAGAAACACAGTCTTCCAAGTTACCCATTGAAGTGGTACTGATGCCCGTTGTAGAGCCTTGATGACTAATGTGAGATTCCATGTTGCTACTGGCTTTTTGAATGGTGGGGCCACATGTGCTACTCCTTGAAGAAAAGTCTTGACATCAGGCATTAGGGCTAATCTTGTTTGGAATAGAATAGAGAGAGCCGAGATCTGAGACTTAATGGAACCTAGTAAGAGACCTAACGTCAAGTCTTCCTGGAGGAATTCCAGAAGATTGGGTATAGATAGGGCTTCAAAGTTGGCCTTTCGTTTAAGGCACCATTGCCTATATGAGGTCCACACTCTGCAATACGCTCTTGCCAATGTAGGTTTTTGTGCCGCTCGCATAATGACTGCATCTGAAAATCCCTTTCTTTTTAGTATGCGGGTCTTAAGAGCCACGCAGTCAAGTTCAGACTGTGTGGATTTGGATGTCGGATTGGACCCTGGGGGAGGAGATCTGGTAGAGGCGGCAAAATCAATGGATCGTCATGACATGTTGATAAGATCCGAGAACCAGGATCGCCGGGGCCAGTTTGGTGCTATCAAGATAAGAGTGGTCTGTTCCCTCTATACTTTCTGGATTGTTCTGGGTATCAGAGGGATTGGGGGGGAAACCAGCAGGCAAGTCGAAAGTTCCATGGCGCCATGTGTCTGCCGTTTGCGCCAGTGGATCCCCGCAACGTGAGAAGAAAGTTGGTACCTTTCAATTCTGACGGGTCGCCATGAGGTCCACTTCTGGCAAACCCCACTTTGCTGTTATTTCCTGAAATACCTCATCTTTTAGAATCCATCCTCCTGGATCCAATGTTTGACAGCTGAGAAAATCTGCTTCCCAACTTTGCAGACCAGGAATGAATATGGCAGACAGTCGTGTTCTGTGTATTTCTGCCCACTGAAATATGCATTTGACCTCTTGAAGAGCTGCTCTGCTTTTTGTGCCTCCCTGGTGGTTTATGCATGCCACCACAGTCGAATTGTCTGATTGTATCTTTACTGGTTGCCCCGACAGGTCTCTTTGCCAATGAATGAGGCCTAGACGGATTGCTCATATTTCCAAGATGTTTATGGGTAGGCGACTCTCTGCCCGCGTCCACCGGCCTTGTGCTGACTGTCCCTCCAGTACCAATCCCCATCCTGATCGCACTACAGTCTTGAGCTGACAGATCTTCTCTTGTGTCAGGTAGACTCTCTGAGTCTGTGTGTTGAAAAGCAGTCCCAAAACCACCATGGACTGGTTGGGAATTACAGAGGACTTCTCCAAATTGATGGCTCGTCATTTTGACCTCTGTATTGCTCTGTACGGCTCGTCCAATGACTATAACTTTATCAGCAGGTCATCTAGATAAGGATTTGATATTCCTTCTTGCCGTATCGCTACTGTAGTGACCACCATAATCTTTGTGAAGACTCTGGGTGCTGATGTCAGTCCGAATGGGAGAGCCCTGAATTAGTAATGCCGGTTTTGAGCTGCAAAGCGCAGGTACTTTTGATGTTGAGGACAAATTGGTATATGTAGGTACGCGTCTTTTATGTCGAGTGAGGCTAGGAATTGCCCAGTGCTCATTGCTGCTATGATAGCTCATAGAGATTCCATTCTGAATGCTCTTGGCCGGATAAATCTGTTGAGGCCCTTTAGCTCAA
This sequence comes from Xenopus borealis, assembly GCA_024363595.1. Classification (NCBI taxonomy): domain Eukaryota; kingdom Metazoa; phylum Chordata; class Amphibia; order Anura; family Pipidae; genus Xenopus; species Xenopus borealis. Next base: position 69,902,538 of record CM044445.1, read on the forward strand.
GCACCAGTCGAACCAAACCATCTTTTTTGGGGACTACAAACAGGTTTGAGTACTATCCCTTGAATCGTTCTTTTAAGGGAACTGGGGAACTGACTTCCGACTGAAGTAAAGCCGCCACAAGATCTAAGAAAGCCTTCTGCCTTGACGTTTCTTGTGGTACTCTGGATTAAAAAAAAAGCGTTGGGGAGGTAAGGTGGCAAACTCTATGTGGTATCCCTGAGATATCACCTTGTCTTTTGTAATTTCCATCCAACAATTTGCGAAATGGAGCCTCCCAGAGGTTCTCCATGCTCTAGAGCAGTGATCCCCAACCAGTAGCTCGCGAGCAACATGTTGCTCGCCTACCCCTTGGATGTTGCTCCCAGTGGCCTCAAAGCAGGTGCTTAGAAGCAAGTTTTGGTTGCATAAAAAACAGATGTCCTGCCAAACATTCTCTCCTGTAGGCTGTCAGACCATATAGAGGTTACCAAAAAGCCAATCAGAGTTCTAATTTGACATCCCCATGGACTTTTTCATGCTTGTGTTGCTCTCCAACTCTTTTTTAAATTTAAATGTGGCTCACGAGCAAAAAAGGTTGGGGACCCCTGCTCTAGAGGAACCCCATCATGTGGAGGTGGACTTGTCCATTGGTCTGGTTGAGGTCTTACGCCCTTGCCATGATTATCTGGGTTTCGCCCCAAATCCTTGTTTGAGAATGTCTGACGTGGTGGGGAGTGACTTGGGATTTTGCTTTGAGATGGACGAAAAAACTTTCCTCTGTGAAAGGAGGACCTCGCCTTGGGCTGAGGGAGTAGTGTGCTCTCCCCACCCCCGTAGCTTGACTGATAATCTTATCAAGGTCTGGTCCGAATAGGAGTTTGCCCTTAAATGGTATGGATGTGACTTCTTGGATGACAGATCAGCTGACCACAACTTCCTCCAGAGAGATCTATGGGCGGCTATCGATAGTGCTGAGGTTCTGCTGACCACTTGCACTGCATCAAGAGCTGCCTCACATATATAGTCGTTAGCCTCTTTTATCTGAATTGCCCACTGGGAAAGATCATTACGTGGGGCTCCTGAAAGAATTGCTTGAATCAGAGATTCAGACCAGGTTTGAACTGCTCTACTGACCCAGGCTGTGGCCAGGATCGGCTTAAGGCAGGGTTTGCCAACCTTTTTTTACCAGTGAGCCACATTCAAATATAAATAGAGTTGGGGAGCTACACAAGCATGAAAAAAATCCCTTGGGGTGCCAAATAAGGGCTGTAATATGTTATTTGGTATCATCTTAGTAGACTGGCAGCCTACATGAGGCTCTTCTTAGGACTATACTTAGTTTTAATACAATTAAAACTTGCTTCCAAGCCTGGAATTCAAAAATAAGCACCTGCCTTGAGGACACAGAATAACATCCAAGGGGTTGGAGAGCAACACGTTGCACACGAGCTACTGGTTGGGGAATCACTGGCCTAAGGGATGTATCCGAAAATAATGAGTGGAGAAGGCCGTCCATCCTTTTATCCATATGGTCCTTGAAGGACGAAGCATCCAGGGTGAAGCATAAAGGGGAATGAAACCCCCGGCGCTAACCCAAACCGCCCAACCCCCCATAGGCCCTCTTCCACCCTCGGGCTATTACCCCTAAGTCCCTACTTAATGCAGGTCCCATCCAGTGATATTCACAGGGGCCATCTTCTCTCTCTTCTAACCGATTCTTCTTCTCTTCTTCCGGAAACTGAAGGCAGTAGGACACATGCGCAGTAGGACACCGGTACTACTGCACATGCTGTGAAAGATCATGGAGTTCAAACGGCGTCCTACTGCACATGCACGCCCATCGCCGTCAGATCCCGGAAGTAGCAGTTTCAAGAGAAGATGGCCCCTGTGAACATCGCTGGAGGCGACCTGCATTAAGGGGTAAGTAGGGACTTAGGGGCAATAGCCCGAGGGGAGAGGTACAGATGCAGCCACTGGGATTTGTGAGTTAAATGCGTCATGATGCGTCTTAATTGAAGAAACTGTGTTATCTAAAGTCATCTTAACTCATTTAATGCATTTAACCTTTTCATTAGCATACTAAAACACCATTGTTTTCAATGGTGAACTCTTTAATTGGATGGGATGCTGTGACACAATATTCTGTGCTAAGTGGGATAAATTAGTTTTTCTGTGTCAAATGCACAATCCAAAGTGGCTTCATCTGTAGGTCGGGGGGGAGGAGGGAGGGGGGTTTGGGTTAGTGCCGGAGGGGTTCATTCCCCTTTAAGGAAACTGCGGTTCTGTTGAAAACGACTTTCCAGCTTGTCCCATTCCTGTTGAATTATCTGCTTCATTTGGGAGTGAGTAAGGAAATTGGGCGATAATCTACTGTTCCTCTTAAAAAGCAATTTCGAAGCGTCCGCACTGGTCTGAGGTTCCTGTATATTCAGGGTTTCCAGTACAGATAGAATTAACAAGTCAACTGCTTCTGATGAGAATTTTGCAGTTTCTTCCTCCTGCGTTTCTGAACTCTGGTATAACTCGCCCTCTGAAAGGCATAATTCTTCCCCCCTTTCTGGTGTAGGGTCCCTGGAATTACCTGCACTTTCATCATCTGAAGGCGAAGGTGCCCTGTGCTTTTATACTCTAGCTGTTGGACTGTCTAGCTTGTCTAGTGATAATGCCAGTTTGGCAAGCCCACTATCAACTGTTTAGCCCAGTCTGGAGTGGCAGAGCTAGTTGCAGGTGGTGGGTCTCCATGTGAGGCGATCACTTGCCCCTGAGGTGGCTGGTTTATGGTGGAAGCTGTACCTGAGGTTTCAGCCTCTGTCTCAGCTGGTTTACATCTATGGCATAATGGCTCCTTATGCCGAGGGTAACCTTTTACGGCACTTGGCACAAGCCAAGAATTTGACAGAAACGGCTAGTGTCCCTCTCGCAAAGAGGCCCTCACCGTTCCCCCTCAGACACGATGTGTATGGTGAAGGTGGTATTTCAGCAAGCTAGCTATGACGGTCGGTGCTGGAGGGGATAGCTACGGGAAGTTGTATTCCAATATATATATATATGCTAAAAAGGATCTGCCTGGAGTGTCTGGGGAGTCTGTGGCAGGAGCGCATGGCCAGCTCTTTGTCACCATTAAGCAGACTAGGCAGTTCGCTGTGAGGTGCGCTCCTCCTGGTGCAGTTCTGGGTGCCATCGGTATTCGCGTCTGCCATTATCGCAATGTTAAAGAGAGAAGAGCCATGCCTGCAGCGCAGAAACTTTTGGCACAAAAGTAGCGCACAGGAACCGTTTAACCATGTCCCGGAAAGTTCCCCTTCTTCCACAGAGAACACCCGCGTTGCTCCCTTAGTGGTGTGCAGGCATATCAGAGCCCTGCTGCGCCTTTTCTCCCTTTATCTCCCACCTCCCCCCAGGGGCCGCACTGTGAGTCCCACAGCAGATAGACAGATACCCTGTGACTCAACCCCTCGATAGTTATTCCTCTCTGAGTAGTAGTATTGTGGGGGGTGGGAGAGAGGACCCGAGGGAAGATACTTACCCTCCCAAGGGATTATCATGCTTGTGTGCTGGCCAGCGACACTCCTCCTGCAGATGAGAGAGGGTGATTAGGCTGGATCGTGAAGCCAATTGGCAGTCTAGAACCCCAGGCACACATCCCATGCTGGAAGATGACACGCATGGGGCAAGCTACACAGTGTAGGTGCCCTGCACATCCCCATATGTCAATCCTTGACAATTCTGAGGAAAATAAAAAATCTGTCCTAACCTCCTGAGGACCCAACAAAAAACTGATTAGGCTCCGCCTGCTGGGGGGGTATAGCCAGAGGAGGAGGAGGCAGTTTTTTGTTCTTGTTGTGTCCGCCTCCTAATGAGATCAGCTATACCCCATGGTCCCTGTGTCCCCCAAGCAGACTCTGGAGAAAGGAACATTTTGAGTAAGTGTGCAAGTGGGGGCTGTAGAGGAATCCAAGGCAATGCACCAGACAAAAACAGACTGGAGTATATTGTATCAATATGAGTAAGTAAATGACTCCCAAAACGCTTAAAGTATACGAATTCTGCAGGTACCTGCCTTCCTTTTACCCGAGTACCATCTTTTGCCTTGGTTTTGAAGATATTGTAACAAGTACATAAAAATAGAAATATGAAATCACAATAGTTAATTTGTGGCTTTGGCAAAACACAAAAGCACAGGGCAACACAACTCTGTTTACATTTCACATACCTCATTTTGCAGAGATAAACTTTCCATTTGCTTTTGCTTCAGGAGCAACATAACCTGGTCTCTTTCATGCTGAAACAAAATTGCCTTTTCCTGCATTGATTTCACTTCATTCAGCAACTGGTTAAGTTCTCCAGCTTTTCCCTGTTTAAAAAAAATATCCCAATTCATAAACATTCAAACATGAAACAGACTTGTATAGCTATTTTGACAGACCTTATGAGTTAAGGCAACTTCATACTGCCGCCAGCATTTAAGCACAAATGCCCCTTTTGCAGTGACAATACATGCCCTTAATGAGACCATCTTCATAATCAGTATGAAGGTGAGGAAAAACATCCATCCTCCAGTATTGTGAGTCTCTATAACAGAAGGAATAGGGATCATGGCCCTCAAAAATCAAGTGATACAGTAAAAAAGGTGAATGGAGCCCAGTTAATAAGCCAGCTCTTCTCACTTAAAGGAGATATGCTTAAGTGCATGTTGGCGCTATAGAAATACATGTTAATTAAGTGTCCTTTGTCACAGCTCAGACTAGGGACACCAAATGCATTAGCATACTATCTATTCTGAGAAAGTACAGCTAAGGGCTCAAAAATTTAAGCAGACTACCAAGCCCTTTAACTTCTTTCAGTCCGTACATTAATGGGTTATTTATCGAAGGTCGAATGTTTTTTTTTCACCTCAAATGAACTCACAACTTGAATGTTATCTTATTAAAGAAAAAAAAATCTTTTTGCGAAATCCGAAGACACAAGTTAATTGTAGTGGCATTGAATCCTACATACATGACCAGCATAGGATTTAGTTGGTCTATTGACCAAAGAAAATCAATTAGAAAACTAGAATTTTCATGTTAAACACAACTCGAACCTTAATAAATAACCCCCGAAGAGTTGTTAGATTGTAAGCCCATTACCCTTAGTGATGCTCAATATCATCATGCATCCATATAACATGGGTAATTAAGATAGTATAAACTTAAATCCATACAGTGAGTATCCAAGTCTGAAAAGCAGTAGAGAAGGTGGGTCAATGATCAAACATTTCAATGGGTATAGAATCGATCTTTGCCAACTGCACTGTTATATCATTGAATACTACACTGCCGTGAAACTTCCATGTGCTAAGGCACATATGAACCTACAGATCTGAATGGTCTGTGCAGGTTTGCAAACATTAGGAAAACATTTATAGTAGGTTACATATAGAGACTATAGTTGGTATATGTGTTACAATGTGTGCTGGCCTTATATTTATACAAAGGATGAAGCAAATTACATCTTTATTGTTACCTTGTAGAAATACCAACATGTAGTTCTATTTCTATTTGTAAGGGCACCAACCTGTTCTCTCTCTTTGAGAAGACTTTCCAGAGCAGATGCTTTCTCTTTCATTGCGTTGGACTCAAATTCTCTCTCTCTCAGCATCATGGAAAATTGCATGTTTGTTTCATGTAGAGCTCTGAACTCTGTTTCCTTCTCCATACCCTTTGCCATAATTTTTTCATTTTCGTCCTTTAGTTTGCGAATGTCCAGTTCCAAAATCAGATTTCTCTCTTTCAGATTTGTGACTGCTTGTTTCAGCAACTCGTTTTCATTTTCTTTGTTCCTAAGGTTCTCATTTACAGAATTTAACTTGTCGCCTTTTGTTTTTATTAAAAGGTCCTTCTCTTTTAATGATTTCTGTAACTGCTGATTTTTCTCCTTCACCAACCTCAGTTCAAGAACATTTTCCTCCTGACCCTTTCGACTCTGTACAGAAGCTGAAGCTAGTGAGTCAGACAGTCGTTGGTTATTTTCCTGTAGTGTTTTTATAGTGGCCTCCTGTTTCTGAACTTCCATCTTAAGTTGTTCACATTCCTGTAAAAAAGGCTTGATCTGATCCCCTAATTGATCATTACCTACAGCTGCTAAAGTTTCTGAAAAAGAGCCAGAAGCGGAATTAGACAGAGGGTGAACAGTTTCAAGTTTACCCAGAAGAATTTTCTTGCTACTGTTTAATTGCCCTATACTGTGTTGTACATTACTCAGTTCAACACTAAGGTCTTTCAGTTTTTCTTCATTTTTTTCATAGCTTTGAATTAGACTATTGTAGTTCACTTGGAGCTTAGAACTTGAATCACTATCCACTGTTATCTGCCCCTGAAGCTTATGAAGCTCCTCTTGAAGGTGGGCAGATTCATGCTGCATGTTCTGAACAGTGGTCATCACTTGTTGCTTCCATTCTTCCATTTTTTTAATTTGCTGTTTCAGTTTGTCACGCTCCTGCAAAAGCTCCTCAAATTGGTTACTGTTGACACTGCCAGGTTCATTGCTGTTCCCTGAGGTGGATGTTTGTAGCACAGTGATCAAAGTCTGGCATTTCTGGCTTAATGCATCTATTTCAATGTCCTTCTCCCTAATTATTCTGGATAAATTCTGAATAGTCTCCCTAAACATATCTTGGGTGCCACCCTCTTGGCTATGTGATAGTCTTTGGTTTTCTTCCTGCAATTTAAGAAGTGCCGACTCTTTAGCAGCCACCACATCCATAATTTTATGATATTCTGTTCGAAGTTGGCTGTTTTCCCTTGTCTTCTCACTTAAGACTGCTAGCACTTGCTCTCTCTCCATTGCATAAGCTTGCAGCTGTTGCTGTAAATATACTACATCTTGCATATAAGTTACCGATGACACTCTTGCATGAAGAGTTTGGATCTCTAAGTCCTTCTGCTGAATAATCTGAGTGAGTTTGCCAACTTCATCTTTTGACAACTGATCAATTTGGTTAGCCAGAGTAATGTTCTTTTCATTGAGCATTTTTATTTCCATTTCTTTTTCTTTAATTCCTTTTACCAACCTTTCAATCTCTGCTTTGGACAAATCATGTTTTTCAACCCCATTTTCCCCATTCATTGTTTGTGTTTTGGTATCAGGTAATATTACAGAAGACTGTGTGTGGAAAACATGCTCATTTTGCAGCTGTGAACTAATCAGCTCATTTGTTTGCTGCAGACTGGAAATCTCACTGTCTTTTTCAGACAGAAGCTTCTCATATGTATCAATGGTTTGCCTTTGCTGTAATTTAACCTCATCCATTTCCTTTATCTTTTCTTGCAAAGTCTGCTGAAGCTGTAGGGTACTGTGATTTTGTTTTTCAGCTGATTTTTTCTGGAGTTTAAGCTCTTCTTCATAATTGTTTTGAACTTTAGTTAGTTGTGTTATCTCAGCTTCAAGTTCTGTAATAATATCTAAAGTTTTCGGTTCAATAGCTGCTTGAGATCGGCTCTGTTGGTCCTTCAGACGTTCTCTTTCTTCCTTTAAGTGATTGTTTTCCTCCTTCATGGAAGCAAGGCTTTTGTCTTTTTCTTCAATAGTCTGCCTTAACAGATCAAGCTCTGTAGATGTTTTTGACAGCTGCTCAATCTCCTTCTGTAATTCAGTGTTTCTCTTTTTAAGTTGTTCAACAAATGTCTCCTTCTCTTTCAGTAGTTCAGCCAGCTGTTTCTGTCCCCCTAAGCTGCTATTCAGAACTTCCTTGGTTTCCTCATTATCATTTTCTAGTTGCTCTATAATTCTTTTGCTTTCTGCCAGTTGAAAATCTCTCTCTTGATTGAGTTTTAAAAGGCGCTCATGCTCCCGCTGCAGAGCCGATGTGTCCATTTTCTGTGCTGCAGACAATTCTTCTATAGTGTGCTCATACTTTTGAGATTGGTCAAGCAACCTGTTTTCACTTTGGTTAAGCTCAGTTTCCAGGCGACTTTTTTCCATTCTCAGTGCCTCTATAATAGTCTTTTTTTCAAGGGAATCTTTGTTTTTAGCTGCAATTTTATCTTCAAATGTAACTTTTGTTTGCTCTTGTGTAGACAGCAGCATTTCATTTTCCATCTTCAGATCACATATAACTTTCTCTAATTCCTCTTTTATTTGGTTGATCTCTGAAAGTTCAGCATTTAATTTTAGAATCTCTGATACTTCCTCTTTTTTACTTGTATCTAAGGATTTAGAAACAGATTCTACCTTTAAACTGGAAAGTTGTTCTGTCACATGTTTCAGCTTTTCTTGAAGTTCTTGATTTTCTCTTGTAATGCCAATATTAGAATTTTCCATAGTTTCACTCTTACTACTTAGCTCTTGCGCTTCAAGCAAAAGCTGCTGATTAGTAATTTGCACCTTGTTATATAATTCTAAACTCTGTTTTAGTTTATCTTCCTGCATTTTGAATTTTACTTGCAAATCGTTATTTTCAATTTCAGCATCTGAGAATTTCTTTTTTTCATTTTGTAGCTGCTCCTGTAAATGGTTATTGCTAGTTTCCATTTCATCTCGTTGCTTAGACAACTGCTCCTTCATTAACAGAAGATGCTGAGGAAAAAGAAAAAAACTTAGATCAGACTAAACATGTATTTTGTGTGTGTATATATATATATATATCTATATTAGATTATATATATATATATATATATATATATATATATATATATATATATCTTTATAACATCAACAACAAATTAAATCAAATAAAACATATATAATCAGGAATTAACCAATATTGACTGAGGATCTATTGGGTTAACATGGCACAGTTAACTCTGTCCATAGACAGTGTTTTTCTCAGGCCATATTGGCCGGGTGCATTGCCTGGCTGTTTACCATGCTGCTTGGCTTCTCTCTGCCCCAGCACCGCCAGCACAAGGGTGATATGTTTCATTATTTGCTGAAGCCTGTAGGACTGAGCTCTCTTTTTGCTTAAGTGCACAATCCTATAGACATTTGTAAAATATACTTAACACAGTGCATGAAGGTTGGGGAGGTACATATTGCCCATACCTGGGCAAATTTTTTTTTTCTGTAGAGAACACTGGAAAATATTCCAACACAAAGACATATCACTTCACTTCTTGTACCACAGTTTGTAAGTGCATATGGTGCTACAGTCACTGGTCACTCCAATACTCCAGACCAGACAATGTGGGTGTCTTGGGCTGTCCAAACATGCTTACAATTTTTAAGGCCAGCATTCCAGTAAAACACAATATTAAAAAGCAAAAAAAAAAACTAGGGAAGATAAAAAAAATGTTGAATGATTGTACATATTTACTGATTTGCATAAAATTGACAGGATTTATATGACCATATAAAGCTTTCACAATGCACATAATTATGTCAGAATTCTGGAATTTTGTACTACTAGACCTTCTATTTACTCCAACTAATCTAGAAAAAAAACCTCCTGACCTTAGTTACTCTAAAGAATAAAAAGTTCTATGTATGTATATTTTAAATTATAATGCACTAATTATGTACAATAATTACAGTTGCATTAAAGATTAAGAGCAAAGTGTCACAGAGGCAAGATAAATTATATGGAATGAACAATATAGAGTTCCCAGTATTTGTGTGTGCCATTATGTACCCAAATGAACTCCAAAAACTCTATTGGAGCAAAGTTAGAAGTGCAAAACTTTTTCCTTTACCTGCATGGCTTCCTGATTTTGTCTGTCCAGTTCTTCTAGTTCAACAGACAGCATCTTATTTTCTTCAACACTATCCTTTACTTTGAGTTCACTTTCTTCAAGTTCTTTCCTCAACTGTTTTAAGTCTAATTCTAAACCAGAATCTCTGGAAGCAACAGATTGGGCAACATCCAGCTTTCTTTGTAATTCTTCCTAAAATGAATAAAT
>CM044445.1:69914944-69938633 GCA_024363595.1 Xenopus borealis
GCACAATGGGAAGGTAACCAGATAGCAGTTCCCTGACACAAGTTAACAGCTCCCTGGTAGATGCAAGAACAGCACTCAAAAAACTAACAACTGACCTTTAATAAATAACCCCCTTAACTGTTCTAAATGTTAATGCAAAATCAGTCCTTCAGGAAATCAAGACAAAGTGCTTCCTATTAAATCACCAAGTAAACAAATTATAAACCCTATATCAAATCCCTTTTAATCAGAATTAAAATCAGTGCAAGTTAGAAGAGCTAAAGTTAAAAAAACTTTACAATTTGTCTGTATACAAGAGCAATATTTTCTCCACTCAAACAAAATTATTTTTATGATTTACTAGTCCAATATGATCATTGGTTCACTTGGATTGCTTCTCTTGCTGCATTCAATTATTGTATAGTAAATTTCTTTTAACTGTATTGTTCACATCTCAGTCCCAGACTGAAACTGCCCACACTGTTCACATTTTATACAAAATGCTGAAGGGGCATTGTAACTGTTTGTAGTACATTTTAGTTTCTATGTCTCCTGCTCTGTTCTGCCTGTATGTTCCATACTGTGCCTGCACCATGCTCCCTGTGTGTGCCATACTTTGCCTGCCCCATTCTGTCTGGGTGGGCCAATGTACAGCTCTTTCAAATGATGGATTAATCATAAATAAGTTCAATAAGAAAATATTGACCCAAGAAACTCCTCCTCTAAATTTTCAGTGCATGAATAAACTTCTGGGGCAGATATGATCTTCTTGCTTTTAGTGTATGACTGACTATAACTAGAGTTTATTATGAACATAGTTTAAATAAACTTCTTTTTATGCATTACAAGATTCCAATAATTTCACCTTTCCTTTCACAGGACATAGAGGAAAGGTCCCTGCAGGAGTAGGTGTACATTAAGTTAGCCATATCAAATTCAATGAATACACTCAGGCACATTATGGTCTAACTATTTCATTAGGAGAAATAAAGTTCATCTGTATGACTTGTTTTAACAGAAAAAAATGTAAAGAAAAACAAAACACTTAGGAACCAATGGTGTATCCTGTAGAGCTACTACCACTGGCAGGAGACAATGCAGGAGAGAAAAGGTAAAAAAACAAAAAACAAATAAAAACCATGTACCCCTGCAGTCTGTTTCAAAATTAGTCACAAATGATGCAATCAAATATGTTTCATTACTGCCTTCCTTTGCTTTTGGGACAATGATGTCCTTTGACAAACCATTTAAATAGCTATACTATTTTAATAGTGAGTTAAAGTTTATATGCTGCATATGTACCTTGTCTACAAGCAATTGTTTCTTTTCTTCAAGAAGAGCCAAGAGTTTACTTTCAAGTTCTAAATTGTTACACTTTTCTTCTTGTAATTCTGCAACCTGCGACAAAACAAATATTTTCAGAATCAACATACATACTTTGGGTGGGGTCAAGTGGGGTCTTCTTTAAGAGTAATCCTAATAGCAACTGTTAATATGTTGTGTGTGATGGCCCAATCAAAACCTTTGATGGCTGGGTACAGGTATGGGACCAAGAATACTCGGGAATAATCAGGATAACGCATCTTTCAGTAATTTGGATGTTCATACCTTAAACCTACTAAATAATCATGTAAACATTAAATAAACCTCATAGGCTAGTTTGCTTCCAATAAGGATTAATTATATCTTTGGATCAAGTGCAAGGTACTGCTTTATTACTACAGAGAAAAAGGAAATCATTTTAATGTTTTGGATAAAATGGTGTCTATGGGAGGCAGCCTTTACGTAATTTGGAGCTTTCTGGATAACATGTTTCTGGATAACAGATCCTATACCTGTACTGGCATATGATGGAAGAATAAAAAAGGAACAGTGTTCCATACATAGGCAGATGAACTGTTACAAGATGGCAGCTTAAACGTGATTGTGTATGGCCAAGCTTTAGGCTACCATACTGCAGCTATTCAATATAAACAACACCGTTCAGCTTGTTACTGACAGCAGAGTACTGGCCTACTGAATGTTGTTTTATAAGATCAAGGAGGAGGAAGATATCTTATTGGAGTTTAAAAACTAATAGAGATTTGTATCATCAAACCCAGGTTGGCCTGGCGTAAACTAGTTCCCGCGACTAAAGACGGGGGCCTGGGATTACCAGATTTATACCTTTATTACCTAGCCAGTCAACTGCAATATGCTAAATGGTGGTTTGACCCAGACACCTTACAACCCAAATACAAATCTCCAAGCACTGATTGTGGGATCACTAGAAGGCCTCAAGCACCTACCGTATAGAGCACCAGCAAATTATGAGAACCTACCAGCGGTTATGGCTACTCCAAGAAAGGCTTGGAACCTGGCACTCAAGCTTTGCCCCCAACAATGTCCAATACTAACTCCTAACATAGCCCTATGGGCGAACTCCTGCCTTTCCCATTTCCAGAAGTTCCCCGTTTTTCTATACTGGCCCAAAAAAAGAATTAGACGTTTGCAAGATGTACTAGATGGAACCATATTTGGATCTTATGAATTCTTCAAAGAGAAACTTGCTGAACCTAACTTATCTCAGTTTAGATATTATCAACTTAGACAAGTATTCCAGGCACAATTTGGTAAATTGGACATACAAACAAACTTCCCAACCCCAATTTGAAACAATACTCTGGTCCGCAAAACACTGACTAAACCAACGTCAACATTATATAAAATCTTGATAAAATCAATCCCCTCACCTTTCAAAAAAGCAGGGGCGTAACTACCGGGGGAGCAGGGGGTGCAACTGGGCCAGGGCCCACACCCCCGCAGGGCCCCCCGGCAGTCCCACGCTGCTGCAGCCGGCTTGAATCGCTGCAGCGGCGCGTCAATCACATTCACGGACTGGGGGGGGGGGGGGGGGGGCGGCCGCACGGCCCGCCCCAACCTAGTTACGTTACTGCAAAAAAGCATACTGCAAATGGCAAGCTGGCATCCGTAACATCCCTAAGGAGGAATGGGATGAGGCAACGGACAAAAGCTACTATTACTTATAATCTGTAAGAGACAAGTTAATTCAATTCAAATGGTTACAACAATTCTACCTAACCCCTACACGACTCAGATCAACGGGGCTCAATCCGGATGCAAAATGTCATAGATGCGGGATAGATGGGGCAGATTTTCTACATATGGCCTGGAGCTGTCTCCCAGTGGCCAAATTCTGGACTGAGATTCTTAAAATCCTAGATGACAAATTGGATTTCCCAAGGATACTTACGCCACAGGTGTGTATATTGGGAGTCTTAGATGACATCATAAATACCAATCATGGCAGAATTAGATATAGAACCCTGTTATATTATGCCAGGAAAATAATAGCTGTGACGTGGATGGGCGATAAACCCCCCACAGTGCAAACCTGGATTATACAAATCAAAATCTGCCACTCATTAATCTTACCCTGCTAGCTAGAGGCTCACAAAAGAAATTTGATAAAATATGGAGTCTGTGGTGGAAGGCAAGGCTGGGAGGCTGTGGCTCTCATATAAATTATGATCTGTGGGAAGCGTGATATACACACCCAAGAGCACTGAAGTCTATGACAGATTTAACCCTGGTTGTTCCTGTCTGAATGAGCAAGTGTTTATGATTTAGAGACAATAAAGTATCTGGGATATAACATCAATGCAATGTAAAATGTTAAGTACCCGCCATGAAAAGTGATACCGTAGCATGTTATGGCATGATTTGTGTTATGTTTTATGTTGTGAAAAACAAAAATTTTACCTTTAAAAAAAAAAAAGATAAAGCATGCCTGCATGCAAGATACAGTCGTGTTTGAAAAGGTACAGCTTTTAGTATGTTATTGTATAGACTAATCTAAGCAACTTTCCAATTGGTCTTCATTTTTCACTTTCTATAGTGTTTTAATTATTCTATTTCTTCTTCAGATTCTTCAGATTCTCAGCTTTCAAATGTCTAAGACAAATGCTCTGTAAGGCTATACATTTATTCTTATTGCTACGTTTTATTAGACCCTCTCCTATTCATATTCCAGTCTCTTATTAAAGTCAATGTATGGTTGCCAGGGTAATCTAGACCCTAGCAACCAGGTTCCTGAAATTGCAAATTGGAGAGATTCTGATTCAAAAAAATAACTCAAAAACCGTGAATAATAAAAAAATTAAAACCAATTGCAAATTGTCTCAGAATATCACTCTTGAAAAGTTAATTTAATGGTTAACAACCCCTTTAATAACATACTTTAGACTGCTGAAGCAAAAATAGACAGCAGTACACTAACTGTAGAGGCTATGAATACAAGTAATGTGCTGATGCAATATAAATAAAATAAAAAATAAACAATAAGGATGCATTGACACAGAGTAACTGATGGAAAAAGAATTTTCTCACTTTGTTCAGTTAGGATTAACAACTACAGAACATACTAGAAAATGCTCTATTGTCTGTCAACTTCAACAGTATGTGGAATTTCACACTAGCTAATAACAAAGTAGGTACCAATTTACCTGGTCTGGTGAGCTTTTGCTTGTCATTTCCATCTCTTTTTCTGAAACAAAAACATATCAGAGACTAGATCAACAGTATTCAAACACACTGTCAGCTCTCTTTAAAACTTACTACAAAATAATTTATTTATGTTAATTTGTACTGCAAATATGTATGTTGTTTTAATAAAATGCATACACATAAAACAAAATAGAATCAATCAGTATTGGTTGCTGTAGAGTGTAGAGACTACTGGTAAACATTTTTCTTGTGCATATAGATGAGCACCATTCTCTGTGACAACCAGGCAGTGTTTTATACAACACTCTGGAAAAAAATCAGGAGAAGATCTTGCTCGTTTGTCAGTGTGACCCACAGTTATTGTGTGTGTGGATGCCAAAGTTAAAACACGATTAAAATGACAGGCTCTTCTACTAAACTAAATAAAAGAAAGATATTTCTATTCAAAACCATGGTGTTTTCTGTGCCAATTCCTACAGCAGCAGTCCAGTGCAGAAAATATAGACCCAATTGGTCCCCGATTATCTATCTGGATTGACAAAGTGTGGCTATATTCCTTTGTACAGAGGGCTTAGCGGATACACAGTGTTCTGCTTCAAAGCAATTATGCAGCACCTTAAAAACAGAAATAAAGGAAAGCTATGGTGCTGGAACACTAACTTTTTATCACATATTACATAAACTTGCCTGTTGTATCAAGTGGCAAAGTAACCCTTTGCCCCAGTCAAAATTAAAATAATCTTTAAAGGGATGTCTTAAAGGGATGTAAAGGCAAAATACCATTTTCCCTTTCATAATGAAAATATGCTTTAATTAAAAAATGTGTACAGTTTTATAAGAAGCCTGACTGTATGCAGTGAAATTCCCCCTTCATTTTACGTGCTCTGACAGCTGTAGATAGGACACTTCAGACGGTCCCTAACTGTTCTGCAGGGAAACGATCATACTTTCAAATGGTGGGGGGGGGGGGGGGGGGGAGGAGCACCCCCACCTTACTTCCCAGAACTCAAGCAGCTCTGTTTGTTTCCCTGTAACAACTGTGTAGATTTATTTTCACAGACCTGGGGCAGTCTGTATATTGTGATTATTAATCAGTCTTACTGTATCGGCTTCTGGCAGATATTATTTGACTTGTGCTGTTTTGATAATTTATGACGATCCATAAACTTAATCTCCCAACTGAAGTCCAGCCCATACTGAGCATGTGCGTAGTCTTGCATAGGTATTGCAAAGATGTTTAACAACTTACAAAATGGCAGCCCTCTGTGCCAACTTTGAAAAATCAATTGTTTAATTGGGCTTCTGGTACAGTATGTTCATATTTAGTATACAAAACACAGCATTTCTAACATTATTCTATATTAGACTTTAGATGCCCTTTAATTAGAGTTTGATCTTTTGGGTTTTGTACACACACACAATACTCTCCTTTTGTTTGAAACTTACATTTTAGATGGGATTTAAACCTTGATTTTTTACTTAGCCTAATATGATTTAACATGTTAAATAAATGAAGTTTCTCCAAAAGCCCCAAATCATCTCCAGTACCTTATTTTTCCTTCACTTCATGTCTTGCAGTCAGAAGAGCCCCCAGAACTTCCTCATTGGCATAACCTGGTGATTTCTGTGAGTGACAAGCAGAACTCCTCAAAAGCAGCCCAAGTCCCTTCCCCCATGTCTCTCTACTCCAGTGGTTCTCAACCTGGGGGTCGGGACCCCTTTGGGGGTCGAATGACCCTTCCACAGGGGTCCCTTAAGGGGTTCCAGGAGCAGGTTCATCTCTCTCCCCACTAGCCCTGGGGCAAGTTTGTAGCTATCCGAGTGTTGGTGCTGGGAGTTGTAGTTCAGTAACCTGTGTAGGGAAGCCAGTTGCACTACAACTTTCTATATCCCCTTAGTAGGGCCTGCCATACAGCTCTCCCTGCCCATTTAAAATTTGTAAAGTTAACATGGTAATTGGGGTGTGGCCACAAAATGGGCGTGGCAAATTTTTTTGCTGCACTACGCACGGAAAACAAACCTTTATGCAGCCACGCTGTCTCCTGTACTTTCCTAAGATTCCGCTCTCGGCTGGCAACGAAAATATTTTAATATTTTATGGTTGGGGCTCACCACGACATGAGGAACTGTATTAAAGGGTCGCAGCATTAGGAAGGTTGAGAACCACTGCTCTACTCCCTAGCCTAAGTCCAACCCTGTGTGTCTGTGCTCCCAGTCTGATTAAAGGGCACCAGTCACCCCCAAACCCACCCCCCCATTGGAGGTGTAGGCTAATTGAGGCTGCACTCCGGTAGCGGGAAACTTTTTTTTTTACAATGACTAGTGGGTGTGCCCGCACCTCTGCCAGGGGAACAATCTGGCAGGGGACCCAGGTGCCTTTTAAGATGTGTCACAGCCTTTATACTCACGTCACGTGTGGCAAGGTAACAAAGGCCCAGGCCTAGGGCGGAAAGTCGGCCGGCCACTTGCTTAGGAGCACTAGGGACATGCAGCTCCCCAGTGCTCAGCGTGTGCACACGCAAAAGGGGTGTGCGGCGGACTGTGCAGTTGGACGCTAGGTCTGTGAGGCCTAGGGGTGCCTGTAGTTCAAATCTGTCCCTGAATCTGGTCATAATGGTATCCTGATCATAATAGAATCAGTTGTTAATTTTTCAATGTACATGACTGGAACAGTGAATCGTTGAGAAACTGCCAGGGTAAGGATGTCAAAGTAGCATTTTTTTTATGTTGATAACAAGCAGTGTTGCAGCCCCCCCCTTCAACTGTTCAATGCCACCACTCACATGACTGCTACTGTAGAGATCTTCTTGTCACTCACAGATATGACCATTTCCTGTGGGGAATGAAAGGACATGTCTAGCCTTCATTTCAGCCTAGACACAGAGATGAAAGGATATCTCTGCAGCTCTAATATAATTACATTTTTAAGAGAAACACAATTTATACAAATGTATTTCTTTAACTCGATATATTTAAAGGAAGAACGAATATAATATTAGCAGATACTACAGGTCTCCTTTAAGATTTGTATAAAGATTGCATCTTCATTACCTGGCCTCAGACTCTCACCGTGCAAAGCTTCTCGAAGTCGAAGAACTTCTTCCTGTAACAGTGCCACTTTCTCCAAGTTTATACTCTCTCTCGTTGCATCTTGCTCAATAATTTCCAATTTAAGCTTCTCATAATTTTGCGCCATTTGATTTCTTTCATCCATTGCTTCTGTGAGATCCTTAAACTGATTGCTTTTTTCGTTCTCTAATAATGCAGTCAGCTTGTTCATTCCTATTATTTTGTCATCAAGTTCCTGAATTCTATTTGCATTCTCCTCCTTCTCAAGTTCCAATGCTTGAATTTTCTTCTGCAACTCAAACACTTTAGACTGATCTGTAACCTCATTGCTGGTACCTAAAGACAAAAAAATACTGAATTAGCCCAGGGTCTTGCACTATTTATACCACACCTAGAAGGAAAAGACATATGATGATATTGTGCATTTGCAAAGTCCAAATGCTGTCCCATACAGCTCATATTTTGGTTTAAATAGGCAGTATAACTTAGCAACTTTAGTTCTATTAATAGGGCTTTGACAGACCATTCAGTTTACTGTTTTAACCATAAAGAGCTATGCTCTCGCTATAGGGAAATAGGGCACATTCTACTATAGAACCCTTATTAAAGGTCAAGGAAAGTCTAAAATAGAATAATGCAAGAAATGCTGTAATTTGTATACTAAACATAAACTTACTGCACCACAAGCCTAATCAAACAAATGATTTCTGCTTTCAAAGTTGGCCACAGGGGGCAGTCATCTTGTAACTTTGTTATACATCTTTGCAAGACTAGACTATATACACATGCTCAGTGTGATCTGGGCTTCTTAGGGATCCTCATAAATGATCAAAAAAACAAAGCTGCTTGAGTTTTGCATGGCTGGTAAGTAAGGCAGGGACTCCCCCTGCTATTCATAAGTATGATTGTTTCCCTGCCAGAAGTTAGGGACCGTCTGACAATTCCTATCTACACCACTAAATGAAGGGAGAATTTCACCGCATACAGTCAGGTTTCTTATAAAAACGGTACACATTTTTAAACTAAAGTATATTGGAGAAAGATTTCTTTTTCATTAAAGAAATTTAAAATGGGATTTTATTTCTTTGCCTTTAAGAACATGTTATTGCTTTGCTTACACTGCTGGAGATAATCATTTGCATTCATTAAGCACATGTTTCAGCACATCACAGTTTGTTAAAAAAGGCAAGGTTTTGCCTCTAGCACTTGCTGCAATTTTTAAAATTACTGCTTAATATAAAAAAATCTAAATCAGCGATCAGAGAGGATACCTGACTGTAACTGTTCTTCCAACTCTTCAATCCTCTCTTCATACTCCGCTAATTCATCTCTGTGTCGTCGGGTTATCTGTGTCATTTTCTGCCGATGTGCATCTTGCAGCACTGATAGCTCATGCTGATGCTCATCTATTTCATGACTCAGCTTCTGCTTCAGCTCCTGCAAAAATTTAAAATGCCTCAAATTACACACATATATATTACAATCTTGAAAGACATCAAAATCTTAAATCAGTAGCTACAGAAAAATGTGCAGTTACAGTGTGCATTCCCTGATATCTAGAAGAGATGTCCCTAAAAGTGTGGACTTACACATATGCAATTGCACACATTATTGTTGTACCTTAATAACATTTTGTAATGTACAGATCTCATTTGTGTCAACCTTTTGAGTTCCTTGGCTTTTTGGTGCCTGTTAGGGTAAAAAAAAAAACACAAACAATTAAATTTACATAGAAAATATCAGATGACAGTTTCTGCACGTTTTGTCTGCGCTTCTATCAGAGATGCCATAGAGATATCTTGGCTTGCAGAGTTTTCAAAGGAATGGACTTAAGTCAGCTGATGTTCTCACAATATGAAAGCCTCTAAATCAGACAAACATGGTGCGTTTTTTAGTAATCTATTTTATACTGCTGCTAGTTCCTGGAGAGGGAATTGACAGGTTCCTTTCATATGAGATAACGAAAGTTTACTGATCTGAAATATGGGAATCTACATATTTACGCAAATAGATCAAGTGTTTTTTCAGCGAAACTTCACAGGCCTTATGGGGAATTACACAGAAAAGGCATGCTGCAAGTGCAAATGTCGTAGTCTCTCTGGAGGGGGTGAAACTTTCTATTTCATCATAGTGTTTGCATTCTGCACCAGAGACTATATCACCCAGAGTTTTAATTGCCAGCTGGGCCCATCTTGAGATATCTGGATATATAGAATGGAAATGAGGAAGCTGGCTATTACCCCACAGGGGAGTCCGGGGGACCAGGTATAAACAGTGCCCTGAACTAGTTTCTGAGATTTAGGAACAGCCTGTATGATCATAGTCAAAGCAGGAGTAGTAACATACTAGCGGAGGCTCCTCGATAGGGACGTTTTGAGAGGGCTTTGAAAGAGCCTACTACAGCACCTGTAGTAGTTTAGTTTTGTATGCTTCCCTGCCTATAGAAACCCCTAACTATTTTTTTACTATTCCAGCAAAGCACTGTATCCAAGGTGTGACAGGGGAGTTGTGCAGGAAAAATCACAAAATACGGATCCTGCCAGGAAGAGAAAGTGACAGGTCACAACAAATTAAAATTTTGTTGCTTAGCGCCTGCACAACAGGGCTAAAATGTAGCTGTTCATATCTGTCAAAGTTCATGTGAATCACTATGCCCAGATACTTGGTGTTAAGACATTGAGCTGCAAGATAGTGTCAGGGTTATTGTTGTGAAGGGGGTCTATAGGAAAACTGATTTCAGCAACCACTTTCAGGAGTATGTCGAGGGCATGGTGCAGATTGGCTAGGTACAACAACATATCATTGGCGTTAAGACATTTTTTCAATGACATAGCCTAGTCTTAGGCCCTCTATTTCCTGATTCTATCACATTTAATTTTTCTTTTTTTAATGAAGTTTAAAGTTCCATTTTTAACCCCATGTCTCCCTGGAGCAGCAATGAGGGGGGTTACTCTATAAACGGTTATAAATTGATGAATTTTGTTTTAGTGATTAACTGATTTTGAGTCTGCACTACGAGTGATAAATGTCCTAAACCTTTCATGTTAACGATAGGCAGGCCCTGTATGTAGCATTTTCCATTAATTTTTTTCAAATTTCACAATAGTTTCACAATTCCATATGCTTTCAAAATGGTCACAATTTGCTTAAAACTCATCTGAAAGCAACGGATTATGATCATTCAGTCAAAACAAGGCCTAGGCTAAATAATAAAAAAATAAACAGCATAATCAGACCTGAGCAATCTGTTTCCAATGGACCAATTCACCTTCCAGTCGGGAGACTTCACTTGAGAGTTTGTTTATCTCTTGCTGGGACCAGATCACATCACCAAAATCCATTTCATCCCCTTGAAATGCTGAAATAGGAGTTTGGGAAGTAGGCATAAAAGTAGATGTGTTGATGGTCTGAAGGGTTACCCCAGCAAGCTGTGCTGATGCCTGCATTTTCTGCACTTGGTCCTGGAGGGAGTTCATTTTTGCTTTGAGGTGGCTTACTTCCACCTGGAATTTTAGGGTAAAAATAACATCTTTAAATTATAAAACAACACCATAAAAATGTCAATGCTACAACCATTTCCATATTTATTTTCAGATGAAAAATACAATAAATTAAAATACATTTTCATGTGGTATTATACATGGAAGGAACGAACAGACTCCCCAAATACAAAATCACCTTCGACCTATTTGTGTGCTCCACACACATACTGCATTTCAAAATTTACATATTCCCTACCTCTTTTTGCTGCAGACGATTCCTGAAATCTAGGGATTGCTGTTTAACCTGGAGTTCAGCTGCTTCGTGTTTCTCCTCAAGTTCAATGCAAAGCTTCTTTAGCCTTTCATTCTGTGGAAGTAGGAATGATTTTATTATCATTAATATACTAGGTGCTAATGGCTATATAAAACTTAACAGAGATTGTTCATCACCCATATAACTGGACCTTGCAATCAAATATTTCTATTTCATACCCACATCAGCTATGCCAGCTATGTAATATAGAAATGCTTGCCACTGTGCCACAGCACTGTGGGAAATGGAATGCTACTTTACTGACCTTGTTTAGAAAACCTATACAATACAGGAGATACAAGGACATCTCTGTGGGTTTCACTTTAGGCTTATAGATCTTGGAAATGTATCTTATTTCAATTGCTCCAGGAAAGGCACCCTAAATTATTTTGTACTTGTTCACTTGTATACAATGACAATTTTAATTGAGTTCCATAATAGACACAGGTTAAACTCCATTTGATTTCTATGCACCACCCATACTTTTAATTCATACAGGAGAAACACTTTTTAATTCTTTATTTAAATGCCTACTGTGTACTACCAATATTTTGCAGTTTAAACTTCCAGTCTATTGAACTATGGGTAAGGTTTCAAACCCCACATACGCATTGCAGTGTTAAAAAGCAGTGTGGGGGGGATATACATTATTTATTTATTTAAGGATTACTTTACCATGTATATTAGCCAGATTAATCAATTCAGCAGTGTTGGGAAATAGCATATGCTTAATCCAAACTGCATAATGTACTTGAAATAGGATCAAAGAAGACATCTTTTTTTTTACTCCAAGCACTGAGGTATATTTCTTCCTTTAAAGACGGAGATTAATACTGCCTTATAGTTTAGTTGTTTTATGACTAATCATATGCCCAGGGATGTAAATAAGTGGCTCAAGATTGGTTTAAATTCTTCAGTAAGCAAGGCTTTGCCAAACTGTGAGCAGGCTTTATTTGCCAGAGTTAGTGTGCTGCATGGATTCTAGACCTTAGACTACTAAAGCACATTTTGGAGACAGCTTTCATTTTCCATCTTCTTGAACATGAGATTTGGTGTTTGGTCAAGAATAACGATAGAAATGATTCCATTGTGCTTAGGTGTGGATTGGTATAGGCTACTGCCCAACATGGTTCATTCTCTGGCCTACACTTGCTAATGTAAATGCAATTCAAAACATGGACCAAAACCTGTAATAAATTTACCTACGTTAATATAGCAGAGAAGTTGACATGGAAATAGGTCTGAATTTACTAATACACCAGGACTTCAGCATGCTCCTTAAAGAGCATTTCACAAGTATATCACACTTACCTCTGATCTCTGCATGGTTTGAGTATTCTCTATTTCTCTCAGCTTGGAGCTGGTAACGTGGAGCTCAGTATTAACATCTAAATCACAGGACAAGGAGAGATGACGGAAGAAAAAAAAATTAAGCGGATTATACATTTCTACTTCGCAGGTAATTATATTGTTGTTTGCACTTCAACTACTACAAACTAACTTAAGTTTATTACATTTTAAAAACATATCTGGTCATCGTAGAAAATATCATGCCTGCATTTTAAATATTAGTAGAATATATTAAAAAAAAGGATTTTCATGTGGGAACAAATTCTCGAGATCCACGCTAAGCCTAGACTGGCAATCTGGAAACTCAGGCAGGGACCACATTAAGATGCTGTAGACCTGTGCTGTATAGTGGGTCTCTGTGGGGCTGTAGTAAAAGTCCAAGTCACATTTCTCATGATATACAGTTTACATAAAATGGACTGGTTTATGGTCAGGATCAATTTTAATCGGATAAAATAAAATAAACATCTTGGCAGGTTTTAGGAGGTGGGATGTTAATTTTGTTTTTTTAACCTTTCAACTGCAAGGAATAAAACCTGATTGTGGAGAAAGAAAACCTGTGCTGTGTAATATGTGGACATATAAATAATAAACTATTAGTGCACACTGCATTACACACCTTTAAAATAAAAAAAAAGTTTTACTGTTAAACTTAAAAAATGTATTTTTGTACCCAAGGCCACAACTATGGTTAGTTGCCTTCTCCTAGTTTTGGCCATCTAAAATTCGAGATTTGTGCTTGCATCAGAAGATGTTTCCTTGAAGAAGCATCAATGAGTGGGGCAGGTGCAGAGAGGGAGCTTGCTTTGGGTGCATTAAATCATAGGCCCAGCACTGTTCGTCCTGCTTTGTGTGTGTAGTGACATCTGCCAGTCACTGTGCACATGGGGCAGATTTTGGACATAAAACACCCAGTACACACATGGGAGTGATGAGCCTTTTCTCTGCAGGTGTAAAAACCCAACATGTGCCATTAGCCTTTGCCTCTCTATCTACAATAGTAGTTAGAACTTTGGAAACGCTCTTTGAAGAAGTATCAGTTATAACGGTTCAACCAATGGTGACAGACAAACTGATATGACAGTTGCCTGTGCTAAATCTCCACCAGCATGGGAAACAAACAATGGAAAATATGCCAATGTCAACCAGAATTCCTTCTGGTAAAAAATATTAATTGCTTAACTGCACCGGACTGCCTTCTCCTAGCAGAGATTCAGACGGACACTTACAGAAAGGGATTTGCTGATTTTTTGATGTTCACAGCTGAAGGAAAACACACTTAGATAATCTCCAAGAATGTTTCTTCAGCATTCAAATGTTTTCAAATTGTCCTCCAGAAAATAGTTTTTTTCAACTATCTTATTTTTTTCAGTGTTCAGTGGTTTTTATAGTTGTTTCATTTTCAAAACTTTGAGGCTGACAACTCTGTAAACTTATGTTTTGCTACATTAGTTGATACATTTCTTAGCAGGCTCAGACAAATAACAGTAAATAATCTATCACATCTTTAGAGCAATGACAAAGAGGGTTATGGCTCCAAAACACTCAAATAGCGTATTTGTGTATGTATATTTGTGATTATGCAAGTGTTTTAGCAGAGATAATTTTCAGTATTGTCTAAGGCAGGGTATTCTGGCATTTTGTAGTCGTATGCAACAAGTAGCCCTTGTGTGCCACTACCCTAAATGGTTTACAAAATGGCTACCGCCACCCTACAGGTCTGCTCCAGAGAAATAGAAAGGTGGAAAATAAAATGCATACTTAAATCTAATTAAATTGGATTAATTTGCATCTTGAGGTGATAAGTAGGCCCTATCTGTTGCTTCCTCCCAATCTTCATCATGCTCCAATTAGGGTTGCCACCTTTTGTAAATTTTTTTACCGGCAGGTGGGGGGCGGGGCTAGGCCAGTAAAATACAGGCTGGGTGGCAACCCTAGCTCCAATATGGCTTGAAGACAAGCTGTGTGAGCTGTGAGAAAGGGAGATTGCAGGGTATAGAGTATAATATGGTGACCAGCTTTTTATAGGATAGGTTTTGGAGAGTAGTTTTGCCTTTGGTAAGCACAAATTGTGGTCCTTTGGAATTGCATCCAAAAGGCCTGTTGGAGTTGCAGATATGAGAACCAGGGGAGCAACTCTATGGTTTCTGCCTGATCTGGTCTCAAGGTAACATCACCCAACATATGTATGCCCCATTGAGGCCACAGTATTGTGCTATATGTTGAAAGATGGGTAGGTGAGTTACCCCATAGTGGCACGCCCGGTGACAAGGTTGGAGGCTTCAGTTTATGCAAATTCAGTATAATCTGACATGCTATGTAAGATGTCACAATGAATGGGTAGTCAGTTAGGATATCTGATATTTTACGGAATGGGATATATTCCAGCGATTCCACTGAACTGGTTAAGGTTGTCTGTAGTGTAGGGAAAAAGTTGGAAAGATCGGGGCAGGACCACCATTGGACATAGTAAACCTGTGCTGCCAGAAAGTAAAATTGACAAATTCCCTAATCGATGCTCCAAGCTTGGCTCTAGCAAATCGGGGGGAGGTGGTTGTTGGTCGACAGGAAGGCTGTCTGTGTTTTATCTAGAGGTAAACAATATCCATGGAATAAAAATTGGTGAGTTGTTAAAGAGTTGTGAGGAGATCTATAGCCAGGGCGAACAGGAGGGGTGATAATGGTCATCCTTGTTGGGTACCTCTAGATAAGAAAATTTTGAGGATAGATGGCCATTTGACTCTTGCTGTTGGTGCTTTGTAGAATATCCCCACCCATTTGATGAATTGCTCACCAAGCATGGATATTGGAGAATGACCTACAGATGTAGATTGGTAGACCTATTACGCATAAAGCCTTTTATGGTGGGGCCCAATTAATTACTCAATTACTAGTTTCAGTCTGAGAGAGTTTCACAATGATTTTGACATCCATGTTGAGCGGTGAGATGGGCCTATTGGAGCCATATTCAAGCAGGTCATTGCCTTCCTTGGGGATGCCCTGCATGAGGGCTATGCTAAAGGATATATCAACCCTCACATCAAGAATTTAATCAGTAAAAAGCCCAATTACATTCTTCACATACAGAGTATTTAGTCCTTGAAAAGCAATCCACTAAGGAGCTTAGTTGATTTAAGCTTCCTGCTTCTTTTCTTCCCGATCCGAATAGAAATATTTATTTATAAAACACTGATTCCAACACTTTACAGCCAAAGTTTGATTGAGCCGCAGAATTTACATAAATTTTGTAATATGAAATAAAAGTATTACTAGATAACCTTTGCTCAGGAGAAGCTTGGGCCTGGAATGCCCAAGATGCTGCCAATGCTCTCGTAGAATGCGCCCTTATGTTTAGGGGATTAGCCCGGGAACTCAAAGCATAAGCTTTCTTGATACATTCCTTAAGCCAACCAGCAATCATGTTCTTAGAAGCTTTACATCCTTTCTTTGGACCTTCTGGAAAACGAATAATGCTTTTTTCCACAAATAGCATTTAAAGTACCTTACCACTTACCAATGCCATATTCTCTGATTGTCAATCTGGGCTTCAACAAAAAATGTAGGTAACATCAGAGGCTGGATAATGTGAAAATCTGATACAACTTTTGGAAAGAATTTGTCACTCAGTTTAAGCACTGCTTTGTCTGGAAAAAATTAAAGAAAATCCGGAGAGATAGGATAATGCTTGCAATTCGCGGATTATCCTGGCTGAAGTTATAGCCACTAAAAATACTGTCTTGAGTGTAAGTATCTTGATAGGAATATCCTGAATAGGCTCAAAAGGAGTATCCATCAAACACTAAGACTAAAGGTAGAAACCTTGTCTCTTCTTTTAGGCTTTAGATGGTTGACTGCCTGACAAAATCTGATGATGAGTGGATTGGAGACCCATTTTTTTTATACCTGTTAGAGCAGATAAAGCAGATACCTGACTTTTCAAAGTTCTGAGACAACTGTTTTTCCAAACCTTTTTGCAAAAACTCCACAATAGACTGTGAAGTAGGTCTGTACACCATTCATAAAAAATTCACCAAGCCCTGTAATAACTTTTAGACGAAGATTCTTTTCTGGAAGCCAACAAAGTATTAATGGCATCTTCTGAGAGACCTTAATTCCTCCCTACTTTCTATCTCCAAGCCGTTAAAGCTAGCTTCTGTAGCGGTGGGTAGAAGAGAGGCCCCTGATGTAGAAGGTGAGGAACTAATGATAACCGGAAAGGTTTCTCTAAGGCCATCAGTAATAACTGAGGAAACCACAGTCTCATCCAGCACGGTAATACAATTATTACATCGGCAGTATCCAATCGAATGTTCCGGAGTACTTTCTGAAAGATTGAAATGGGAGGAAACACATAAGCCAGTGAAAAGTACTATTTCCTTGAGAAGGCATCCACAAAAAGGGCTCCTTCCTGAGGGAACCTCAAGCAAAAGATTAGTTACTTTGCATTCACCATGAGATCTATCTGAGGTGTCCCCTATTTTTTGGTCAAAAGATGAAACACCTCCTGATCCAATTCACATTCTCCTGGGTGAATCTGCCTTCGACTCAAGAAATCTGCTGTTATATTCAATTGACCTAGAATATACATGGGCATGAGATTGTCCAGGTGACGTTCTGCCCAATATAAAATCTTCAGAGTCAATTGAAGAAGCACTTGACTCCTTGTTCCCCCTTCTTTGGCTAAATATTTTACCACCGTTAGGTTGCGCATGCGCAGTTCCAGTCCACATCCTGCCTGCCTAGGACATATGGAACGCTAGAGTCTCCACATTAGCAAGGCCCTCGGTCACTCGGGCTCCTGTTACAGTCAGCATTAGGGTAGGGACAGACAGGGAGATTCTGTCGCCTGGCGTTTTTAGCAGGCGACAATCTCCCCGAATTTCCTTCTCCCTGTCTGCCGCTAGTATAAGTGACAAAGCGCCAGCGCCTGTGCACACGCTGCGCAGCAATTTCCGGAATCGCCCGAAGATACTTTGTGAGGAAACTTCGGGCAATTCCGGAAATCGTTGCGCAGCGTGTGCACAGGCGCTGGCGCTTTATCACTTATACTAGCGGCAGACAGGGAGAAGGAAATTCGGGGAGATTGTCACCTGCTAAAAACGCCAGGCGACAGAATCTCCCCGAATCTCCCTGTCTGTCCCTACCCTTAAACCCCAGGACTTCAGCAGTAGGAGGCAATCTGCTGGCATTATCCCACGAAGAACTTCCAGCATCATCCATGAACAGAATAAAAAAAGACAAGGTGGGAGTGCCAGGGTGGAGCTTTATAATTAGCCTGTTATTTCCTGTCCTCACATGACAACAGGGTATTAACTCATTAGTGACCACTGCCATGCTAGGATCAGGAAATAGCATTGGTGGTTGCTATACCGACTTCAGACTTGTAAGCTTTAACTCTTTGCTGCCCCTGCTCCTAGCACATATTTCTTCTGCTGACTGCAGCGATCGAGGGAGAGAGCAGAGAGTTTAACTATTACACTGTCGACTATCGGCCATGTGCAATACAATAAGGAAGCGTGCAGCCCGGAAAAATGGCCGCCGGGTAAATTCTAGCATCGATCAAGTGCAGTGCTGTAGGGAGCAGGAGGGGAATTTCGAGGCGAGAGTAATGCGGTTCGGGTTTGGTTAAAGTAACCTATACACGCATGCCAATACCGGGAAAAAGGTTGACATTTAGGTAGTTGATTGTTCTCTGTTGCATTAAACAGGGTTTTGCCAAGCCAGGGGGGAGAGAGAGATCAGTGGATGCCTTGTAACAGTCGGCAGAGATAGTCAGTCGAACAGAGATAAAAGATAAAGTAGAGAAAAACTTAATTAAAAATAATACAAAATGTAAACTTTTGTTTGACAACAGACTCTTCTGTTTATAATGGAATGGTGTAACTTAATTTCATGATTTTAAGCAATGTTAAAAATTTCATTTGCTGTGATAACTACGTGCAGCTTATTTTTCACAGGCTGTAAAACGCACAGTCTGGAATTTCCCTAAATAGTTCTAGTTCAGATTGCCTGCTGTCAAGCCATCTTCATTTGAACCCATTTATAGAAATGTGTAATTACATTTGTTGAAACAAGTTAGAAATGTACTTAAAACAGTTACTTAATATAGCCATCAAGAAAGATGTAGCAAATTAGCACGGACATCATGTAAAAGGTCAGCTAAATAATTAGAGGTCACCCATTTCCTGTCAGCAATGTCAAAAACCTAAAATCAACTGTAGTGGAGAGCAATACTGTGTGTAACCATTGAGTGTCCAAGATGTGCCCTCTAGCAGATTTTGAACTAGAAATTCCAAGTTTATCCCTGACAGTTTACAAGCATCCAGCTCATGCAACAGTGCAAAGTGCAATTAGGCAATCCATCTTAACATGATCAATTACTGTCAATGGCCTGTTTGCTAAATAATGATTATTTATGTCTTGTTGAGTGTTAAAGGTTAACAAATGGCTATTTAAAGGGATACTGTCAAGTGAAAAAGTTTTTTTTTCTAAATGCATCAGTTAATAGTGCTGCTCCAGCAGAATTCTTCACTGAAATCCATTTCTCAATTTCATTTTGAAATCTGACATGGGGCTAGGCATATTGTCAATTTCCCAGCTGCCCCAAGTCATGTGACTTGTGCTCTGATAAACTTCAATCACTCTTTACTGAAAGTTGGAGGGATATCACCCCCTCCTTCCACCCCAGTAGCCTAACAACAGAACAATGGAAAGGTAACCAGATAACAGCTCCCTAACACAAGCTGCCTGGTAGATCTAAGGGCTCATCCAGATGTGAAGATTCGGGCAGATTTGTCGCCTGGCGACTAAGTGTCTGTACTTTGGGGCGACAAATCTCCCTAAATGGCTTGCTCCTATCTCGTGCCCGCTAGCGCTAAAGTCGCCTGCACCTATTCACACGCAGCAGCGCATTTTTCAAAGTCGCTCAAAATTGCCTCGTGAGCGGGTGCGAGATAGAAGCAAACCATTCAGGGAGATTTATCGCCAGGCAACAAATCTCCCCGAATCTTTGCGTCTGGATGAGCCCTTAGAACAGCACTCAATAAAAACCCATGTCCCACTGCATACTATTCACTTACATTGAGAAGGAAAAACAACAGCCTGCCAGAAAGCAGCTCCCTCCTAAAGTGCTGGCACAAGTCACAAGACCAGGGGCAGCTGGGAAATTGACAAAATGTCTAGTCCCATGTCAGATTTCAAAACTGAATATAAAAAAATCTGTTTGCTCTTTTGAGAAATGGATTTCCGTGCAGAAGTCTGCTGGAGTAAGACTTTTAACTGTCCCATGATAGTATCCCTTTAAAGTCATGTATGCATTAGGATTTCAAAACAAGTTGGTGTATTGAAAGGCTCTTATACACAGCAAAAGGCTGCATTTATTTGCACTAGACATTTGCCAAACAAAAGAATAGAGTTTTACATTTGCAGTATGCACCTATTACAAATGAAAGTGATACTGACACTAAAAAACTACTTTTTAAAATAAAAATGTAAATTAAAAGCTACCTACAGGTCTTGTTGATTGTTTTTTGCAGAGAGCTTTATTTTTGTAAGTAATTGTTAGCTGAAGTTTCTAAACCTGACTGTCCCATCTCAGCCTTTCAGAGTTTCTAATGTTAACGGACTCCTGTTGCACAAATATGGCAGCCCCCTCATACAGGAATATGGGGCATCAGTTAGGTAATGTAAAAGCATTGTAAAAATATGGCAAAGTTAGGGGCGCATGCGCGCACTGACCAAGATGGCTGCTTGCTAGGTCAGCTCCGCACCAGCCTGGCAGTTTCTAGCATCCGGACACTATAATCAGTCCCACAGAGACACGGAACAGAAGCGACGAGCAGAGGGAACTATTGTCAACACCTATGGCCAGTCGGAGAAACAAAAGAGGGAACAAACGAACAACAAAGATCCCTTCTCCTTCGGCCCCGGAGTCACGCCCAGTCACTGACTTTCTTCATAAGCTGCAACGAACTGCGTCACCTCCCGGATTACAGCAAATGGCGTCCCCAAGCAGCTTATTCGGAAGCCAAGCTTCAGCCACTTCAGAACCGGGTGAGCCATTCTTGCAGTCCGATGAGGTACTGTTAAGGAAATTTAAAACTATCCTACAACAAGAACTAGACGCAACAGCTAATAAAATTACCACAGACCTCACTAAACAAATAGCTGAATTAGGTCAGCGAGTGAACGACACAGAAGCTAAAATAGATGACATTATCACAGTCATTGACTCCCATGAACAAGACATAATTTCCCTCCAGACTCAGCTGAAAGAAGCTCTAGATAAAATAGAGGATGCTGATAATAGATCGCGTCGCAATAATTTACGGATCAGAGGCCTACCGGAATCCATAGTAGACCTTAAGCAGACAATTACGGAACTTTTTCAGGGACTCCTTCCAGACACACCAGTAAACAGATTGGAAATGGATAGGGTCCATCGAGCCCTAAGACCCAGGAGACCCGATGATCCACCTAGAGACATCATATTACGTCTACACTTCCACCAAACACAGGTGGCCATTTTGGCTGCAGCCAGGAAGGCAACCAGATTGGAATTTCGTACACATGTATATCAAGTCTTTATGGACCTCTCTCCCACTACACTCCAGAAACGCCGCAACTTGGGACCGATTACTAAGGTACTTCAGCAACATAAAATTGCTTATAGGTGGCTGTTTCCATTTCGCCTCACATTCACCTTTAATAATAAGCAACACATGATAACCACACCAGAGGATGGCTTGGACACTCTAGTAAAATTGGGATTCCAAGACGCTTCACTACGAGACCTCCTACCCTTGAGTGGATCTCAGAGGAAAAAATTAAATCCACTATGGGAAAAAGTCAGATCATCTTCCCAAAGGTCACGTTCATCTACAAACTGAAGACCAGGATTTATAATTATTAACACGGCCTCTACGGACACGTTGGAATATAAAACCTAAGGAGGATAATTGCCATTCACCTCCCCCCTTTTTTTGTTTGCGGATTGAGTATTTTATACAGTGAAGATGCTGCAAAGATAAACTTCCACGCTACTTCGTATGAGACTGGTTCAGGGACAGTCCACCACTACCTCACCAACTACAAGTACTTAAAAAGCACTATTCAAGATATCTGCAGGCTGGTTTATGCCTCCCCCCATTGGAAGTGAGCTCTCCAATGCCTTATGGAGCAGACCTAGAGAGGTCTGCCAGAGGAAACTCACTATTCCCGGACAACAGACAGGCAAATATGGTTGATTGTTTTTTTGTTTGTTCAGTTTTATATTGTTTATCACTTAGACAGAACCGTGGTACTATTTACAACACTTGTCAGAAGCAACCTAAGAGCATATGGTTTATACAAAACATAAGGTACAAGGTAGCAGAAACTACATATGCTACATATATTATCAAGATAGATGGCACTCAAAATATTGAGTCTTAATGTTCAAGGATTTAATTCCCCAACCAAAAGGTCCAAAGCCTTTACATATTTTTCTTCAATGAAAGCTGACATAGTATGTCTGCAAGAGACGCACTTTTCGCACTCTTCCTATCCTAGATACCTACACAAGAGGTATCCTAATGTGTTATTGGCTACCAGTCCCAACAAAACAAAAGGGGTGGCTGTATGCTTTCACTCCCGTTTAGCTATAAAGATAGATAATACAATAACCGATCCAGAAGGTCGTTATATTATAGTACTAGTTCATATAGAGAATATACCATTTACGGTGGTGTCATACTATGCACCGAATATAGATCAACTACAATTTTTGTCGACTATATTCGACCTGTGCTCCCAACACCAACAGGGGCAAATGATAATTTGTGGAGATTCAAATTTGGTTTGGGACCAACACCTGGATCGGTTGTTTATTGCTAAAACCCAGTCAGAAATTAAGCATAACAAAGATTCCATTAAATATAAGAAGCTTCTAATATCTTATGGATTAATAGATGCATGGAGAGAATGCAATCCAGACACACGTCAATTCTCTCATTATTCAGCCCCTCATAAATTATCATCCAGGATTGATCATATTTACCTCACCCCGAATATACTACCATTCCTTAGACAGTCTAAAATTTACAAAATCAGCTGGTCCGATCATTGTCCCATTTCCATTACTCTTTCAAACATACTGGAGCCCCTAGGCCCCAGAGTTTGGAGACTTAATGAATCCCTTTTGAGTATGCCTACAGTAGTAAAGGAAGTTAAAGAATCTATTATGAACTACTTTAAGGACAACCTCCATTCAGTAGCCTCAGCGGTCACACTCTGGGAGGCCCATAAACCAGTAATAAGAGGGATATTTATACAGCAAGGCTCCTGAATTAAGAGGACAAGAATAAATGCCATTAACTCCTTAACCAAAGAACTTGACCGGTTGATAAATATCCAGAACGAGTCTCCAGAGGTCGATCACTCCACCCAAATCAATCAAGTACGCAAAGAACTTGACCTCTTACTAACTTCCTATGCCGAAAAAAAAATACGATGGGCCAAACATAAACTCTACTGTAACTTAGACAAACCAGGTAGAATGTTAGCTAGGAAACTAAATGAAAGGTATATAACTCCCACGGTTCACAAAATTAAAACTTCCCAGGGGAATCTGACAGGGAATCCTAATAAAATAGCAAACGAATTTGCCCAATTTTACCAGGAACTATATTCTAAACCACCCATAGTACCTAATAGCACTCTAGAAAGGTTTTTCTCTACAATAAACCTCCCTAAATTGACCCCAGACCAGGCTCAAAGCATCGATCAAGACATAACTCTCGAGGAAGTAACGCTAGCGATAAAGACACTAAACACAGGCAAAACACCTGGCTTAGACGGTTTACCTAATGTATACTATAAGAAATTTACCACAGACTTAAGCCCTTATCTGACTACCATGTTAAATCACTTAAAACGAGGGGGAATTTCCAATCAGAAACCTTGAAAGCCAAAATTTCAACTATCCCAAAACCAAATACTGATCTCTCTGAAT
>CM044445.1:69946895-69970327 GCA_024363595.1 Xenopus borealis
ACTGGAGCAGTTAAAGTGAGTAAAAATCCGGGTGTGCAGTGTAAAAATACCATATTACTGGACTTAACTAGGACATTCCAACACATTTAAATGTTTTCCCTTAAAACACTCGAGTGTTGCTTTAGCAGTATGCTTCAGGTCATTGTCCTGCTGGAAGATGAACCTCTGTCCCAGTCTCAAATCAGAGGTTTTGCTCAAGAATATCGCTGTATTTAGCACCATCGTTCCCTCGACTCGGACCAGTTTCCCTTGGAGGTGCTTAATGCAATGTCAATGGCTTGTCCCTGTCAACCATTCCTTGCATCATGGCAACATTTCCTATATGCAACTGCCTTTGGACAGAGGTCTCGTTAAGATCCCAGGCATCATGGCTCTGTCCGAAGACTCGGAAGAATCACTTTGAGAGCATGATTAGATCACAGTGTGTATCTTGCAGAAGGTGGGGTGACTAATAAATACAGGGAACAAAAATCACAGCTTGCGCCCACCCCATTGTAGTTTTTTATTAGGCCTAACTCTTCAAAACTGTAGCAGATAATGGTGTTTTATAACCTTTAGACAAGATTCATAAAATTTCATCTGACTATTCCTTAGTAGAATCAAAGTAGTCTGGTCTTCTCTGCCTCAGTTGTAGTGTTTTTTTTTGTTTTTTTTTCGGACAGAGTACTCACATTCTGGGACAACTGAGTAAGGATTTTAGAATGGCCGAGTTATGGATTTCTGATGGTGGCATTGCCTCCAGGACTTCTCTACAATCTATCCTGGTCCTAAGAACTTTCAAAACCAACTCCCTTCTTCAATGCCCCACAGGAGAACTTAAAAGTAGAAGATGAAAACAGAACATGATGGGTATAAAAGAGAGGGAGCGAGTAAGAGAAATGGAAGTGATTAAAAGTAAAATGTAGAAAGAAGAGAGAAAAGTAAAAATAATAAAAGGGCATTCAGGATAAAAAATAATAAACATAAGAGAGAAAGCAATTAACATGAGAAAGAAAACAGGGGTCAACCTAGAAAACCTGTTGTCAGTAAAAGAGATATGGTCTTGTTTTGGTTGCCAGACACATTGGTGGCCTAGTCATAATCTCATTCTTTAATGTCCTTCAGTTTATTACATAAACTGAATATTTATAGCAAAATTCAAAATAAAAATCAGTTGGTATTTTTATTTTCATAACTTTGGATAGTAACATATACAACATAAAAGTTCTATGCAGTCAATACACACTACACGTTACAACTTTGTCTCTTTATCATACATCTCTCATTTGTTAAAAATCTATTTACTGTGTAAAAGTCCTGGCAAATAATTGTTTAAGATTTACAATGCATACTGCCCAAACAATAGAATCATTCTATGCAGGTGGAACATTTGCTGGACTAATCTGTAATACTCTTTTTTTTTTTTTATTGAGGTAAAACAGGAAGGTGAATATAATTAAGACAAACATCAAGAATGTAGGTTTCACAATTTCCACACCATCTTTTTACGGCTCTCAAATCTTCCATACTTTTTGGCGATTACACTTTAAAACAATAATGTGCGTGACGGGATTATTGACAACAGCACACATTACACTTGCACCGCAAGAGTCAGAAGTGTTTTCATCTTTTGCTTATATTACAGTAGAAAATGATTGTACCCATTTTATCTTTGCTAAAAAAAACCTATAATTCTTTTTCCTTACCTAAACCACAGACCATACAAAACGGAAATATTACATCATATGATAAAAAACTGTGCGGTTTTAAAACAACACAGATATGGATGTGCTGTTTTTGATGAGGATAAGAATGGATGGTCCATTAGGACTTTTCTTTTTCCTTTTCAAAGCAGTGACAGTGAATAAAAATGTTAAGTGCATAACCCAATTGCCCCCATAACAACTAAAGCACATGATTACAAATATATGAAAACATTGCACTTTTATAGTTTCAGTATTAACAGAAAATCAGAATGAACCTCTGAATCTTACCCTTAGGCTGGGAAATCTTACCTACCATGGAGTCCCCAAGGTAGGCCTTTAGAAGCAACTCAAAGAGTGGGAATCTCTGCTCTGATTGTACTAAAATAATGTGCTTGGTTCTGTAACAGTATTATGTTTTCTTAATTTGTTTAATGGTATACTATAATAACATTCTGTTTGATTTGAGCTGTGTTAAGTGTGCACCTAAAAACAATGAATTTAGTAAATCAGAGTAGAAAAAAGTTACATTTAAAAAAAAATAAAAGCTTTTGCTGCATTTGCATAAGGACGTTTAACCAAATGGTCAAACGGAATAAAATCCCATTGATAACATGATTGTTCTAGGTCCTGCTCCGCCACATCCAAGCTGCATTCCTTCATTGCAGGCATGTGATGTCTCATAATGTATTGCAATTCATAAGAAAGCAGGATGGTTAGCTAGAACCTACAGTCATAATACTGCTCTTGCAGACTTTTCTTTGTAATGTAAGCAGAGACTACAGGACAAAGGGATTTTTTTAAATTATTTGATTGAATGGATCACATTAGACTGTTAATTCAATCAAATTAGTAGGCTAGTCAGATAGATTGGCTATATGAAATTAGTTTTCCAGAGAACTCAATCAATGTTGATACAGCATCATGTGCAGAAGAGTACCCCTAAAACACTGTAAAACCTTCACTCATAGGGAGGCAGCAGTAGAAATTGAAAGTTTACATTTACGCATTTTAACCTGAACAATGAATCAAGGGACTGCCCTCCACAATGCACGCCATTGAAGTGCTTAAAGGAATTGTTCAGTATAAAATTAAAAACTGGGTAAATAGGCTGCGCAAAATGAAAAATGTTTTCAATATAGTTAGTTAGCCAAAAATGTAATGTATAAAGGCTGGAGTGACTAAGTCTAATATAACAGACTACTTCCTGCTTTTCAGTTCTCTTGGTTTACACTGCCTGGTTACCAGACAGTAACCAATCAGTGACTTGAGGGAGGGCCACATTGGTCATAACTATTGCTTTTGAATCTGAGCTGCATGCTGAGGATCAATTGCAAACTCGCTGAACAGTTATGTCCCAAGTGGCCCCCCTTCAAGTCACTGACTTACTCAGAATTAGAGAGCTGAAAAGCAGGAAGTTGTGTTGTGTTCTGTTCGACATACAGTCACTCCAGCCTTTATACATTACATTTTTGGCTAACTAACTATATTACAAACATTTTTTATTTTGTACAGTTTTACAGTATTACCCAGTTTTTATTTTTACCCTGAACTGTTCCTTTAACCCTGCCTCATCCTTGTTGTGCTGTCACCTCTCTTGATCTCCAATCTCAATTCTTCCTTGGCCCTCTTGCAAGATCTTGCAGTACTCCATGCTAGACACTAAGGAATCCTAGAAAATTAAGTGGTTTGAGCTGTGATTTTTTTTTAATACCTTGGAGTGAATATCATTAGTTCCTAAATCCTGGTTTACAGTCACATGTTCTAGCCTCCTAGGAAATTTTACTGAGTCGATCCATCCATAGGTACATTATAATTGGTCCTATTTTTGAACGATTAACTGGTTAAAATTTTTGAAGTCTTCCCAATATTACCTCTGTCTACTACAATATTTTTAATAGACATATTTGAAAATTAAAGCTAGTGCTTTAGCTATTTCTGTTTTTAGCACAATCACTGAAAACTATTTCTAGTATTAAAATAAATATTTTCCTTGACATGGAGCTTAAATACTCCATGGCCATATGTTATAACTTAGAGAATATGCACTAACAGTCTAAGCTATTGTTTCTAATATGGTGACATTAGCAACACTCCATGTAAATGTGCTTTAAAATCGGTCTGCAGATTTGCAGTGGTGTGTGTGGTCTCTTTCTGTCTTTCATTAGACAAAATAAAGGTCTATTGCTGCGTTGGTTGTGATGGGTTTTTATTAATCCAAAACCAATTAGATGATTACTACTGACCTATTTTGATCTAACCAAACTAAATAGATTAGGGGGTAATATAATAATTTGTGTACAAGATATAGTGAAAGAATCCCCTTTAAACAATTTATATGTAAATGTAGGCTTATAACAATATTCAAATTGGTTATAAAATCTCACAATTTCTGTAAAGATTATTCCCTGTGGTTGTTAAAGTGACTTGTGGCAACTATTTGCAAATATCCATCTTTTATTTAATTTATTTCAATTAAATTTGAAACCAAGTCAAAGGGTACTTTTGCAATAGTGATTCTCACAAATGGATATTACTACTATGTGGGTAACAAAAACCCAAAAAAACCCACAAAAGTGGCTTTTGCAATGAAAAAGCCACCTTTCACTTTGTCTTCATTTTAATTGAAATTAAGTATATAAAAGGTAGATATTCACAGATAGTTAGCACAAGTTAGAGTCCTGTGCAGGTCCGCAACCTGGACCCACAACCCGCATTCTTACCCGCCTGGACCTGCTACCCGACCCTGACCTGCAAGTAACCTTATCCGCAACCTGGAACCGTGACCCGCTGACCATCAAGAATCAGGAAGTGCTGACATGCTGGCCTTGAAGAATCAGGAAATGCTATCATTGTAACTGGAAGTGACATCATCGGAGGTAGGCGTGATCAGAAAAAAATAGTAAAAATCGCTATTGAGAAGACCCGCGGCTCGAGCAGAACCGTCAACCTGTGTCTGTACCCGCACCCGGAATTTCTACCTGCAACCTGCAGGTTTTTGCGGGTAACCCGCGGGTACCTGGCCCGCAGCAGGACTCTAGCACAAGTCACTTTAACAACCACAGGCATAAAGAGGAATAATCTTTACAGAAACTGTGAGATTTTACATGTAATTAGAATATCGGTACAATCCTATATTTACGTATAAATAGTTGAATGCAGGTTTCTTTCACTATATCTTGTTATGAGTTTCTAGGTTGGACACTCTCCCAAAGTAAATGTTCCCTCAAAACTGCAGTTTCTTTCTAACAGTGTATTTTCCACTGGATCAAGCTTGTTGCCTACAAAAATATATATACTGGTAATATATACATTGCATTCATTTTGGCATGATGGTGGAGAGCAGTTTTAACCCACAGGATAACAGAAAAGCATCAAGTAACATAACAAGCTGCCAGTTTTCTGGCAGAGTCAATGTACAATTACAACCATCCTGAATACAATACAAATATGAAGATTTAACATATATAGCTTGAGTTACAATTGTTATATTGCAAAAACTTCTTTGCAATGGTAATTGTTGTATACACATTTCCTATGTGTGTTCTGTATATACTCATTCCATATCATCCAATACAGCATGCATGTGAACCAAAAAATATAAGACCCAGTTGCTCATGCACTGTATGGTTTCCAGTTCACTTGTATCTCATACTCATTAGGCTGAGTTAGTAGTTGTAGTGCACGGTCATATATAATACACAAAGCTAAGCTTGAGATAAGTACCACACATCAACAACAGCAATTATTTGTAAACATTATTAGAAGCACCATTAACCTTTCACTGTCAGGGGCATCCACGATACATTCTAAAGCCATTTCTAGAATTCAATGTCCAGAAACTAACAGGTCAGTCACACAAGAAATTGTCAGTGAAATGTTGGGGCAAAACATAACAGCTGTCAAAGCTAGTTATGTGAAAGCTTTGTTTGGTCACGAGGAGCCTTACAGAAGCTTTTATTAGGCTAGTAGATATATTGAATAAAAAACCTTATTTATGACATAATATAAAGTGAAATCAAAATGGGAAAGTGCAGAGCCAAAGGCCATTTTGGAAACAAAAACGTACATCATAAGAGAATCATAAAAGCACTGGGAATTCTTCCAAGCGTACATGGTCCAGAAGTAACATTTTATATATATATGTCCTCACTACCTGTGCCAACACTCACACAGAACTGTAGAACAATGGTCTAGTCCAAAGCATCTGGTCAGTTCCCCTCTGCAGATTTGGAGCTTTGTTCCCCTGTATCCAAAGACATATTTGTGGCAGCTTTTAACACGTCTTCTTCACTCAGGCCATTATCTTCTTAAATATTGCAATACACAAAATAAAGAGCATAAAAGTTAGCCACAAAATTCATTACATTTGTTGCTATTGTTAGAAAGAAATACAACTACTCCTATCTGCAAATAACTCCCCTCCTGTTTTTAAAAAAGAACTATATCTTATAAGCATATAACATCAAAGCTCTGATTTGTTGCTGTAGGCAACTGTACAACAGTACCACCTATTGCAGTAAATCAGCCACAGTGGCATTATTACTGGGGGTTACTGCTTCTCCGATTGCTTTACTCAAACTTCTAATAAATCTGAAACAGTTTCCTTTTAATTTCAGAGGCAACTCTAAAAAGCACATGTATATCTGTTAATTTTCATATGACAATGTAGAAAAACAAAAAAAACTTTCATAGTAGTCATTTGGAAATATCAAGAGATGAATGTATAATGGTTTCTCTCTCTTGATGTTCCACCAGAAATTAAAAGGTTCCTGACCTGCAGAAAACAGCAGCACCAAAATAGCAGGAAAATATACCCAAAACTGTACACAGCTTATACAGAGTAGATATGCAATTATAAAGCAATGCATTGCTGTAATTATACGCTGCAATTGTTAATGAAAACATTACCAAAATATAGATTACCTAAGGAATCTCCCAATCCACAGCTCACTACCTACTTATTTACAGTACCCAGTTTTGCTTCTTTGGGCCTTTTACATAGCATGCCTACTGGTCTATAGTGGCAACATAAAAAGCATCATTTATTATATATTAGTGACTTACCAGAGTCCGTTTGTGCATTTGTAGTTTGTTTAAGTCCATCTGAACTGAGATGTTCCGGCTTAAACCTTGAAGAAAGTTGGTACAATTTAAAAATGCAGCAAAACTGACCGCAGGGGGAATTCAGGGCAAAACACCTTAAGCACTTTTGAAATTTACAATAATTTTCTTCTTTTAAGTGGTTTCTGAGATATTTAGCAGTTTCAGACAGTTTTCAACTGATAGGCAGGATTCAGTTCAGCATGTTTTTAAAGGACCAACTTGCAACCCCAAGTATCTATGTCCTTTCTATGCACTTCATGTATTCAGTTAACCATTTGGGTTGTGGACTTTCAGTTGAGCCACAAGCTTGATATTAGTCTAAAAAATGCATATATCTCAAAAAACAATTAAAATTAAAGTGGACCCGTCACCCAGACACAAAAATCTGTATAATAAAAGTCCTTTTCAAATTAAACATGAAATCCAATTAAAATTTTTATTAAAGCATTCATATCTGTTTTAAGCTCATTTAAAAATCTCAGCTGTCAATCAAATATTGTCTGCCACTCCTCTATGCCTTAGGCAGATAATTACTTTCACTTTCCATTCAGCACTTCCTAGATGTCACTGCTCCCCACACATTCCCCCAGTTCTCTTAACCATTTAATTGTGTAGTCAGGACATGGGGATGGACATGGACAAGATTCTGAGATGATGCAAGGCTTCTGCCTGTTTGCTATAATTATGAATTCCCAGACTGAAGAAAACAAGATTAAAATATTTATATAGTGTAATTAATGTTCATTGTGCTTGACTAATGTGATAACATATGATTTTGAATATTTTTTCGGGGTGACGGGTCCACTTTAAACACCCTGAGTAAGATTACATCAATTAATATTTTGGGTTCAGATCCCCTTTAAACGCTGTAAGTACATTTGTCATTATTTAAAAAACACATTTGCCATTCAGTTATACTATTTAAAACATTTTCACAATCACTTTTGTGAAATTTTTTATAATTTGTGAAATATAATTTTTCCACTCTATTTCAGTTATGCATGGTAAATAGAATTAAAAGGTTGAACCTGATGGACTTGTGTCTTTTTTAAACCTATCTTACTATGTTACAACAAGTTTATACCAAAAACAAAAATTGATCAATGCTCAGCACAATAAAACTTTTTTGTTTGATTCCTGGTGTATTCAGCATTCATCTGGGTTCCTGTGGGTACCAACCAACAAAAAAAGAACAGGTAAATTTTGCATTGTCATGTGGTAAAGCTACCCTCAAGCTAAACACG
The DNA here is from genome assembly GCA_024363595.1 of Xenopus borealis. NCBI lineage: Eukaryota > Metazoa > Chordata > Amphibia > Anura > Pipidae > Xenopus > Xenopus borealis. The sequence goes on from CM044445.1 coordinate 69,954,928, forward strand.
TTTAAAATAAGTACCCTGACCATTGTTTAAGGAAATGTAACATCTGCTGAATCTCTTTTCTTTGTGAAAATCTGATACTACATGAAGGCTAGCATTAAAATGTTATGAAATCCTTTTTTGCAAATAACAGCTTCACCCTACTCTAAACTAACTACAGGGATATTATAATTATTGAGGTTTTTCATTATGGAACTGCACAGTATGTTAAAGGGATACTGTCATGGGAAATATTTTTTTACAAAATGCATCAGTTAATAGTGCAGTTCCAGAAGAATTCTGGATTGAAATCCACTTCTCAAAAGAGCAAACAGATTTTTTTATATTTCATTTTGAAATCTGACATGGGTCTAGACATTTTGTCAATTTCCCAGCTGCCTGATAATCTTAAATCACTCTTTAATTCTGTAATGCAAGTTAGAGTGATATCATCCCCTCCCCCCCAGCAGCCAACAACAGAACAATGGGAAGGTAACCAGATAGCAGCTCCCTAACACAAGATAACAGCTGCCTGGTAGATCTAAGAACAGCACACAATAGTAAAAACCCATGTCCCACTGGGTTCTATTCAGTTACATTGCAAAGGAAAAACAACAGCCTGCCAGAAAACAGTTCCCTCCTAAATTGCTGGCACAATTCACATGACTGGGGCAGCTGGGAAATTGACAAAATGTCTAGCCCCATGTCAGATTTCAAAACTTAATATTAAAAAATCTGTTTTCTCTTTTGAGAAATGGATTTCAGTGCAGAAGTCCACTGAGCAGCACTATTAACTGATGTGTTTTAAAAAAAAAAAAAAAAAAAAACGTTTTCCGAAGACAGTATCCCTTTAAGATCTAGGAGGTGGTCATTGTATTAATATATATGAAATTTGTTTTGAATCCCAAACATTATTAATATGTATTTCTATAGCGCCAGCTTATTTCATAGTGCTGTGAAACATGAAAACAAAAAAATACATGTTCAGTATTGTTGTAGATGCGCTCAGAAATTCAGTACAGTAACATTACTTTTCATAGTAAGCTTGTCTCTTTTGCCGAAGTTCCTCTGATGTGAGAGGTTCAGGCTCCCTGGTCCTTGATGACTGTGGAGTATTAGACAGTGATTCAGAAAATTCACTTTGAAGCCCACCTAAAAAGAGTTTTTGTATTACTAAAGCTGTAACATGTGGATTATTAAGGGCAAGTTGTAAAACTTTGATGAAACTTTCAAAAGCAAACACTGAAGTGACCGTACATTTTTTACTTTTTATTATCATAGTTGATTTATTTCAACCAATCAAGGCTTTAGAGCATTGTTTTTTGAAGGCTTAAAAAACTGAAAAAGTAAAAATCTTTAGGCTAAAAAGAATGCCTCCGCTTTTGTTCTTATTTTTAAAAACTTGCTTACCCATCAGACAATGAATAGTAGCCTGCATAAGTAAAAACTATGCCCCATCTCTCCTTTCTCCAGTGTGTGAGAAGGTACTGTCAACATACTCAAACTTTTCCTTCCTTTAAGTGTGGCAGAAAGCTTTTCAATAGGTGGTAGGTATAGTGGACGGTATGGTACAGCAGCACCTATAAATATCAAATTATCCCTAAGGCTATCAGTAAAAGGAGGCAGCAATGGAGGTCACAGAGAAAAGACAGCCAACGTAAAATGTTCAGGCCAAGCAGCAAAAGTCATAATCCATGTTTCAGGCCAATGGTCATTTCAGGCAGTGCACATTGTTATGAAAAGGTCAGTGCAAGCAGCAAGAACCACATTCTTAATTCAGTTGTAAAGTTATAGGAATGCAAGAAAGACAAGAAAAATGATTGTGCAGGATCCGCAGAACAAATGCCACCTTGCACACAGAAGAACACAAGAAGGCTCCATATAAATTGGATTTGGCACCAAAAGAAGAATGTCACATGCTAGATCTGACATGGAACAGACACAGGGAAAACACATGTAACCCTGCCAAAAACCCGCAGAGAACCACCAGTGCAGACATAAGTGTTTGCAAACAAGCCCATCTGCCAATAATTTATAAGTTTTAAATCTACTGTACTAACCATTCATTGAAAGTTATAATCTCTTCCAGGATTCCCCTTGCTACACTGTTGATAGCAGCAGAATGTCATAGAATCACTGACTATGCCCTAATTATTGCTGGTTTGTATCATCAGTAAAAAAAGCATGCCTGGAAAATTTGCGTTTTTATAATAAATAAGTAAAACTTCGGCATTGCATAAAGAATTTTATTTCTAAAATGAGGGGCAAAGCTAAAGGTTACTTATCCATAACAAAGGGCTGTTTAAATAATAAAAAAAAAGCTTAAGAATACATTTCATATTTGTAGAAAATCCTTAAAGGAACAGTTCAGTGTAAAAATAAAAGATAGGCTGTGCAAAATAAAAAAATGTTTCTAATATAGTTAGTTAGCCAAAAATGTAATGTATAAAGTTTGGAGTGACTGGATGTGTATATACAGTATGTGTATATATACATATTTACCACATAGACCTAAATTCAGTTATCCGAAAGAGAGTTCATTGAAGGATATTTTAAGCCCTTCTAATCCGATTAACAAATATTCAAGCCGCGACCGGGTGTCTATAGGCGCACTCGTTGAGTAATGTGCAGCAGCCTAATAATGGGCAATCATTTCTTACACCCACACACGGGAAAGAAATATAGCATCAAACAGAGAATGACATGCACGACTAATCTAGTTGTGTACATCAAGTGTGCGTGTGGTTTAATTTACTGTAGTAAGACAGTAAGAATGCTTAAGGAACGTATAGGCATGCATAGAGCTAGCATTAGAGCCGCACTAGACTCGAGAGAGAGGATAAAGCAAAAAGTGAGAAACAAGATATTGCTCAGCAATTGGTGGCCAGGCATTGGGTTGAGGCTAAGCATAGTCTGGCAGCATTTAGGTGTATGCCTATTGAACATGTTCCAATTAGGGCAAGGGGAGTTGATGCCGATAATGCTTTATTGAAAAGAGAGGCCTTTTGGATACATGAGTTGGACTGAGTGGCTCCCAAACTAGTATTAAGCTGTTTTCTAACCTGAGATAGTGGCCACGCGTAACATCATGCTATGACAGATTTAGGAATATTTGAAAGAGAAAAATGAAAGATGATATTGTAATATTTATTTTGCACAGTTTTCATGATTATGAGATTAAGAGCAATGGAATTTCTTATGTCATTTAAGCAACATTGTAACATATTTGTATGAATTTACAGGTTTTATGGACTCCCCCACTGGATATTTTGTATATGGACACTTTGCTTCACTCATTTGGACACTTCACTTGCTGGCACAATAATGACACCCAGTGGGGTAAAGTATGTATTACGTTCACATTTTTACATATGGATGCAAAGATATTTGAAGGAGTTTTTTATAGCTATGACATCATAATTGGGCGCCATTTTTTAAATGTAATTAACACTTGCTGATGTGTATGCAGTTTATCCTTGATAGATGCAGTTTATCCAGGGAGATGCATTGTGAGAAATAAAAACACATTCATTTCTTCACTACACGTTTGGAGTGTGGGTCCCTCTATTTTTGATGTATTATAAGATTTCACCAACGCACCCAAAATATTTTATATATATATGGGGCATTACAATTAAATTGTTTTTTGCAAGATAGGTGATGCATGAATAGGTCGAGTATTAAGGTTGATGTACTTATAAGATCTGTAGATGGGACTGTTACAGAGATGGAGACTGCTGTAGAAATTAATTGAAAATTCATTACAAAGTTTAGATTAGAAACTATTTCGCATAAGTAAGTATATACCAGTAACATAACCCCAGCAATTTCCCTTGCACATATTGCTAGTAACAGAAAATGTAGTTGTAACAAAGTCTGATCCCTTTTGTACATAGATTGTTTTTAACATATAATGTATAACGCACTCCTAGGAGTAACTTTGATTCACGAGTAATGACACATTGTTACACTTATATTAATCACCTTAAATTATGTATTTTTAAACTTTAAATTATTGATGTATATATGCACATATATACATATACATGTATACATGGTTAATTATGCACTTGTCACTTTAAATTGGTGATGCTAATGCCTTAATTGATTACATACCATTGGCTATTTAACGCTGTCTTAGTATGAGGTGTGGTTGCCTTGAGAAAGGTCCCAGAGGGGACCGAAACGTTACGTCGGCTGTATATGCACATATGAATACAATTTTTCATTTGTTTCACTAAAATCCCGGTGTTGCTGGTCTTTTGAATGCTATATATATATATATATATATATATATATATATATATATATATATATAAATCTATCCAGAAGAATCCGCACTCACAGGTCTTACTAATTAAAATTTAAGTTTTTTATTTTTAAACACGGACTGATGTTTCGGCCGACCCACGGCCTTTCTCAAAGTGCACCTTTACTGCAGTTATCGAGAGTGCAAGATATATATATATATATATATATATATCTAAATTGCCAGAATCCAGCTTCCTCCTTTTCAGCTCTTTAACTTTGAGTTAGTCAGAGACTTGAAGGGGACAACATGGGACACAACTGTTCTGTAAGTTTGGAATTGATCCTCAGGATTCAGCTCAGATTCAGAAGCAAACAGCTATGGCCCATGAGCCCCCCCTCAAGTCACTGATTGGTTACTGCTTGGTCACCAGGGTAACCAGTCAGTGGAAAACAAGAGAGTTAAAAAGCAAGTAGTGTTCTGTCATGTTAGACAGACATACAGTCACTCCAGCCTTTATAGATTACATTTTTGGCAAACTAACTATATTAGAAACATGCCCATTGCAATTTACCTAGTTTTTATTTTGATACTGAACAATTCCTTTAACAAACATCATAATTTACTCAAGGTTTTCAAGCAAATTTCAGTTTTTAATTAATACAATAATCCTTTGAACTAGAATTCCCACCTTGCATACTGAGTTGAATTGCCCTTCGTAAATCTGCTTCTTCATCTTCCATGTCAATCTGCTGCCTACTAAGAGCAAGTGCTTTCTGGAGATTTTCTTCATCCTCATCCATCATAGCAGGGGAATCATATAACCGCTCACCTTCTACTTCAGCTTCACTTCTTTGTACTCTGATTATAAAGAGAAAAAAATATATTTTTAAAACATATACAGATTGCTGCTGCAAATGATGGGAATAATCTTACTAAATTGAAAGTTTATTCACGTGTAGGATCTGTTATCTGGAAACCCGTTATCCAGAAAGCTCCAAATTACAGAAAGGCTGTCTCCCATAGACTCTTATCTCTTTAGTAATAAAACAGTAGCTTGTACTTGAGCCAAACAAAGCTATAATTCACCCTTATTGGAAGCAAAACCAGCCTATTGAGTATATTTAATGTTTACATGATTATTTAGTAGACTTAAGGTATGAAGATCCAAATTACAGAAAGATCCATTATCCAGAAAGCCCCAGGTCCCGATCATTCTGGGTAACAGGTCTCATACCTGTAAATGCATAATGGATGCATACTTCCCTCAGGTTCCCTAAGAGTACATAAACCCTTAAAGGTAAACTATACCCCCCAAACAATGTAGGTCTTTATAAAAAGATATTGCCTAAAGCAACTCATATGTAAAACACTGCTTCATGTAAATAAACCATTTTCATAATAATACACTTTTTTAGTAGCATGTGTCATTGGGTAATCATAAATAGAAAATAGCCATTTAAAAAAATAAGGACAGCCTCCTGGGATCCTAGGATCCAACAGTGCATACAAACGTAACAAACCAACTATAAAGTTAGGTCACATGAGCCAATTAACAGACAGAGTTGTGTCTTTTGCTTCAATACTTCTTCCTGTTACAGTTAGAGTTGAAATATTTCTGGTCAGGTGATCTCTGAGGCAGCACACAGACCATCATGAAATGTTGGTTCAAGGCAAGAGATGTAAAAGGGCAATATTTACTTAAATATATATACCAGGTAGGTAAGATTCTTTAATATGTCTGTTGCTCAAAAATTCATTTTCGGGGTATAGTTTTCCTTTAAATGAGGTTAAAGTAAATCAGAGGCATTGCTGCATTTCTTCATGCCTGGGTCTTGCAAGGATACATAGCCCACCATCCTAAGACAGATGACCTTTCAAATTTGGGTTCTTGTGACAATTTAACAGTGCTCTCACAAAGTGAGAACTGAAAAAAAAAACTTTAAAAAACATAGTTTAATTATGTAGACAGTTAAATTGTTAAAATATGATTAGGGTAATGTACGGCGATATAAAAGACGGATCTTTGCACACATTTACTTTGTATCGTTTATTTCAAAACCCAGACCATAATGTTTCAAGATTACCAGACTATTGCAGTTACAAGTGAAAACATAGTCAATGTTTCTCAATTTAGTAACCAAAAGAAAAGTAGTTAGCTGAAAAAAAGTGTAGTAAAGTTACTATAATTAAAGCATTGTTGTACCTAGATTAGTGGAATCGTTATCCACTGCATTATGGTTGTATTACAGCCATTCATTTAAAGCCACAACTCAGCACAACAAAACTATATGGGAATATACAAAATCTAAATATTACTGTGGCTAAACTGCCAATTATATAAAACCAATAACAAATGTCTTTCTTTATGTCCTAATTGTACTTCTTTGCTTTATCCTCCCTTATCCTCTGTACATCATTTTATCCCAGAAGCCTTTTAGCCACAACAACTTTACCGCTGGTCTCTTGCTGCCGCATCCTCTCCTATTAGACGTGGTCGTTGTGATTGCTGCACCTGAACCATCTGTAGCAGCTGATCTGCTTCACATTCAGGGAGATCACCCTTAACTACAAATATGGAATAACCTGCCAAAAAAGTTACAGCAATTAAGATGAGTGGCATAGCCAAATTTGACATGCAAGTGCCATGGTTATATCCTCTCATACACACAATATATCTACAATATATACCATAACATATTCTTTTAAAAATGATCAAATAATTGCCTCTCACAAAAAGGGTTACAGAAACAATGTTTCCCACACCTGTGAATGCCATGGATACGTGTGTGTTCTTGCAACAACAAAAAAAAGGTAAACATTACCTTCCTGCTGTAATTGGGCTAAGAAAAGTGCAAGGTAGGTGTCTGAAATCAGCTCTGGACCCGTCAAAAGTGAATTCAAGTTAAACCACTACACCAAAAGAAAACAGAGGAAGGAAACTTAGTTATAAGTAGGATTTTAATCTACCTTCTCCGTTGCATAAAAAAATGTATTTATCAAGCTTAAATGGATGCGAGAGGGAAAAAGAAGCAGCTGAAAGGGGATAATAGGGAGTAAGAGTTTTTATGAAGGTGAGAGAGCTGAAATGGGTAAGACAGAACAATAGAAGAGAGATCAGGGCAGAAAGGAAAGAGAAGAATTGGAAAGTTTTAGATCTACAGGTATAGAAGTGCTCCTATATACCTTTGTATTCTGCTAGATAATGCAAGAGATCTACTGGTATATTTGGATTTCTTTTGTAATAATCCAGTATTTGCTGCAGTTTTTTTATTATTATTATTATTATTATTATTATATAGCCTTGTTTTGTTTTGAGATTTTTTTTTCTTTAAATAAAATTGTACCATTTTGAACATGTCACTTCTGCTTGTCAGGCTATTTACACATTGCATTAAGTTTCTGGAACCTCCTTTGAGCTAAAGTTCTGGGGCATGTGCACATGGACCCCCAAACTTCCTGGTGAGTCTTTTTTTAACCAATAACAAAACATAGATCAGAATATTGGAAATACTAATATATATAAACAAATAACTTAAAGAACATAGAAAATGTGTAATGAAAGTATATTGCAAAGTTCCTTAGAATTATGGTTTCTTGTATTAGGCAAAAACTTTTTTGTGGGTTAACATTCCCTTTAAAGGAGAACTAAAGCTTAACTAAAGAAGTAGACCAGAAATGTTGTACACTATTTTTTGGGCTTCTATACCAGCCCAAGGCAACCACCACACTTTACAAGGTAAAGATCTGTGCCTCCACAAGATGCCCCAATAACTCCCCATCTTCTTTTCTGCTGATTCACTGCACATGCTCTGTGCTGCTGTCAATTACTGAGCTTAGGGACCCACTCACAATTTAAAGTACACACAGAATATAAATTTCACAATATAAGGCTGATAAGTATTTAATACAGATAACTACTACAAGGCAACACAGAAACCAGTGCAAACAGTGTCAGAATTTAATAATTAGCCTTGTAGCATCAGCTTATTTTACAGGCCAACCTCATTTTCTGCTTGATAATTTGTGACAACCCCTTAGCTTAGCTTCTCAACAGCTGCTCAGAGCCCACTGAACATGTAAGGTGTTGCAGACACTTTCCAAGATGGTGACCCACTGTGACAGGTTTGAAATCCTGGATCATTACTACTATTGAGTAGGGATGCACCAAATCCAGGATTCGGTTCGGGGTTCGGCCTTTTTCAGCAGGATTCAGCCGATTCCTTCTGCCTGGCCGAACCGAATCCTAATTTGCATATGCCAATTAGGGTCAGCAAGGGAAATCACGTGACTTTTTGGCACAAAACAAGGAAGTAAAAAATGTTTTCCCCTTCCCAAACATGCATATGCAAATTAGGGTTCGGATTCGGTTCGGTATTTGGCCGAATGTTTCGGGAAGGATTCAGGGGTTCGGCCAAATCCTACATGGTGTATTCGGTGCCTCCGAAGCTGAAACCTTAAGGCTTGTGCAACTAGTTAAGTAAATAAAATATAGCACTTTTAAACATATTTAATTTAGGGTTTAGTTCCCCTTTAAGGAATGTGTGAGTTGTGTTAAGAATGTTTTTGTAAGGCTTTAGTTACAAGGTATGATTTTAAACCAGCTGTAATACACGGAACAAAATAAGTTACATTTCAGTTTCAAATAAACATACCTGCTTTCCTAACTTTCGTACTGTAAACCAGTGCTCCTTATAATTACAAATAAATGCCCTTTCATTTCTGCAAACACAAAAATATAGAGTGATATATACCTCATATTCTACTACACTTCTTCAAACTACATTATGTATTAAAGGAGCAGTATACTTTCCATTTTCCTATTCCGTATGAGTGAGAAACTTAATTGCGTTGTTCATCCTAAACTGGGCAGAATGGTAGTTGTTGCAAAAGTGCTATAATTATGCTCAGTACAGTGACATGAGAAAACCACTATACCATTAAGTTGTGTGCCAGCAACAAGGCTGTTTTGCTGTGCTGTTAATTGCTCTGTGTGTCACAGCACATAATTATATGCCTTAATTTATTTCTTACACATTTAATTTGAATAATATCATTTTGATCATATACCCACAGGAAAGAATGCCCTGTATTGGAATTTAGAGGTGACTTTATATGTCCAATTATGTTTATGCCATTAGCCCACTATCTAGATGCCTGTTAAACTATACAAATTCTAATGATTGTCCTAACTGTTATGGATGGGATTTGGCAAAGACCACCTATGTTTGTACCAAAGTATGCTTTGTTAAAGAAGTAAGTTTGTATACATGTGTGAGCCATATCCTTATCATGTAGGTGTACGGGTATGGGACCAGTTATCCAGAATGCTTGGGACCTGGGACCAGATAACTGGAAACTGTAATTTGGATCTTCATACCTCAAGTCTACTAAAAAACCATGTAAACATTAAATAAACCCAACAGGCTGGTTTTGCTCTCAATAATGATTCATTATGGGAGATGGCCTTTCCATAATTTTGAGTTTTCCGGTTAATGGGTTTCCAGATAACGGATCCCATACCTGTATTCCTAGAATCTACACATTACACTTCATACCCCAAATACCAAAAGTAACTAAGCACTGCCACCATCGGCATTTCATGGGATGCCGCTCCCCCTTCCCGCTCCACGCTTAAAAATCAGCGTCGGATAGGGTCAAAGGCGGCTGTATAGTTAGTGCATTGAGCGCAATTGCGCTTTCTGTACTAGCCGAGCTGAATTTCCAGGTTAAAACTCGGAAATTTGTCTCTTAAAGTTACAAGAGGCTGCTTTTTGCCGCCCCTTTGTAACTGGCTGCTCCTTGCCTCATGGCTGGAGCAACCCTGACTGCCACTTGCAAGCTACCAGATGTTTATATAGATTAAAGGGGTTGTTCACCTTTGAGTTAACTTTTAGTATAATGTAGAGAGTGATATTCTGAGACAATTTACAATTGGTTTTCATTTTCTATTGTTTGTGGTTTTATAGTTATTTAGCTTTTTATTCAGCAGCTCTCTAGTTTGCAGTGTCAGCAATTTGGTTTCTAGGGTACAAATTACCCTAGCAACCCTGCACTGATTTGAATAAGACTGGAATATGAATAGGAGAGGGACTGAATAGAATGATAAGTAATAGAAAGTGCCAATAACAATACATTTGTAGCCTTAAAGAGCATTTGTTTTTAGATGGTGTCAGTGACCCCCATTTGAAAGCTGCAAAGAATCAGAAGAAAATTGCAAATCATTAAAAAACTATGAAAAATAAATAATGAAGACCAATTGAAAAGTTTCTTAGAATTGGCCCTTCTACAATATACTAAAAGTTAACTTGAAGGTGAACCACCCCTTTAAAGGAATAATACCAGCTGTGTTACAAGTCTAGTGACCTGAACAGGCAATGTAGAATTTACTAGTCATCTACTTGAAAGCAAGCAGCCTTCTTACTTAAACCTGGTAAAGCCCAGTTAGAAGGAATATATGACAATTTAAAAGCTGAAAAAAAGATTGTAAACGGTTTTCAGACACAACATTATTTAAATGTATCATTATTGCATGATGGGAACAAAAACATATTATTTTGCTTGATATGATAAACAAAGCAAAGGTATTTCTGTAAAACTGAAAAATCATTAACGAAAGACCAGGCAGTGCAGCTCACTCTCCTTTATGCTCTCCAGAGGGTACGGTTTCCAGCAGTTGGGCAGGGCTATGTAAAGGAGGCACTGTCATCCAAACAGATCAATACTACATAACCGTTAGTAGCAGTAAACATGAGGAACTCTGGAGGACACTAAGAAATGAGTAAACAGGCAAAAGTGTTGGGTTCATGTTTTTTAAAGCTAATCTAACTGCAAGCCCACTACTAACTCATTGATTCTTACCTCCCAACATTTTGGAAGTAAAAAGAGGGACAAAAAAATTTGGTGAGCATAGCACAGCAAAAATTTTTGATCACACCCATTTTCTGTGCCCACATCCCCTAATTACAATGTTCATTTAACTAAATTTGGCAGGTTATGAAAGTTTATCTAAACTGTTACAATTACTTATTTTCTTATCTGAAAATTGTTACAAAGTATATTATTTGCACCTGTCAGGTGTTCTGGTCTCTATGCCAAAAGCCAATTAAGTTAGAAACTTTGTTTCTTTTTCTGGCTGTTCGGTGCAGAGAAAAGAGCGACTTTCCAGTACAAATGAGGGACTGCAGATTGAGCTGTCAAAAGAGGGACTGTCCCTCTGAAAATGGGACAGTTGGGAGGTATGTTGATTGCATAAAAATTGTAGTAAAATAATAAGGTTTTAATTTGTTGAATGGCAGTTCAAGGGATGCTAAAATCAGCTGGAAGGCAGCATGATGTATAAGTAAGTTGTGTACATTTACAACAGAGAGATTGATTCTTAAAAGAAAATCTTACATTGGATCGATTCCATGGTTCCTATACTCTCGGCTGTTGAACAGAATTAGTTCTAATCCCCATACTCTCAAGGCATCACTTATAACCTGTCAAGAAATAAAATTTTATGAAGCAGGCAATGGATCAGCAACAACAGACAGCACATTAGACAGCTTCTTGTTGCAGTGCCCCTTGGAATTGAATATGAATCACTACATTCTGTTTTTTATTAAGTATACCTGCTCAGAAATATGTTTTACATTTTTCTAACTCACCTGGATTGAAAAAAACCCGCTGTCATCCATATTTCCTGATGGTTGCTATAGAAAATGAAAAGCAATCAGAAGATCAAAATAAAGTAGTATAACTGTAAACTGTATTTTCTAAGACCCCAGCTGGCAACTCAAGAGGTAACTTCTGGATCTCAGTTTCCTGTGTCTGCTGTTCTTTTCATAGGAAAACTCCTATTATATGTTTCATACATAAATACAGGTATGGGATCCATTATCCAGAAACCCGTTATCCAGAAAGCTCCAAATTATGGAAAAGCCATCTCCCATAGACTCCATTTCTATCCAAATTCTTAAATATGTATTTGTAATTATAAAACAGTAGCTTGTATTTGATCAAAACTGAGATATAATTAATCCTTGTTGGAGTCAAAACTGGCCTAATACGTTTATTTGAAGTTTACATGATTTTCTAGTAGACAATGTATGAAGATCCAAATTATGGGAAGATCCATTATGCGTAAAACCTCAGGTCCAGTGCATTCTGGATAACAGATCCCATACCTGTATTACAAATATGCATCCCTCCACTGTAAGCCACACTTCCAGCAGGCCTTACATTTCCCTTCCATAACATAAGTACAAGTGTGGGTTCTGTTATCCAGAAACCCATTATTCACAAAGCTGTGAATTAAGGAAATTCAATCCCCCATAGACTCAATTTCATATAAATAATTAAAATTTTTAAAACTGATGTCCTTTTTCTCTGCAATAATAAAATAGTACCTTGTATGTGGTCCAAACTAAAATATAATTAATCTTTATCCAAAGCAAAACCAGCCTATTGGGTTTATTTAATGTTTACGTGATTTTCTAGTAGGCTTAAGATATGAGGTTCCAAATTCAGGAACCTGTTATCTGGAAAACGCCAGGTCCCCAGTATTTTGGATAACAGGGCCCATACCCCATGTATTCTAAAGCTGATCATGTTATGACTGTAGTTATATATTTTTTCCTTATTCAGCCCTCACTGCTTTAATTTAAAAAATGTAACACACTGTTTTTCCCCCAATGTTATGTTTAACAGCTGTCTTATTCTCTTCTCTTTGTAAACAATAAGTTACATCTTCTACCACACATTCTGTTATACATCAGTTTAGATTACAGAGGTTGAAACATATGTATTACTATGTATTTTCTAAGTACACAACCTTCCTAATTTAACAATTCCTCAAAGTTATCTGAATTGATGTGACCTGAAATTAACATGAATAAAGATGCAACAATAAATGTGTTTCATTAAAAAGGCCATTCTGATGAACTGCATTATCAATAAAACATGATATGACCTTTAGTGTACTCATGCAAATGAATAGTCCAGAGATTCACCAGTAAATGTAGAATGAAGTTGCATTTTATATATCAATATACGGAGAAGCTTTGTTTCACAGATTCAGTGTAGTGGAGTAGTAGCATGTGTAAAATTAAGGGGCAGTATACCCTCTTGTTCAACATGAGTGCAATGAATAGGGCTTGTGCTGAACAAACATTTGCCAGTGGCTTAACTATGAAAAAAATCTGTGATATAAAGGGGTTGTTCACCTTCGAGATAACTTTTAGTATGATGTAGAGAGTGATATTCTGAAACAATTTGCAATTGGTTTTCATTTTTTATTATTCTTGGTTTTTGAGTTATTTAGCTTTTTATTCAGCAGCTCTTCAATTTGAATTTTAAGCAATCTGGTAACTAGGGCCCAAATTACCCTAGCAACCATGCATTGATTTGAATAAGAGACTGGAATATGAAGAGGAGAGAGTCTAAATAGAAGGATCAGCAATAAAAAGTAGCAATAGCAATACATTTGTAGACTTGCAGAGCATTTGTTTTTTTAGAAGGGGACGGCGACGCCCATTTGAAAGCTGCAAAGAACTAGAAGAAAAGACAAATGACTATAAAACTATAAATAATAAATAATAAAAACCAACTGAAAAGTTGCTTAGAATTGGTTGTTGTATAACATAATAAAAGTTACCTTAAAGGTGAACCACCCCTTAGCTACACCCCTCTTAGCTACACAGGGAAAACTGAAGATATTTTATGTTTTGCCCCTGTGAAGTAGATAATAAACAATATACAACATCTCCTTTTACCCTTTGTTGTTACTATTTTATTAGCATGATTTCATTATGCAGGAGGCTTACCTGTGCACTGGGAACAGGTGGACCAAAGTCGTAACTTAAGAGTATTGCTGTGAATGATTCTGGCCACAGTCAATAGGATCTAATTTGGACCCTACTGACTTTATTAAGAATCTCCCAATGGCTGGTAGTGTACATGAACACTAAAACATAACTTTATATTTCAAGCATGTAGTTAATGCAGTTATGCAAACCTACTTGCATGAATGTTCTATAATCTTCAGTTGCTAGGCCACCTTCTGCCATCCTTATTCGCTCCTGCTCATCTAGTTGCATGGCAATAGACGATAATTCAACAGGACTAAAGTACTCCCCTTGTAGCAGATTATTGAGACAGTGCTGGGCACATAAAGAACCTTCTTGCTAAAATTACAAGGAAAAGAAACAGACAAAATCATTTAGATGATAGATTCTTATATCTCTCCAAGTTTTCTAATATTGAAATTTTAGAAATTTCACTCTATAATGGATAAAATTTAAAAAAAAGCACAAGTCAAATATATAAGCTGATACAGCAATTCTGATTAATAATCAGAATATGCAGACTGCACTGGGTCCTGTGTTGTCATGTAATCTAATGTGGATTTTATAGTTTTTGTATTGTTTAATACAAACTTTCTCCAACTCTGCAGAACCAGCGGTTGCAACAAAATAATCCTCCAATTAGAATCCCAGTTTATCTGTTTAAATCTTACTCCATGATCTTTGTCCCTGCAGTTGGAGTTGTAAACAGTAAAGAGGATGTAAAGGCAAAAATAAAATCCAATACAAATCTCTACAAAGTCGCTCTATGGGGAATCAGAGCAAAGCTGCTTGAGTTGTGCATGGCTGGGAAGTAAGGCAGCAAATGAAGGGAGTATAACACTGCATACAGTTGGCTTTCTTATAAAAACGGTAAACATTTTTAAATTAAAGTATATTGGAAATGGATTTCTTTTTCATTAAAGAAAGTAAAAATGGGATTTTATTTTTTTGCCTTTACATGCCCTTTAATCTATGTAACATAAAATATCATATATCCCTTCTGTAGAGAATATGCCTAAAAAATAAAGACTCCCGATGAAAGCCGCGATGACAGTTGCTGCGCACACACACGTGACGTCATGCGCATTAAGAAAAGCGGCCCCAACAGTGACCGCTTTTCTTAATTCGCATGCGCTCGCAAACGCGCAGCAACTGTCATGGTGGCTCGCACCGGGAGCTCCCTCCTGGTGTGAGCGCGCTGGTGGAGGGCATTTAAAAAAAAAAAGTACTAGCACCCCAACCGGAATGCGGGCTCTATCAGCCCGCACATTTGGTTGGGGGTAACAGTTTTGTACGATAGGTGCCCTTTAACATAAAAAAGCAACACAAATGGAAAAAAATGGAAACC
>CM044445.1:69994358-70007692 GCA_024363595.1 Xenopus borealis
GCAAGGCCTCGCGGGCCGGATTTGGCCCGCGGGCCTTGTGTTTGACA
The DNA here is from genome assembly GCA_024363595.1 of Xenopus borealis. Classification (NCBI taxonomy): domain Eukaryota; kingdom Metazoa; phylum Chordata; class Amphibia; order Anura; family Pipidae; genus Xenopus; species Xenopus borealis. Next base: position 69,994,406 of record CM044445.1, read on the forward strand.
TGTGTGGTGTAGAACTAGATCAAAGTGAAGCCCAAAGTCAGATGCCACATCAGCATTAGAACTATGGTACTTTGAAGTTCCACATGTACATCCTACCAAGGGTGTTACTAAAAGGACTAAATCAGGCTGGGACTGGCAATCTGTAGATTCTGGCAAATGCTAGATGGTAAGATGCAATATACAGTGACTAGTGGGCCTCTGCGGTGGATTTTTGGGGCTAATGTACCGTATTCATTAAGCCAGTTTTTTGTTTCTTACTGTTACTGTGAAATAATATTTGGTTGATATCTAGAGGATATAAAAGGTGGTTGTGTGTTGATATAGGGATCTGGTATTACTTGGCCATAATTTGGTTCATTACTTACCATTTCAACCTAATGTAATGCAACATTTTGGTATTCAAATAATGGTGACTAACTTTCTAGCTCAACTGTTTCAAGTCACTAACAATACCTGCCTCAATGTTCCCGATTTTGCGATCTGTCAGTATTCTGGGACAGAACCTGCTCAATTACATCGCCATGTATATCTGGTGATATTCGTAGAGATGTGATTGATTACAGAAATGCGGGAAGCCTGACTGGTAATATGGGAGAGCTGGAGGTACTGGTGCTGGAGGAGAAATATGGCATAATTAGCATTGCTGAAATGTGGCTCAATCACATAATTAGGCAGTAACTATAGGAGGTTATACTTTGTTTTGTAGTGACAGGCAATAGAAAAGGAGGAGGGGAATGTCTGTTAGTTAAGGAGGATTTAAAAGCCACAACAAAAGAAGAAATGATGATGGAAAGTAAGTGAGCTGAAGTCGTATGGGTGGAGCTTGGATAAGATTGTAAAGAATCCAGAAACTTATTTGTTGGGGTATTGTACAGACACCCCCCCCCCCAATATAAGTGAAGAGGAGCAGGCTATGCCCCTTTTGCAAATAGAAAAGGCTTCTAGTTTGGGGTAAGTAATGATCTTGGGGGATTTTAATTACTTTGACTGGAGCAACAGTACTGCCAGATCAGTTAATGGGAACAAGTTTATAAACTTGTTGCATGACAATTTTATGGCACAGGTTGTTGAACGGCCAACCAGAAACCATTCTATGCTGGATCTAGTGATCTCTAATGATCCACAAATTATAGCAAATGTTTTAGTGGTAGAACCCCTAGGTAATCATGAACATAATGTGATCTCATTTCATGTTTGTTGTAAAAAGCATTATTACATTGGGGCAACAAGACTCTGAATTCAAAAGTTAATTTTAGTTCATTAAGGGCAGTACCTCAGAACATAGATTAGGGTGTTTTTTGCTAAAACACAAAACAGAAATGGTTGGCATTAAAAATTATATTAAACCATTATTGTTCTCTGTTTATTTCCTTGAGAAGTAAATTTGACAGCTAAGCCTATGTGGCTTAAAGAGCAAGGAAAGTGTAAAATAGACTAAGGCTAGAAATGCTGTATTTTGTATAATAAACATGAACTTACTGCACCACAAGCCTAATCAAACAAATGATTTATGCTTTCAAAGTTGGCCACAGGGGGCTGGCATCTTGTAACTTTGTTAAACATCTTTGCCTGCCCCTGGCCCTGCACATGCTCATTGTGATCTGTGCTGCTTAGGGATCGTCATAAATTATCAAAAAACAAAGTATGATTGTCTCCCTGTCAGAAGTTAGGGACTGTCTGACAATTCCTATCCACAGCACTAAATGAAGGGAGAATTTCACTGCATACAGTCAGGTTTCTTATAAAAACGGTACACATTTTGTAATTAAAGTATATTGGAGATAAATGGGAAAGAAAAAATGGGATTTTATTTATTTGCTTTTCCTTGCCCTGTACTGTTGTCCTGCACTGGTAAAACTAGCTTGTTTGTTTCAGAAACACTACTAATATATGAAACCTTCGTTACATAACCTGATTCTAAGTTTTCTTTAGTGCACACATTTGAGGAGTCTCAAGACATCTGATTGGGGCACAGATGATTCATCCTCGTCTACTCTGTGGTTGACACAGGATATTATTTCAAAATAATGTGAACAAGGCATCAGGGCCAGATGGAATACACCCGCAGGTGTAGTTCAGTTTTAGCCAGGCCCCTCTTTCTGATTTCTCTGATGCTTTCATCTTGTATGGTAACTATTGGTTGGATGAAAGTTCTTGTAATTCCAGTATTTAAAAGGGGATTATGATCTGAGCTTGGCGGTTATAGGCGGCTAAGTCTATTTGTGGTGGGCAACTCATTTGAAGGCTTGTTTAAGGGATCACATTCAAAACTATGTTTTGTAGAATGGAATCGGCAGGATTTAGCTAAGCAATCGATTCAGTGCCACACTAATGACTGTATTCTAAACTAAGAGCTATTGATCTTGGTAATGTTGTTTGTACGTGGATAAGAAACTGGGTACAGGATCAGGTACAGAGGGTGGTTGTTAATCGTTCATTAATGACTTAGGTGAGGGTATTGTAAGTAATGTATCAGTGTTTGCTGATCACACAAAACTATGCATTGGAATGTAAAAATATTCAAGCCACTTATACACATAATTGGACTGCACTAGGCTTATCTAATGGAAATCGAAATAATAAACTTGGCTGTAGCAAGCAATGCTGGAGGAGAGGCTCATTCTTACACTTTACACAGTGCTGGTAATGCACCACCTAGAGTATGCCGTACAGTTTTGGTATATATATATATATATTTTGAACCAGCACCCACGACTGACAAAAACCCTTATCAGAGAGTGGCTGCCTACAAGATATATATATATATCTCTTGTAGGCAACCACTCTCTGATAAGGGTTTTTGTCAGTCGTGGGTGCTGGTTCAAAATCTTGTATACAGTTATCACATAGAACCACACTTCATTTAAAGTGAATCAAATAGTATTTATTAGCATGAACATTTGTGTCCAACGTATCGGCCCACTTTTGGGCCTTTATCATTTATTAATAAAGGCCCAACGGTGGGCTGAAAGTTGGACACAAATAGCGTGTTGCTGAGTAACATCGGTTGGTAGCAGTGACGGTTGCCTAGCAACAGCATTTGGTGCCATTTTACCACTGCGGTTATATATGTAATGGGGGTGGTGGGGCCTGTTTATTTGTTATACTCCTGATGAAGAACACCGTGGGGGTTCAAAACGTTGAGCCAATAAATACTCCTTTTTTGCTTTAATGAAAAAAGACCCTGTGTATATAAATATTTATATAGATATAGTGTCAATATAGATCACAAAAGAATCTCTCTTCTTAATTCACCAGTAAGTCCTCCCAACAGATATGAGGGTATCTATTCTGAATAGAAGAAAGGAGAGGGTTTTACAGTGTGAAGTTTTGTTGAATTCTGTCCCTAAATCAGTTGCACTGGCAAATTCATCAGATAGCTTTTAGGAAAGGGCTGGATGGCTTTTTAGCAAACAAAAAAAATATGGATGTATGTCTTTTTTCAACCTAACTTAATGTGTAAAGCAATAACCCTGATCTGCACCCAACCTTTTCCACTGTGCAACAAATTCAGTTCTTCACACCTGGGTTTCAATACTATTCCAATTATAAAAGGAATTTGTGAGATATGAAAATTAGTTATTGGTCAGAAATAAAAAATGTATATGGTAGTCAACGGTCATTTTTTTTGGAGTGCAAAATGTAGTTATCTGAAAAATATATGCTCATTTTTAATTTGATGCCAGCAACACATTTTAGAAAAGTTGGGGTTGTATTTTCTGAAAAAGTTATTGTAATAAAATTACTTGGCAGGTTGCAGGGTCACCTGCCGCCGCCGCCAGTGTGATCTCTCCGAGTTCAGAGCTGAGTTCTGACCCTTCTGGGTTGCACGGTGCTCAGGTGTTACTGAATTTACCCTGAGCACAGTGGCACGAATTTCAAATATTGGAAGGGCAATTCTTGTTGCTCAACGTAAAGTCTATTTTCATTGTTCATGGGTGTGATTCTCAAGTGTATTGTTCTGTTCCTGATCCTGCCTGTTCCTGACTTTGCCCGTGTTTTGGTTATCCTCTCGGATACTCAATTGTACTGTGTTTGGCTCTGCTTGTGACCTCGACTGATCTCTTATCGCTTGAATCCGTACTGCATCCCTGATTGGTATTGACAAGGCCTGTTTCTGAGCAGGCTCCTAGTTCTCCGTTCCAACTTTCACGTTCAGTTGCCTTTCCCCCTGTCCTCTCGTGTTAAGACCTAGCGGCACCCAAGTACTGGAAGGCTCCTCCCGAAGCAAAAGGTCTCGTCAGTCGATTGTCCATAAAGAAGACTGATCAGTTAACTTCTGCATTGCCTTGTGGTGGAATGTGTAGGAGAAAAGCTAATATTCAGGTAAAATTGGTACGCCTAATATTTGTTGGAATGTAATAGGACTAGGAGTAATCCTCCATGACAAACATTAGGTGGCATACTCTACATACCAATGATATTACTAAGACTTTTATTATCAACATCTCCTTCAAGTAAAGTAAACCAATACAATTACAGGCTCATTTATAAAGCATTTTATACCTAAATAACCCTCAGATTTGTAAGGACCAATCACAGAAATAATTTTATTTATAAAGGTTTGTAATCTTTTTCCTGCTGAAGTAAATGGCACACATTCACGTGTTGAATAACTTCTACCTTGAAGAGTTGTGTATAATGCAGTGTAAGAATCCTGGTGCTTGTCCACACCTCTTTTACACCATAATTCAACACTCCAAATATGCAACAACTGATTACAGTTGACAGACAATTAAGGGGTGATTTTGTTACTGGAGGGGTTAGTTCTCCTTTAAACTAGAGAAGAGGTGCTTTAAAGGGCACATATCACAGTAAAATCGTTTCCCCCATAGCAGGTGCAGTCTAATAGCTCCTGCACTCCAGTTGGGGGAAACATGCTCCTAGTGAGTACTATGCAACTGGGAGAAGCTCCCATCCTGTTCAGCTATGTTGGGATTCTTAAGTATGCAAATAAAGAGGCATTGTAAGGAGCGCTTACCCTGGTGGTCTAGTGGCTGGCCCCCGAGCACGCGGGAGCGCCCGCCGTGCCTTTGGCGGGGACGCTCGCCACGTGCATCCTCTCTCCTCCAGTGCCGGTTTCCTAGGCGCGCGCGCCGCGCTTCCGGGTTCTCTTAAAGGCTGGGGGGCATTTCTTGGATGCTGCCTTCGCAGAAAGGCTTAATATTCCCCTTATTCCTCTTACATCTCCTATGAGGATTTCTGCCATTGACAAAAGCCCTCTGGGATCAGGTCTGGTGACCCAAAAGTCCAAGGCACTTTCCATGTGTGTGAATGAATCGCACAGTGAAAAATTAGCTTTTCACATCCTAGATGATTCCTCGTCCCCGTTCGTTCTGGCGTTGCCTTGGTTACAGGTACACAATATCCACATTGATTGGGTAACTGGGGAGGTTATCCAGTGGGGTTCCTATTGTAAAAATTCCTGTCTGGCCTCCACAATGGTGGCGGTTACTTCCCTAGAGAATCTCCCTTCTGTTGAGCATTGCTCTAAGTCTTGTTCTGGGGTGCGTTGTTCCCCATCGGCTACTACGTCTGCTCGGAGTAGAGCAGCCGATAAGCCCTGTAGGGATGTTCCCAGATATCAGGTTGGGGATTTGGTTTGGGTTTCCACAAGGAACATCAAGCTTGAGGTTCCATTTCTTAAGCAGGGGCCTAGCTTTATTGGTCCATACCCTGTACTGGAAGTCGTTGACCCAAACTCGGTCCGCCTTGAGTTACCTGATATATTTATGTTATCTAATTTGTTTCATGTTTCTGTTTTGAAGCCTGCTATTCAGGTCCTCCGGCAATCCTGTCCAACCCCAGTGTTGAAGTCTCCGGTTGAGTCTGATGTCCAGGTTAGCCACGTTAGGAGACTGTTCCCTCTCAGGTTTCCTGGTAAGCTTGGGGGTCAGGTGGCCCCTCTTAGAGGGAGGGGTAATGTAAGGAGCACTTACCCTGGTGGTCTAGTGGCTGGCCCCCGAGCACGCGGGAGCGCCCGCCGTGTGCATCCTCTCTCCTCCAGTGCCAGTTTCCTAGGCGCGCGAGCCGCGCTTCCGGGTTCTCTTAAAGGCGCAGGCGCGCTGACGTGATGACGTCCGCGCGCATTGGCGCGAAATTCAAACATATTTAAAGGGGTTGTTTGCTGCTAAACACTGCCCGTTGTTAGGTTCTATTTGTTAAGTTCCTGGGTGTGTTTCCTTACTGTATCCTGACTGATCTACTGTGTTTTGACCCTTGCTTGCCTGACTATTCCTGCTATTCAACAATCCTGACCTTTGGCTTGTCTGATTACTCTGTCCTCTGGTATCCTGACCTTTTGCCTGTTACTTGACTACTCTACTCTCTCTAATCCTGATCCTGGCCTGTCTGACTATTCTACGCAGCTTGTGCTGTTCCGGCCTGCCTACTCCATTTGGTGGTATTCTTCTATCTAATTCCCTGGTGAGACGATCGTGCCCCTGTGCTAGCCAGAACTTTTGCTCTACACCTCTCGATAAGTCCAGGTGGCATCTGAGTAAGCTGAGGGCTCCTCCCGAGGCCAAAGGCGGTCACTTAACTGGTGAAGCCGAGCTGAGACAAAGGTGTTTGGCACCTGTTCTGGTATTGGGTGCCGTTCGTGACAGGCATGTCCCAGCTTGCTCGTTATGTGTGTATGTATGAGGGAAGACCACCTGATCTTACATCACAGACATACGTGTAATGGGAATGTTTGGAGAATACCTCATTACGCATACGTGTTTGACCAAACATGGCTGCCTACATAGCAGAACAACACTCGCTAGGAGCATTTTATGACCCAAATAGTATTGTTTCTCCCAGTGGGGTCTTTATTAGCCTGCCCTTTGATGGAGGAAACAGTTTTATGATGAAAGGTGCCCTTTAAGGAGATATAGGATAACTAAGAATAAATATATTGGGGGAGCTTACTTTAAACTGAATACAATACATCCAGTGCTTTAGGTGCTTCCAGAAGATCTGCAAAATCTTTTGGTGCATAAAATCTGTATTCACCTGAAATGTTCATTTTATTTTGTCCCAAAGGCAGTATATATTGATAATGATCTGGACCAACACTCAACTGCTGAAGGCTCCATCATGCTTGTCTATTATGTCAAGTCTGTAGTTCTTGAATCTCTCCCTGAAATTACCGTACTGGCAGATACATTAGAAAGCTTCAAGAAAGGGTTAGATGGATTGTAACAAATAAGAAAATACATGTTTTGTAAAAAGCTCATCCAGGAACAGGTCCAATTGCCACTTAAGTGTCAGGGGGTCAAGAGGGAATTCTTTCCTCTCTTGAAGGATAGTTGGAGAGTCTTTAGATGGTATTTCATTGAATTTGCCTCCCACTGAATCAGCTAGCAGTTAGGCATGTTTTATATGAACAAAAAAAGATTAAACATGATGGACGAGCCATTTTTCAACATCAGTTACTATGCAACTAAGCCATAACCTGCTGACTATTCTATTCCAATTAAGTGCAACCGATTGCAATTTAGTATTGCTGCTTTGTCTAATAACTGCCCACATCTGTTCAGCAAAAATGCTATTTACTAAATAGAAAGCACGTTCTCAGATTGCCTAAACGAATCAACAAGTTTATATAACACATTACATAGCGAACTTGTGCTAAAGAAGTAACAAATGAGTAACAAATTGCCAATATTTTTAGAAGATGATTTAAAGACCTGCATTGTTTTAAACATTTCATACCAGAATTCTCAATCTGTGCTGCTCATTAAGGTTAGGCTTTTCTTATCATCTTATTACATATTTGCTACTGTTCCTGTGCCCTGGGGTATATCTCCCCCCTGCCGCCACACATACACCAGTTAGTAGCTGGTACATATAGTGGTGTGGGAGTGGAGGGCCAATGCAGGAGGAGAAAAGCAGTAGCTGGTACATATAGTGGTGTGGGAGTGGAGGGCCAATGCAGGAGGAGAAAAGCAGAGATTGCAAAGAGATCAGATTATGAATCCCACACACGTACTGATGACTCATAAATTGAGAACCACAGCTTTATCTACTGTTCATTGATGCCCTGTCCCTCTGCAACCAATTATTTGTCTTAACCAAGAAAAATATGTCTTCACTTGCCCCCCATTTACATTTTTAATGTTACTGTAAAATCAAACATTTTCCTTCTGACACAAAAGCATTTCTAGTTTACTGTTTACTGCATGCATCATTTCTTCACATAGAGAGGTAATAATAAGAAGTGATGTACCACAGTAAGGCTACATTCTCGAAGGCATCCTGAATTCTATTGCTCACACTTATTTACCAGCTAATTTATGATACATTGATGAAATATGAAGGGGCCTTATGCTTCACTTAGCTGCTAACCTTTGTGAGATATAAAGCAGGTCAAAGCAAGTTTCATATATTAGTATTATTATGTGTTGTGTATGATTGTTCAGCCAGTTTGAATGGCTGTTACAATTGCAAAAGGAGGCTCAACTAAGTATTGATGTAATATCTCTGTTGCGGTGTCCAGATTTATACACCTGTCTAATTTTGTTATGATGCATATTGCATATTTTCTGTTAATCTAATAAACTTTCACTGCTGAAATACTACTGTTTCCATAAGGCATGTTATATATTAAAAGGGCGTTGCTACTTTGAAAGCTCAGCCAATGATAAACAAAACAAAGAATTAAGAAGGGTTCCCAAACTTTTTCATATGACTGTAAGAATTTAACATCAGCAGCCTTTAAAGAGACAGCCAATGCACAGCCTGCAGTTCTACAGTAAGGATTTTATATAAACATTACAGCATGGCTATAGCCATTGGTGCTAATCTATTTCTTTCTTCTATTGTGTATGTGATTATGAGGGGGAGATGAATAGATTAATTGTCAGAAGGCTTTTTTTCTGATATAAGATAGTATTACCTGAGATCACATCAAACACTGCTGCATGTTTATTAGCTACATTTCATGCTCTGACATTATTTCTCCTGTTACATGACTGTTAGCAGTCAGCCTCTACCCAAGTAGAAGAATCAGTATTTCTAGAAATAGTATTTCTTTTAAATAACACTGTTATTTTAGAACTACATACAATTGTTGAAGCACCACTATACTGTTACTTTAAGAGCCATATAGTTGGTCACTTAGGCTTGGGAGAGGTTTAGTCGCATATATGTTATACCTAACAGAAGGGTTCTAAGTAGAAACTGACAAATATTTCATTAGGAGGTAAAGTCCAAAAGTCAAATGTAATTGTGGATTTATTTTAAATTCGGAGATAAATGGGACTATTGTTTACCACCAGGAAATTCATTTTACTTATAACAAACCCTTTCCTTCTGTGGTGTCCACATGACAATGATGTAGTGATACCTGAACAGTGGGATAAGATTTATAGTTGGTGAGACAGGAAGATGTCCGTCCAGGAGACATTGGGAAGGCATCCAAAAATATTGAGCAAGTGGAAAATCAGAATGGAAAAAATAAAAAGTGTCACAATGGCAAAAAAAATGTCCCAGTGAATGCAATGATATACGCAGTAATGTTAGGGGTAAGGGTATGTCAGTACAGGTATGGGTCCTGTTATCCAGAATGCTTGGGACATGGAATTTTCCAGATAACTGAAAAATTTAGGGGCAGATTTATCAAGGGTTGAAATGAAAATTTGAGTAAAAAAAAATTGAATTTTGAAGTAATATTTGGGTACTTCGACTATCAAATAGGCCAAATTTCAATTTGAATTGTAAAATTCCACCATTTGAAAATTGTCTCAAATACAACCCTTCGTCACCTTAAACCTGTCAAATTGCTGTTTTAGCCTATGGGGGACCTCCTATAACAGTGGTCCTCAAACTTGGCCCTCCAGCTGTTAAGGAACTACAAGTCCCACAATGCAATGATGGAGTCTAACAGCCACAGTCAGGCAAATGCATTGTGGGACTTGTAGTTCCTTAACAGCTGGAGGGCCAAGTTTGAGGACCACTGTCCTATAACCTTTATGGAGTCTTTTTAAAAATTCAGAGAATTCTAAATTTTTTTTTTAGGAGGTTGTTCGAATCAAATGATATGAACAATTTCGAAAACTGACCTATTCGATCGAAAATGGTCGAATTTCAAAGTATTTTCACTTCAAAATCGACCCTTGATAAATCTGACCCTAAATAAACTCAATATGATTGTTTTGTTTTACTGCCAGTATATAAAAACCATATTGACCTATGTTGAGCAAGACAGCATTGGACACAGGGGTCTGGGGCCCCCACACCTCCTGAAAGGCCTCCTTCAACTCCCCTCTGTCTAGCCCTCCACCCCAGCCACAACCCCCTACACCAAAAATATGAGCTGACGAGAGGAGTGACAATTTGACTAGATGTTATACACTTAGGCCATATTAGAAAATGTTCAAAATAAATAGTTTTGCTTTTTATAGATAAACCAGCTTGGAACCTTGTACCTTGCCTTTGTCTCTGTATATTTTTTAGTTAATACATGGCAAGGAAAGGAAGCAAGAAAGAAAACTGTTGCAGTGGTTAGAACTTCTATCTTGTAGTATTTGACTCATGAATTCATTCCAGCCTGAACACTAAGGAGTTAATTGTTTATTTGCATGGGTACTCTGTCTTCCTTTCACATCCCAAAAACAGGCAGGTGAAGTGGCTCCTGAGGACCCTAGTGTCGATATGTTTTGTGAATGTGATACAGGCAATAGATTGTAAGCTTCTTTGGAGTAGGGACTAATGAACCATATGCAAATTCTCTGCTTAACATAGTGCTATATAAATAACCAGAACATGAGCAGAAGAAAGTCAAGAACAGGAAGGCAATATTCACCTTAACTGTAAACATAAGAACTTTATGGCTATAATTATTATAATGACTCTCAGTGCTTATCCCCTGGTTAACTGGAAAAAGAAATCAGGATCTTCAGGTGCCTGTAAGATGTTTGCACATACCATGGAAAAATGCCATATGTATCACAGCCTAGTTTTCAGAGGTAAGATATTTCTGATGGATTTATTGTTTTTCTGTGTATAATTCCATTCTAGTAAAATATTATAAGCTTCATAAATAATTTCTGCATACCTCGCTAGGTTAGTATATGTCCTTTTATTCCCAAAGCACATGAGATAAGGATTCAAATAACTTGCAAGCAACGCCTTGGAAAGTATCTTTATAAGATCAAATAAGCTGAAGATCTAGATGTATTATTCATGGCGATGCCAAGAGCTTCTATAGGCCTCGTTCACTGATGGAATCAGCATATTTCCCTGGCAACAATAGGGTTAGTTTGCTTCATCATTAACTGATATACTTACCACGCTTAACTATGAATAGTGATAAACAGATAAAGACTGCAGAACATAAAAATATATAATTTTTTATATAAAAGATGCCTGATGAAAATCAAACCTTTTAAATATCGATCACTCTCACTAATATTAATGGTAATGTTTACCTGATGTTGATATAACTTTTACTTCCATTATAGAAAGTTATCTCAACAGTGCCTCTTAGCGTTTGTACCCACAATTAATATTAATTGCCACCTGAGCCAATAACCTGCTGTCCACACCAAGCGCAAATAGCAAAATACATTTTATTTCACTATTTCATGAAAAGAAGTGGAGACTAGCTTGTGACTACGGTGCCCTGGTGTTCTTAGCCATCAACCTCACTGTTCCCATGGACCACTGCAATAGAAGGAAATTTCTGCAGTTCTGCACCCCACCAAGTCTATGCTTGCTCAATAATTTTAGGTAGTAATATTCTTTATGGGCACTCTACCTACTCTATACCCACCCAAATATATAATTAAGGGATGAGTAATCCACTCCAACCCACATTTTTCAGTAAAAGGTATAAACACTGTTTCCAAACCATACCTTTAACAAGCAACCACATGCCAGAAACATTCCTACCCAAACCTCACTGTTTACTATCATAACTTCTCTTTGTCTTGTCGTTCTTTTTGATATGTGGTACACAAAGAACTATGTCCATCCAGATGATGTATTACTGATGCAAACAACACTGTATGATACATCGAGTTATATGGATCCAAAATGAAACTCTGAAAACCGAGGCACACTGATCTTTAAATTAAAATTACACCAGCATGCCAGTCTTTTGTAGTCAATGTGCAAGATACTGATTGAGGATAATAATGACACTTATTATCTCTTCCTTCCAAGACAAAATAGACCCTTTACCCTTTTTCATTTCTCTTTGACCAGTGAAGTGTAATGAGCTATTCCTCGTTACAACATTCCACACTAGCCACTTGCTGTTTTTTTGCTTTCAGAATTCATTTTAGCAAAAGGACAAAAAAAAAAGTCTACTGATAAGTAAAATAATATAACCTCAAATTAAAACAACAACGCATTCTTAAATTATTACATAATTACATTAACTTAACTAAACCAGACTGATGAAATCCTTTGAGGTTTGCCTAACAATCTTCTAACAACACATACAGTACATATACAGTCCTTTGCATGCTGAAATAAAAAGAGACACCTGCAATTTTTAAAATGTTCTTACAAATATATTCTCAGTTTAACATTAGTTCAAAACATACAATGCTTTGTTATACTCCCTTCTGTGTCACTGTCAGGAGCCAACAATAATGTGTTAAATCACCGTCTCTCAAACTTTTCAAGCTACAGTCCCATTAAAATGCTGACATTTTTGCAACCACAGCCCTGGAGGTTTCTGTTGTGAAAAGCCAAATATAAGAACACATTCAGCAATCACAATCTCTCTCACCTCTAAAATAATGTAAGCATTGGATTACATACATGAAAATACTACAAGGCTGCATTATTATTGAAAATGTTTCTTTAACTTAACAGCAATGACACATTTTTGTTAATATTTATCATGTTAATCATTTAGGTTAAGATAGAGATTTATGTTAAGTGAATGTTCATAATTTAGGTTACGATATAAACACACAATATTCTGATAAAGAAGTATTCCACAAAATCAAAATACTTTAATTAGATTTAGTATGTAGAGAAAAGAGACTAAAGAGGTTTGAATGAGGAGAGGCGTTCAATAGTTTGGAAAGTGGGCCCTCAGCCTAAAGGGGTTGTGGTGGGCCCCTGGCAACCCAGTCCAACACTGTCTCCAGCCACAGGGAAGAAGAAACCCAAAAGAGATTTAGGATTGTCAAGGTAAAGGTTGAATGGCCAGAGAGAGATGTTGCTGAACAATGTAATTTTTTTTCTCAGTTTTACATTTTAGAAAAACTATTCATGTTTTAGAGTGAATTAACATACAGTGGTGTGAAAAACTATTTGCCCCCTTCCTGATTTCTTATTCTTTTG
>CM044445.1:70008818-70022157 GCA_024363595.1 Xenopus borealis
AGTTTTGTTTGGCTAAGCAGAGGCTGGTATTATGTCTGGTTCTACACCAGTGCAGCACAAGAGTGCATATATTTTAAGGTTGAATCTGTTCAACCTTGTGTATGCAATTTGGCAGAAGCAAACTTATAAGAGCAGTAATAACCAGAAGTAGGTCAATTAAGACAGGATTTGTTTGAGATCTCAAAGAAGATCAGAAAAAATAGAGAGATGTAATATGATTAATGCAAGTTCAGCCCTTATGGAGGCATCGTCCCCCTGATTTTAGTAGGGTTAATGGATCATGAGACACTGGAGGATCCAGAATACCAGCAATCACTCACAAACCTCTGACGAAGCTGAATCTGAACACTAATTTACATATGAAAATTAAAAGTCCCCTCTAAAAAAAATGATGCACAAAAAAATCTTCTGTTGTAACGCAGTTTAATGACACACACTTTTGTATGTCTACTGATTCTGTTTGCTCAGGTGCTTGTCTCTATCTAAATCGAAACGCTGATGTAAAAGCCTTGGAGCCTGAATTATATACAGGATTGGGAGCATCCCTGTTGTTGCAGCATCTATTTTACATAAATTAAAGGAATTGTTCAGTGTAAAAACTAGGTAAATAGATAGGCTGTGCAAAATACAAAATGTTTCTAATATAGTTACTTTACATAGTTACATTACAAAAATGTAATGTATAAAGGCTGGAGTGACTGGATGTGTAACATAATAGCCAGAATCCAACTTCCTGCTTTTCAGCTCTTGTTTTCCACTTACTGGTTACCCTGGTGACTAGGCAGTAACCAATCAGCAACCTGAGGGGGGGGGACATAACTGTTGCTTTTGGATCTGAGCTGAATGCTGAGAATCAATTGCAAACTCACTGAACAGTTATGTCCCATGTGGCCCCCCTTCAAGTCACTGACTGACTCAAAGTTAAAGAGCTGAAAAGCAGGAAGTTGGATTCTGGCTATTATGTTAGACATCCAGTCAGTTCAGTCTTTATACATTACATTTTTGGCTAACTAACTATATTAGAAACATTTCTTTATTTTGCACTGCCTATCTATTTATCCAGTTTTTATTTTTACATTGAATTGTTCCTTTAAGTTGTACATGTATTAATCGGATACTGTCATGATAAAACATGTTTTTTTTCAAAGCACATCAGTTAATAGTCCTGCCCAGCAGACTTCTGCAATGAAATCTGTTTCTCAAAAGAGCAAACAGATTTTTTTTATATTTCATTTTGAAATCTGACATGGGGCTAGACATATTGCAATTTTCCCAGCTGCCCCCAGTCATGTGACTTGTGCTCTGATAAACTTCAGTCACTCTTTACTGCTGTACTGCAAGATGGAGTGATATCACCCCCTCTCCCTTTCCCCCCAGCAGCCTAACAAGAGAACAATGTGAAGGTAACAGATAGCAGTTCCCTAACAAAATGTAACTCCCTGGAAGATCTAAGAACAACACTCAATAGTTAAAGCCAAGTCCCACTGAGACTTCAGTTACATTAAGTAGGAAAAACAGCAGCCTGCCAGAAAGCAGTTCCATCCTAAAGTGCTGGCAGAAGTCACATGACTGTGTGCTCCTCGGTAACTGACAATATGTCTAGCCCTATGTCAGATTTCAAAAATCTGTTTGCTCTTTTGAGAAATGGATTCTGCTGGAGCAGCACTATTAACTGATGCATTTTGGGAAAAAAACATGTTTTCCCATGACAGTATGCCTTTAAGTTAAGTTAAATTATGTTAATATTGCCTATTCTAAACAACTTTTCAACTGGTCTTCATTTTTGTATGGTTTTAAAATTATGTGTGTTTATCTCCCACCTCTTTCCAGCCTTAACATATCGGATACTGACATCAGTCAAAAACTATTGATCTGAGAGGCTGTGAGGCTATATTCATATGATTATTGTTACTTTCTATTCTCTTTCTTTCTGTTCATTTTCTTTCTCATTCATACTATGGTCTCTCTTATTCACTCCATTGTCTGGTCGCTAAGGTAAGCAACTCAGTGTTGGAATTCCAAACTGGAGAGGTACTGAGCAAAAAAATAACAATTAAAAAAAAATGAAGTCCTATTGTAAATTGTCTCAGAATATCACTGTCTACATCATACTCAAAGTTACTCAAGGTTACTTTGAAGGTGAACTGCCCATTTAAGCTCTTGAACTGTGGCAAGGTATTTCTAATCCATGATAGTCCCAATATATTTGATTTTGAACCTATCTCAGAGTTGAAGGTCTGAAATCAATTAGAGATGGGGAAGATTAGACAATAAACAATAAAAGTGTATATCTAGAGCCAGCCTATAGTCTAGTTCCCACAAGTTACAGAGGGGCTCAATACAACCTTATTAAAAAAAACAGACAAAATTGCACTCTCAATGTGTAAAGCAATGATAATTTCAAAATATCAGTGTCTCTAAATGAGGACTGTTCACTGGAGGTACCACAGATGTACCTCAATGATCCTTAGTGGTGATTTATTAACCTCAATCTAAGCGTGTCTACAAAGCTTAGTGATAGGCTTAACTGAGCTGATATGGCTGAGGTACATTTTTTAAAATATTTATTTTCTTAATTTAACCATAAAATAAATCTAACACTTTATTGTTTTATGCTATCTGCAGGAGGAGGTAAAAAATAGTAGGAGTATACTGTACCTTTAAAAAGCAATTGTCCTGTTGGTTTTAGATGCCCTTGACTTTATAGTGGCACCATTTATGACTTGAGTTTTATGAGACACTTGAATGAAACATGGTAATGAAAATAGTTAACGACTCCTATAATTCTGCCTACAAACACCTTTCTATCTATGCAATATTAAATCGTTTATGTACTTTAGCAAATATAAAAAAAGATTCTGCTATTTGAAGTTATAAAATGAACGCAACTGGGTCTGTGGGTGTCTGATTATTCTGAGGTTATATAGAATGAATAATACTAGTGCTACAGTTGTTATCCCTGATAATGTCTGGTAGGTATCTTTCAGCATTCAGAAGTAATTTAGAATCAGATATCTGTTCTCAAGGTAAGTAATTTCCAAAAGGTTGCCTGCATAAAGACTGTTCTTATTAAAGGGGTGGTTCACCTTTAAGTTAACTTTTAGTATGTTGTAGAATGGTCATTTCTAATCAGCTTTTCAATTGGTCTTCATTATTAATTTTATATAGTTTTTTCATTATTTGCATTTTTCCTATGATTCTTTCCAATTCCAGCTTTCAAATGGGGGTCACTGACTCCTTTCTAAAAACAAATGCTCTGTAAGGCTACACATTTATTTTTATTGCTTCTTTTTATTATTCATCATTTTATTCAGGTCCTCTCCTATTCATATTTTAGTCTCTTAGGTTGCTAAGGAAGTTTGGACCCTAGCAACCAGATTTCTGAAGAGCTGCAGAATAAAAAGCTAAATAAGTAAAAAACCACAAATAATAAAACATTTAAACTTCCAGGGCGGAGACAAGCAGGCAAGCCACATTTTACACAAGCTCCTCACGACTCCCAAAAACACTAAAAGAAACCGACTCAAACTATTGGAAATATTCCATTGTGGAAAGGAAAAATCAACTGGCAGACAAAAAATGAATTTATTCAGGACTGGCTTGAACACCCAGAGTCCTGAGCAACATGCTCTGTCCTAGCAAGGCCACCCCACACCAGGACTGGACTGAGAATTAAAATAGGCCCTGGCATTTCAGGTACACAAGAGGCACATCAGCCCACATAGAGGCCCAAACAGCCCCCACCAGCCCACTAAACACTGACTTTCTATGGGACCTTATAGCAGCCCCTCTGGCATTTGCCCTAACCCACAAATGGCCAGTCCGGGCCTACCACATACCATACAAGGGGCAGGAGCCGTTCCCACAGCGTAGTGGGATTGAACATTGCTGGCTTCTTAGGAGAGAGAGTGAAAGCAGAACTCTCACAAACTTACAAAACAACAAATAAGACCGACGCAATATCTGAGCAGCGCGCCTTGGTTGGTTTGTGAGAGCTGCCTGAAGACAGAGGAGGCTTCTGACCAAACTGCGCACAGCAGAACGGGGTGTGTGGAGAGTGAATGGTGAATGGCATACCCCGACACTAAACATCGCGCATCTACTGGAGCGAACCACGTGGCACCTAAATATGCAAACCTTTAACACTTGCGCAGTTTCAAACCAAATTTCCCTTCATAATACACAATATTTTTTGCCTTCCAACAAGCTCAGATGTATACCAGTAGGACCATAACACTTTCAGCAGATAAAGACTGGGATAATTCTTTGGACAGCTTCTTCTTAAGAACTAACTCTACCAGAGGAGCTATAAGACAATTTTGACTATTACGGTTTACCCACAGGAACCAAACAATGGACAATAGATATACCAGAATTAGCAATGGAGGATATATTAAAAATGTACAAACAATTATGGCATATCTTACCTTCAAATATATAGGGAAATGTCTCTTAATCTGTTGCAAAGAACCTATCTGACCCCAGAAATACTTTTTAAAATGAATAGGAGGGAGAGCAGTGATTGCCCAAAACGTGGACAATCCAAAGCTAATCTCATACACTGTCTATGGGCCTGTTCATTTATACGAAGGTTCTGGAATCAGGTACGAGACTATGCAACAAGACACTTAGGGGCAGGTTTATGAAATTCACGTGACTAGATTCAATCGTATGATTTAATCGGATGGTTGAATATGCAAATTTGGCCACTTCGATGATCAAATAGCGAAAATTCGAATGATCGAATAGATCGAATGATCAGATATTCGATAATTCTACCATTCGATGATCGAAGGACTTTAACTTTAAAATCTTCTGCCTATTTCGCCAGTTTCAACCTACCGAATTGCAATAGAAGCCCCCTATTTTTCAAACACCTGCTCAAATACCATTCGTATGATCGAACACCTCGATCGTTCGAATCGTACTAATTTTTCAAGCGATCGGAAAATCAAATGATCGGCATTCGATCGTATGATTTAATCGATGAATCGACTATCGATGAAAAAATTGCCTAAAACTCTTCGATAAGCATTCGATAGTTGAATGCTTATCGAATTTCGAATGAATTCGAGGATTTTTAAGTGAATAATAGTAAATCTGCCCCTTAGTTAACTATATCCCACTCAGCTGCCTGGAAACTTTGGGGGTACAATTCCAAACACCCATACCAGAATCATACGGGGTGCAAAAAGGCTTCTATTGATTATAACAGCAGTGGCAAAAAAACAATATTACAAGTGTGGATAGCTAATACCCCTCCCACTATCAAACTTTTCCTGGAGAAGCTAGTCAGAGTTTTTTTATATGGATTGGATAGAAGCATCTTTAAATAAAAACACAATAGTCCAAAGGATTTTTTATACTTGGGAGTCGTTTATTGAACTTATCCCACACACAGTAAAGGTAAAGTTACATGAATGCTTCCAATATATAGAATGGTATATCACAAGAACTCTGAGTGGAGATCCTCCTATTAACCTGTGACTGAACATATAGAAGTATGGATAAGACCTCCAGCACCACAGCATTGGAGACAAAATGAGACCTGTAAATAGACAAAGAGAAAGTGAAATAATTATCACTCTTACATTGGTTATAGAAAAGGTTAATGTGTTATATATGTTGACAAGTAAGTTTTTGCATAATATAAGAACATTTATGTGACTTAATAACCTACATTCAAGCCTACACCTCAATATATACCTGGCATGATGGAAACTCAGATTATATAAAACAGGAATTAACAGCAATGAATATGTAAAATTCATGATCTGTTTGTAAATACCTTATAACACTGTTAACATATACATCTGACTGGAAAAATGCAAATATCCAGAGATGGAAGAATTATACCTGACCATTGCTCGAATAAAAATTGTTTTATAAAAGAAACCCCATTAAAACCAATTGCACATTGTCTCAGAATAATAATAATGGAGTCTTTTTATATTGAGGACTTTGAAAGCAGTTGAATTAACTTTCTCTGCCCCCCCCAACCAAAGTTCTTCATACTGAAGTAAGAAACTGTCTAAATACATTCAATTGAAAAATATGTATTGTATTCTTCTCTCAGCATCTGTTTTTCTTCATTCTGTCTCCATGCAGGAGTTGGCTGTCAGGTGAATGATCCAATATATCGTATAGGGGTGCTCCCTTTCCTAGAAGATGTATTCAAGCTCATTCAAATAACTGATTCCAGTACAAAACACATCTAACAAAATAACTGCCTTTAGCACAATTCCTGCATGTAGATAGACAGGATTTCTGGTGATTTTAATAGAGTGAGCTCCCCTATAAGATATATTGGATCTAACTGTCAATGAATATCTGACACCCAACTGCTGCATGAAAAGAGAATGAAGATAAACAGGTGCTGAGAGATGGATAGTGAAGACAAACTTGATTATTTCAGAAATGGTACAGAATTTTCAGCTGGTTGTATTTAGAAAGTTCCTTAATTCAGGATGCTGAAGCTTATATTAAATTTTCGTGATAGTTTCCCTTAAACAGTTGCCATAAAAAGCATAAACCTCTTTTTCTGAGGTTATTTTCCCTTGAAACCCAACAGTGTATACTTCTTACATATGTTGGTTTCTTTCTTAATTTAATTAGACCCCCTTCATTTTTGCAGTCAGAGTGATTAATTTCCCATCTCATTATTGCATCAAGCCCAAGTAACTCCTGTAGATATCACAATCATATATTTAAGATATAAACATTGTTATTCTTGAATAATAAACATTATTGAATGAGACACTGGCACTGGGTTGTAGATGTTGTTCACCCTTGAATGAACTGTTTGTATGATATAGAGAGGGATATTTTGTAGTTTATTTACATTTTTTATTATTTCTGGTTTTTGAGTTATTTAGATTTTTATTCAGCAGCTCTTCAATTTGCAATTTCAGCAATATGGTTGCTATGGTGTAAATTACGCCAGCAACCATGCATTGGTTTGAATTAGAGACTGTAAAGACCCCCATACAAGGGCGGATAAAAGCTGCCGACAGACCGAGTCGGCAGCTTATTGGTCTGTGGTGATATCGCCAAACGAGCGGATCTCCCCGTCTATGGCCACCTTAATATAAATAGGAGAGGCCCTGAATAAAAGGTGAGTAATAGAAAGTAGTGTTCTTTAGGTGGGGTCAGTGGCCCCATTTGAAAGCTGGAAAGAGTCAGAAGAAGAAGAAATTAAGGACAGTCGAAGGTTGCTTAGAATTATAACATACTAAAAGTTAACTTAAATGTGAATCACTCTTTTAATGTCAAGGGTCATTCTACTTTTCTGTGCACAGGAAAGGATACCCAGCTCTTTAAGTGTTAAGTTATAAATTTGCATTAGCATTTTGGACACTGTGCTGACATACCAGTGATACTTTTTTTTAGGGCTGTTATGCTAGAAATAGTTTTTCTGAAGAAGAACAGAGAGATGCCTTTATGTTAAAACAAAGATGATGATTAGACGCCATGGGATCGGCTCAATGGGAGAAGAAAAGGTTAAATAGTAACATGATATGTTGGAAAATGTCCCCCAGCATCATCACAAGCTTTCACAATGAATGAGCTATTATTTAATACCCACTATTGTAATGTTCTTTATTAATGTATGCCACACTAAAGCTGTCTGTTTAATAACCTGAGTAGACCTGAATGGTTCTTGTCAGGCCTAAGGGGAATTTCAGGACTCATCTCTATTTGTTTGTTATTTATTCAAACACAACAGTTACATATGAACCCCCAAAACCACTTTTTGACAAGTTTACAAAGCACTGTTGCTCTTTATCCCAGATGTTATGTTTTGGTTTAAGGAGTACCTTTATGGGCTATGATATTTTAAAAGTTTTGATATTTATCACTACTGGGGAATGAACAAGACACCAAGGGGATAGATTCACCATGCTTTCTCAAAAAGCAGAAGCCATGCCCATATATGCTGCTGAAAATTTTGCACGTGAGCACAATTAAGTAACAAAGCTAAGTGCTAAACATATTTTTCAATAGAATACAGTCCTTATACAGTTGCTCAAAAGAACCAAAGAGATGGGTTGTGAAAGATTTAAGTAGATTATTGTTTAAAGGACAAGGAAAGACAAAAAAAAATAAATCCAATTTTTACTTTATTTAGTGAAAAAGAAATCTATCTCCAATATACTTTAATTACAAAATGTGTGCTGTTTGAATAAGAAACCTGACTATGCAGTGAAATTCCTTCATTTCTTGCTGTGGATGGGAATTGTCAGAAGGAGTAGGTCTGAGACAGCGGGGGCCCACCGATCCTGACTGGAAGCAAAACCAGCTTATTGGGTTTATTTATTGTTTACAATATTTTCTAGTAGACTTAAGATATGAAGGTCCAAATTATGGAAATAGTCATTATCTAGAAAAACCCAGATCCTGAGAATTCTGGATAACAGGACCCATACCTGTATTTTATATTTCTACCGTTCCAGTTTTTTTTTTTACCTTTACTGTCTTTAGAAGTGTATGTTTCTTCTTGGTATGACAAAGCATCATAGCCCCAAAAAATAGAAACATAAAGGTTTCTCTGCTTTGAGAACTAAACAACTATATATCATTTGTTTACACCACCCTAGTGATTGGCATTAGTTGGTTAGATAAGACAATCCATCTGCAGACATGAGAACCAACTAAAATGACCACCAACTAAAGCCATGGGAATTACAGTATATTTTTAAAAAATGCCACACATCCCAGCATCTCTAATTCCATTGCACAGAATACTGGCATAAAGTAAGAACCAATCCTGTGCTCAAGCTGATGTGATTGTGATGATGCTCAAAGTAAGTGCATTATCACTAGCTCCCTTGCATCTGTCCTCCCTAATCTCACACCTAAAGCTGTAATTTGTGTCACATTCTTTGGTTACAGTGGGAAGGGGAGAAAGTGGTAAAGCTTGAGAGCTGCTACAGAAATAAATGATCCCCAAATAGAAAAGTAAAAAGAAAATATCTGAGGGAAAATTATTATGGCCATTCAGTTGATTCTTTGGTGCAGGAATTTTAGGGGACATAATTATAGCATAAATTGTTGGACACTGTTATGTAAACAAGTTCCCATAGCAATGCACTGAAATTGCCAGGACATCAAAAAAAAAAAACATAAAATGCTGGAATATCCAAAATCTGGGGATGTAAATTTGGGCTTTGATCTAAATCTTATAAAACAAAACCCAAGTAGCACCAGAATGTTCTTACAAACTAAATTGCACTAGAGTGTGTGTGCCTCCACAAAACCGTTCTTTCCATTTTGGATGACTTAGCTCAGTTTAATCATTAAGGAAGATTAAGCTGCCAGTACATTGATTTGCTTTAATATTGTATAAAGCCAAGCTCTGCAAAAAAAAAAAAAAAAAAAAAAAAAAAAACATTTCCTTGGATAGGTTTATGCAGTGTTTAAGAAGTAAGAGATATTAAAGCCAAAATATTCATGCCCATAATGTTTACATTGCAAGTTTGCAGAGCAAACTGGCAGCTCCAAATATGTTCTCATGGAAACCATACAGAGAGGGGGCAGTAAAAGTGAAGTGAAATTAATTTAGAGGTAAATATATACAAACATGGCGATGAAAACATATCAGGTCTGTCTAATAGCTTCAGATGAATAAAATTACTTTAAGCTTACTTCTCTGGGAATTGTCATGGAGATGGGATATATACAGCTCTGTGTTATTAGCACTATTAAACATTTGCATGTTAGGTAAAGGCTGCTTTGGTAGCTGGGAATTCTACTTTGTTTACAGATGAACATTACTGCTGTAGACTCTTTCTTTCATACTTATGGGTTTTATTTATAAAGAATGTTAAAATTGAAGATAAAGGGGAAGATTTAGTAACTTGGGCAGTTGGCAAAAGCAACCACTAAGGCCCTTGGAGCTACAGCATTCAGGTACAAAAACCACTCAACTTTTGTATGGTTTCCTCCTTCAAATAACTCAGCTTCCTGTCGATTGAAAGTTTTTTTATTTTTGAGGTTCCAAACTCCTGCATGGTTTTTGTACCTGGATGCTCGAGCAAAAAGGCTCCAGCATTCTTAAATTGGGCCATGGGTTACATTATTGTGAATTAATCAAAATAAATAGTGTCTGCACTGGAAAAAAATAGCAAATACGTTTCTAAATCAGCCCAGTGCTTCTTACAGAACAGTGAAAAAAAGGTCAAAAAGGTCAACACAAACTTTGACTGATTAACATATAGGAATTATAACATGCCGGTATAAACTGCAGTATTTAACTACTGAATGCTGATCCTCAGAATGTTTGTACTAAGGTCAGCTTCATTCTGATGGAAAGCTGATAAAGTATGACAGAGGGTTAAATAGATTATAAAAAGAACTGTTCTGGTATACTAGAAGTCAACACTCATAGGGCAGGGTATAATGTGCAAAAACTAAAAAAAAGGTACAGGTATGGGATCTGTTATATGAATTATGGTCTCCATAGATTCCATTTTATCCAAATAATCCTAATGATAAAAAATGATTTCCTTTTTTCTCTGTGATAATAAAACAGTAACTTGTACTTGATTCAAACTAAGATATCATTAATTCATACTGCAAGCAAAACCAGCCTAAAAGGTACAGGTATGGGATTCGTTATCCGAATTACGGTCTCCCATAGACTCCATTTTATCCAAATAATCCAAAGGATAAAAAAGGATTTCCTTTTTTTCTCTGTGATAATAAAATAGTAACATTTACTTGATTAAAACTAACATATAATTAATTTGTATTGCAAGCAAAACCAGCCTATTTGGTTTATTTAATGTTTACATAATTTTCTAGTAGACTTAAGGTATGAGGAACCAAATTACAGAAAGAACCCAGAGCATTGTGGATAACAGGTCCCATACCTGTACAATCCACTCTGCCCCTTGGATGAATATTAACAGGTGCAGTCCTTGTAGTCTGGAATGCAGTTGTATACCTGAATACAGTGCTGTACTCATGGGGGTGGCGTCTGGAGGCATTTAGACATGCCCCTTCTCACACCTATGTATCCCATCATTCACACACTCAAGTTAGTGAGTGGAGGGTGCAGAGAAACCCTGTACTTACCACCTTTTGGATGAAAATGCTTCTTAAATGAGCATTAACAGAATGCAATTATTTTCCTATAAATTACCCTTATTAAGAAGCAGCTAGTATTATATACATGTTTTAGTGCAGCTGTCCAAGTAGACTCACTTTAACAAGTTACTGCCGGCCCCAACTGAATATTAGTCTTCAGTGAAGAAATAAACATGAATTATTAATTAACATTTAAAAATATTCACATAGGAGCAATTTCTACTTGTACCTAGGATTTATATTAATTAATGGAATGCTGTCACAACTTTAAAACTCCCAATCTGCATCTGTAAGGGAATTGTCTTTAATGAGCAAGCCTAAAATCAGTCCTTTATCTAGTGAGCATCCGTTCTATTAATCTTTATGAGGAACTGCCTGGCCAAAACCAAATTTTCTCTGCATCACTGTATTTTTAATAAAATGGCCTTTCCATTATGGAATTAGAAAAAAGATGAATAAATCTAATTAAACAGCCAGGAAGCAGCAAAGTTGCTTGTAGTCTATCAGTTCCTGTAATAAAAAGAAGATATTGGCCATAGGAGGCAAACAGAAACTGTTTAACACAGTTTATTGTAACCTGAATATAAACTGCCATCATATTTTCCATTCAGCTACGTTCTTCCTTGTAGCCCCCCCTCTCATAATTAAAGAAAGCATGCCTTAGCCTAGATTAAGTTATGTTTGTAATGTGTTCCTTGTGATTTTCACAAGATGCTGGTATTAATGAAAATCCTTCACATGTGAAAGAAAAGTCAGCTTCAAACAACCAATCAATTGTCTGTCCCTTCAAAGCAGGACTGATCTCCTGTCTGAGATGAATATTCTGACATAGAGTCTGCTGCTTGACTGTACAGTTACAAAATGATCCCTTGATGCACAATTTTTATTTGTATACTGGAAGCAGGGGAAAGAGAAGGGTAAATGAAGATTTCTACAGATTTATATTATGCAAAACTGTCCTGGTATTGTAACAGGGATTTTAGAAAATGCTACATTGTTTTAAAGGCAAAGTACAGTTTTATTTTCATTTTGTTCATAAAGGGGATAACACATTCTCCGAATTGTTTAAAAAGCCTATTGTCCACAAGTCATTGAGCATTGGCTTTTGCAAAATGCCATTATAGGCTATTCCAGCTTTATCTCCACTTCACAAGTACCACATAAACAACTGGCTTCTAAACTAAGGTCTGTTGATCTTTGTAAAGTTGTTTGTAGATGGATAGGAAACTGTCTACAGTGTTGTGTATAGAGGGTGGCTGTCAGTGCTCCACAGGGTTCTGTATTGGGCCCACTTTTATTTCAATTCATTAATGACTTAGGGGAGGATATTGTAAGTAATGTATCAGTGTTTGCAGATTACACTATCCAGCCCAATTAATTCCATCCAGGATGTGGTATCCTTGCAACAGGATCTTGACAAATTGGCAATCTGGGCAGCTAAGTAGCAGATGAGATTAAATGTTGATAAATGTAAAGTCATGCACCTGGGATATAAAAACATGCAAGGCACTTATACCCTTCATGGGGCTGTACTAGGCAAATCCATAATGTAAAAGGCCCTTGGAGTTATTGTACATGGGCAATTCGCAGCTGCCTGAAGGCGGACTTTCTGAAGCAGCCCCTCTTCACTAGAAGAAAAAGGATTCTGATTTAAAAGTTGAAATTTCAGTTCTTAATGTTACCAGGAGTGGCTTTATGCTGCAGTCAACTTGCCTCATCACAGGATTACATTTACATATACAGTGAAACCTCAATTTTACATCCCCTGATTTGAACTTTTCTATAATTTTACACTGTTTTTTTTGTGGTCCCACTAATATTTAATTGCACAATGTATTTCCCTCATTTTCTGGTCCCCTGAAACATGTGGTTTCTACTGTAGTTAACATACTTGTTAGTGTTCAAACTCTGATGACAAGTATATTGCATATGATGTTATTCCTCCCAACTGTCCCGTTTTCTGTGAGACATAACTGATTTTGACAGCTCAACCCGCAGTTCCAGTTTCTCACTAAAATGTCCAGAGTTTCTTTTTGATCTCCTGTACTGACGCTATAAAAAAGATACAATGATCCAGAAACTAAATTAAATAAGAAGCATTTTGGCAGAGTACACAGAATACTCAGCACATGAGATACTGCCAGGGGGGCTGTGGCTCCCACAAGGTAGTCAGGACCAAGGAGGAAGCCCTTCTTAGAGTCCAACACACTGTACAAAGGGATGATCCAAAGAGTAGTCAAAAGTCCAGGCA
>CM044445.1:70028662-70057092 GCA_024363595.1 Xenopus borealis
GTAAGCAACGCTCCCTCTGCCGTGTTGCCGCTCCGCCGAGAGAATATGCTTATGTGCACGCCTGACGGCCAATATGTAGTGTGTGTGCGTGCCTGTGCATAAGTGCATGCTTTCTGCAGAGCGGAAGCACGGTGGGCGCACTGCAGCAGCTGTGGGGTCCAGGGGTCGGAAGGGGGGCCCTGGCTAGCAGCCCTGTGGGCCTGCAAATGTGGATTTGGGCAGGCAGGGCCCACTGGGTATTTTCACAGTGTCCTGCCAGCCCAGTCCGACACTGGCTACAAATTTATTGTTATTGCTACTTTTTATTATTCGTCTTTCTATTCAGGCCTCTCCTATTCATATCCCAGTCTCTTATTCAAATCAATGCACGGTTGCTAGAGTAATGTGGACCCTAGCAACCAGATTGCTGAAATTGCAAACTGCAGAGCTGCTGAATAAAAAGCTCAAAAATCACAAATAATAAAAAATGCAAATCAACTGCAAATTGTCTCAGAATATAACTCTCTATATCATACTTATAGTTAATTTAAAGGTGAACAACCGCTTTAAAGAAATCACTGGGGCTGAAACTTTCTGCATCACTCACCCCTTCTCTAGCGCCTGTGAACTGTTAATAACCCCTGCAGCAGAAGGAAGCCATGGAGCAGGGGCTGTGCTTGGCTGCACTGATTGGCATGTGCAGGAGCACGTTGGTGGGTGTGTGTGTAGGAGGAGGAGGAGGAGGAGAAGGAATGCGCCCTCCCTGCCTGGGATGAGAGCAGTGTGTGCGCTGGGTGAATAGTGAGTGTGACTGGCACTGAGCCGAGCCCAGGCGATGCTGTGTGGGACATTGCATTACACCTTGCGCTCAGCTGCCGTCGGCTGCCCCGGGAGATTGCCCTGAAGCCCATTCCCAATCCTCATTCCTGCGTGTGTGCCGCTATCTGGCTGAAACATGAGGGGCACAGCAGGCGCGGACATGTGCAGCCAAAGCGGGACACAGCCTCACAGATTTGGGAAAAGGAAGAGAAGAGAGAGGATGCTTCAACAGGGCACCTTCATCTGCGCCCTCCTGTTTGCTGTGTGGTGCATCTCCAGACTTCTCCAGGGCACAGGTACAAACCAACCGTCCTTCCCTCTAGGAGGCTGATCTCTAGCAGGTGCACACTGACCATGAAGCACAGGGCTCGGGCACACATTTAGGGAGCCAGAATATGGCTGGGGGCTGCTAGTCTGGCACATTGTCTGTATTCTCTGCCTCTAATATTCATGTTCTCAGTCTCTGATTTTTAATGAAAGCTGCACTTATTAGCTCCCAAACATGACTTGTTTAAAGCAGTCCAGAAATTCACTATTGGCACCTGTGACCCCAAAGGAGCTGCTCTCTATGCTAAACATCAATTCCGTCTATTGATCTGGAATTCCCTTTCCATGCAGCACTAAGAACACTATGGGAAGCTAATTGTGCCACCGACAGACAGATGATAATAGACAGACAGACAGACACAGAGATAGTAGTTCGTTTTAGTCCAGTGGAAGCTAAACCATTGTGATTCATAAAAGAACTTACTACAGAAAATAAGTATTTGTAGACCATGTTTGACTAATACAGATATGCTTACAGTGGTTATATTGGGAGTTTAACAGTAAAGAGGAGAATAAAATAGTGAAGAATCCTCTTACTTCGAGGAGCCATTCTGCTTCTGTGCCAGCTATGTGCAATAATACAGAAGTAGTGATTGTAAATTAAATACAGGATAAAATGTAGAAATAGGTGCTGAGCCTGATCTTGTTACCTGTTAATGGAAAAGAATCATGTGACAGGTGCCTTGTGTATATATATATATAGAGAGAGAGAGAGAGAGAGAGAGAGAGAGAGAGAATATACAGTAATGGAACCTGCATCACTATGTGCTAAGAAACTTGCAGTATCCAAAGATGTATTTCATTAGTGTTGCACAAACATTATATATATATATATATATATATATCCTTCAAAAAGCACTGGGATTTAGTGAATCAAATCAATTGTTATATTTTCGAGTATATTACAGCCAACGTGACGTTTTGGTCCTCTCTGGGACCTTCCTCGAGGCTTGACTAGTCACATTGGCTGTAATGCACTCTAAAATATAACACTTGATTTTATTCACTAAATCCCAGTGCTTTTTGAAGGTTCACTAAACCCCAGTGAACTAAGGTGCACACTGGGATTTGTATTATCATTAAAACATAATTTATTGTTTACATTATAAAACAGGAACTGGTCAACGTTTCGGTCTCTATCTAAGACCTTTTTCAAGGCCATTTTTTGGATAATTGAACCACATTAGGTAGCACCTGGGTATTTTCCTGTGAACGGTGTGCGCTGCAAGGCTGGGTTTATATATATATATATATATATAAAATGGGAAAATCCAGATTCTAACAATAGATATTTGGCTGCAGGACTACTGGGTGCCGATTGCTTGTAGGAATACCAAAACCCTGTATCATTTTGTAAAGGTTAATGGATATTAGTGATTCCTCCGCTCTATGCCTCACGCTTAAGATCCACGCAGAGAGTGGAGGCTCGAACATAATTAAATGGCATTTGACCTTCCTGTTATGTAATACAGATTGGGATCTCTGTAAAACCTTTCTCTGAAGTCACGTCTTGTCCCTGCCAATACAGACAGGACTGGATTAACTTTGTGGCTTTAATTCAAAAATGAACTCAAAGGAAAATCCATTCATGCCAATCGGGGGAGCTGTTGTGAGCATTGCTCGAATTGTGAGAATATACCTGGAAATTGCATCTTTGCATTCACTTATCGAAAATTGCATATACAGTAGTTAAATAGATTATGGTGCAATGCATTTTGAACTTCCACAAAGCAGCAACAGATGTGTTTTCCATAAATACCTTTATGCAAAATTAAATTTCTGAGACAATGTTATGTCTGCCAGCTCATAAAATCTTACAAAAAGATGTACATTGATGGTTTTTTCCTCTGCCTAATCCCACATGATAAAAATGTTTCCTAGCCAGAACCAGACTTCTGTTGATTAGACAAATGAAAGGATCAATTAGAGGACATGAAATACTAGGGATATCCCAGGTTTTTTTTCTGCTATAATGTTCAGTGGATATATTCACAAGCAGGAATGCAGGCTTCTGCTAGGGAGTCAGCCAAAGCCCACACTTTTTTTTTTATAGGATTCAGATTTGGGTAAAAACCCTGTGTTTAATTGAATCAGATCTGAAACTTTAAAGTACTAGCCAACTGAATGCAACATTTCTTTATAGATAATGCATATTGTGGAAATATACTCATGTTTGAATAGGCAAACTAGGTTTCAGATTCAGTATAGTATTCACCTGTTCCTTCCGGAGGATTTGGTATAGTGAATCCAAAACGTAAGGCTCTCTGTATATAGCTATCAAGTGTACAGATATGTGTTGGAGGGCTTAATCGAGCATCAAGTTAGTTAGGGGTTCCAATCCTATGGCCAATAACGAAATTGTAGACCTTGCAGTTGCTGTGACCTCATCCTTGTGAATGATATGAAATGATTAGGGCTCTTGTACATGCTATTTCTTCTGGGATTATGCCTTATGTGTCCCAGTGTCTCCACAGTTTGCTGCAAGGTCTACATATATATATTGTCCCAATGTCCCCCAGGAGCATATAAAAATACTTAATTGCATTCCTTATTTGTCTTAGTTCTGATTTTTGGTTTTGATTATGTTAAATTAACTGTTAAAATTGGGGTGTTTTGCTAAAATTTCAGTGACAGTGTATCGCTTATATATATCCCCGT
This sequence comes from Xenopus borealis, assembly GCA_024363595.1. NCBI lineage: Eukaryota > Metazoa > Chordata > Amphibia > Anura > Pipidae > Xenopus > Xenopus borealis. Next base: position 70,032,446 of record CM044445.1, read on the forward strand.
TCCCCTTGTGTTTCACTTTTAAAATGCAAATATCTGACAATTAACAGTTCATTAGTATGAAACAGATTATCTTGCCTTATGTTTGGTGGAAGAAGACTTAGGGCCCTTACACACGGGCGTTTTTTGACCTGTGCTCCCCTGCGTTGCGTTTGGGTGCGTTCAGCAGCAGGGGAGCGCGGGTCTAGACGCACCTCAGTTTCAATGGCGTTGTACCCACGAGACGCAACATGCTGCATTTCCTGCGTTTGGCGCCTACATGCGTTCGTGTGAGTACAGCCCCATTGAAAATAATTGAGTGCGTCTATACCTGTGCTCCCCTGCGGCTGAACGCAGCAAAACGGAACGCGGGGGGACGCAGGTAAAAACGCCCGTGTGTAAGGGCCCTTAAACTGATTTTACCATGGGCACTAATAGCATTTAGTTCCTACTATGTCAGTTGTATACTGCAACAGATGGACAGCTATCTGTATGATATTTCTGTACAGATATTTCCTATTTTGGCATTCCCATCCAGTAACTGTAAAAATAAAAAATATAAATATCATATTATTTTAAATACAAATTTTTGATTGTCCTTTTTGTCAATCTATCTTTTCTTTTCCTAGAGTGTGCTGTTGCTTGAAATATGTGTTTATTGATCACCAAGTAATATGTATGATGTCTGTAGTAATTAGTGTAAACTGGAAGATAGGATGCACAACAGTTGAATTGAAAGGGTAAGGGCTAAGCTAGGATAAGTTATCTGCTTTAAATGTTATTAAGTGTGTGACATATTACAAGCTTCCATATGGGACAGTAAGCTAATATTTCGGTTTCTATCTTGTGAGCAAAGATTCCTGTATTTTCCATCACACTTATCTAGAGGGCACCAAAAAAACACTGCTTTTGATAGGGGTGAGCTATTTCTGCAATTACGACTTTTGTTAATAAACCAGATATAGCATAACAGTTTAGTTTGTGAGTGAGTAATTGTTTGGTGTAAATATAGAATGCTAGCAAGTGGCAGTTTTCCCCTTCTTGTAAAGGATTATCATCAATCAGTTTTAGAATAAACTGTTATGAAATGTTGTTTCTATATGAAGGTGATTTGCCAGGCATTGCTTTGTGTTTAAATGTAGTATTTTCACATGAAGGGAAAATCAGAGATATTTTATGGTTTTCATTTGATTTAAAAGTAAGTTAGATCCCAGATTATCACATAACCTTACATATATATATATATATATATATATATATATATATATATATATATATATATGTACATTGTACTGCTTTTATATAAAATAAAGTAACAAAGGCTAGACAGGAGGGAGATGATGCTTGTTGCAATGTGATTTGCTTTAAATATCGACCAATTTGTTTCTTGGATACATGCTTGGGATATGGCACCTAAAGCCAAAGTTCCATGGCTATCACTAAATCAGTATGCTCCTTAGGACTGGACAAGATAAGCTCCTTTCTTGCGGCAATTATCCTTAAGGGCTAGCAGCTGTTATGTGCTAAACACTTTGTTGCCAATGTTTAAAAATAATTTTCAGGGAAACATGCCTTTGTGCCGCATGAGAAATGCCTTAAATAGGCACATGATGTACCTGCCATATATGCCATGCATAATAACTATATTCTGTTTTAGTCACTAGTTTTGATTAGGTATATGGTTTGTTGTAACAAGACAAAAAGTCTGAAAATCAGAGATGTGAACACAGGTGTTGAGGGCCTGGGGATGGTACACCCCACCCCAAAATCCAAAAGTATGGTGGGGACATGTTCTATAATATCACTGTGAGTGAGTTCAGGGAACTACCATATATTTTCTGTACTACACAATACATAGCATGCATTTTTCACAACTGTGTTATATTTGTAACATAGTTAGTACTGCACTAACTGATCAACTGCAACAGTGACACAATCCAATTACTTATTGGTTTCTATGGGTTACTACTCCAGATTAAATGTTGCACCTTCTGTGAAACCCCCACAGTGACAATCTTTTTAAATCCTAAAGTATATTAGGCTGTAGGATTTTCTCACAATAGGTTTAGACTTCAAAGGCTGGTTGGTATGCTGTTTCAGTATGCCACAAAAAGTCATCTCCAGGTAGCCAGGGAAACAGGTATCTCTGCCCCATGCAGTTCGCTCTATCTCTTAATATATATAGAATTTTCTATATTTTACCCTTTTAAAAAATGTACTTCATTTCTTTTATTTAACACATTAATAGCATAGTACAATATATATATGAAAATAACTATGGTGAAGAAATAGCATTATTTGTTAGATTCTGATCTTCAGAAAAGTATAATGCAGCTTAGAAGTTGAGTGGGTAATGGAAGGTAAACATTTGGGTATAATAATGCCCCACAGATGCAAGGTGAAAGGCACTCCCAGGATGTCTCAACTGAGAATTAATCACTTAATCTTTTTGCTGATACAATTAGTTGGAAAGTGCTGCATAATCATGTCCCTGGGTGGGAGGGTGAACATTTCCCTTGATTTTTAAGCTGGATTTATAGTCTATTTAGCTACCTAAAAGGGAAAATACACTCAATTCATACAGTGGTTTCACATTAAATGTATTTTTTCCCTAAAAACAGTAAAGTATGTTGGAATAGGTGTGTCTAATAGCAAATACAAATCAGGTGTGCACTCTCTGGATCATGGGTAGGGATTAAAAGAAAACGCCGCTTTATTTCACATGATTAAACATACAATAAACATTCATTTAAACAGGCCCAGGAACTGACATCAAAATTGCTGTCATCCCCTTAGAAAACAATCATTTTACATTTATCTAAAAACTAGCAAGACATGTTAGATAAGCTGCAAATGTTCTCACTTTTAGAATTGAAGTACCATCACTCTGGCTATAACATATACATTATTACATTAATATTGATACATACTTCCAGCTAAAAGTAATGTTACACTGGTAACAATTTTTAATTATTTCACATCAGTATTATTTAAAATTCAAATTTACCCATGAGTGGAGTGTTTTTTGTAATCTTGTCACAATTCCTCTTATAATTCATTAGGTAAAATAGCTTACTTTACACACAATGTTCCAGCCATTTGGGCCTTGTATATTCAAATGTAACATCTACCTTACTTCTGATTGTAATAACATTCCTAGTTTGTCTCCCCCTCGACTCTGCAAACCTATTCTTTCTATACCCTCTATTCAAAAGAAGGAAACATTCCATTCATCACAGTGAATACAAGGGGTATTAAAAAACTGCCTCTTGTTACTTTAAGAGCCAAATTTCAGTTGAACCTGGAAATGTGGCTCTGCTAATGCTGAGAGCTCTACAGCACTCATTTCACTAGCAATGCATCACCCCCCACCCTTTGACCTGCTCAACGCTGAAGTATTTAAGTGTGGAGCAAGAGATGGGGGGGTGGCAGGATTGTCCCTGTCCTTACACTTATCACTGGCTCAAATACCTAAAATTAGAATTAGTTAACATCAGTAGGTGTTAATGATTAGAACATAATTAGCGAGGATTTTGGAGGAAGCTGTCTTATTTAAACCCCAGACATTTAGCTGTTTTGTGGTTGTTTGGAATAACCATGCATAGGCTGAAAGACATCTGAGGACTTTAGAAAGTAGGTTCTAGATGCCTAAGAGTCTGGAAATGAATATAGCAAGATTGCCAAACAAATGGATATCACTCATTCTCCAGAAGAGCAAATAACAACCAACTTTTCCAGGCCACACCATTTCAGCAAGTTCAGCAAGAGCAGAAACAAGATGCTGAAAAAATGTTTGATGAACCCTAAAATTTCATCATGGTCCCTACAGGAGCTCCTGCCACTATTGATGTCAAAATGAATGAGTCTACTGAAAGTTGTACATGAGAGGTGTGCCAAGAGGAAAAATTTGCTGTCCAGAAAAAAAGATCATGATTATATCTTCTGGTACTGGCCACAGTACCAGAAGATAGCATTCATCAGAAGACTCTGATACCAACTGTAAAACATGCCGGTAGAAATACCACAATGTTCTTTGTTTAGTGAAACAGATATGTAAATGTGTTATTTTATTCATCTATGGTAACTGCCATAAAGGATATGCAGAGACCCCACCTATCTACACAGTTGGGCTAAATCTTAAAGGTTGCATTTAGTAATACATTGTTGTATATCCAAACTCCATGCTGTATGCAATAATAAAATTATTACAATAGCTGTTTAGACACACAGGGGCACTTGTAGTCAAATCAGTATTTGGATGTTTTTCTTGTTATTGTTACTAATCTCCTGCAAATAATTCTTGTGTTGTAGGAGGAGGGGGCATGTTAATGGGACAAGAAAAGCTTGTGTCTGATTGGAGGAATAGAAAGCTTTTGGCATCAGACAATGGAACCCAACAGAAAAACTGCACTGAGCCAGGTAAGTAAAGTACATAAATATTCCAGCTTGCCAAGCATAGATAGATAGATAGATAGATAGAAAGATACCCTCAAGAACTAACCTAGAGAAAGGTCTTGAGGAAAGTCATCATGAAGACTAAAATATTTACCCTCATAATAAATTTTGATTGAAATGGGTTCTGTTAGTGCAACCACCTTTAGATACAAAATAACATTCCTGAGACTTTATGAGGATAATGAGGTGTACTAACCCCTACAAACCTAGCCACATTTTATACATGTACTTATGGGATCCATTATCTGGAAGACAATTATCTGGAAAACAGTAATCCAGAGTTTTAGTTCTGAATTATGGGAAGACCATCTCCCATAGACCCCATTTTATCCAAATAATGGAGATCTTTATAATCAATATTTGTTTTATATAATATTTACTTTTTTGGCTGTAATAATAATGATAATAATAGTACAGTACCTTGTACTTGATCTATAACAAATCCTTATTAAACATGAAATAAGCCTATTGGGTTTATTTCATGTTTAAATAGCTATATAGGGTTGGGTGCATGTGAAGGTGGCGGGCACTAGAACCATGCGGTCTAGGGGGTGCAGCAGAGGGCAATCTGTTGGTATGGATCATTCTGGATAATTGGTCCCATACCTGTATGAGTAAATATGAGTGAGGAGGCAGAACCTGACTTGTGTTAGGCTCTGTGAATTGATATAAAACTAAAGGGGCAAATATACATTGGCTTCGTTAGTTTTCTTTTTCACATGTCTCAAATCACATGAGTATTGTGTGTATTTCCTCCTGAACCCACAAGCATAAGATCTGCTATATTCCTGTTTATAGTAATACATTGTATGACATTAAATAAATCCTAGTGAAATTAGAGTTTATTTCAAAATAACCTGGGAAAGTGCCTATGGCAGCCTGGACAATGGGAGCTTTTGTAGTTGTGTAAAGTTCTGCTTTGTGAAAAAAAGCTTTGGATTCTTTGTAGGATTGCATATTTGTAAATGTTCTGTGTTATTAGGCATAAGTCAGACTAATGAATGGGTTCTTCTGTAATACACATTTTTTGCTGCTTTTTCATTTGGGACAATTAACTGCAAATTTAAAGTCACAGCAGACAGTAAAACTAATTTTATGTTGATAGTTTTTTCCCTATAGATCATACATTTGTTACAGTTGGAACCTAACCCAAAACAACAATTTTATATAATTGCTCTGAGTGAATGTGCAACTTATATTAATTATCTATAAATTTTCATGTTTTTAATTATTATCATTTTAATATCATGATTTTGCCACAGCAGAGCTGCTATGCCAGTTGGCCAGCCAGCTGGCCGCAAGAGGTTTACATGACTGATGTAGGCAGTGTCTCCAGGCGACACTCTTCATAGTTCTTTCCCTCTGATTTACATTTTAAAGCTATTTTGAATTTCTAAAAGATTGAGGGAGAGAACTGTGCAGGGTAGTGTCTGGAGATGCCACATGCACCAGTTATTTAACCCTCTGGTGGCTGGCTGTAATGAACTAAAGATTAATTTAAATTCTTTTAAATTAAATTGAGCAATTTTGATCACTAGATCGTTTATACTTTTCAGAAAATAGCCCTATAATTTACAATTACAAACATTTTTTTACATTCATTTAAAGTCTTCGCTACAGCTTTCTTAATGAATAATCAAGAGTATCTGCGTGTAATAAATTGCCATAATGTGACAATAGCATATTCCCTGCTGTACAGTACTGGCCTGCAAAAAGGAAATGCTCAAAGGGACCTTAGCTTCTGTAGCTTCTGATGCTGTCTTACATACACAGATGTGGTAATGTATTAAAGTGGACCTGTCACTCAGACATAAAAAGAAGTATAATAAAAGTCCTTTTCTAATTAAACAAGAAATCCACTCTTTTTTTATTCAAGCACTCAAGCAGCTGTTGTAAACTAATTTAAAAATCTCAGCTGTCAATCAAATATTGCCTGCCCCTCCTCTATGCTTTAGGCATTGAGGCGGGGCAGTCAATTACTTTCACTTTCTATTCAGCACTTACTAGATATCAATAAAAAACATTGCTATTTGTGTTTGGTAGCACTGTATTCATGAGGGACAGGAAGCACATAGGAGACTCCCCTCTTGTCCTCTAACCCTACCCTAACTAGTTGAGCGTCATTCAGACACACACATTAGGTAGTGGCATTATGTACAGGTCACAACTGGGCCCTGTATATGCTTTATAGAGATTTGCAAGGTGCAGGTGTGTGTTGGAGAAATACACAAGTAGAACCATGGAAGTAACATATTAATCCCAGCAGGCTTCCTTGTGTCCTTGCAACCTTTTACTGTTATTGCATGTTGTCCATCAACTGGCACACTCAAACTATGCAACATTTTAAAGAAGTGTGTAAATGTTCAAAGCCATGTGTGTAACTACAGAAGAAGCAGACCCTGCAGCTGCAGGGAGGCCTAGGAGGTTGAGGGGCCCAAATAATGCACAATTGTAACATTTTTTTGTAAAACAGGAAAACCTCTGGATATGTTGTGGGCACTAAAATTAATTTGCTGTGGGGCCCAGTAATATCTAGTTACGGCACTGATTTAAGCACATTCAGTGTTGTGCAAGTTGCGCTTATCCACAGCTGGATGTGAATCAGTAAGGAACTGATGCTATGTTTAGAGCAATGTTGATGCAGGATTAAAGGCATATAAATGATTGTCTGCATTGTCTATAAATAAATAAGTACTGAGATGAGACAATCTTCTCCTTCCTAGTAATGTTCGGATGTATACTTTATTTTACTGATGGGAATAACCAGCATTTTAATCTATTGATTTTCGCCAGAATAAAAATAATGCCAGGCACAATCAATAGCTAGAGTATTTTGGACCTACACTGGTGTTGTGTATGTACTCATCAAATTCATCTAACTTTTTTATTCTCCCTTAAACAGAATAGACAAGATCCATTGAAAGCAGTGTTTTTCACATTTAGTTATTTTATTTTGAATGATCAACCTTGGCATAAGTAGGAAAAAATCATTTTAGTCCCCCTAAACTTTGGCAATACAAAATTTTTCATAAACATATATTAAAATTGCTTATGAGTCAATACCTTACTGGGACCCCAATCCCTTTTGTGCCCCCCAGCGTTCACAAGGTTCCTATAGTTACACCTGAGACAGACTGGTCAAAACTAATCTTTTTAGGTGTCATATATGTTATTACATTCTATCAGAAATAAGCGTTTGTTGTTTCTATTTGAATTAATTGAAATGTGACATATTAGTTACTATGATTTAGCTGCACTATGCTAAGGGAGAGAAAATGGCTGTATATATACATGGCCCACCTTATAAGATAAAATGTCAAGCAGGAGTTCTGCAGCTTAGTGTACCTTGTGTGACAACGATAAACTCTTGTGCAATTAGAAGATTAACCAGAGTTACAGGATGTATTGCTTCCAGCTTAGACCCATGTGTGCCAGTCCATGTGCTGTGCCATAGCTGGAGCTTACTCAAGAGAGATCTTTTCACTTATCATAGCTATTCATACAAAAAATAATCATTCAATGTAATCAGTCAGTCAATCGATCAATCAATACTGAATATGTTAACTTTTTCTGATTTCTGGCAGGTTGCTCTTTCCTGCTCTGCAAAAAACAGTAATTGTGTATCAGTATTTTGATGCATTTTATTCTGCCTTAACTATGAAAAGTATCAGTGGGGAACAAAAGCTTTTCGCAACACTTGCTGGCTCTGGAAGAGCCTGAGGCATGAGTACATGTCATTCCCAGATAGCCCAGGAACAGTTAGGTGTATACAGTTAGTGCTTCCACACTGTCCGCAGCCTCAGGACTGAAAGGCACTTCAAATAAATCAGATTTAGAATCAGCAACATGGAACTGTGGTGCAAAATGACCATAAAGCAGAAAAAACATTGAATTTCCTAAGATGCACAGGTACACGCCAGTGAAGTAAATCAGTTCAGTCTACATTATACCACAATTCTAAACTGCTAAGAAATTCTGTGCAAATTGCAAGCCACAGGTCAGTGGGGCAATGCAGCCTAGTAGGCACAGTGCTGTCCTGTATTTAACTCCTGCCAGTGGTACATGACTGTAGCACCTTGTAAGTGTTTGTGCTTGTGGGTCTACATAATACACGTTAGGGCATTCAAAGGACAGCTCACATACAGTACCCAGCCCACCCCCCATGAATACAGTGCTGCTGTACACAAGCACTGTTGTATTCATGGGAGAGATACAGGTCTTTGCCCTTCAGAATGGTGAGCCTGTGTCGGCTTGTGCTAATTGCTAATGCAAAACAGATTAGCACCACATGCTTGTGTTGACAGACAGAAATGCTTCAATAGGGCTCATTCAATTACCCTGATGCAATGAGCAAAGCGCTGTTTCAGCCATCTTTATTTCACACAGTGCACCATTTTTTATCAGAATTCATGCATCATTGCACTGCAGGTATTGAATCATAACAATAAGTGGATAGACAAAGGCAAATAACATATTTCTGAAGTACAACAACATATTCTCCCCTTACTTGCTGCTCCAGATTGAACCCAGAAGTTGGCATTCTGTCCATAAAAGACACATCATTCGCTTTTAGCAGCAATCAAAATGCAATTTCCCATGCTGCATGAACAGAATGTAATCACATGACCCCTATCATGTTTTGGACACTTTGCAGCAAGTTTCAGTGATTACAAGTCCTTGTATGTTATTGCAGGGTCAGTGTAAGCCCTTTGGTTCATTATGTGATCATTGGCTCATCTATATTGTCAGGTTGCTGTTACAGCATCATCATATAATATGCAAGCTACAGTACATATGCTACTCATGCTAAATACAGTTTATTTTAATAAAATAAATAGCACACATCTCTCAAATAACAGAATTTCAAGTTGAAATTATAAAGTTACTTTTGCCAGAACCCTAATGCTGCAATCAACTGAAGATCTACTGCACACTGGTATTGCTTTAGTTTTTAGGGGCAAGGACATGTTCCTCATGAATTGTTAGCACTCTCAGGAAAGCTGTTTCAGGCATGTACCACATGTACAATATGAGAGTGGGTGCAGCATGTAATTGCCTTTATGATCCCACTAACAAGAGGCATGTGTTATATCAGCAGGGCAGAGCAGCCTTTATTGGATGGTCAATATAGGGACATACACCTCATGACTGGAAAGAATGATGGTTAACAAAAAAAAAACATCAATAGGGCTTTGTCAGTTTCCTATTAATGGATACAAGTATCCCCTTATATTTTAGAAATGCTGTCCAAATGCTTTTTTCTTTTTTCATTTTCAAAGAAAACAAATGTATTTCTAATGTTGCATGTTATAGGGTATGTGAGTGTATTAAAATCATGTCTCAGCAGAGTAACTATGAATGCTGTTTTGAACTGAAAGATTTTTTACATATAATTCAGAAAGTTTTCCGACATTCCAGATGACTTTATCATTGGTAGATATTGTTACATCCAAACTTGACACATTGAAAATCGTTTATAGTGAGTCTTTGCTCTATTGCTTTCTATACGCCTAGTTGTATCATTAGTTATTTGTATCTGTTTGTTTGTATCTTCTGTTTAGTCAACTGTTTCACTATGTTACTTTTCAGCAGTGATTCATAGGAGTTCATAAATGCTAGACATTACCTCCCGGGTTTCTCAGCCTTTCTTGTTTAAGCAACAGCTGCTATACGAGAGGTGTGGTTCACCTATAAATTGTCTTTTAGGACCCTTACATACGGGCGTTTGTTACCTGCACTCCCCTGCGTTCCGTTTGGCTGCGTCTGAACCTGCGTTCGGCCCTTACACGCGTCTCGTGGGTACAACGTCATTGAAAAGAATGGAGTATGTCTAGACATGCGCTCCCCTGCGGCTGAACGTAGCCAAACGGAACGTAGGGGAGTGCAGGTAACAATGCCTGTGTGTAAGGGCCCTTAGGGCTCTAGCGTTTTTACCTGCTCTCCCCTGCGTTCCGTTTTGCTGCGTTCAGCCGCAGGGGAGCATAGGAATAGACGCAAGCAATTCTTTTCAATGGGGCTATACTCACACAAGCGCATGTAGGTGCTGTACTCTAGCTTTGGACCCTAGCAACCAGATTCCCAAAATTGCAAACTAGAAAGCTGCTGAATAAAAAGCTATATAACTAAAAAAAGAAACAAATAAAAAATGACAGCCTAATCGTAAAGAATATCACTCTCTATATCATACTAAAAGTTAACTCAAAGTTGAACAACCCTTTTAGTTATTCTAATTATTATGCTTCACAGAGATTGTTTGGCACTCATATCAGTCTCCCATTTCCCATTGGAGCAAACAATTTGAATCACATTCAAATTCAGGAGCCTCATGTGAGGTCACAATGCTTGAAGATAAAGTCAATCTTTTAGGACTAATATGGGTGAATTTTAGTCCCCCATAAGGAAAGGTGATTTAGACTTTGTTTTATAAAAGAATGATATACAGTTATGGGATCCATTATCCGGAAACCCATTATCCATAAAGTGCCAAATTACGGAAAAATATTATATAGACTCACCCACCAGTGAACCATCACCAAGACACACCCACATATTCACTTGTGTAGATTAACCCTTGGTGAACCTCATGATATAGCAGTATAAGTGTGTATTAATATATATATATATATATATATATATATATATATATTTGAACAAAAAATGGATAAATATATAAAATAGCTTATTATTGCTACAGAACAGTTAACACATGCAGTAAAAATAAATAAAACTAAGGACTATGTTAGATGTGGTTTACACATCTGACTTAAAAAGTTCCTATCTGGCGTAAAAATGTAAAAGAAACATTACTATAGAAATCACTGTAATATGCTTGTTCTAAAGTGCACACATTTGTTATGTGTCATATAAACGTAACATATTTGAAGATGCTTGATGAAGTAACAGAATTTCATTATGAGGATTAATTATGGAATTACTGCCAAACCACCATATAATGCCCTTTGATCAGGTCCTGTACTCATTGTAGCTGTTTTGTTATTTCATAACACACGTCATTACAAATATAAGCATACAGTGTTCAACTATACATTGCTGCAAACATTTGTCGTTATTGCATTTTGCATTATTACTTGTCTTCTATGTATTTCATCATTTGTGATTCAGTTAGGGCCCGTACACACGGGCGTTTTTGACCTGCGCTCCCCTGCGTTCCATTTGGCTGCGTTCAGCCACAGGGGAGCACAGGTCTAGATGCACCTCATTCTTTTCAATGACTTGTAAGTGCAGAACGCAGGTTCAGATGCAACTTTGAACCTGCGTTCGGCGCTTACACGCATCTCGTGGGTACAACCTCATTGAAAAGAATGAGATGCGTCAAGACCTGCGCTCCCCTGCAGTTGAGCGCAGCCAAACGGAACGCAGGGGAGCGCAGGTCAAAAACGCCCATGTGTAAGGACCCTTATAATGGGTGAACAACTTTGATTAATGGTAGTGTAGGTAGCTGCACAAGATGCCCAGAATACTGCTCCTCTGGCAAAACATAATCATTAAACAAATGTAATAAAAAGCACTAAGTTTGTGTAGATGCAATAACCCAAAATGAGTAAATTCTACCTGCTGATTGGTTGCTAGGGGTTACTGCAACTTGGCAAAGGTAGTGGCTTTTTTTTTTTTTTTACATAACCCCAAAATAGTAGAAATTGCAGTTGCTCAACCTGTGCAATCATATGATGTCCACCCAGAGGCACTGATCCTTGAACTACACGGCATGCATACTAAATCAAATCATCTTCATATTGCTTTATCTACATCCAGCCCCAAGACAGTACTTCTTCTATTAGGCTGCATGGGAATTGTGAGAGTAATCCAAAAAGGTTAAAACATGAAAGCGAAAAAGGCATTTGAAATCAGACAATCAACACTGCATTTCTGTTGCACTGCAGCCGTTTGCCCAGGAATGATGTGGTTGGTTTTGGAACATTTATTCACTAGGATAAATTTACAGCTTTGCAGCTAATTAGCCGCTGAAACTAGAAACCTAAGATTCCTGCGAGAGACTCTCTGCCCTTGTGTAACTGGTGGTCATTTGCTAATCAAGGTAGAAACTGTATCTGCGGGCACCTTCTCACAGGAGGAATGGAGATATGAGCTCAGGTAATTGAATCAGACTTTGTGGTTTATCTAACAATTACCCAACCAGGCAAAGGCGGGTATTAAGAAACTCATTATCACTGCATGCCAGCTGGAATTCTCTAACTGAAAAAAGATACATTTCAGCTAGCAGTCTCCCTGCAAGTGATTGGCGCCTGATTTCTTTACTTTATGGTATCTTTACCATCATTGATTTCCTTCATCCCAACCTGACTCTATAACCTGTGCTTACTGTGGCAAAGACTGTATTGTGCCAGATAATTTTATATCTGAGAGACAGAATGCTGTCAGCAAATAATATCCTTTTTATTAATCTAATTCAAAAGGGCAGTTCACAGTATTCCAGCTGCAAAGATCTAACTAAAGCTGGCCATACATGGACAGATTTATGGCTCTTAGGGCCCTTACACACGGGCGTTTGTGACCTGCATTCCCGTTTTGGCTGCGTTCAGCCGTATGGGAGAGCAAGTCTAGACGCACCTCATTCATTTCAATGAGGTTGTACCCATTTTGGGTACAACCCAAACGGAACGCAGTGGAGCACAGGTCACGAACGCCCGTGTGTAAGGGCCCTTAGTCGGTGCTCTGTGAACTATCTTATCAGATAAACAATCGTTTGAAGGAACGAGCCAAATATTCATGATAAAAGATATGTTAGGAGACTTTCTCCCATAGGTAGTATAAGGCACTAAGTTTGCCCAGGAGCAGTAACCCATGGCAACCATTAAGATGCCTGCATTTAACCAGGTAACTAATAAATTCTACCTGCTATGGGTTGCTGGCCCTGGGCAAACTTAGTGCCTTTTATTACATAACCCCATTTGTGTTTTTGTCAGTGGCGTACTACCGGGGGAGCATGGGGTGCAATTGGGCCAGGGCATGCACCCCCACAGGGCCCCCCTGGCAGATCGGCTGGAGTCGGCTGCAGCGACATAGAAATTCTGTATGGACAAGGGTGGTGGGGCCTGGCTGCACAGCCCGCACCAGGGCCCAGGGCCCTCCCCCCCACCTAGTTCCGTTACTGGTTTTTGTTGTGTAGGCTACAAGATCTAGCATATATTGACCAATCATTATCTGTTCCTTTGCTACTTTCATAAAAGCATGTGCAGTGAACAATTGTCTAACAATGATTATCTGCCTATACTATGCACCAACCGATTTCATCAACTTTTTAATCTGTCCAATTGACTATTAGGATGGTTTTGCTGCTATTTCCGTCTCCCTCTCTAAAGGATAGGACTGGTGTTGAATATATTGTCTAGTATTTTAATTAAGAAATATCTTTATTTTACTGAAAGTGAAACTTAACTACTTGGTTCTTCTACAGTTTGTGGTTTGGGATTTGTTTATACTGAGCTTATTATCTCTATTTGAAAAACTGTTGTGATCATAGGGGAAGTTTTTTAATTAAAAGAATAGGCACAATACGTTATTAATCAACGTCCATGTTTTTTTTTGCTTATGTTAAACATGTGCATGTGACATCCCAGTAATGGGTATTAAAGGCAACATGAATACTATATTTGACAGTGGTGTGTCAATATCACTTCCCTTGATTACGCCTATTCAGCAGGCTAATATTCATATTACATTTAAGGGTTCATTGAATAATACACCTGCTAATATGATGCGCAACTGTTCATATAAACAATGGGGAATTCTGGTGCTACCGCCACCCTGAACCTAGCAGTACTATCAAGGTTTTGGTATTAGGTCAATCATTAACATCAATTTGCGCACAGAACTGAATGAATCGGATTCAATGCAAACCCTGTTTTGAATGCATACTGTGGCCCTGGCACAGTGTGCACTTGTGTGCTGTGTCTACAGCAGTTACACTGGGATTTTGGGAAATTTGATAAAAAACATGATGATCTGTATCCAAAATGCACTTTGCAAACTGCACTTAAGTTTGTACATTACCTCTAAATTGCAATCTGTGTCTTGTGTTATTTGTGAAAGGGGAACTATTGTGAAAATAAAAACTGAATATAAGATTCAGCTCAGTGAAAATAAATATTATGGATAAATATAATCATTTAAAAATGTTGTACCTTTTCTCAACTAATCTAGTTATTCTTCACCATTTCTTCTGAACAGTCTGTCTCTCTACATTCAGTTTTGCATCGGAGTTGGTTATTTTGAAGAACAGTTAGCTCTAATATATTGTCTAGGAAAGGGGATCACATACCATTGTATTTGATAAAAGGATCAATCAAAATCTGGCTCCAACTCCTGCATGAATAGAGATTGTTAAACTGGAATGCCATTGCTGGCCATCACTTTTACAGAGCATACAACCTTCTGCTCCCATTAGCACTAGCCACACATTCTTTGAATCTGCTCTGGATTATTGTAAAAGCAGCACTTCTCTGCTTTTTTGTTTTATAAATGAACCATAAGGGATTAATGTTACTAATTAGAGAGGATATACTATATAGACACCAGATTTATAGAATTGTGCATTTCAGGGGTTTGGGGATAGCTGGGTGTGTACAAATCCCAGACTCAATTCTCACAATACAGTGCAGATATTGGGATTGATTTTTCTAGTGAATGTACCATATAATTTAGAAAGTATATTTGTATATGTCTCTGAACCTGCAGAGAGCTGGCATGAGTCTTTCCTCTGGCCAAGGATATCATACTTTCATCATAGAGAAGACCAGCCACAGTGTATCTATAGATGTGCAGAAGTTACAGTTAGTGTTGTTTCTGGGACCTAAGTGGCCACAGGCACAAATAATACATTCTTGTTGTGTTGCTATCTTTATTAAATATTTTTACCATCCTGGACCTGAAGGCACAGAGCAGTGATCTAAGCAGGCAGAGAGGTGATGCATTGGGTAGGATAAGCGGCAAAGAATGGGTTGCTTGGGGGTGTAGCCTCTTGGGTGGCAGCACTTCTATCACAGAAGAAAAGCATTGTTCTGTTATTGGACCAACACCCAATCTGGATTCAGTAGAAGAGTAGGTGTTGAAATGGTGGGTGTGAGTGAAAGTTATATCAAACCTGCACACCTCCAGCCTTCATCTGGAAATTGCAGTACAAGAACAACTGCTGAAGGGATGCAGACTGGACATTCCAGAGGTGTATACAAAAAAAATCTAACCTTTGCACATTTATTTCCACCCCCCCAAGGATTTGGAATTCTAGGGGCTCAGGGAAAATGTTGCCTTTGTTTTCTCTACCCTAACATCTGTATCCATGTACCCTTTCCTTAACAAATATATCTAGAAAGGTGTTTGCTTTTACACTGGTATTTTTGTAAAGAAGAATTGTGTAAATTCAGGAAATGGCAAGCCTTATGCAAGTGTAAAGACATTTGGTTTAATAATAAGAAATAATGTTGGTGGGGCAAGCCAGGATTTAGCATCTGAGGAACTAGTAGTGGATCATGCTCAATGAGAACAATTAATCTCTTCCTTCGCATTATCCAATCAGAAGAAGGCTATTTTGCCAGCAGGACAGATGGTCATTTTTCCTCGTCATCTCATATAAAGATATTGCCTACTTCCATCTATCTGCTGTTGTTGTGTAATTGAACTGGTACCAAAATATATGCTGAAGGTTCCAAGTTTTTCTTTCATCACTGTTTTTTTTTCTTCAGAGTTGTTACAGGGTTAATGCAGATTTGTCTTGATGCGATTTGAAAGACTTAGAGAGGCAAAAGCAACTAATCAGAAAACAGAGGCATCTTGTTTGTGCTTAAGGGAGCAGCTGTAGACAAACTGCTAATTTTCTAAGTAGTTTTAAACCTCTTCTTCTCTGTAGTCTTATGCTTTATTAAAAATGTAACACAGATTGAAGCAATTGTACCCATATTAAACTACAGGTAAGAAATAATAATAATGAAAAAGATGTCTGAAACTTCATTTAATTCTTACATATACCATGCTGTCTTTGTTAATTGGCTGCCATGAACATTCCCTCTAATTTCTTGTAGGCCTTATCACAGTTGTAGGTGGTTTTTGGTGTAACATGTGGGTATGTTTATAGTGTAATACGGCATGGCAGGGTGGATTAGGTCAGTTTCTATTTTTTATTTTGGGCCCCATTATTTAGTTGGTGGGCTAATAACACAGGCCCTGTGGAGGCAGAACCCTAGGCCTCATGAATTCTGATGCAGCCCTGCTGAAATCTGATACAGGTTTAGTACATGGAGTACAAAATTTGGCTCTGATTTCTTGAACTGCATCAATACACAATTACCCTTTGGTTTAAATGGCAATTTGATCTGTTGCGGAATCGTGATAGCTCTTGCCAGTAGTAGTTTCCAGCACCTAGTTATAATTCATCACATATATAAAATGAAAAACATTTACTCTGATGATACTTAGAAATCCAGCATTTTAGCACCTGAAATTTTTTTTTTATTGAATTTTCACTTCATAGACAGTTGAAATTTCAGATTTCTTTGAAGACACATTTAATAATTTAAATAGAAGTACTTGTGCTTCTAATGTGTGTGAATTGTGTTGGTCTTTAAATAGGTAATGAAATAATGCTGTACTGAGTTAATTTGCATCATTTTTAGGGATGCAATGAATACACAATTTTTAGATGTGCAAGAATACTAAATCTTCAAAACATTTTGCCAAAATGAGTACCAAACCCTAGTTTACATATACATATATATACTTTGCACTTCCTGTATAGTCAGATAACCCTAGGTTTACACACACACACAATAACTGTTTAATGAAATGCCTGATAGTAGCAGTAAACTGCTAAAAATAGAAAATTAATTTGTAAATGTGATCAGAGAAGATGCCCTTTAAAGTGTTGAATTCCAAAGGGTTTGAATCTGCACCTTATATAACTTGGAGTGGAGTTTCTTCTGAAAGATGGTTCCCACTTGCCCTAACACAAACTGCCCTTGCCACTGCTATTTTAATGAAGTGGAGTGCTGAAGTATGAATGTTTGGAAACTCTTACCACAGTAGAAACGTGGCCCAGGTGTTCTTGCCCTAGGCCCTCAGCTCAGGGAACGGACATTCCGTATATGTAACACAAACTGGTTGGTGCAAGGCATACTGGAAACCCACGCTCAGATCAGACCATAATGAAAATAAGTAAAAATGTAAACTTTTATTTTATACACTCCTCTCTTGCCTGACGCGTTTCGTGTCTAAAAGACACTTAATCATGGGCTTCAAACTGACACCCTCAGTGATTTTACATTTCCCTGTCCTTTAAAGCAAGTGTGTAAAACATACAGTCAAACATGGCAGTGGAAATATTGGTGATGTTGTGTCTGTTCTGTATTTGGTGACTCTTCAAGGAAAACCAAACCCTTTAACAAACCACAGCCCACATTATCAACTACCCGTTCCACGTTTCCTCCCTACAATCTCTATTACACTGGCATTCACAGGCACCATCTTCTCCCATCTTTTTTTATTAGCTGGGTGACACTAAGGACTCCGATTAAAAAATGCTCAAGCCTTTGTGCTCAGTTTCATACATTGAATTCGACTGAATACCTTGGCTACATGCCAAGCTTTTTAGTGTTTGGTTGAGGGAAAAACTCTGCTCACATGAAGTTGAAGTGTTCGAAGGAAGAAACCATGCAAGAATTTTGCTTACAGGAGCATGCACAGTTAAAACTAGGTCTAGGATCAGTTTTAGTTGCAGGTGCTCCTGTAAGCTCCGTATTAGAAAAGGATCTGAAGTGGAAAAAGATTGTGCCTGTGAACTCTGGTTTTTAGTCCAATAGAAGCTTGGAGGAGGACAGAAGTTTGGGGAAGAATTTAAGGGGTGTACTGATCTTGATACTTGCAAAATAACTTTATTGAAGTTATGTAGTGACTTGTATAGCACTTTAAAATAACCAGTTGTCTAGACTAAAATTCCTTTTCCATTAAAACAGCAATCCTAAACATTCTTCTAAACATGCATCAGAGATGTTCCAGAGAGATCTCAAACTGACTTACCACAATTTGTATTTTCAAAGTATTTAAAAAGGGGAAAAATGAGGCATATCATAAGGCACTATGAGGGCTGGAATAATATGGATTCTTAAATTGAACAAAAATGTGTTCAAGGGGGTTGTTTGCTTTAAAAACATTTTTTATTTTTACCATTTTTCCAGAATCTAAGTTTAAAGTTTATTGTTTCTGTCTCTGGTGTTTCAGTCTGGCAGCTCAGCGATCCAGGTGCTGATACTGAACGGTTACAAATCTGCACAATTAAGGGGCAAATTCACTAAAGAGTGCAAATTTGCCAGCAAATGCTTCACAGCCATTGCAACTCTTCACCAGGCGTAAATTCGCTTAGACGGCGCTAATTCACTAAGTTGCGTCCGGATGACAAACGGTGGTGAATTTTCCCTAGAGTTACTTCGGCAGAGCGTGCAAATCAAAGCGAAGACGTGCTAGTGTTCAATTATGGCTAGTGCAACTTCGCTACAGTTTTTGCGTTCAGGCTAATTTGCATACAGTGGGCAATTTAAAGTGGAGCTATTTATGTTACATGGTGCATCTAATACATTACATTTACACTAAGTAGACATGCCAAGGGAACTTTAATAAAGTCAAGAGTTGTTTTAATGCCCTACACATAAGCCCACTGTATAAAAATCTGCCATATGGTAGAAAATGTATAGGGGAACCCAGGTACCTGAAAAAAGTTTTTATGCCTTTTTCAGCCTAACACCCTGAAAAAATGAATTGAAAAGATGCCAGCATTTTTTGGACTTAGAACAAATTACACTCAAAAATTAAAAAAAAACTGAAGATTGAGGATGTTCTATGCACTCCAATGCACTTCACCAGGTCAGAGCTGGTGAAGGCAAGTCTGGCGACCGAGGTAACGTTCAGTAAAATCCACATCTTAGTGAATGTGCAGAGTTACGTCCATTCGCCAAAGTGAAAATTTGCCTGGTGTTAGAGTGCAAAGCAATGCTAGCGTCTATATTAGGGGTCCCCAACCTTTTTTGCTCGTGAGCCACATTTAAATTTAAAAAAGAGTTGGAGAGCAACACACATGAAAAAGTCCATATTGATGTCAAATAAGAGCTCTGATTGGCTTTTTGGTAACCCCTATATGGACTGGCAGCCTACAGGAGAGAATGTTTGGCAGTATATCTGATTTTTATGCAACCAAAACTTGCATCTAAGCCAGTAATTCAAAATAAGCACCTGCTTTGAGGCCACTGGGAGCAACATCCAAGGGGTTGGAGAGCAACATGTTGCTCGCGAGCTACTGGTTGGGGATCACTGGTCTATATCCTTCACTAGTGATGTGCCGCCTGTGCCCGATACAAAATCGGTGAAGTAACAAAATGACATCACACTGGTGAATTTTCGCCTTCTGATAAGAATATGAATATCTGTCAGGATGGCATACGATTTCCGAAGTTGCGTCACATGGAAACTTCTGTCTTCTTCCGAAATCCTCAGCGATTTAAATGCCATCACGCCACTGATTTGTATTCTTGCTGACAGAAATGCATTTCAGGGAGATTAGTTGCCCCAAAGAAGAGAAGATTTGTCACTAGGGTGACTAATTTTCCTGTTAGCCACCATCCTTACTGGAGACAAAACTCAGCAGCATCTCTGGAGTATTAGCTTTGTATCAATTCTAACAAACTCAGGGATTCTGTTTAGCAAGGACAAAGATAGTAAATGTATTAATTAAATGTATCAATTTAGCTAAATTACAGAGTTGGCACCCCCCCCCCCCGAAAACAAAAGAGGGTGGAAAATTAAGCTTTAATCTTCGATCTTCACTTTGGCTTTCACATGGTGGTCAATCATCTTTCTACTGAAGTCCTCTCCTATCCATATTCCAGTCTCTCAATGCATGGTTGCAAGGGTAATTTCAACCCTAGCAACCAGACATTGGTTGGCAAAATTGGAAGCAGCTAAATAACTCAAACCACAAATAATAAAACATGAACCAATTGCAAATGGTCTCAGAATATCACTCTCTAAATAATACTAAAAGTTAACTCAAAGGTGAACTCCTTTAAATCAATACTAGATATAGGACAGGGTACAGTAAGTGGTGGCTATGCTAAATACTGAAACATTACAGGATGTGTTCCTTTCAAATGTTTTTTTTTTTAGTTCAGTTTCCTGTTACACCAGAAAAAAATTGCTTTAAAAATTTTTGTTTTCAAATGAAATTTAAAGTCTCATTTTAAGTTTCATTTTTCACCTTCTCATGTCTCCCTACATTTGCTATCTTTGGCTCTATTTAGAAAAATGCCTGAGTTTCATTAAATGCGGCTTTTAGAATTGATACAATATTTGATAATATTCCATAGATATAGAGAAAAAGAAAAATGTATCAAATAATATAGCAAATTGTAACAGTTCAAAGTCTGCATGTGGATTACTGAGCTGCCAGAGTCCTGCAGCGGGTCGAGTACCAGTGGGTTACCAGCAAAAAAGGTGGGTACCCTGTGGAACAAGGATAGGATTTTCATGTTGCGGGTCTGCGGGTTGCGGGTCTCATCTAAATCTCTTATTTTGTCTATATTTTACTCCTTTTTAAAGACTTTTTTCTGTCCCTGCCCAATTTGCAGCAACATCACTTCCTGTTTGATGGTGGTCTGTGGGTTGCGGATAAGGCAGTTGCGGGTCTGGGTCGGGTAGCGGATCAAAGTGGGTAAATATGCGGGTTGCAGTTCGGGTCGGGTCCTGGTCCAGGTCTTAGAAATTGGTTCCACGCAGGACTCTACTGCAAGACAGAAACACCAGTGAAGAACAGTTTCAATTTAAAGGGGTAGTTCATCTTTCAGTTAACTTTTAATATGTTATAGAATGGCTAATGGCTATTTTCAATTGACTTTAATTCTTTCTTTTTTTATATTTTTTTTTAATTATTTGCCTTCTTGCTTTGACACTTTCCAGCTTTGAAATTGGGGTCACTGATCCCATCTAAAGCACAAATGATATGTAAGGCTACAGATTTGTTTTTATTGCCACTTTTTATTACTCGTCTTTCTATTCAGACCCTCTCCTAGGATTATCCTTGATTGACGTGGCAGGTGGCCAATTACCTAGCACCACGTCATAAGCTCCCCATAGACACAACGATCTTTCCCCGCAGAACGACCGATCGTAGGGAAGTCCAACCAATCTGTCAAATTATCGTGCGGTTAGTGGGATACAAACGATCGTTCATGTTACGATTTTTCATCCGACATCGGTCTGATGATTGATCGGCCAGGTTAGAAAATCTTTATCGGTCCCAATGCAATTTACCTATGTTTGCAGGGCAAGCAGGCTGCGATCCTTCAGTTTTGCTGGCAAAATGCTGAAATGGTCTTTTTAGTTGATGGACACATCAGGCATTTAAACGATCGTTTTGAGACAATTGTAGTCTCACGATAACTATTGGATCTTTCAAAAATCTTTACGTCTATGGCCAGCTATAGTCCTGTTCTGTGATGTAACATGCCCCTCCCTACAACATCACACTCCCCTCTATGTGAAATCACATGCACACACACCCTGTCCTGACAGCACTTACAGGAAAGGTGACAACCCTATGCTTTGTCTTATCTAGTGAGGTGGGTATTGTTCAAAAATGTTTAGTCCTTTCAATTGATGCATGTCTGTCACTATCCAGGACAAGGTGTAATAGCAGTGATTCCTGTTCACTTTAAAAGGGGATAGACATGTAGCATTTTGTGCCCCTCCCTCAGTGTGACAAAATGTTCCAAATCTGCATGTGCCATTGCCCCATTAAAATAATTTTTAGCTTTTTGGCACACCTGTTTGCTATTACCCAAGTCGTCTTCTCCTTCTCCTACAACCACTTCTAGTATTACTTATAACTCCTATATTGTTCCTGATTACTTTAAATCCTTTATACTGTATATCAATATATAAATGTAAGATTGTAAGACTTCTACTCAATATAAATAAATAATGACTTTATAAAAGAATGAATAATATATGATATAATGTACCTTCAAGTTTAACTTATAATAATGTAAAAAGCAAAAAGACTTTTAAAGTTCGATTTTCTCTTATTACATATCATTGTTAGTTTTTCTTATAACACATCATTGTTAGTATTTGACCAATCACATGCATTGTTTATCAGTGGAAATAAGAGCCTGATAAATACTGGAAATCCTTTTATCTTTGAAATCTTTGCTTGGCAAATAGATGTATAAACTGTAACTTATTACGAAGTATATTTGACTGCATTTCCATTTCCATGCATCGTATGATAAATGACATTAAGTTCTGAAATGAATTCAACAGTAGTGATGAGCGAATTTATTCGCCAAGTGCGAATTAACGTGATTCGCCGCTGGCGAATAAATTTGCGAAACGCCAGCAAATATTCGCCTGCTGAAAAATTCGCTGGTGTAAAAAAAAAAAAAAAAAACAAGTAGCAAATTTTATTCAACAGCAATTCTGACTAGGTTTCAACAACTATAAGTCACTTTTGCACCTTATGTTACTGTACATGCAACATTATGCAGTTTTAAAAGTTCTCTCCTAGTTTTCCAAACTGTCCTAAGTTCCTCTGAGAAGGCTTGAACAGTTGAACTTTATACAAATTAAATTATTTATGCTTCTTATTAACGGGTCAGTGAATTTTTTTTTTCTTCCAGCTGTAAGGATGATGAAGTACCGTTGTAACATTATGCCCTCTCTTGTACACTGGCTGTTATTGCAAATAATTACATTTTGTATGCTCCATTGAGCCCCTGACAGTTTGCTTTTTGTATACAGATGTAATTTGGTAGGATATCTGAAGGTTATCACTTGACAAGCATCCATCAGATCTGCGGAAGCATCTCTTTCAGCTGGCTGCCTGGCTGGCATTTTCGTACACAACTAAAAATGCCTTTCTTCTTCTAATGAGCTGCCAACATCCCCGGGCAATTTCACCTGCTTCTACTGGTTACTGCTATGCCAGTCATGTGATTTTTTACAGCCTTGGATAAAGAGACAAATATTACGCAGGACTTAAGCTAGGCCCTGAGGAAACCTTCATGAATTTTACATGTGTCAGGGAACAGAGGCTGATAAACAGAGAAGAAAATGATTTTTTTTTATTCCAGGAGCTGCAGTGATAGGCTTCATAAAACTGAATAAAACATAGTTGCTATATATTAACTTTCAGCCTGAATCCTACCAAGGGAATTAACCCTTATCTCTTTAGCCAATTGCCCATTAAATACCATTTAAAATATTTACATTTCAATTGAACAATTAAATGGAGTTCTGAAACATCTGAACCCAAGTAGAAGAAATATGGAGCCTAACCTAACCATAAATAAGGAGATTAGCAAACTAAAACTTGTGCTGCTTGGTCACTTATGTTTATGGTGATGATTCTTATTCTGGATGACAAAGCAGATGGCCACATAGTTAACTATTTAGCGTGAGGATTGAAAATCTACTTGATGTGAAGCTAAAGGAGAGAAAATTAGGAGATTGGTATAATCTTCCCCACAATCAGCAAAGAGCAAAAGTACTAATCACCACCTGATTTCTATTTAACCTCCCTCACTTGCCCTTTGAGATGCATCTCAAGTCCCTGCTCCATTAATAGGATTAGTGTCACATACATGAGGTATTAACACATGTACTGTATAGTGGATGCTGGACTTTCTGCTAAGCAATATTATCACGAGTGCCCATGGAATAAAACTTGTCGAGACCTGTCTAGTCACTGCCAGAAGTAAAACTGTAATAGCTGGCTGTGACTTTGTATGTGACTTTTGGGGGAAAATTTAACTAAGTGAACAGAAATATGATGTAATAAAAAATGGGACCTACTTAGCGATGGGATCACTCTTATTTTTTACACTATCTCTGCATTCTGTCTTTGTGTTAGATGTCTTCCCATCAAGCAACAGGGCCCACGGTACAAACTGCCTCCAATCACCTACTGTCTCCATGTTCAGGCAAGAGATCAGCCAAGTGTTCACATAGCACATCAATGAATAGCAAATGGGCTTGCACTGACATCAAATTACATGGAATCCTGGTGATTACAGGAACATATGAAAAGAAGGGAGATTGATGATTGTTTTGTGAAGGAAATTAGTGTTAGAAGAAAAGTATTGATATTAAAGGGATCCTGTCATGGGAAAAAACATTTTTTTCAAAATGCATCAGTTAATAGT
>CM044445.1:70058900-70089476 GCA_024363595.1 Xenopus borealis
AAAAAAAAAAAAAAAAAAACATGTTTTCACATGACAGCTTTCCTTTAATCTTAAAATGTTAACAAGTTTTGTGCTTATATATTTAATGTTACTTAATTTGAGTAATGTTGGAGGGCCACAGTATCAATGGCGTAACAATAGGAATGCAACACCCAGAGGGGAGTTTAGGACACAGGAGATCCCATGAGGATATGCAAACTACAAAAAGCTGTCTTCTTTCACTCATGAGCCTACAATGATAGACAGGTGGTGATGTGCAACTAGTTGGGGTGGGGTTTGTTTTTGCAGGGGCCCAGAGAGTACTAAGTACACCTATGTGTCTATACTAAAGCTATGCTATTATTTATGCTTTATTCGAGATTTTTTCATGGACCCTTTGTGTTTCAAAGTCCAGGGAAAACACCCTTTTTAACCTATTTTAAAACTGGCCTGTTTCTGACCGTAGGGTGTCTTTTATAATGGGACCGTTCAGTGCATGATTTAATTACGTTTAACAATGTTAAGTGAAAAATATAAAAGGGGAATTAAGTCTCTAAGAATAAGATTTGGGTTGCCAACAACTGTAGACATGATTCCCTGCATGTTCTTTTCCCTATTTCTTTATTACATCTACTGTAGAAATTTCTGGTATATTGTTCCGCACAGCTTATTAGGATCTTTTATTTTCTGAACACTGAAACGTAAAAATCTGGGGCAAGTGTCATATATCAGCAAGTGAGAGGAAAAGACAATATTCTCTGAACAGGCTCCAGACTGTACTTATAAATGGGTCATAGTAGGAGAGGGAGGGGAAGAGACAGGGTTACAGGGAGCTGAAATATACCAGGAAGTTTTAAGAGTTTGTAGAGCTGCCCCTGAAATCTTGGCAAGTATTAATCATCATAGCAGAGTGTCCAGTTTAAGGACATAAACATCTAGAATGTAACAAATCATCTTACATCACCACCACCATCCATTCCATTCAGGGTTAATGAAATAATGGCCACCAAAACACTGCACATCTTTACCCTGTAGGTGTTACAGGGACACAATTAGGGTTTCCACCTAATTGGCAAAAATCGATGGGCAGCAGTGGAGAGGGGTAATCAATGACATCACATTGGTCAGAGTTAATGACATCACAAGAGCAGAAAATGGGTGGTTCAGGGCAGAAACTTGGAGGATTGTGGAGGGTGGAAATCTACGTGTTAAGAAGAGGGGGACAGAAGTATGAATTGATTTGTGGTGGAACAGTTCATGGAAGGAGAGACCTAACTGGTGAAATACTGGGCATGTGACCACCGTAGGTGCAAGCTGGGGCAGGTGAAAGCCATTCAATTGGGAGGATGCTAGGGGGTTTATGCACTGGTAAAAACACACCTGGGGATTTACTTCCCCTTAAACGGATCTAACATTTAGGGGCAGATTTACTAAGGGCCGAATTTTAGAAGTTAAAAAAAAAAAATCGAAATTCAACCCTAGAAGTTTCAACTGATAAAGGACCTATTTCGATCGAATAGGTCCGTTTTTGATTGAATAAAAAATTGTTCGATTTGATCGAACAATTCTCCGCAAAATCCTTTGAATTCTTGGAACTTAGAAAATTCTTCAGGACAGGTCCCCCGTAGGCTAAAATGGCAATTCAGCAGCTTTAAGCTGGCGAATAGTCAAAGTCGAAGGATTTTTACAGGGCAAGTACTTCGGAATTCGAATATTCAAATTGAATTTTGGGCTATTCAGTGGTCGAAGTAGCCCAGAATTACTTAGAAATGCGAATTTTATTCAAATTTTCACTTCGACCTTTAGTAAATGTGCCCCATAGTGTTAAACATTCTCAGAAATATGACTTTTGTCCTTATTGTGTGTGTAAAAGCCATCCTGATGCAGAGCTGTTATATCACTGTGACTGTAGCTCAACTGCTGTTATTAATAACTGCTAACGTGCTGTGAAGTTTTTGTCTAATATTTTCTAAAAATTGCTCCATGGGACATTATCCTTAGTGTTTCACATGATTTACCTAATCTCCAGGAATCTAATCTAAGAAAAGCTTTTAGTTCTCACAGGCAATTGTATGTTTGTTATATGTGCTCAGTAGTAAGCACCTAAACAATAGAGCCACTTTAATGCAAATTCTTGCTGTTAAATACAATGTAACTCCTCCTTCAATATAAGCTCTTTAGCTTTAACCCTTAAAGGACCAGTAACATAAAAAAATTAAATTGCTTTAAAGTAATAAAAATATAAGACAGTGTTGCCCTGCTCTGGTAAAACTGCTATATTTGCTTCAGTAACACTTCTATTATCTTTTATATAAATTAGCTGCTGTGTAGCCATGGGGGCGGCCATTCAAAGGAGAAATGGCTCAAGTTACCCGGCAGATAGCAGATAAGCTCTGTAGAACATAATTTTATCTGTTATCCATTACTTATCCAGTGCCATATAGCCATTTTTCAATTTCCGCCATTGCTATTTAGCAGCTTGCTTATATGAACTATAGTAGTGTTTCTGAAGCAAACAGATCCGTTTTAACAATGCAGGGCAACACTACATGATATTTTCTTTACTTTAAAACACTTAAATTTTTTGGTGTTACTGTTCCTTTAATTCCATACCTGTCCTATGTAATAGATCAGTGCTGGCTGGAGCCAGGCCAGGCCAGCTGGGCGCCCTAGGCAACCCAGCCAGCCAATTAATCCCCATTGCGCCGTTCTGCACAATGCACTGTGATGCCAAGGGGCTTCTACACATGCTTGTTGACACCAAATGGCGTTCAGGAACATAGGACAGGCAGAGTATGGCACACTACAGTGCCAAAATGCTGGTGCCCCTCCACAATGCAATGTGGGCACTTCAGTATGGGTCTGAGGTGGAAGCAGTACAGGTCTTTAGGGGTGTTAACAATTGAGGTGTTACAGGTGTGAACAATGCTGTGGATTAAAGGTTTGAACAATACAGGATCTTACTTTGAGGTGTAAACTACCTTTTAAATCTTAAATACGGCAAGCAGACACAGCAAGCCAACATTCATGTGTGGGCCACGGGCTGATAGTTGGACAGCACTGTATTAGATAACTGAAGTAGGCTTGCCAGGATCTCCTCCGTGGTGGCAGAGGAAGTGGTTGCACCTTCAGCGTCCATGTCTGGCCCAAGATATTGTTATGACCAGAGTCCCAAACCCAGAACCAGCTCAAAGGTCCATGTTGTGGCTCACTCTTCCACCTATTGCAACCACCTTTGGCTTTGGGAGGAGCCCAGTGTTGGACTGGGATGCCAGGGGCCCACCAGAAAACCTTAGACCAGGGGCCCAACTTTCTAAACTATTATTCCTTCTTTCCTCACTTAACCTCTTTATTCTCCTATTCTTTTAGATCTACTTAGTACACTCTATTCTTCCATTATTAAGCCTCTTTTTCCACATAAAGTAATAGGGAATGAACATGAAATAGGCCAAATTGTTAGAAGCAAGAGGGCCCACTGACACCTGGGGGCCAGTCCAATACTGGAGGAGCCCTCCGCTACTCGGGTGCTACCAGGTCTTTGCGTGAGTGGACCAGGGAGAGAATTATTGGCATGCAAGGGAACCAAAAGTTGAAGCTGGAAGGGAGAACTGAAGTGTGGTCGGGGAACAGGCTGGGTCAATATCATTCATGGATGCAGTACGGATTCAGTAGACAAGAAACTAGTCAAGGTCACAGACTGAATCAAACACACCAGTTTCGCAGTACAAAGCAGGTTCCAAGAGAGTAGTCAATAAATTAGCAAAAGTCAGGACAGGCTGGACCACCAGGTATCCTTAAACTGAGACATCAGCTAATCAACCATTTTTAGACTATCCTACACCAACACAGTCAGTGATTAAAGAGACACACACAGAATGATTTAGAAAACAATATATTATTTGTATGGCAGCTCTTGAAGACTAAAACAATGATATGTCCCTGCATGAGAGATGATTTATTTTTTATCTTTTGCTTTTTTTGCTTTTCCTGATAACATCAGTAGAGTATATGAAATGAGTATACCTCATTTTTGCTGAACGTTTATAGGAAAATAAAGTGATTATTGGAAGGAGGTCTTACTAGGATTAATTCTATTTGTTGTTGCCTACTGCCTCTTTTAAGCACTACAATTCTCAAAGCACTTGTTTCCGTCTTTGTATATCCATAATCATAATAATCATTGGTCTCCAACTGCATCACATTGCAGCTTAAACAGAACATTAAATAACAGCAAATTAATACATTTAAAGTACAATGTGCAGGCAACCAGGAATAATCAGCACATTGGGACCTGAGAGTTGGAGTTTGCCTCTCTTCAGCTGATACTGTGCCACAGGCCTCACAGCTATGAATTCCCATGTAGTTCTTCTTCTCATTTTATTTGTATATCAATTAGATGTTGTGAGAAGATTATGTGTGTGTGTATATTTGTACATATGTGTGTCTCCTACTCTCTTGTATACAGTACTGCAAATCTCTCACCTAAATATCCAGTGAGTGGTTTGCTAGCAGCTCAGTGTTAGAGGGGACTGAGCAGCAATGATGGTTTTTTTTTTTTTTGACAGATACCAGAAACTCATTGTAAATGTAATCTTTTTTTAGCAAATAACCCAATAGGAGAGCTATGTCTGGACTGAGGTCAAATGCGTTTCTTATGTTTTGCTAGCCAGGACAGACATTTATACATATCCCCCCAACTATTGCTCTTCCCCATAACAGGCAGGAGAATGAGCTTCTCTCCCATCCTTCCCAATATTAAATTAAGTTTGTTTATTGAACCTTGTCATGGAATATTTGGGGGTGTAAGTTAGCCCTCCCACACCTTAGGGGTGTTTATTTATGAAGTCATCTTCCTGGACGGTAAGGTATGGAAGAAATGGTTAATATGCGAATGTACTAGTTATGCAATAAAATAATCATTCTGGTAAGTTAGAATTTCTCTGACAAACCGCATATTAACTCCATTGCCTTTCCACTATATTTTATTTAGGTTTAGTTTTGTTATTGATAGGTTACTCCATTCTGTTCCATGAGATGGAATGCAGTTGCACCCATATAACCATCACAGCTAGACTTGATTCCTTGAGTTATTGTTATAAGGGGTGTGGCTTGTATTCTATCTAACTTGCATAAACCAACTTAAAATGACTATGCAAAAGGGCTGAAGTTGGGTTTATCTGCTCATCTGGCAATGGGCCTAATATTGTTGGATGATAATTTCCACGTGGATGACCAGTTAACAATTTTCTGCTCATTCAACCAGTATGTTAAATGCATGGCTTTGAATGGAAGTTGGAGAGAGCTGCAGCTGCCTTTGTTTTTCAGAACTGTCAGTGCCTAATACTCACGATCCAGGAGTCCATAGATGAACAGATGGTTATGCAGTCATTTTCCAACTATATGGTACATGAATAACCTTCCTTGGGTTCAGCTAATTGAGATGAAAACATGCACCTTATATTGTAGTTCATTTTATTTAGTCTTTTATAGACTCTGATATCTTTCACACATCTAACGGCACTGGTCAAACAATAGAAAATAAGTATATACAGACAATTCTTTACAAAAACCTTTTACCTTCTCATCTGTTGGTTACCCTTTATTATAAATTAAGTTTCTTCCCAACAGTTAAAGGCAGATTTATCAAAGGTCTAGTTGTGTTTTCGAAAATTCTAGTTTTTTTAATGGTCGTTTTCAATCAAAAACTAAAATTTTTAGGTTAAAATAACCTTTAAATTTTAAAAGAAAATCAAATTTTTTGTTAAAAAAAACACCTAATTTTATGAGATTTATTATACCCCCAAAGCTCTAAATAGTTGAAATCCAAAAATACTCCAGCTAAAACCAGTCATGGTCATGTAGAAGTCCCTTGAACCATTTGAAGATGTTAATAGCCTTCATGATGTTTGGGGGGGTTTTTGGTGGGTTTTGAAAACTCCAACTCAAGCAATTTTATGTTTCAGCGGAAATCTCACTTAATTAATTTTAGGGTTGTTCACCCAAAATTCAGT
The DNA here is from genome assembly GCA_024363595.1 of Xenopus borealis. NCBI lineage: Eukaryota > Metazoa > Chordata > Amphibia > Anura > Pipidae > Xenopus > Xenopus borealis. Next base: position 70,064,891 of record CM044445.1, read on the forward strand.
GATTGATTCAAGTTTTTTTCCATTTGAGTTTATTTGTTGTCTAAAAAACCTTAGCACATTTACTAATGGTCGAAGTGAATTTTTGAATAAAATTTAATTACATTTTAAAAATTTTTAAAATTCGAAGTTCACAGTAATTTTTGGCTACTTCGCCTATCGAATAGCCAAAAATTTGATTTGAATTGAAAAAATTCTAAAGTTTGAATTTCAAAGTACTGGCCCTTTAAAAAAATTCAAATTCGACTATTCGCCACCTTAAAGGGGTTGTTCACCTTCAAACAACCAGTTGTTTTCAAATAGATCACCATAAATAAGGACTTTTCCCAATCACTATCTATTTGTTACCGTTTTTCTAATGTTGAAGTGTAAAGTGTCATTTTTCACCTTTTAAAAAGCAGCTCTGGTTGGGGTGGATACATTTCTTATCTATGTCCCTGCTGAGTCAAATCTCTGGGTTTCATTACAGGCAGCTGTTACCTGTGAAATGTATCAACTAAATGTTGCAAAATTGTAACAGTTTAGAGTCTGTACCTGAATTACTGAGCTGCCAGACAAACACCAGACAAACACCAACATTCAACTTTACACTTAGATTTTGGAAAAAAACTGTAAAAAATAAATAATGGAAAGTAATTGAAAAAAGTATTTATTTCTGGGGAACAATTTGAAAACAACTGAACAGACAAAAGTGTTTGGATGGTGAACAACCCCTTTAAACCTGCCAAATTGCCATCGTAGCCTATGGGGGACCTCCTGGAAGCTTTCCTGTAAATTTTTCTAAGTCCTGGAAAATCTAATTTTTTATTTAAAAATAGTTCCATGAGAACGATTTTAATTCGGTCAAAAACGTCCGTTTTCGATCGAAAATGACCACCCGAAAAATGTGATGGTCGAATTTCGAATTTTTTTTCATTCGAAATTCAACCAATAGTAAATCTGCCCCTAAATTTGGCCAAACCACCATGTTTTAATCATCAGAGCACAATATCACAGACTGTTTTAGCAACGCTGCACAGCCCTGTCCAATATGTAGACAAGGGGTGGCAGCTGGGTGTAGTGATGGCTGAATCTGACCCATTTCATTTCACCAAAAATATGCAAAACTGCAAAAAATCGCATTAAAGTCAGTGGGTGTTTTTTTTTAGCACAAAACTATTTTTACTATCCATTAGAGTCTATGGGGCAAATTCACTAAAGTGCGAAGCGTCTAACGCTGGCGCTAATTTGCCAGCGTGACGTCATTTCGCAACTTTGCAAATTCACTAACATGGACTCTGCCGAATTTTCGCTAGCGAAGTAGATATACTTGCGCAACTTCGCACCCTTACCCCAGGCGAAGTTGCAAATTGACGAAGGATTGTAATTATGCAAATTCACTAAGATGTCCATTTACTGAACGTTACCACTTACGCTAGGAGGATTGAAGCATTCCTACTTCTAATTAAAGGCAGAGCGAGAGAACAATCTTGCTATAGAACCACTTACGCTAGACGTTACTTTGCATGGTCAGACCAGGCGAAGTGTAATACAATAGATAGGAGGTTGAAAAAAATTTTTTTTTACATTTTTTCTTAGTCCCAAAAACACGCTGGTGTATTTTATCATAGGAGGGTGATAGTCTGAAAAAGATCGATAATTTTTTTTGGGGGGGGGGTTACCCTCCTTCTCCCCTACATTTCCTAACATATGGCAACACAACTATACAGTGGGCACATGTAGGGCAATAGGACAACTTTATTTAATTTATTAAAGGTTTCCTGGGCTTGTGTAGTGGAATGTAGTGGCTGTAACATATACTTCTATTATAACTTAAAGTTCCCGCCGTATGCAAATTAGGCTTCGCTAGCGTAACAGCGCTCTGCCTAGCGAAGTAACACTAGCGCAACTACGCTACCGTTCGCCGACCTGAGCGCATGGTGAATTTGCGTAGTGCTGGCGAAGTGCGGCGAACGCTAGCGAAGCCAACGCTAGCGAATTTACGCATCTTACTGAATTTGCCCCTATGGGTGACATTTCTCTGTATAACTCAACAAATTTCTCTCATTCCTACTGGGCATCAGATAGCCAGAATCTCCACTGTTTAAAACCATATATTTTACATTTATTTTAAACAGAAAACATTATATTTGGCTTACATGATTTAAATTTACTTACCAGTAGTAAAGAAAAACATCAACACTGTTTCAGGTTAGCCTGTGGAATCAGTTTGACAATGTTCAGTCATGTCCATTCCCCTGATATTCTTTTGTAACATTTTGAAAGGAAATATTCATCTCTCACCAGTGATGCTAAAAGACCTCTTGTATGATACTTCTGGTGACATGGTCAGGGCATACCTGGGCATGACCAGGTTATAAAAAAAATATTGCATATATAGCAAGCTCTGCAAGCATTCTATACTGTTTATTTAAGAAAGTATAAACATTAGCAGTTGCAAAAATAATTTTAGTGCCTCTACAAGGTAAGCTACTGCTAATGTTAACATTGCACTGATTCCCTACAGTATTGCTACGTCCACCCACATGCTTTGTATGCCCCAGTGTTGCACTCCTGACTCTATGTAAACCTATGCAGTTAGAATTCTGTGGCAGAGAACTGGCATGTAATTAAAAGTATTATACAATTATACGTTTCTAATAGTTACAACCTTACTGTATCGTGGCTTGTAAATCGTACAACTCTGTACAATTGGTATTTTACCAGCTACATTTTATACCATAATTCATTGCAAGGCATAATGATCCTTGTGTACTCAAGGAATAACTATGTGACTGCCGTTATATTTTAAAATATAGGAATTCATTCCAAAATGTGCTACTTGAATGCTTTCTTAATTTAGGTCTTCCCTCTGTAGTTCCCATTTTTGTTTCTCTGAAAGAAAGATGTTTTTGTAGAAGACTTTAAACATATTTTAGACAATAAAATTATTGGTATCCATATAATCTTTGAGTATCAGCAATACAATGATTTATCTTTGCGGCAGACAGGCAGAGCTAGGGAAAATCCACATTGCAGAGAACAAAGATTAGATATTCTGCTAGGGAGGGTGAGAGCATAAAGATAAATGCGTGTTTCTTCTGTATGCATATCATTTATTTTATTCTTGGCTATAAACAAATTTGAATCATTTCTTTTCTTAATGAATCCAACATAATCTTTCATTGTGTGACTTTTGTTATGTGCTAAGCTTTGCAGAGAAGTGTAGATATGCAGAGTTTAGTTTAGAGAGAACACATTTGTGGGATTTTTATAAACCTTTTTGCAATGAAATACTTTCCCACTATTCTTTGATAATGGGGATGTTGAATAATTGTCAGAAGCCAGAGAAACTGTGCCCCAACTGGTAAACCAAACATTTATATCAAAATAAGTGACAAAATTACAGCCTTCCTACTTTTGATTGAGTAACTCAGAGAACCCTGTGTTGTTTATAGCCTATAATGGCTTAAGTGCCACAGTTTAGAAACCAATAGTCAGTCCAATGCTAAACTTTATATCCTCTGCTCTCAAATTCATTCATGATTATGCAGTGTTGTATACCTGGGCCCTTGCTTGGAGTAAGCTTGTGCTTGTTGTCCATCCTATTCTGACAATGCACCCTTTATTTAAATTTATTTAAAGTAGGTATGTAAAACTTCTACTGAGACTGACAAAATCCATGATTTAAGGGGTTAAAAGCCAGTGGCACCAACACATATTTAGCGGGTATAGGTTTGAAATGTAAACATTTTGCCAGTAGCGTGTGAAAGACTCTCCCAACAAACCCATATGTCCCAGGAGGGTGTCAAAACTACAGCAGTGCTCACAGTGCAGTCTGCCATCCATTGGAAAATCAGATGATATGTATTGAAAAAGAATGTAATAATGGCAGGCAAATAATACATAAGCTGATCTAAAGTAGGAAGGAACCAGCTTCCTTCGCTTTCAGATTTGATTTTGAATTCTAGTTCAACAGCATCTGGAAGGGTACATGTTGCTTGTCTCTGACTGACATAATATACTGGATGGGTGAATTTGTCATACTTCTCTGGCCAGAACTGTCCTGACTTTGGATGCTCACCCAGCCACACAAAATGAGTCAGCAGCTTACTGGCCAAAGTCTGTGCCCAGATGATAGCCTACTGACCAATATTTGATATGTGCTTGGTCAGATATCATCTGGGCATATTTTAAAAGCCATCAAATGAGGACTACATCAGTTTGTTGATGGGTTCTATTCGGACATGTCATCATAACCTTGTTCACCAATAACAAAACTTCCTTTCTAAACAACAAAGATCAGGTACAGGACACACAAAATACATAAAACACTTGGCACCACGCACAAGAAAACAAAGCTGCATGCACTCTTTTTTTTTATTTATGTGGTACAGTATGCCATTGTCAAAGAGAGCCCTGTGTACTACATCTTCCACTGACCAAGCAGTAAGTTCAGGGCTCATTTTGTGCATTGTGCCCCTGTCAGCTGATTTTTGCACATGTGGAATTATGGGCAATTGAAGAACATGTAAGTGTACGCCCATAATGATGCCCGTAATTATGTGAATATCTGCAAACAATCACAAATATCATGACCATGTTCCAGAAATGTGTGCAATATTTTGTGGTGCCTCTCAGCGGGTACAATTGTACAGTGAATAAACATTACATAGCGAGAAACAAATCATGAATTGTACTGAAATTTTTACTGAAAATGTGACCCAAAACATGCAGTTTATCCTCCAGACTGTCCATAATTCTGCTGCCACTGAAAGTTTATGGCCCTCTGCCTGCTCATAGGACTCCACTGAGTTATTTCTAAATAATCATTATTTTATTAGAATGAAGCCAGAGAACATGTGATATAGTACATAGTAAGCCACTGCATGGAATACATTGGCCAGCACTGTTTTGAAGAACAAATCTAAGGGCAATTGCCTCAGAAAAGGGCAAACAATATGGCACATTCCATACATTTGTATCAATGCAAATAAACTGAGAAGAAAAAGGAATATGTAATAATTTACACAAATAAAGAATACCCTGAAGTTGCTATACAAAAACGTTTTCATTGTAACTGCCTTTGCCTGCACAGTAATAGTAATGTTGGTGCTCCTATTTGCAGTATCTATCCAAAACTAAAAAGACTTAACATTTGATACAACAATTTACCCATGTTTGTGTGTGTGTCTGCAGCTAAACTGTACAATTAATACAAATAATATCATTTCATTGATAAATGTCATGTGATGATGTCACTGTTAGGGATGCGTGAATTTTATTTTGCTTCGCCGAATTCGTCGAAAATTTGCTGAAACACATTAAAGTCTATCGGCGTCAAAATTGTTTGACGAGCGTCTTTTTTTTTTCCCCACCCCTAGTCACTGTACACACCAGTATGAGCTAACTCATTACAGTGCTTCTGTGTAGGAGCCTTGTACACCTATCTGCCTCTGGAAATATGGGGGCGATTCATCACAGGAATCTCCCCACCGGCAGTTATCTTATTATAATTCCACCAAATTTAATATTTCTATTTTTTTTATTTCTCTGCAGCTATTAATGAGTTTCCAGAAGATGTATTTAGCATTAAGGAACGCCAGCGAGGAGCAGTCCTTTTTCATATATTCTGTGTAAGTATTTATACTTTCTTATTAAAAAGTACAGCAGTTTAGAGGCATACCATGTGGTTTCCTTAGGAAGGATGGAGGAACAAATCAGTTAGTCTGCCCTTCCCAGCCTTTTTGCAGGCAGAATTATATGTTTTCACCTGTTCTTTGTTTTTTATAAGTTAAGAACATTTGGTATGTTTCTGTGCCTTTACACAAGAATTTCCGATATTGTGCTATGGTGTGGAGACCCATAACAACCATTCAGATGCTTGTGGTTACAGTGGGTTAGTTCCATTTCGAACTTTCCTCTCCTGGTAAAAGGTACCACTGTTCTAATATTTAATTGTTTTTATCAGTGTTATCTTTAATTTTTGGCACTGTTTAATATAATTCTTTTTTCTGGTGCTTTATACACATATAATCAGGACATGATGGAATATGGACTAGTATGCTTCACAAGAATTAATCTGAACTTAAATGTATGTATGTATGTATATTTTTATTTGTATAGCGCTCCTTGAGGGCAAAGCACTGTACAGCAACAATAAATTAGTAACAAACAAGGGATTAAAATGAGTTTATTACGTATTTGCACAGTTGTTCCACACGATTGGTTTGCATGTAATTGGGGTGGGTCTGGTGAGGTGCACTCCTCCCTGAGACGGGGATAAATATGTTGTATGCTGTACCATCAGGCAGGCTTGAGAAAGGACAAGATTTAGCCTGAAACGTTGCTTGTTTTGTCTGGCCGAATAAACACTACTTTTCACTTTTGCAAAAAAACAGTGCTGCAGCAATATTCTTTCTACTTATCTCAAAGCCTAACATGGGCCAAAACTTAAGGAAGGTAGGGATTTTTATATACAGGACTCATTATAAGAGAATTACCCAGTGTATGGGATTGGGGTGGTAGTTCAGGGGACAACAAAAGCATTTCTATTAGTTCTTTATAATAGTAAAAACAAGTTTTTTTTTAATTAAAAGAATAAAAGGAATGATTTTTCAATACAAGTCATAGATGTACATTAATAACAGGCTCCAAGGAGCAGTGTAGTAAATTTATATATGTCATTCTGATAAAAGGTATTTGTTTCTGCTTTGTCTAGTGGGCAGCAGCTCTCATCCAGTAACTGTATATAAAATCTTGCCATAAAGCAAGACAGGGTCCTGTTGTTTAACAGAAATGAATAGCAGGAAATAGATTCATCCCTCTGTACAAAAAATAAAAAGTGTTAATTTTTTCAGTAGTAAAAGAAAACATTTGTCTCCAAAATAACACATTTTACACCATATCTGATATGGTAAAAGTAAAGATTTTGGGGTAAATTTTTTTTTTTTGAGGTGTGATTTTTTTTGTGCTGTGATCAAGATTTTGTCACAAATTGTACCAGCATCACTACATGAAAACGAGTACATTGCATCCACTGACAACAGTATCCCCTTTAAATAGTGTATGCTTTCCCTTTAAAATCAGTTGCCATTATTAATTAGTTTTCAAAATGTTGGCAAATCAAATCTGCAATTCTGTAACACGTAGAATACAATTCCTGATAACACAGTGCAAATGAACTTAGAATGAGTTCATGGGGGTTTAATTTAATTTATTAATCATACACATGCTGCATGCAATTATCTGTAAAGAGGAAGGCATAAGTCAGCAAAGTAATAATTATTCCACTGGAGCTCACTGAATTGAACGTGAGCAATATATAACGGATACAAATGCTTCTCTGTGGCTTCCCTGCAGGCTGCATCAGGCTGTTAGAAACACTTGCTTTCTATCGCCTACATTGTTGTTCAGCAAGGCATTGCGGGTATCTTTCCCGTCATTATAAGCCCTCAGGTATTTTATGCCCAGCTCTGTTTTGGAAAAGGCTAGTTTACTAGTTTTATTAATAAAAAAAAGAATTAACAAGATAATTTAAATATGGCCATTGAATAACTTCAGACATTGGGTATTCAAAGGTGTAAGTATTCTGTATTTAATACCATGTGTCTTTGTCACAAAAAACACTATTTCTAACCATCTCTTGAGCGAATAGACTGCATCTTGAGATATATATATATATATATATATATATATATATATCCCCAGAGTCCTTAAAATGTGATTTTGAGAGCAGTGTTCTCTCTGTGTCAGAAACTTCACCTCAGGTGTCTGAAAGGAAAATAGACTTAAACAGAATGTATAGCCCTCATTTTCTCATGTTGAATCACGCTGCGCTACTACCTTGTGAGTCACTGCCAGCAGGTGAGTACCTATAAAAGACCTGCACTTGGAATTCTGTGCTGTTGAGATCCTAACTCATTATGAACATTACTGATAACATGGTTTCTTTTGATTGCAGGCGCTGTACATGTTTTATGCCTTGGCTATTGTCTGCGATGACTTCTTTGTACCATCATTAGAGAAAATCTGTGAGGTATGTGGCTCTGTTCTCTGCAGTCCTCCATTCAACGGGTTATTGCTCGCTGACCCACACAAGGCAGACATTTCTACAACACTGGTTATGTGATACTTGTTTTGAACTGTTTGAACTTTATTGTTTGTTGCTCATACAGATATATATATATATATATATATATATATTGACAGTATGACTGGAAAGCACATCTGACTGGCATAAAAATGTACAGGAAAGTATGAATTTAAGGCTGCAAGGGGGGGGTGCATATTGGATATAGGGTTAATATTCCCTCTCATTCAAGTAAGGGCTCTGGCTGTTGCTCGTGTGCGCTTTTGTTTGTGGGTGTATGCTGGATGTAGGCCTTGTAGCTTTGCTCACAGAAAGTTAATCTCGGAATTGTAGGTAAGGCAGTAACCTTGTGGGGGTCCAATGCTTCCCAATTGGTAGGTAGACATTAGTCAGGCATGCTGTTTGGAAACCTAATGGGCCAGATTTGGCAGCTTTTATTTGTCTGTGTATGGCCAACTTTATCCAAATTCAGTGTCCAAAATGGTTTGTCCCACACATTCACTCCAGTGACTGGATTACCATGAGGACCAGTGGAATCCCATAGGTCACATACAGCGCCGGATTTGCAAATAGGGCGCCCGATGTGCACACTCGCTCTACCACTCACATTAAAACTCTCCTCGCTGCTCCCACTATACAGGACACTCCACTCCGGGTTTCCTGTAGGAACCTGGAAATATGGATGCTGCTGGGCGGCTTGCTGCCCCTACAAATGTGCTGCCCTAGACCTGGGCTTTTGTGGCCTTGCTACAAATCTGGGCCTGGTTACACATCTTACACAGACTGATGCAATTCTCAACTAATGGGGTTTTTTAACTACTTGATCTATGTTGAAGTAAATGCAAATCTCTGTTTTGGTCCCATTGGTACAAAAGCCTGTGGAGTGCCAATTTAGTCAAGAACAGCTGAGTCAACATATGATATCTGCCCGTGTACAGGGACTTTCATTTCACAGGTTTTTAATCATACCATAACATAGAGTTTATCATGCACGGAGGTGTCACATTTGCATAGTTAATCCAGAGGGAGCTAACCCAGTTTAAGAAACTGGTCTTCACACAGTTGTAAGCTCTACTTAGTGTTGTTAACCATAACTCTTGCTTTTAAATCTTTCTCAGACTTAAGGTGGCCATACATGGGCAGATAAAGCTGCCAATATTGGTTCTTGGTAGCTTATCTGCCCGTGTATGGGGGCTTCCGACGGGTCTTCCTGATCAATATCTGGCCACGATATAGACTGGGAAGGTTTAATTTCCCATCAGAGCCTATTAATCCTCCTTGTAATCTGATTGTTCGGACTACCCCGATATAGCCCTGCCGTTAGTGGACATATCGGAGAAATATCCGCGGATCTTATAGTGTATGGCCAGCTTTGCTTACCAAGGGGAACAGCATGTAGTGCTGCATACTTCCATTTTGCATCTTGTTCTTAAGTTACTAATTAGCATGCTAACTGCAGTTAGAGCACCCACAGCACGTTGCATGGATGTGACCTTAGCTAATATCTATAGCAATGCATAAAGAGGTCGACATTCAGTGTCTGTGCCCTGTGCCCTCCACCCTATCCACCCTCCTGTGTCCCCATACTTCTTAAAGCTGCTACTCCTGATGTAACACTCATACCTCCCATCCGATCTTTAATATTCCACTTCTTCCCTAGTTTGTCTGGATATCTCTATCCTCCCTCTGCTGTCTGTCTGTCCACCAGTCTCCTTCCTCCATCTTCTATAATCCTAACTTAAGGTTACATTTTAAGGGTTAGAGTTAGTGCTATGAAGAGTGTTAGTGAGTAGGATGAGAACATTAGTGGGACTCCTTAGCCCTGATTGCTGGGGCTGATCACTGGGGGAGGGGGGGGAGCAGTAGGATCACAAAGTGGGCATTAGCTTCAGGTGCACCTGTAATAAATGAGACCTGACACAGAGAAAGCCATATGTAATTGACAAATAACATTAAATATGATAAATAGTATATAGTATACTATAATAGTATAAATATTAGCATATTAAAGAGGTACATTAACTGATATTCCAGAAATATATATAAATGTAAATTTGTCCATAAACAATCCTGATTCTACAGGAAGCCATGATAGCCAGTTTCTAATCCTCCTTAAGCTTATACAGAAATGTTGTGCCACTGTAACATTATGGAGTCTGTCCCTTTCCATAGTGGGTGGTACAATGATTCTCTGGAAAACAGAGGGACTTAAAATCCCACATTCCATCACTCTCTCTGAAAGTGTCTTTGGGAGGAGCACTAACTAATTAACATGTTGAGATTTATTTTGCTATAAAGGCATACTATGGCACAAGATTTAGGAGTCATAGGTCAGTAGGGCTTCTAGAACTGTGTTAATGACCACTGTACCTAAGGAATAATATGGGTGATCTTAGCTAGCTCACAGGGCAAGCTTATGTTTATCAGACGCCAAATCACGGATAGCCACAGAATGAGAAGTGGAGTTAAGTTTGCTACTTTACATTATCCACACTGATGCTAGTTGGCTAATATTCGGGATAAAGGAGCACTAAACCCCCCAACAAACATAAGCCCCCATTCACTGCCGTCCTCCAGTCCCCCTCGCTGTGAAGTTCTATTACAAGGAAAAGAATTGCTGCTTGTAAAACTGACCTATAGATGCAGAGTAGTGGAATGGATGTCACATGCAAGATCTTTTGCATCTTCAGGTTTTCTTTAGATCAGTTCACCGACACATAGCTTGCAGGTGTATTGGGCAGTTGAAGCTAATCCCTGTGTATCTTCAACTGTGCATGCACAAGCAAGCTCCATATTAATGATTTGATCCGAAGACAAGCTTGAGGGCAGTGGATGGGAACTTTTGTTTGTGGGGAGTTTAACTCTTCTTTAAAGGATGCAGCTTCATAATGCTTGTCTGGGTACATTGTACAGGTCACCATAGTAAATTAAAAGTTCTAATGCACAATTATGAAGTATTATTATTATTATTAATAATAATAATAATAATAACAACATGTATTTATAAATCTCTAACATATTCCACAGTGCTGTACAATATATGGGTATATACATTGAACATATGGATTTTGCACTTATTTAGTGAATAAGACCCATTGTTTCCAAATTCCAAAGTTTCTATTAAAAGACAAGACAAGGTTTTTGAACCAAATTTGACATGGTTGTTGGTCAAACTAACATTTTGATTCATTAAATTGCATTTCCAGTTTCCACTTACAGACTGGTCACTAGAGGGTGCTAGATAAACACTCTTAAAAAGCACAAGTCAATATAATTTGGTTGCTATGAGAAAAAGTGGGCAGTTTATGCACATTTATTGCTACATACTGTATGTATAAAACATGGAACACCCACAGATATAAGTGGGCGTTTCCCTTTATAAATATAATTAATCCACTTATTTTACTTTTATGCAGATCATCTACTGATCCGTTTTTCTGAAAACATTATTTTAACAACCTTCATTATAATATAAACAAGCTGCTTCTAAATTTGTTATAACTAGCAAGACAGTTCAGGTTTAACTACGTGTTAAAAATATGATACAGTGAAAAAATCTATAATTAAATTTCATGATACATTTGGAATTTGATTTGATATGACACAGGAAGAGAACTCAATATTGTGGTGTTTCCACAGATGACAAAGTACCATTTATCTGAGGGGTTCAGATATATAGAAACATAGTTACATAGTTAAATTGGGTTGAAAAAAGACAAAGTCCATCCAGTTCAACCCCTTCAAATTAAAACCCAGCATACACACACACATTCCTCCGCTCTTTCACACAAACCATATATGCCCATAGCTATACTAACTGTAGAGTTTTGTATCAAAATAGCCTTTGATATTATGTCTGTCCAAAAAATCATCCAAGCCCCTCTTAAAAGCATCAACAGAATGAGCCATCACAACATCACCTGGCAGTGCATTCCACAACCTCACTGTCCTCACCTACGCTGCTTCAAATGAAAGTCTGCTATCTGGGAAGTTTCATGTGTCATCTACCAAAGTAAGACTTGTGAAATACTACTCAGTATTTCCTGATGACTCTTGTAAGCAATCAGTTTCTTAATGCCTCGAACAATAGTTCCCCTTAGAAAGCTGAGCAGGGTTACACCATCTTCCATCTTAACAGATTTTTGTGCCTAAGAAGGCTGAGCTTCCAGGTACTGAAGTGATATTTATATAAAAGGGTTACGTTTATAGTACATGTATGGGATCTGTTATCTGGAAGCCTGTTCTTCAGAAAGCTCAGAATTACAGGAATGCCATATACTCCACTTTAATGAAATAATTCTAATTTAAAAAAAAATTATTCCCTTTTTTTATGTAATAATAAAACAGTGCCCTTTACTTCATCCCAACTAAGATATAATTAAACTTATTGGCAGGGCCAGGTGCCCAAGGCTCCCCCCTCTTGCCCCCCCCACACGCATGTGCACACCAGACGGATCGCAACTTGCACATGCACAGGTCGGAGGGACAGAGAGATAGAGCAAAGGGGGGAGAACGATGGAGGGGAAGGGATGCAGGGGAGGAGAGCTACGGCGGGTAGGAGAGTGATGGAGGGGAAGGAAGGAGAGTGACAGAGGGGAGGGGAAGGAAGGAGAGTGACAGAGGGGAGGGGAAGGAGGAAGTGACATAGGGGAAGGGAAGGGGGAAGAGCAGCAGAGGGGAGGGGGGAACCAAGGAGGGCTGCAAAAATGGACTAGGGGTAGGCAGAAAACAATTTAAGAAGTACCTGCCCAGTGGCCCCCTATCATTATGCCTTAAGCAGGTGCCTCTTCTGCCTACCCCTAGTTCTGGCCCTGACTATCTGTCCTTTTCCTATCTGGAAGTGTTCAGATTATCAAAAATCTGGAAGGGTTGAGGGTTTAATAAATAAATACAAATAAATATATCTATGGGGTATATCTGGCTGTGTACTTATAGATGAGATTGTTTAACGAGTGGATCTTGGCCCGATTTGACCACCTAAGCTGTGACCTCTTGGCCCCTGGGCCAGCAATAGGATTCTAAGGAGAGCATATGGTAATTTGTTTGGAGACCTACATATCAACATTTAGATGTCTTTTATATGTGATCTCTAATAAACATGTGTATGGCCAGCTAAATAATTAGCTCAATAGGATCATTTCATAATGATTACAAATTCTATCTACAATGTACAGGCATTACCTGGTTATGTACATGATTTTGTAGGTTTGTATTTGTATGTAAGTTGAAACAGGTACATTAACCTATTAAATGCAACTTAGATGTTTGTCTTAGTATTAATTGAATAGTGAAGATATGCAGCAGCAAGAGAGGGGTAGGGGGCATTCCACCAGAGGGAGCTTGTGTGGGAGGTTTTTAAGATAAATGCTAAGAAATGCCAAGCAAACCTTAGGACATTACTGTAATAGCCTCTTTTTGTAAGTACAAGTTGTATGTAAGTCAGATTTTTGTAACTCAGGGGCTGCCTGTATATGGCTAGGCAAGATTAACTCAATTGTTGTTAATCTTCTTTATATCCTGTAAAGGGTGGAACATCAGTGCTAAGAATATCTTAGCTTTCACTAAAACTCCAACTTTATCAATAATGCTCACACAGGCAGGGCACAGCATTGTTATTACTAGTGCATAATTAATACCATATCTTGGCGTGAGGTGTGTAGATTAAGTACCACTAGTTTATGTAACTTGAATTTCAGTACTGAATTCAGTGGTAATTTTACTGCATTATTTAAATCTCAAGACGCTAGCCTTCCTTGTTAATGTGACATTCCTGGAATCATTACAGCTAGGAACGTTTTAATATTTGCTCCACTTTTCTAATGTACAGGAGCCTCTGGTACTCCAGTTGTTACGTCATCTAAACCACAAGCTTAGTAGGTCACAGACAAGCACAAAAAGCCAACATGCTTTTAATCATAAATGGTTCATTTAAAATAAATATATGTGTTTAAATGGTTCTGTGTCTGTAAATAGCCATATGTTCTAACTATAAATATCATACAACTTTTCTAATATTTGTCAAGTATAGTTTGACAGTTGTACTGTTAAATTCAGTTAAAAAAACAAGAGATGATGCTTGCTGAATAGTTTAGTATAGAATAGTTTTTCTGAATAGTAAACACATCAGTTAATAGTGCTGCTCCAGCATAATTCAGCACTGAAATCCATTTCTCAAAAGAGCAAACAGATATTTTAGATTTAATTTTGCAATCTGACATGGGACTAGACTTATTGTCAGTTTCCTAGATGCCCCCAGTCATTTGACTTGTGCTCTGATAAACTTCAGTCACTCTGTACTGCTGTACTGCAAAGCGAAATATATCCCCCCCAGCAGCCTAACAACAGAACAATGGGAAGGTAACGAGACAGCAGCTCCCTAACACAAGATAACAGCTGCCTGGTAGATCTAAGAACAACACTTAAATAGTAAAATCCAGGTCCCACTGCGTCACCTTCAGTTACATTGAGTAACATTGAGTAAGAGAAACAAAAGCCTGCCAGAAAGCAGTTCTGCTGGCTTATTCTGAAAGCACATGACCAGGCAGAATGACCTGAGATGAATGCCTACACATCAATATTAAACTTAAAAAAATACACTTGCCGGTTCAGAAATTACATTTACAGTGTAATAAAAAAAAAAGACATCATAAAGATCATGACAGAATCACTTTAAAAACAAGCCACATACAATAAAGAAGAATGACAACCTGTGCTTCGTTGATTAGAGAAAAGCCTTTAGTTGTGTTTATAAAATGTAAAATGATAGAATTTGTTCAAGGAAATGTGACTGAAGATCTCGTGTATAATATTTTATGAGGAAGCTCTACAAAAGGGCAAAAAGAAAATGGAGTTTTCTGGTTCCAGATTGGCAAGGAATTAAGACAAAATTGTATAATATTGCCATGCTATGCTCATTCAGACTCTATGCTGAATATAAAATAAAAGAAGGTAGATTGAAGGAAGAGAATTGAGGAATTAGAATTGGTGGAAGATAAATTGACACCCTTCAATATGCTGCTGACACGAAACTCAAAAAACGAAGATGCTGCATCATCACAACTATTTTATTGCTAATTAATTCACCTTGATCAAGTGTTGAAATAATTTTGTAGCCACTATGCCCGGAGCTGTGAAACAAATGTAACGTGTGAATATGATAGGGACTTAAGTTGCCCATATACGGGTAGATTTCATCATGTGAAACAACATAGTTTTGCACAATGCGATAAAACCGTCTACTTATATTTACATTGATGGGGTGCGAAAACTCAAAATTTACAATTGTTCCAACATCATCCCAACATGGAATCGGTCAGTGGATGGGACAATCAGATAACCATTGTTACGCGATTGCGTATACCTTTTGTGAAAGTAAACAAAGAAGCTATAAGTTGATATATGATCTTGCATCAAACACAACATAGATACAACAAAAGTGTACTTGCATATCGTTGCCAAGTGAGGCATAAATAATTTGGTAAAACTACGCTTAGGTAATAAGATTATTCACAGGATGGCGACAAAATCTGCCAGTGCATGCCCAGCTTTAGATTGTAACCTTCACTGGCACAGGAGCTAGTGAATCAATCATGTAAAATCTCAGTAAAGTACTGCAGAATATGTTGATGTTATATAAAGATAGGATGATAGTTTTTTAGTTTTTTGTTTATATGTCAGTATGGGACAAGATGATAGTGATGGAACTTGCTGCCTGCCTTTCACCAGTTCTCAGTAGAATGAGGGTGGATAGAGCAACAGATGTATTTTTAAACAAATGTATGATTTTGCCACAGTTGATCAGTCAAAAGGGATAGAGCAACAGATATATTTTTAAACAAATGTATGATTTTGCCACAGTTGATCAGTCAAAAGGGTGAACAAAAGGCAACCTGGAACAGCACAAGCTAGTAATTTTGTGCTGTCCTGCTTGGAGAGAAGAACATTGCTTGTGTAGTTAATGATCATGTGTGGCTAAAGGCTCTTATACAGGACAATGTTATCTAAATGATGAGTCAACAGGCCGATCGGGCACATACTATATGAGAAACCATACCTAGGATTTTCATCTTTCCTCTGTTCCCCTAGTTCTGGCTGAAAGCTCACACAATCAGAACAGTGTGCTCTCTGTACTTCCTCATCTGCCAAACACTACTAGTTTTGAAATCTGCCTGATTGAACGGCTAATAATGATATCGTTCAGGACTAACTGGCCAACAAAACCTCATTTGGTAGGATTTTATTGGTCCCTGTACATATTATAAAAATATTCTGCAAACTGGCAGATAGACAGATAAGTTGGCAGGGTACTAGGTTACTATATAGTATATATTACATACACGGCCTTAGCACAAGATGAAATTATGGCACCAAATATACAGCAGTAGGTTTCCTCTGACCTTTGAGATATCATAAAGCGATCCCCTTCTTAATCAGGGGTTTGGGACCATGTATTACTTCAAACTGCAGGATGATGTATTTGGGACAATTTGAAAAATGAACCTGCAAATGTTACATATTATAAAACCTACACAGAACAGCTTTCGTTACCTTGTATAGCATGACGGCTGAGTGACAAGCTGCTGTTGAAAGAGCTGAAATCAATCTTCTGCTATGCACAGATGAAATGGCACATGTTATAAAATAATGACTGCGTCTTCTCTTTAGCATAACTAATATATTGAATTTGTTTCAAAGCTAGTGTAGGTGACAGAAGCGGCTGCTTTCCCAAGAGAAATGGTTTCGTTTGCAGGTCGGTAAATTTGTATGCTGTAAGCACTTCTCCCAGATTTCAACAACAGACACAGAAAGCGGGGGATTTAATGACAAGAGAAGTGCTGGGGAAGTGCATTATTATTTTCTGATCCTTCTGCAGATATGTTAGTTGAATCTCGCTTCTCCCAAACACCTGCAGATTGTGAGCTCTTTGAGCTCTTCCCTGCCAAGCAGTGCTCTGGATACTTTATAATGCCTAGCATGTGGTCTTCTTCTGCTGAACTCTGTCCCCCCAGGATCATCTGTACACCACAAACCTTTTTTTTTCTCTGTGGTTTTGATAAACATATTTTATTTTCTGCGTTTTTAAGGTGAATGCAGTTATTTTGATCACATTCTGTTAGTCTTCATGTGGAGCCCAAATATTTTCCTTTGTTGCTTGCTGTTAGCTGTAAACATATGTATGGTTTGACATACTTGTTCCGCACAATCACCAGCTTTCACTGGTTCCCTAAACAAGCTGTTGTTAAGCTAGATCCCAATATATGACAGTAGAGTTGTGTCTTAGAGAATTCATTGGAAGAAGTGCCTTTGAGGATGAGAGGACTTTGTGGGACAGTGCTTATCAAATTGAGAAGATTTCAGTGTGATGTGAGGTTGCTGGGCATCTGGCTTTCAAACAGGTGACATTATCAAAGACTGGGTATACAGTGAAAGGCGGATGGACATTACACATCTATTGTCACAATTATCCATGTAATTATTGCATGGCAATTAGTGCATTTGAGGCAAGGATATTAACGGTAAAAATACACCTGAGTTTAAGCCAGGGATGGGGCTTGAACTCAGGTGTATTTTTTTCATGAAACAAGGGAGTATGTCAATTTACCTCAGTAGTGGTTTGTGTTTAACAAGTGGAATAGAATAGTAATTCCCATCTGTATAATTATATACGGCCCCCTCCTTATGCTTCATGGGCTGTCAGGCATAATAAATAAGGAGGAGTGGAGTTCATTATGCTGAGAATGATTCCATTTACCCTTCTCCCTGCCACTAACTACTAAGCTGTGTGTGTGTGCGCCGTGAATATCTTGTAAACGATATCCTTATAAACGGTGAGTTCTGATGTCGCCAGTTATAAATGGTGAGTTCTGATGTCATTTCTGTCACATGACTATATGTCTATTATAATAAATAAAGTACCCCCAGTTGCAAAATATTAGGATATCCAAAGTTACCTTGGAGTTCCATGACCTGTATATTCATGTATATGGTCATGAAAATCCTTGGTATCTTATAATATCTTTATATTTTACAAGAGGGGTTACTTTATATACATATATATATATATATATATATATATACAGTATATATATACTTGTGTGAATTACAGTCCTGCTGTTAATAACAACCAATACTTTTCAGAAAACCTTGTTAGCAGTAGGGTTATTATTCCTGCAACAGTGAAAATACTCCCATTACAGTATGAGGACATAGCTAACTCGCCACAGAATATTCCTTCTCTGAATTTGTACATATGCAGTAGCTGCCATATTGGATGCTCAAGCATTTACCATAGTCATCAGTACAACAGTAATATAATAGAATATGCTCTCATTATTTATTGTATATTAAAGCAAAGGCTGCATTCTACTTTAAAATTGATGATATGTCACCTTTAACCAACAATTAGTGGGAAGGAAAAGCTTTATTAGCTTTGCTTGACAGCAAGCGGAGGCATATTCTCTCTGTGGAGTTGGTCAGTGGCAACAGTAAGTCAAGGCAGCTACTGCATTTATCTAATTTATTACTGAATCTGACTGACTATATCGGATTGGATCGGCCTTTAGTGTGAGGAGACTACCCAATGCACATGCACTTCATTACTGGCTCCCAATCAAAGCTGGCAAACAGCTTGCCAATTGCTGCAATATAAAATAAACAGTGGTTTGAAGAATGAACAACCAGTAACAGTATCTGCTCTGCAGTCATGTCAAGCATTGTTGACTGTTGACCCAAGTCCTAATGTGCCAGCAATTTATTTTCTGCAAAAGTTTGCAACCCGAAGCTTCTTGGCTCTTCAGCAGTAAAGAAACCTTTCAGGAAAAACCAAAGTGAATAATTAGGAAATCTGCCATGTGGATCCTGAGCCAATTCAGAATATTAACTGTTTATCTTGACATAACAGAAGCTGCTTCTGCATGCATAATTGAATAGCATATGTTCATTCCACCATCAGTCACGTTGCACCAGAGCTAAGTTTCATGTACAACAGCCGCCTCTTCTACCTGTGGAAATAATCTGGCCCTAACTGAAAATACAGCAGGTAGTGCTATTGGAATGACCATCCCAACTTCCTAAATACTGAATTCTTTATTACAGAAACTGCATTTAAGTGAAGATGTAGCAGGTGCCACATTTATGGCTGCCGGCAGTTCTACCCCAGAACTTTTTGCCTCTGTTATTGGTAAGTCTGGCTTGCTGCATTTAATCACTAGTATTTTCACAATATGTATGGCACTTTGATGATGATGATGATGATGATGATGATGACATTAGCACTTTGATGTAGATTAGCCCATAAATATTTGTTATGAGACTCTCCTCACCATGTAGATGAAGCAGTTATGTAATGCAAAATTGCTCAAGTTGCTTTTCTAAATACCTTTGCCGTTTACATGAATTATTTTGTTCAGTTTCAGAGCTAGCTAAGTTTTTTTATCAACTGGCAATATAATGAATTTTGTAATAGTGGGGCCACTTGCTGGTCACTTCTGATTGTACAGTCAAACTAATATACCTTGCTCAGGAAAGATATCAGAATCCTCAGAAAACCCACCTTTCCCATTTTCCTTCTGAGCAGAGCAATATCAGAACATGTCTCTGTTTTCCTTCTAAAACAATATCTCTCTGACTGTAAAGTTACAGGAGCGGCTGGTGCTGTTGTTACAAAATTCATTATATCAGCAGTTAATAAAAACTTATACCTCTGCAACAAAAAAAAATAATCATTATTGTAAACTGTGAAAGTGCTTAGAAAAGCTATTCAATTTTACACAATTTTTTACAGTTTGGCATATAGTATGATACCAAGGGGCAGATTTATCAAGGGTCGAATTTCAAAGTTAAAAAACGTTCAAAATCGGCATCAAATTTTTAAAAAGTGTTTTTAGGAATGAAATGGGCCGGTTTCGATCAAAAAGGTCTGTTTTATATTTAATTCAAATCATTCAATTAAATTGTTTAATTCGAGCTACTGGAACAATTCCCCCCCCCCCCCCAAATTTTCAAAAACACTCCTAAAAGGTTATAGGAGGTCCCCAATAGGCTAAAACAGCAGTTAATCAGGTTTAAGGTGGCAACGGTTTGAATTCAAAAGAGACAGTACTTCGATTTTCGATTGGTTGATTCAAATCAAATTTTTTTTTCAGATCGAATCAAATTTTGGCCTATTCGATAGTCGTACCCAAATATTACTTCAAAATTCAAATTTTCACTTGATAAATCTGCCCCCAAGTGTACAGTATATTTTATATTATCCACAGTATATATATTTGTCTGTCATTTTAGGTGTATTTGTCACCCACGGTGATGTTGGAGTTGGAACCATTGTAGGTTCAGCAGTATTTAATATCCTCTGTATAATTGGTGTGTGTGGAGTTTTTGCAGGACAGGTGAGCAGTTTAAAAAATTTCCTTTCTTTCCTTTCTGTGATTTATTG
Source organism: Xenopus borealis (assembly GCA_024363595.1). Classification (NCBI taxonomy): domain Eukaryota; kingdom Metazoa; phylum Chordata; class Amphibia; order Anura; family Pipidae; genus Xenopus; species Xenopus borealis. The sequence continues at coordinate 70,085,392 of CM044445.1, forward strand.
ATGGATAATACTGAATACTCAAGCCTCAGCAACACATATTGTATAAATATAGCTGCCTCCGACCACAACTATGGGGGATTTTAATTCTATAGAGGAAGCCAACCAGCAGTCTGGACCCCTATTCTGCAGCCCCCCCCCCCCAGAACCACGGGGTCTGCTTCCTCTATATCTACTCCACAACCAACATACCATATGTTTAGTCCAATCTGTGATAGTCAATTGTGCCTGTAAAGAGAAAATGGTTATCTAATATTTTTTGTGCCTGTGTGGTCTTGTGTACCTATGTCTTATGTTGCAATGCAAAGCTCTCCGTTGGTAACTTAAAAAAATCACCCCCCCCCCAAAAAAAGAACTTTAAAACTAAATTATAAAGTAATACCATCAAAATGTGTAGCTTCTCAACCCTTATATTAGCATTTAATCTCATCTTGCATGTTTTAGCAGACCGCTGTGTGTTATGTGAAGGGAAGTAGGTGGAATATGATGACATTGGACATGCAGCATTTAGTATTGTGTGATGAGACTTGTGCCATCTTTGTGTTCACCTTTGCAGGTTGTTCGCCTAACCTGGTGGTCCCTCTTTAGAGATTCCATGTTTTACATTCTATCAATAATGGCACTTATTGTTGTAAGTATGGTTTACCCCATAACTTGTGAGAATGTTATGATTGGGGTAGTGCAAATGAATGTAAGTAGAGCATCAAATCCAAATTCTACCTGAAAAGTAGCTTTCATATACTTTTTAAAGCGAGACCATATATTAGCCAGTCTTCTGTGGTATCCGATTAATCAGCATACTGGTGAAATGGACAGATATAGGAGTCATACATATGCCTGGTCAAATTGTTAGTAAGTTCTGACCATTTTGGGTGCATCTATATTTTGCTAATATCTGTTTTGTGTATGAGTTCAGAGAGGCTGTGCCAGCTCTTATCAATTGGGTTAGACTCCAAATGAATTGTGATTTCCCTTGTCCTGCTTTTAGGGCTGTTGTTACACTTTTTTTACCAAATAAAACTAAAGCAAATCTTATTTTTTTCTATCTAGTTCATATATGATGAAGTCATAGTTTGGTAAGTTAAATATTTCAGAAGTTATTCAGAAACTGAATAGTTAGATATGTAGAGTTACTGATTGTAGAACCATCAGGCTGCCAGTCCATATAGGGGTTAACAAAAAGCCAATCAGAGCTATTATTTGACATCAATATGGACTTTTTCATGCTTGTGTTGCTCTCCAACTCTTTTTTAAATTTAAATGTGGCTCATGAGCAAAAAAGGTTGGGGACCCCTGATCTAGAGGCCCAAATGCCCATGCCCCTGGTTTCTTGGAATTACATAATCTTCCCATTATTTTACCATCATTTTAAAGTAATTGTTTAGTATAAAAGTAAAAACTGGGTAAAAAGATAGTATGTGCAAAATAAAATGTTTTCAATGTAGTTTGTTAGCCAAATGTCATCTATAAAGGCTGGAGAGACTGGATATCTCACATAATAGCCAATTAGCCATAATATATCTCCTGCTTTACTGCTCTCTTGGTTTCCACAGATTGGTTACCAGTCAGTGACTTGAGGTGGGGGGGGGCACATGGGTCATATAGTTGCTGACGTTGTATTCTGTTCTGTTCGGCATTTGCTCACTCCAGCCTTTATAGGTTATTTTTTTAAAAATTTGGCTTACTTATTATATAAAAAACAGCCTCAGTTTTTATTTTTACACTGAACTTTTCCTTTAAATAGCTGCTTGTAGAATGTTGTGTTGTATCAGCAGCTGTGATAGAAGCACTGATACAGTTCCTATCAGAAATACGAACGTGGCAGTATCACTTTAATTCTAAAATGCAAATCAAAAACTTTCGCTTATCATCTTATAACAGGTGTATTTTTTATTTACAGGTGGGAAAGTCTTATACTTATAGTAATGTATTTCTTTTACATACTTATCATGAAGTAAGTCCCTTTTTCTGTTCTGCTTTATTCTTTTCCTGAACAATGAGCCGTACATTTAAGACTTTATTCTGGGCCCCTGGGAAATGTGAATTAATACAGTATGTCCTGCAAGGCTTCCAGGTTCAAGCTTGGACTGATAACTTAATATATGGCTTAGTCAAGACCCAGGTTGTGGTGTGCTGTGTGGTATCAAGTTCAAGCTGTTGAGACAATGGCTTCAAGATCATAACAATTTGTTTGACAATTATAGAGGAGACAAAAATAGGGCTGATGATTTCCAAAATTTATATTGGTCTTGGAAGAAAGACTATAAGAACACAAGGCTAAAATAAAAAGTCTGACAAAACTTGGTCCTGAGATCATGATTATGAAGTGTCACAATATTGCTTATAGGCTTTCTGATTTTGATGGAGTAATTGTTTTATATTTGCCTCTAAACAACATTATGACCAGTAACTGTAAATGTATTACCTATATTTGAATTTCTATTATGTTTACCATTTACTTTACTAAGACAAGCTCACAGTACAAAGGCAACCCAGAGTACATTACTGGAGTACAGCTATATGCAAGTGCAAAGTGAAATGTTTTTTTTACAGATGCAAATTTGCACATTATTAAATGAGCCATTGTGTGTGATTATCCCAGAAAAATGTCCAGTCATAGGAGGGGTGTGGCAGCATTGCATGGCCAATGAGGCATGTGCTAATCTCCTAACATACATTTATGAGGCATTTTATACAATAGTCCTCGTTTGACTTTTATTGTTTTGCTGTGATGGTCTCTCAGTTTGTAGAGTGTAATATTTTTATCACTGGGTACATAACTGTAACAGATTGTGTATTTTACTGTGCAGCAGATTTGGTATTTTATTGTGTTTTCATGATCACAAAATTCTTGTGCAGTGAAATGGTGCTGTTGCCCTTATTAAATATTCCATTGCAAACAACCAGGAATACCCTTTAATTCTAATGCATGTCTAATTGAGTGCAGTGGGTTGGCTGATATTTTCTAGTGTGATACACTTTTGTGAGTTCAGCAACATACTCTATCCAAGATCATTCTTATTAGAATCCAATCAGTCTTCTAAATGCATCAAGCCAGCAAAATAGTGCTGTTTTCTCTGGCTGTAAGATGGTTAATAATAGCCAGGTCAAACAGGGTATAGGATTAAACCATGATAAAATGCTAAGGAACTGTGATTCTGCATTCAATACACCATATAATAACTGGCAAGAAATAGAAAGGGTGCAGAGCTGAACCTTTGCTTAGATCAGTTCACATAGATAGATGGTTGTCACCTAGGAAAAACTATTGCTTGCACAGCATGACTTGCTATATCAACCACTTCTGATCTTGTGTGGACAGGAGATGGAATTATTAACTGTTGCTGATGCTTAGGGATGGCTATTAGGGGATTTTGTTGCATTTAAAAAGGATAATTTGTGATACAGACAATTGAACACTGATTTCAAAGAATGGAAACCGTTTTTGTGCCTTTATTTTGTGCTTTCATCTGTTACTTCATTACACCAGATATAAATATATATAGTACATTAAAAAAGAACAAAATCCTCTCTCCTACCACAGGCTCATAATCCTGTGGCGATCTTTAACATTACAGCATTGTTTTCTAACTTTTTTCTGTTCAAATCTTATTGCTGATTGGATACAGGCAAAATCGCCAGTGATATTTATCTTCCATGTTAATAAATATGCCACTGAGAAAAAGGGAGGGAGGCTGTTGGAGGGCCTGTGTATAGCTGCCTTAACATTGATTTACCGGTATGGGACCTGTTATCCAGAATGCTCAGGATCTGGTGTTTTCCAGATAACGGATCATTCTGTAAATTGGATCTTCATACCTTAGGTCTACTAGAAAATCACGTAACCATTAAATGCACCCATTCGGCTGCTTTTGCTACCATCTTACATTATTCGGATTCTAATTACTTGACTTTTCATCACAAACGTTGCGTGAAGGGAGGTGGATCGAAGGAAAAGGGAGTCAGGGAAAAGGGAAGGAGAGCGAGGGAAAAGGTAGAGGGAGTGAGGAACTGTACAGGCATGGTGCTACATTTTATTACCAACAGATTAGCTACACTGGGGCAAGCCAGTATGCTTTATTAATTCT